>OZ038476.1:7577245-7734745 GCA_964036315.1 Acanthosepion esculentum
TCTGTCCTCAATAATGAATGCCCTAACCTTTATTCCCGATTATTGTTTCACGTGTTTTAATAGTTTTAATCGATATTTGTTTACAAGTTCATTACACACACTGACAGGTATTTTATTTCATTCTGCCCTGACAATTGATTCTAGTTTCTCCAAAGACGAAAGTTTTCTATCTATTTATTTCTTCTCAAACCGATGTCATGACTTTATCTGGGATACGCCAATAGATTAATTTTGCTGTCATCTAACAATTTCGTATCAACTCGTGCCAGTGTCACCCCAACGACAAATGTCATGCACATTGTTTTATATTATTTTTAAGAAATTAAAATACTGCATTTCATCCATGATACTTTATACTCTAACTCGTACTGTTGGTCCAGAATCAGCGAAAAATTCCTAAAGTATATTGCTCTCGTCACAATTCTTAAGCGTAGAGAAGCCATGTTTTGTGTTGTGAACTTCATTCGATATTCTCAGTAGATACCGGGAGTTCATGTAATCAAATAATGGTAGTTACGTCTCTTCTGACAATAAAACAGAATTTCAGTATTCACTCCCATACTTTACATTGTTTCTAACCTATGCTAATCTGCATTTTAGGTATTCAGTCAAAAAGTAGGGATTTTTCCTTGGACAACAAATTTGAAATCCTATTCGATGACAACATCCATCTTCGTCGATGCATTCAACATTACCGTCTGTACAACATTGACATTGTTCTTTGCCATTTTGAGAGGATTCTTCAAAACAATCTCTTACTATTTACCCCCTATTTCATTAGTAATTAAACGTTTTCTACCAGTACTTACTACTCAACATAATAAGTCTTGTTGTACTTCTTGGTAATGCATCGATCTTTCCATCGAACATTAAAATGCCTGCAAATGGCTGTATAATCATCGACTTTATTCTACGCATCAATTAACTCCATCCGAATCTTCTTCCAGATATTTCCCATGGTTGCAGAACGAATGAGTTATTGCTGGACATGTGAATTAAATATTATCACCTTCAAAAGTCTGAAAAATGTTAGAGAATCATTTCACTACTGTTTCATTCTATGTATGTATATCTATATTTAGAGCGCAATTGATAATTGTCGTCTAAATTATGTAAAAATGAAAATAACATTGATATCTCATTTTAAGAAATATATGTAACAAAATTAAACAAAAGATGTTTTGAAATACCAGAATAAATTTGCTCAATATAATCTCCATGGGGTTCAACCACGGCCTCCAGACGACTTCGGAATCTCCTGTAACTTTTCTGGACGATCTCCTTGTTTAATTTGGTTAATGGTGTCATAATCCTTGCCTTCAGTTCATGTTTGACATTGCAGAGAGTTTGTTGGTCTCTCGCTCAACTCCGGCCCACACTTAATACTCAAGGAGGTTGCAGATGGCCAGTTGTAAGGGATGTTGTGGTAGCAGAAATTGTCTGAGAGTCATGACGTGATTCCCCTGCTTATGTGGCATGGTGCAGAGTCCTGTTGGTAGACAAAGATTCTCCCACCACCCACGGCAGCACTATCTCCTCAAGGCACTTGATGTATCGGAGCTTCCGGGGCAAATGCCAAGCAGTACAGTATGCCGTTTCTAAATTTCTGACGGAATGAATTTCGTCATGGTGCGCTATTTCTCGTGGTGCTAAACTGACCCTACTATACTGTGCAGTCGACAAAATGAAAAACAATCAACGCGCATGCGCGAAGCTAATTATATAAAAAGATGACAATTTACGTATTCCAGCTTGTGTCTGTATATATATATATATATATATATATATATGTATATATATATATATATATATATATATTATTGAGGTAGTAATCCTTCTTTTATAGATGTTTCATTGAATGTGACCAACAGGGGAAAATTTATATCGTTTTAACAAATACTCATATATTCTACTGCAACCGGAAGGAGAAAAATTATAAAGAAAATTAATCCACTATGCGTGGCATTGTTAAACAATGCATTTTCCCTGTTGACATAACAAACGTGAGAAACATACGATATTCTATATAATATTAAAACATGTCATCTTCATAATTACCAATAAAAACTCTCCTATCAACTGAAAACATAAGCCAACTAATATAGTAATTCAATTCTGCCTCCTAATACAAGAAAGCGTCTTTTATAACCAACCCATATCAACATATTAATTAATGTAATCTCTTCAAGCCATGCGCTATTTGACACTAGAGGTAACGTGTTTTCGGCCTTTTAAAACAAACCAACATGGAATCACTGCTACAGTTCTTCCTGAACAGGCTAGAATCGCTAAGATTTGTACACACACAAAATTGTGACAAGTAATCTTTTGAAAATGGCAGAAAACAGAGACAAGAATTATTACGAAAAGTCTCCTCCCCTCAAAAAAAAAGAATACTACGAACATTACAAAAACTTCATAAAAAATAATAAATTTTTTATTGTATGTCGCATTCATACTAACGCACGCCACAACATATACATTTAGATACTACAGTCCAAAGTTTTGAAGGCAGACCCAGTATTTTCATGGATGAACTTGACAGAAGAGTGAAAGAAAATGAAGAGCCCTTCGAGTCATTGAAAAAAGTATTGAATCAATTATCAAAGTTATACTTTCAGAAATGTTTGAAATGAATGTAAAAATTCGTGCTGCGGTAATCAAGGCTAAAGGAGGATATTTTGAGGGGAACAAAATTTAATCATAAAATACTTTTTATCTTTTTATAAAATTTCTAATAAAAAGCCATGTCTCACATTTTGTTAACAATGTATAATGATTTTCTCTTATTTAAAGTACAAAACAACTACTTTTAGGGCAAATGTAAAAAATGACCAGGGGTGTGCTCAAAATTTTGAACTGCTGTGTGTGTTTGCATATATATATATATATATATATATACATATATATATATATATATATATATATATATATATATATATATAATGTTGTGTTGTTTCAAATTTGCTATATCATTTATAAAGGCAGTGTAGTCTTTTAACACTTTATAGTATGGACAATCGATTGAGGCATGGAACTAACCCCCAAGTCATCACTAAGTCTCTTTTAAAACCTCTTAAACATTTCTCACTGAGATTCCACATAGTCTAAATCGGTGCTCCTCGACACAGATTAAATAATTAGTTCAACATTCGATAAAGATTATTTCGATAGACAGATAACTGAATACGTCCGGGTGTCACAGTGACCGAAGTGTTATGATAATAACAACAATGATGAGGATATAAGTATGAATGTAAGCAATCTAAATGAGGAAGAATCATCATCCAACAATTTCCGATAATGACTAGAGCTTTACGGTAAATTATATTTCACTTGTGCAATATATGGAAAAGCAAATATAACTTCTTTTCAAAATTGAAACAACAGTTACTGGAATTTAAAATCAGGTCGACAACGACTTTAAATCTGACTATAACAGATACGGCACCTAAAGGTTTTTTTATCCCAAAAGACGAAAAACTGCATTTGTGTGTACTGAAAAGGACAGACTTTGATATTAATTGCTTGGTAAACTTCAAAAGATTAATTATTTTAATTCGTTAACTCTTATTAAATTTACTTAGTCTTAATGAAATATAATTATAGCGAGCGGAAATACTGTTGTGAAGCAACCGAGAACATATTTAAAGAAATGAAAATCGTAATTTCTTATTTTGAGATGAATTAGAAACATTATTTAGCCAGCAGAAATGAAATCTAGAGCAGTGTGTGTCTTTTAATGAAGTGTGAAGCGTTATCAGATTGAGTATGCTGTCAAATTACAAAATATAAACAGTGAAAACCAACAAATAAAAATAAATTACAAGTTGAATTTGGCTTAAAGGATAAACTATACGTCGTTAGACGATATAAATTTGAAAGTATAAATTCGCAAGATTTTTAATAACACCACTCAAACAAATTGGAAATTGTCTGAACAATTTGTTGTCGCTTTTTGAACGTTAGATAACATTTGTGAAATTTAAAAAGCGTAAAAGTTCGCTTCATTGGAAGTTTTACAACAGAGCGGTGTCTTACAATATGTATTCTAACACTTGCAGAGCCCTATAAAACCATTTTTGTAAGATATTATCTGATTCTGAAGTTAGTGAACTCATTCCAGTCGTCAGGTGTTTTGAAAATCAATGCCGTTTCAAGAGAGAATCAGCATCAAACCGTAATCTGTTTATTGAATATGATGGAATGTGAAAGGTGTGGTGTATAAAGAAATACTGATGCTTGCTAAAATTGCCACTGCAGGTTTTTACAGTCCTAGCTTTCGAAATTGCAGTAAAAGAATTCACTGCAAACATCATTCACTGGTCAGTCAGAAACTCATATTGATGCATGACAATGCTGGGCAACACATTTCATTACTCGGTATATAAAGAGGACTTCAGAGTTCCATCGAATTAACATTTGTTTTGATCAACGGATGAATTGTAAGATTTAGATTAGTTTTCATTACTTAAATTTCGACTGGCTATTACATTGTATCAAATACAGTTCCTACTTAAATAGATATAATTCAAT
This sequence comes from Acanthosepion esculentum, assembly GCA_964036315.1. Lineage (NCBI taxonomy): Eukaryota > Metazoa > Mollusca > Cephalopoda > Sepiida > Sepiidae > Acanthosepion > Acanthosepion esculentum. The sequence goes on from OZ038476.1 coordinate 7,581,782, forward strand.
GATGTCTGCACATGCATTTAGTGATGCATGAAAATATTTTATGATTACTAAATATCCGAGACTTAACCAATTCAAATATTCTTGAAGTGGTTCTGGAAACGTACAAGTTACTTATAATGGCAGATCTCACATTTAAAAAAAACCTGCGATGGTGCAATTGTCGGAAATATTCTTAGAATTAGCTATAATTTTCAGTCACGTAGTTACTTCTTTTATATCAGGGATGTCAGCCAAACTTTGTTAAATATTAATGTCCGATGAATAAAAGGTAAATGACTCCTATTTGGAATATATTTCTTAACCAAGAACACGTCACCTCCTAACACATCGGGAAAAGAAACAAATATCGTTATATTTAATCTAATTGTCAGACCTGAATTAGGATATTTTCCGCCGAACAGATTTTCTTAACAATATCAACAATTCCAAATAAATATGATGATTGACATTTGTTCCCTAAGACTGTTAAAAGTCGAGCTGTTGTTTTGGATAACACGAAAGCGTTTGGCAGGGTTTGACATACCGGTTTACTTCACAAGTTGAATGATTATGATATTCCCGGACAAAGTTTTATACTGATTCAGTCATTCCTGTCAAATATCGAAATGAAAGGTGTCCCGAATGGAGACTCTTTTGATGTATTTTTTTGTAATACTTCAAGTGCCTCCAGTGCTCTATAATTGGACCTATTTGTTCTTAATTTCCATAAATGATCTTCCTGATGTCATCAGTTCTGAACTTGCTATCTAGTCTGATGACCGAACTAAATACCCTGATCTACAAAATGACCTACAGTCAGCTTGTAACTGTTTCAAAGAATGGCATGTTAATTTTAACTCCACAACGAAACTGCTCTCTATTAAGCACTTGAGATACTCCTTCCTGTCTCCCATCATCATGGCTGATGCTAACCCCAATGTAAGTGACACTTTGCGTATTCTGGTGGATATATTCTCAGATAACATGAAGTGGAAACATTATACCCAATCCATTGTTAGTTCTACTGCTATGAGAATCCGTTCCCTGTGTTGTGCTAGACAATCTTTCTCGCCAGAATCTATCTTACATATTTATAATTTTACCATCCGGCCATGATTGTAATATTGCTGCCACATATGGTCCGGTGCACCTGCCGTATATATTGAGATTCTTTATAAGATCCAAAGAAGAATCAGCAATATTATTGGCCCTGCCATAGCGTCTCGGCTCCAGTCACTTTTCCATAGTTGTAATGAAGCTTCGCTCTACTTTTTCTATAAATAATTTAATGGTAATTGTTCGGATGAAGTCTCCAATTTAATTCGTTGATTTTATGAATTTAAGCGCAGTATAGTATTGACGACAAGGTCTCATCAACTCAAAGTTTAATTGGCTAGATGTAACCGTAATTTCTATGCTAACAATTTCTTTTCTCACACTTTTTGCTTGTGGAACTCTCTTCTGGTTCCATGCTTTCCAGCCAAGTTTGATCTTCAAAATTTAAATTCAATGTCAGAAGAATAATCAAAAAGACAATCGATCATGATTACCTTTGAAGTTAAATTTTTGAAGATCAAAGTTGGCGGGAAATCATGGAACTGGAAAAGAGTTCAACAAGTGATAAGTTGTTTTGGCGTATTAATAATGTTTTTGTATCTGTCTATATTTCCGAGATGAGGTATTACGTACATTATTTACATTATTCGGACTATTGTCCTCATCCTTGTCGACATATTTATTACAACGTTTCGGCCGTTGTACGCTCCCGCCTTCTTCAGCTGGTTGGAATGTCGAATTGAACTTTTTAAAATTTCGCTCACTGGGGTAGACTATTCTAGTGTGCTCAAGTGAGCGAAATAAAAGGTTCAATTCGACATTCCAATCACCTGGAGAAGGCCGGAGCGTACAACAGCCGAAACGTTATAATAAATATGGCGACAAAGATGAGGACAATAGTTCGAATAATGTAAATAATGTTCATAATGTTTTTCTTTTACTGTTTTTTTTTTTTTAGACATTCATACTCAGTAACTCTGTGTTACCGTCTTGCCTGGTGAGAATTGACTAAAACAAAGTGTTAAGAATTCGTAGTAAGCTATCCAATTTGGATCAAAGAAACACAAAATCATGGTACGAACAACATACGAACATGTCTGATTTTATCGGCCTATGTGTTCGTTTTTCTCCTTTGGCGTTTCCAATCCGGTTAGTATTGAAAACAGCAGGTTTCATCACCGGTAATGAGCCTGTCAAACATCTTTACATAATTCAATATAAAACACGAGCCTGATGCCGTTTCTACACACTACTCGTAATTCGATACAAAATATTACAAGATCTTTTTTTCTCATTCCCAAAACCTCTGTAACAATTTGGATGTTTCCTTTTAAATATTACGTTCTCCACTAGTTCCGCCATCCCAGGCATCCTTGAGCATTATCTACCAATAACAATACTCGATTCCTTCGTAGATTGTACGCCATAAACCATTTTCAATCGGTCTTATGTGTGATTCGGTTATTACTAAACATCTCACAAAACAAGTTGTTATTTCACTGCCCCAATTTCCTTTCATTCATTTTCTGCAAACATTATAACAGGAACGTTTACAATTTCTTCTATAACTCTTATCCAACTAGTTTCAAGGAAGTGAAGTTTATCCGTATATAGTCAGATATACATGTTTCTTTACACGAGTGACACATATCGGCAGTTGCTGGAATTACATTACCAGTGATATTTTGCATTTTTCATAATTAATGAACTATTTTAACACAGATATATTTTGAACAGAGAAACTTTTCTTCAGTAAATATTCTAGCATATCACCAACGAGATTTAGTGCGAGAAACACGAGAGCTTAAAAGACAATTCATAATAAAAAATGATATAATCACTAACTGAAGATGGTGGGTAACAAAAATAAATTGGCGTGAAAAGGTAAAATCCAAATAAAAGAACTATGTTATTGTTCTTGTTAATCGTCGTTAAATTTCATTAATTCGACGGTAAGGAATTTATATAACTGCCTCTTTTTCGTTTGGAATAATTATGGATTGTCTTCAATATCCATGTATTGCTCGCATTAATACATACACACGCACACACAGGCATGCATAAACACACACGCATACATATAAATACACACAAACACACCATACATCAGTTTCTGTCTATATTTCTGAGATGATACGTATTGTCCTCATCTTTGTCGCCATATTTATCACAATTGCCGAACTGAACCCTTTATTTCACTCACTGGGGAAGAGGATTATCGAATTGAACCCTTTATTTCACTCACTGGGGTAGACTGTTCTAGTTCCACGTGCCATGTCTAATGGATGTCAGTTATCACTTATCTCCACCCTCTTAAGTAGGTATTGAACTCACATTCTTTGAATCCTGTCACTGCATTTTACTAACGCCTTTATCCACTCTGCCATGTGTCCTTGAGGACATTTGTGTATGAATTTCTGGGTATTATGAACGTAAAGTCCTCAGCAACCAGAAGAAGGCCGGAGCGTACACACACACACACACACACACACACACACATATGTATATACATACATATATATGTATGTGTATATATATATATATATATATATATATATATATATATATATAGATAGATAGATAGATAGATAGATAGGTATGCGCGCACACACACACATACATATATATCTTATATTTAATATATCACCCCAAGCAAGGCGGGAGTGCCACTAGCACGAGAGTGGGAGCAAGAGTAAAGAGGGGGTGTTTGAGGAAAAGACAAAGAGAAGGGTGGTGATCAAGACCAAGGCATCAGAAGATGTCGATTGACATTACATTTGAATATTAAATATATATAGATGTGTGTGTGTGTGTGTGTGTGTGTGTGTGTGTGTGTGTGTGTGTGTGTGTGTGTGTGTGTGTGTAGAGATAGATAGATAGGGAGAATTAACATTGTATATGACAGGAAAGAATAATGAATAAACTAGTTTGAAAATAGTACCGTCTTTCGCTTATTCGTTTCGCAGGAATTCCACTCAAATAGACATGAATAAGGATTATATATTGTCCGGCAAAAAGAGGTCAGGGGGTTTACAAAATACAACGAAATATCAGACATTGTATCTGTATAGCGGTCCTGCTGTGATAGTCAGGTAATTTACCCTGAAGGTAACTGTCAGTTTTCGGACCCAGTTTAAAAACAGTATTCCGAATGAAATATTACAAAGCAGGAAGCTGACTCGACTTCGAAGATTTCAGTAATAAAATTTTCTATTTGGAGTTATGCCAGTTTAATCTAATCTTGCTTATCAATCAGGAATAATATCCCTCCAGATTTTTATTGTACATACACGTATATCGGCCTGCGTGCGTATACACACGATGCATCATTAATAAATAAATCGCCTTGATTTTGATGGGAAACATTCATTAAATATTTTTGACCAGATATTGAAAGGGAACTCATGATTTATCCCTGCTAAGAGCTTGCGTGAAAAAGTTCACAACCACATTCAAGAAGCTCTTTGAATTTGATGTTTTATCTTTTGATTATATTTTGAAGAAGGGGTCGAGGCATGAACATTACGATTTCATGGCTGCATTTTTGAGTATGTTTAATCTAACAGAAGTCATTACAAAACAGAATTTAAAAAAATTGTTTAAAAATTGTTTAAATTCTACCAGAAAATAAAGAGATCGTATTTAGTGCTAAATACCTGAATATTTTTGTACTCGTAAAGAGAATTCGAAAAATTATCTCCTTCAATTTTATGAAAGAAAATTAGAGATCAATGGAAATAACGTGAAAATGAAAAAAAGACAGTTTAAAATAGAAGATAAATGAAGGCTCCACAAATACATGGATCAAACATTAATATAAATTAGGAAAAGCATTGACAAAAATGAGATTATGTCGAAAAATAGATATTTTCTTTCATTCATTATGGCTCTTAATTACTTGGGAAACATAGGGCCACAACAACACCTCTCTAACAGACGCCATTGCGGTGGATCCTCTTCAAATTAGGTCCATGCCGTGCCGGCTGAATTCCGGGGGGACCAGAGTGTCTTTCGTCTGGTGCCTACCCCACAGACCTGCTGTTGAGCTTGCTTGGACCTCCTAAGCTCTGGGTGTCGCAAGAAGGCCGTCCTACCAGGTCAAGGTAACAACAGGACGGAATATTTGGTTTGTAAGATGAGACTTTTTCATCAATAGATTTCCAAGATATGCTTATTTATCTCTATTGAAGTAAATAAATATTATTTCGATTACCAACATTTAAAACAGAAGCAAAATATCCCATATAAATATAAATATATAAATATTATCCCATATATATATAAATATATTAATAAAAAATATATTTATGAATATATAAATATATTAGCAGCATGGCCCGTCGTTGCCCGTGCTCGATTCAAAAATCGTACGACTCATACAGCAATCGCTATCACTTGACTTAAAATATTTTTGCCCTTCCTTGCCTTTAAAGGAGGGCGCCTTGCCTTGCTGATGTTGCTACATGCCTTACTTCTTGCCTATCTCACACTGCGAATTTTTTCTAAGCTCTATACTAAACATTAAATCTGTTACGAAAAAAGGACTAAACAAAATGAACACAAAACGATCAGCTTTAAATAAGGAATCGTAACTGGAAAAAACCGAATGAAAAAAGAATGTTAACAACAAATACTTTTTCACACCCAACCCAGTTCTGCGGAATCAGAATCAGCGTTGAGTTTAAGCAAGCGAATGGGCCAATTGGAGTAAAGTGCCATGCAGGTTTAAATTTTTCCCACTTGTGACGAATGCAGCTATCGATTTTTTTTGCATCCTATTCGTGACAGCCAGCTATAGGCTTTCACTCTGGCCAGTAGAAAATGGCCGCTAACTACATGAAAATTATCATAGAAGCATGAAAGAATCGATTATTTCCACTATCGATGGGAGTTGGGAAATGCAAAGTCGGTCTTGGCCTAATCGTTAACTTGTAGCATGTGCATGTAAATTTTGGTGCAAATCCGTCGGAAATTGCGGCATTCGTTACACACACACACACACACACAGACACACACACACACACACACACACACACACACACATCCTGCCTTTTATGGATAGATATTTATATACATCAGTTTTAATATATGTTCATCTGTTTTCCTTTTGAAGAATTTAATCTTTTATACACTATTTCTCTTTAGTTTCATTCTTATCTCGTCTTTAACACTTGTTTGTATGATCTTCCATGTTTCTTTCATATTTCCCAAGATTCCAACCATCCTTGGCTTTTTTTATTCGAACAAGTAAGTGGTGCAGTTTAATTTACATTACATGAATCCTTCATACAAAAAACAGATATTGAAGTTAATGATATACATGGCGAGAATACATCTTCGCAACAAATTTAATAAATGACATTAACCCCGAACCTGTAGATGAATGTTATGATCCCTGTTTATATATTCCAGTTGCATAGGGTCTTTTTTATTTTTTTTACAAGCTTTCATCTGTGCATACAGACATCATCAGGTATGAAAATATATTGTTTTTTACATCCAGGTAATAACAGGACAACGAAAGAATAGATTCTTTAGACAGGACAAAGAAAGAATAGTAATCCGAAATATGTTTTTAGAAATGTGTTATTGTTAGTTTTAAGACATTTTGGAGCGTGCGGCCGCAACGTAGAGGTTGAATTTTTAAATTTTAAGATTGTGCGTTTTTGTACTAATATGGTAATAGAATTCTTTTGTACTGGTAGGTTTTTTCAGTCAATGTGGCATGAACTAAATTGTTCAATAATTAGAGGAATGTCACAGTTATTAACTTCAATATCTGTTTTTTGTATGAATGATATATGTAATATATATATATATATATATATATATATATGTATGTGTGTGTGTGTGTGTGTGTGTGTGTGTTACTTCCATATATTTAGTTTATCTTCTATTATTTACCTATCCGTATTTTTTTCTTTGACTTCTTTTTCTAGGTTTATATTCTTTGCCAAAATTATGGACGATGTTTTAGTCTATTCGTCTGAAACAATCACCGATTGCCCTATACATTAAGACATTTGTCTAAAAATATGAGAATCTTACGAGGAACAAATATTTCTTTTGTTTTAAATCTATATATACAACTTAAAGTGTCCCCGACCAAGCAGAATGTTTGTAATCGGCTTCTACAGGCCATTAAAAAGACATCCGTAATCTTTATACGCTATTTCTTTGGCTAACAGTCGCTTTCTGCTGTTTGAGGCGAGACAAGAGCTATTCACAAGCAACGGAAGTAATGTTTTCACTGGTTTTACTGAATAAATCAGTGTCCCTAAAAAAACAAAAATAATAATATTTATTATTCTTCACAGATTTTTCAGACACCGATCTTTACTGTTGTTTTTCTATCAAATCCCAAACCTCCTATGAAGAATGATTCATTTTCAATTTATATATGTTTATTACATTTGATATAAATGTACACGCTGCGATGAGTAAATTGTCGCCAGATTATACTCGAATTTCGCGCGTTCGCGTTGCTTGTTTTTGATTTTGTCGACAGCACATTATAGTAGGGTGAATTTCGGTAGCGTCTTTAAGAAAATGACGCAATAATCTCCGTCAGAAAAAGGAAACGGCATGCTGTACTGCTTGGCATTTGAGCTGGAAGCTCCGATGTCAGTGTTTGGTTGTCAATCTCAGGAGAGTGGAAAGGGTTCGAAAATAGATCAGTCTAATGGTGATTTTGAAGGTACGTCTTCTCGGAAAACTCGATCTGATAGATCGGATTAGAAAAGAACTCTCGAATTTCTTGGTGAGGGCCTCAGACCACGTTCCACGAAGGGGTAGTTCTGCCCTGGTCAAGACAGTCGCTGCTGGATGACATTATATCTAGCAACAGGACTCTGCACCATGCAACATAAGCAAGAGAACCCAGTCATGGTAGTCAGACAATTTCTGCAACTACATTACCCCTTACATCTTGCCCCCTAATACTCTAGTCTACACCGCTTTGATTATTATGTGTGGGCTGCAGTTGAACGAGAGACAAACAAAATTTCTAGTAACATCAAATGTGAACTGGGGCAAGGATTATGGCAGCATTTACAAAATTAAACACGGAGACTGTCGAGAAAAATCACAAGAGATTCCGAAGACGTCTGGAGGCCGATGATAATCCCATGGCGATTTTTATTAAATAAATTTACTCTTTCGTATTTCAAGAAATTTTTGCGTAATTTTGGTAAATATGAGATTAAAATGAGATGCAAGAATTGTTTTCATGGTCAATTTAGACAATAATTTATCCATCGCACCCTGTATATTATTTTGTCATCGTGATTTTATTTAAATAATAATGTATTTTTTTTCACGCTTTTTCTGCGTGCGTTTATGCACACGCAAGTGTAAATGTGTGTGTGTGCGTAAAAGTAATACGTGTATGAAGCTGAAATGAGCTGCGATTATCTATAGTGCTTCAACCCTGTTCATTTGCTGATTTATTATACATCGGTATCTTTAGATCAAGTTTTAATGAATTTACTCATTTTACTAAATTATACATAAATATTTAAATTGATGCAACATTTAAAACATTCTACAAATTGTCATTATTAACATTATTGTTATTATTGTTATTATCATTGTTGTTATTATTATTATTATTTTTATTATTATTATTGTTATTATTATTATTATTATTATTATTATTGTTATTATTATTATTATTATTGTTATTATTATTATTATTATTATTGTTATTATTATTATTATTATTATTATTATTGTTATTGTTATTATTATTGTTATTATTATTATTGTTATTATTATTATTATTGCTGTTATTATTATTATTATTGTTGTTGTTATTATTATTGTTATTGTTATTATTGTTATTTTTATTATTGTTATTATTATTGTTATTATTACTGTTTTTATTATCCCCTATGAGATGAGCGCGATATAAGAAAAGCAAAAAAGAAAAAAAAAACTGCGTTTGACAATGTTAAACAATATTTCGACAGTATGACATTTTAAGTTATTTTAAAAACGTGCTTAACGTGATGGTGATGTTGCTACTCTGGCGCTGTTTCATTCGTTTCAAAGCGTTGATTATCATCACAGCCGCCTTTTTCATGACAAGACAAGCAACGTTTCTACAAAGAGTTATAAACTTTGTAGACTTATACATTTTTATACTTGATAATTATTTTTTCTTAAAATGTACTTGAAGAAAACAGACATAATGTCCAAATATTGTTTAACATTGACACACTTTTAATGCTTTCTTTTTCTTTTCTTAAATTGCGCTATTCGCTTCAGTTTTGAAAAATTATGGAAAAAGTACATCAATTGGAGATGTCATAAACTATGGTTAGATTATATAAATATAATTATTGAATCGCATTTGTAAACATACAGGCTTATTAGGTTAAAATTTTTTCGAACTCACTAAATTAACGTACAATATATATGAGTGTACATACAGGTATTCATTTAAATTACGAGTGTAAATAAAAAATTTAAAGACAAATTACATAAAGCACCTTTACTTCCACTGATGAGGAATGCATGTGTCACTTTTCAACATAGCGGACATGCAAGGCGATGATCTGTTGGCATTGTTAAAAGAGATAACCCATCCCTTCTGGAATTTTTTTTTTGGTTCACGAAATCCCATCTGCGCTGCTTGCTTGTTAGAGTAGCCAACGCTAACAAACCTTACGGTATCACGATTGCCTTGTGCAGATTAATTGGTGTTTCCCAGGAATTCCAGCACTTATGTTAACTTGATTCGTCTGATCAAAGCATTTCTGGATTTGTTCGATGTTGATGCTTGACCAGATTGACTTCCGTTACTCATGTTTTTCCTGCTTTAAAGGGTTATACCCACTCATGATCCTTCCAATGATTCATGGTGCGTGCTCCATAATGCTCCAAAATCCGGCGGTAGATTATTACAAATTTGTTCCTCCATAGTGCACTCTGCGTGGAGCTTTTTGCTCCCAGTCACTCTACTAAACTAGGAAACATGGTGTATGGCTAGTCACTTCATGTACACACGTGTTGCCGCTCGTTCGCGTATCTCTGTTGTTTTATCGCATAATTTAAAAATGACATCTATACTTTCTGGATAACCTCGTAATATTTTCTATTTTGCCATTTATTTTTTTAACCTATGTTATAAATGCTTATACGTGTTTGCGTTGGCATCTCTGTTTTATTTTAATTGATGTATTTGATTTGTATTGCAAACGATTCTTTATTGAAGATCAATCACGGAGTTTGAAGATTTATATATTGAAATTTCAGCCAACCTACAATTAAATGTTCCTTAAAATTTATATTTATATTAAGAAAGCATTTTAGGACACTAGCACAAATACACACTCACACAAACACTCACACACACATACATATATATTCATATTTATTATTCAGACGCTATTGGACCTACATACGCACACTCTTGAAATTTGCATTATTAAACTTGTTTGGTTTTACAGAATTATGCCAAGGAAAAATGCTGGCAGCTGCGGTGGTTTTACTTTTTAATGTTATTTTAATTTAACCATTTTCATCACTTGATTTAATCGCGTCTCTTGTTCACCATATCCTTTACAATGCCACCACTAATGCAACAAATCATTTTTATTATTAGCAAACTTTTTTATATATTATCTTTGTTAACAATTTTACACAAGTGAACGATTATTATATATTTACTTATTCATAATTAAGCATTTGACTTAAAACATTATTTTTTATATAATAAAGAAAGGGAAATGGTAATTTTCGATTTTTGTATGAGAAGGGATTTCTAATTCTAATGTATTTTACTTAGGGTAATTTTCTAATGTTTACTTTAACCGATTATTTTCTTATTTTATTTGTATTTTTTATCCCTTTTTTAACTTTTATTCATTTATTTACTTTGTATATCGCCACAAATAATGTTATAATAATAATAATAATAATAATAATAATAATAATGATAATAATAATAATAATAATAATAATAATAATAATAATAATAATAATAATAATAATAAATAAATAAATTATTAGAGATCGCACACAAAAAAGATGCCTCCTGAATGATATGGCAGTACGTGCAGAATGCAATGTATCTTCCAATATCTTCAAAAAGCTATCAAAATACAAGGACCTTGAAATCGAAATCTCAAAAATGTGGCACATGGGAACATCAAAAATCCCAGTAGTTGGAGCCCTCGAATTGGTCGAAAAAGATTTCAGTAGACTAATTGAAGGGATCCCTGGAAGCCCATGCTTTAAAAAATACAAAAAATTGTTCTCACGAATAAAGCCCACGCCTTACGAAGGGCTTTTTCTATGTAATTTTTTTTCCAGTGGAAAATGTCATGCCATTTCTAACCTTACGTCCCTGGATGGGACCCGGAAAGAAATGAGTACACATCAGAAATCAAAGGAAATAATAATAATAATAATAATAATAATAATAATAATAATAATAAATAAATAAATAAATGAATGAATGAAAAAAAAAATAAATATAAACTCACCGTACCCTAGAAATATCGATTAGGCCTCCAGAGCGGAATAGTCGTGTCTCATGGACATGGCGAGTTTAGTTTTTGTTGACAGTTATCCTTGTGATGGTATCATCAAGAAAATTACCCATTTCTGGTTAAAGATAAAACGCAAAAAAACCTCAATGGTTAATACAAAAACTCATACTCTATTGTTCGCCACTTGAGTCAACAAGTGTCTGGTGTGAAATACTGAGTTGAATTCACAATACAAAATATTAACACTTGGGCAGTCCTTGTGATGCAATATAGTTTCAACATTCTTAACTGGACCATAGTCTCAATTAAGTAAATGGATGTACAATCGAGACAGCATCTGACGTTCAACCGTCTGCATCACCCTAAGATCGGTGTTGATCGTTTGAATATGTCCAAATCAAAGGAGGTATAGGCTTAGGTCAACTAGAATTGCGAAACTCCAACAATCGGTATTCCAAGATACGTAGAAACTACAAAAGCCTGGATGAAGGTATGTGTCAAAGAACATGAAAGAAATAAGAAACTTTATTCCTTAATAAAGAAGGCCAACACATTCAAATTTTAGGATTTCAAGTGACTGAAGAAGAGAAGTTAAACTATAATCCCCCTACTGCAAATAATCGATAAAAGAAAGCAAAGTTTTATGCAATGGACCAAATGCAGAATCGATAGCAAGATAAACATCTTCATGGTCAATACTCTGCCGGTAGCAAAACAAGTTTATGTAGACAAACTCCATAAACCTCAGCGGTTGTGTAGGGCAGTTTTGAAAGCTAAAACTAAAACTTTTATTCTTACTGGACCGGGTCAGTGCCAGTTAAATAGAAATTCTCATGAAATGATAGTGAAAAATTATTTCGACCCCAAATGCCGATGCTGTGATAAATATCCAGAAATAATTGTCCGTCTTGTATTACATTGTACAATATCAGCATCTACCGATTATAAAAGTCAACATGGCAGGTTGGGCCAAAAATTGCTCTAGAAAATCTACAAATTTTATACGATAAAACTGTAAGATATATGCATGAACACGACCCAGACGTGGTTACACTCATAGAATCTTTGAAATTTTTATGGGACTTTATAATACACAGAGAGGGAACAATCAAAACTAGTCGCCCAGACATAGTAATAAAATATGACAAAAACAAAATGTGCCTTCTCATTGACATGGCAGTTGTTCTAAATGGTAATGTTGCTTTAGATACCTTCGATCTTAAAGAAACTATCAACGTATATACACCTTGAAGTGAAAATATATAAAAATGGCACATGAAAACATCAATAATTCAATTTTTGGTCGGAACCCTGGGATTGATTAGAAAATATTTTGATGGGCTCAATGAAAGTGTCCAAGGAGTCCATACATTAAGAAAATATAAAATTATAGCACACCCTACGAAGAGGGTTTATCAATGTAAAATGTGTGTGCTCTTAGGTCGTATTATGTTTATTTTTGTTTTTTGACACATGTTCAAGGGAAAATAAGCTGTTTATTACCTCAGGTCTCCCTTTGGTACCCGGATGGAAATGAGTATGCAACATAAATGGAAGGAACTACTACTACTACTAATACTACTACTACTACTAATACTACTATTACTACTATAACAACAACAACAACAACAACAATAATAATAATAATAATAATAATAATAATAATAATAATAGTAATAATAATAATAATAATATCCCTACGAGGGATTCTTCATGGAGACACCTGTCAACTGTTTCGTCTGAATATGGTGAAACGATATATCATTATGAATATGGTTATAATATATCTCAAAAGAAAATAAGCCATCTATTTTACATGGATGGCTTAAAGTTGTATGCTAGAAATGACAGTGAATCGAAAACAGTTAAATGTTTCAGTGATGATATTAGAATGGAATTCTGTTTGGATAAATGTGCTAAAGCAACAGTTTTTCGAGGATCGCTTACGGTTTGAACTAAGAGTCGCTATTTTATAACTATGATGATGATTGAAGGGGAAAAAAGAAGATACATACGACTGTTGTTTAATCATCATCATCATAGTTGTAAAATAACGACTGGTGGTTCAAGCATTAAATTTCGAATAAAAGATGCTAATTCACAAACGAACAGTGCTAATAGCTAAAAAAATCTTTTACGGTATTCAATATTCCAAAATACAGATAAATCTCAGGATTCCAGGAACTTAATTTTTATGACATGTTAATGCTTCGTGCTTGCAACTTTTCTACCTTGCAACTGTGTCTTCTTCAGGTTCTAACAAAATATAACATAGGATTAGGAGCTCTTCTTCTTCTGAGGTATCTACAAACAAATGATTGGAAAATCTACACCGAGGTAACCCGTTTGTAATGTTACATTTGATACAGCGATCAAAATTAACCAAAGAATCTCGGCTTTGAGTCTGCTATAGAAACAATGCAATACATTGTATCCGGAAAACGGTAAATTCACCAGTATAGTGAACGAAAATCAGGTCATTTCTTATTTAAAAGGTTTGTACAGTAAAATTGTATATACATATAATTCGTCTTTTGGATAAACGAAGCAAAACTTATTAAATGTCCGTCTTTGAAAGACGGATATTGAAAATTGGCTGTTAGAAAATTAATTCCAAAATACACAGTTGTGGAAATTAATAGAAACAACCGCTTTAGTTTGCCTTTTTTCACCATACGGTCTCTTTTAGACCCACTGGGGTAAGAGGGTGTAATCGATTTCTATTTTTTTCCTCAGATTAGGTCATTTGCAATGGTGAGCCGTAATATGAATCTATTTTGGAGGCGTATGATGTAATTTGTTTGGCCTTAAAAAATATTGTGACATCCTTGCTTGCAGCAGATTCTTATCATGCCCAGAAACTATTATCTCGACTGTCGATTAGTTGTCCTACGGTCATTGTCTGCGATTCACGTTACTCCAGGTAAGCGAAAGAATATTGTAACTCTGCACGAACACAATGGCAAGCCTTACCAGTGAGCACATCAAAGGACTATAGACTGGACCGGCAACTCTCCTGATTTAAATCCAATTTTGAATCTGTGGTCAATCTGTAAGGAACTACTTCGTGGAATTGACATACGAAGTACTAACAGGTGTACTGAGTTATGTTTCATTGGAAAAATACAAAAAAAAGTTAATAATTACGGAATTATTCGTTTTGTTTCAATTCATTTGCACAAGGGTGTATTCAGTAGTTATACAGTTTATTCATGGTTCCTGCGAAGACTAATGCCAACTGCTGATTCCCTGGACGCTTTTCCCCTCTTCTTCCTTATGAACCAGCGTTACTTTTTCTTTTGCCACTATTGCATTCATTTGAGTTTTTTATGTCTGCTTTTGAAACGCCCCCGTTTTCCAGCCTTCTGTGACAAAATATAATTATTTTTGTTCTCTTTGACATTTGTACCTGGAAATATCTGGTGCTTGACACATTACACCATACTCTGCTCTGCCTGACAAAATACGGGTTTATTCAAGAGATTTAAAAGTTACTGATATGCTCGTGTCTGTTCAATAAACACTTCCGACTCCTTAGTCACTTTTCTTAATTTTAATCGCTTTTCTCATTTTCCTTTTTTTCTTTACAGAGAAAAAAATTCCTAACCTTTTCCTTCAATGGCTTTCTTCTTTTAATCAATTTGCGGCTTCCTTTTTCTTCGCATTCGTTCTTTCTTCTGATTCAATTCTCTTTATTTTGTTCTCGTAATATATTCTTCTTACGCGCATTCTGTTTCAAATACTTTTTATCGCTTTTTCGCCTGACTTTATTTTTCTCATTTCGCCTTCATTCGTATTTCTCCTAAATGATACTCCGTTCTACAACATTTTAGTTTGCAAATTTTAAAACACTTGCATCCTCATTTACACACATTCACACAAATACGTAGATAAATAAAAAAAATATGATAGGATGCTGTAATTTTTCCAAGGCAGTTCTACCAGGAAAGATTAAAAACAAGGATCAACAAGGGTTTGGTGCGAAAATGCTGAGTTGAATTTTACAATCCAAAATATTAACACTGGGGCAGTTCCAGTGATGCAATATAGTTTCAACATCCTTAACTGGACCATAGTCTCAATAAAGTAAACCGATGTAAAAACGAGAAAGCATCTGATGTTCACCGTCTGCATCACCATCAGATCGGTGTTGATCGTCCGAATATGCCCAGACCGAAAGAGGCATAGGATTAGGCCAACTAGAATTGCATTACGAAGCTCCAACAATCGGTATTCTAAGATACGTAGAAACTACAAAAGCCTGAATGAACATCTGTGTCAAAGAATTTGAAAGAAATAAGAAACTTTATTCCTTAATGAAGAAAGCCAACACATTCAAATTTTAGGATTTCAAATGAATGAAGAAGAGAAGTTAAACTATAATCCACCTTCTGCAACGGCAAATAATCGATAAAAGAAGGCAAAGTTTTATGCAATGGACCAAATACAGAATCGATAGCAAGATAAACATCTTCATGGTCAATACTCTGCCCGTGCCAAACAAGTTTATGTAGACAAACTACATAAACATCAGTTGTTGCGTAGAGTAGGATTGAAAGCGGGAACTGAAGCTTTTATTCTTACTGGAACGGACCAGTATTCACTAACTAGAAATTAACATGAAATGATACTGAAAAATTGTTTTCCAACCTTCTGTGAAAAACTATTATTTTTGTTCTCTTTGACATTTTTACCTGGAAATATCTGGTGCTTATTTCATTACACCATATTGCTTTGCCTGAAAAAATACAGGTTTATTCAAGAGATTTCAAAGTTTTTGAGATGCTGTAAATTTTTCAGGCCAGTTCTACCAGGAAGAATTAAAAACAAGGCTGATATTAAATTATTTAATCAGAGACATACTGGTTGATTGGATGATTTTGCTAACGGTCTATCAACCATTTGCATGTTATTCCAAACCAAAATATATCTTCAGATGTCAAGGTTCTTTTGGGAATAATAATTGATTTGCTGAGTCTTACTAATTAACACTTAGCTGGTGGAGAAGAGATGGACTCCTATCTTTCCAAACAATGCTCAATCTATTTTATATAAGTTTCGTCTAATAAAGAAATGCCGACAGCGAAACCAGCACTTCATAAAGAAAAAATAAGAATGCTAACTCTCAAATAAAATATAAATTAAGGTAAAATAAAGATAAATCCATAAACTCAAGGTTGACTCTTTAAATGATCGAAAAGACAGGCTCTATCTCGAGAGATCGAATACCGTCTTAGTCAGCTTACTATAAGATAAACTCTCAGTTATCAAGATACTGAGCCGAAAGAAAGCGGATGACAATAACATCTGGCAATTGCTGATATAGAGAAACTAATAATCACTATGGTAATTTGAAAATGTTCAGTTTTCTTACAGTAGACAAACAGTTGACACTCATTGATTATTATTCATTCAGTTGAAACTTTTTCTGAAAGCAGCTATTTTTTCAGGAAATCGCTCTTTCAGGAACTGGTGTGAATTACGTGTCAAACCTTTTGTTTAAGGTAATGTGGAATGTTAACATCTTGATTATGTCATTATTTCTTCGTCTCGTTACAGGTTGCCGTTGTTGCAGAGGTTGAAAATGTTCAAGTTAAATCTACATTTTATTCGGGTGTTCCAGTCTATATGATCCGATGAAGGATTTTGAATCTTTCAAACCTACAGTATTCTCTCATTTGGAGTCATATTTTTATTATACATCTGAATAAAAATTGTATGACTTTAGACACATCTAAACAATTTGAATACCATTCTCAAAATCCATACAATAGTCGATATTAATGGAAAATATTATACAAATTAATATTTGGGGTTTAAGCTTTTTACAATGATAGAATATAATCTAGTGAAACCAATCATACTTTCATTTACTCAACTTCCATTACACAAAAATACATACACGCATACATGCATATATATATATATATATATATATATATATATATATATATATATATATATATATATATATATATATATATTCGTGCGTGTGTGTGTGCTATGTGGTAAAGGTAATAAAACCGTTCTATATAATGCAAGTGCATCCTAGTAATATAGAATATTAAAAGTGATCACCAAAAAGACGTCAATGTATTTACTATTACAGAGCAAATAAATATTATTATACAACAGAATCCCAAATTATCTCATATGGGGATAGATCTATTTCAACCGACGAAAACTTCGTCAGTCTTATTCAACCCCGGTGTATAGACGGAGTTCGAGTCGGAATTAGAAATTTAACTGCCGTCGAAAAATTGATACAGAATATATCCATTTCAAAATATCAGTCAGACGAAATGCACGAGACGTTGGTCGGGGGAGGGTCGAAGGTATTAGTCTTAAAGGGAAGAGGTTTTATAAAATTAAACCCGAATATCAACCTTATGACATTAAATTAGGGTTAGATGAATATATATATATATATATATATATATATATATATATATATATATATATATATGTGTGTGTATATTAGTGTGTAAATTAGTTGAGTTGTAGATTTATAGATTGTGGGTAATACCAGAGCCCCAAATGTTTTCGAAATGGCTCTTTGATGTTTAATTTTATATATATATATATATATGTATTACAGCAAAAAATATTACCGCAACATCGGAATAGACTATTTCAAACTGTCCCTTAAAAGCTTCCGTTAGTCGACTAAGTTCTTGTGCTCACAGCACTTACTTAAAAAGTGAATAAATACACATGGACATTCTTTAATCAATCCTAAATGAAAACACCAAACAGACCTTTCGAAAACATTTTGCGAATTGAAATAATAGGGTCAAAATCCTCAAATGAATTGGAAAATTCTAGGTTTCGACCCCCCCCACATAATTTTAGGGGTAGATGCAATTTATATTCAGAAGAAAAAATATAAAGATCAATGCAAACTACTAAATCAACTCAGAGAGTTGATCAGGAAATGTAGGCACCCGATTAAATTCCAAATTATATGAGAATACAGGTGCATATACGTGGGAGGTGTATGTATACGTACCGTTGCAATTATAGATGATCAGGTAAATACACACATATATGTATACATTAGACAGCACGAGTCATTCCATTAGGGGTTCTGGTATGAAACACAATCTATAAATCTACAACTCAACTAATTTACATTAATCCCAACGGACTTAAGTTCAAATCCCGCATCGATTTATAGTACAAAAATTATTTACTCTGAATCCCAGAAAAAACAGACGCCGGGACCTTTATATGAAACACCTAATAGAAGGAACTGATATTAAATTAACAAAAATCCTATCCATAAATAAACTCCGAAGCCAGACCGCTTCCCTCGAGATAAGATACCTTAAGCCCCCATCAATTGCTAACACCAAGCCACTTTCATTAACAGGACGCCTACCAGAGACGATTTGAAAAATACATAAATAAGCGCTCCGAAGACAAGTACTTACTCAGCTGACGAAAGGCGTTAAGGGACAGTTTCAAATAGTCTATTCCGATGTGGACGTGTTTTTTTGTTTTTTGCTGTAAAAATACATATGTATCCGTCAAAAATAAAAGCATTGAGATCTCTTTGGCTCAGTTTTAATAATTATTATTACTAGGATCCACCCGGATTATATACCTACGGATCGATTACTAGTACTATATATATTGTTGCCATCCACAGATCTTAAGACGTCCGCTTGCCTCCAGCTAGGTTCGAAACCCGACTGAATTGGCGTCAGTAAGAGATTCTACCACTAAGCTGTTGGCGCAGTGCAGATATAAAGGTGGATTTTAGCGTATTTATATTTAGATAAACACACAGTGACCGAGATGATTCAATTCGCTTTACCGAAGAGGCTTGCTATAATAGCCGTAACAGTCACTGTTTAAAAACCCACACTTCCTCCCCCAGAGAGCTCAACCGAAATTAGTTTTTCAGGAGCCTATATGTTGTCATCCACAGACAGAGTGTTTCGCTGTATCACATCTCTTCAGTGTGGCAAGACGCCGGGTTGTCTCGAGCCAGGGGTCGAAACTTGAATGAATTGGCATCAGTCTGAGATTCTACCACATATATATACCTATTCTACCAATATATATATATATATATGTATATATATATATGTATATATATGTGTATATATATATATATATATATATATATATATATATATATATATATATATATATATATATATATATAGATAGATAGATAGATAGATAGATAGATACATTTCGACGTATAAGTATCCGTCAACCTCATTCACTTTCTATCTTTGTGTCGTATGTGACACTTCAGTCCCGCTTGCGACCTGCATACAAGCCTACATATTGTGCGACAGCTAGAATATCAGGACATCAACAGAAATATTTTTTAATTTTCTATCCTGTTTTGTGTGCCTTTGTATTTTCTGATTGTTTGCATTTGAAATCATTTTTCCTTTTTTCATGATTTTCTTTCCTCTCTTATCAGCAAATGTATTTTCAAGATTTAATTTGTCTAACGTTATTCCTGCATATGTTTTTCCTTCACTGAATTTTTGCAATTCCTTCCTTTATCTTCCGAGAGAATAAATATTACAGCACTTGCAGAGCAATAAAAAATAGATTGCATCCTTTTTCCCAGTGACTCTCACTTTCACGAAATATACTCTCGCAGCGGCAGAAAAAGACATCGTTGTCAACACCTGTCATTTGGCTATGCTATCGTTACCCTCTTCACTATTGTTATAATCTATAATATGCATCGTATCCATTATAAGGAACGGACGTTTTCAAAGACGATGAATTCTTTTTAGAATTATTTATTACTATTTGGTAAAAACATGTAATGGTATCAGCAAAGAAATTGCAATATTAGCACAGGTAAATATGTTTGCTGAAGATATTAGTTTTACAATACCCAGGAATTCATCCACAGATGTCCTCAAGGACATATGGCGCAGGGGATAAAGGTGTTGGTTAAATCCAGTGACAGGACCCAAAAAATGTGAGTTCAATACCTGCTTAAGGCAGTGGAGAACTTTCAGAGGGAAAATTAACAGAATATAACTGATAGCTGACATCCATTAAACGTGGAACTAGAACGGTCTACCCCAGTGAGCGAAGTAAAGTGTTCAGTTCGACATTCCGACCACCTGAAGAAGGCCGGGGCGTTGTAATGAATATGGCGACAAAGATGAGGACAATAGTCCGAATAATGTAAATAATCAACACTGATTGATATATTATTTTCTGATAAATTATTTATATAAGTCTATGATCCAAGTTATCTTATAATCCGAAATTTGTAATGTAAATGTGGTATTATAAATATCTTATAATCCGAAAATTGTAATGTAACGGGGGCATTATAAATATCTTATACTCCGGGATTTGTAATGTAACGGGGACGTTATAATTATTTACCCATTTTTTACACTTAACATTTTGCCCATTATTTAAACATTTCTATTCGTAAAAAAATTGCAAAGGGCTTTATAACATTCTTTACATTTTATTTGAATATCGCAGCTCAGACAAGACGGAATAAAAATATCCTATTAAAAATGGCTGCTATGAAGAACTGCATTGTGATAAAACAATTGAAATCTGTTTTAATGTGTGATGATTTTTTTTCAAGTGGAGCAAACCACCTGATTAATTTTAATTTCAGGAATAAACCGTTTAGTTCGTACCAGAAGAGTCACAGACAACATCAAGAAGAGGTTGAAGAGAAATCCACGAAGAACTCTGATGACAATGGAAAAAAGAGCTGGATATTTCTCATAGGGTGTTATGCAGGATTGTGAAGTACGATCTAGGTTTTAAACCATAAAAGATACAAAGATGGCAACTACTCTCGTGTGTCTCTGTGCAAAATGGTTTGGCATAGGATAGAAAATATCGGTGAGAGAGAACGTGCCACAGATAAAGTTTTCTTTTGTGCGGACAAGATTTTCACAATGGGGGCTGTGGTCAACTACCAAAACGATAGAACACATTACATGCGACAAAAACCAGCCAGAGTAATGGTTTGCACTGCTGTTTCCTCAGATGTTTCGAAGTCGACCTTGGTCTTCAATGTCGGTTTAAATATAAACAGTAGCGTTAACCAACAAATGATGGTGGGTAATCTTTTGCTCTGGTTGTCTGACACATTCAGGTAGCGCTATGTCTTCATTCAAAGCGATGATTCCGCACAAGAAGACAGTTTGACGAAAAACTGGTGAAATTTAAGTGGATCTTTTGACATGTCAAGCTCTGAAATTAAAGATATGGATTTTGCGATGTACATCCATATTGAGGCGGATGTTTCCCGTAGCCCATACACAAATATATCAGACCGGAAATAAGATCTTATGACGTCGTAGTACAATTTGAGCAATGTGGTGCGGAAAAAGTCATGCACTGTACATGAGAACTGATTAGGGATATTGACGAAACCAAAAGGGATTGTATTTTCAATTGAACATAAATGTAAAATTGTGTCAATGAATATAACAACGAAACTGTAAATATACATTAATCTAAACCCGAAACTTTTTATTTTATGATTAAAATGAATAATGGTTAAATACACATGCCTTAAAAGGTGTTTAAACCGTTTCGTTTTGTAATAATTTGAGTCATTTATCTTAAAATATATATTACACTTCAGGCCTTATACCTTAGGCAGTATAATATTATTTCTATTACCAGCCATTTATTTCCAATTATTTTATGTGTGTCATTACTTTGACGGGTTAAACAGACAATCCTTCATTTTTAAGATGCCTGTTGTTTACATATTCTTATCAATCTCTACAAAATGACATTACGGTTCAAATTCATAAAAAATACATGAAGACAAAGGCATTGCTTCCAAAAGATGGAGGCTTGCCAATTTATTAAAACAATATTAACAATAAATGTATTCCACTCTTCGATTTTATAAGTATATCGTTCATTGGAATATTTAATAAGATTTTTCTATCATTTTCTGAATTACCCATGATGATATACCGCTTGACATCTAAGATAGAATCTATTTTCTTTCACATAGAAAATACGGACGCCTATGTTACTATATTTGCGTATCTATATACAAAACTGTACGCCGGATGGAACATTCGGTTGATGGGTTTCAGAATTAATTTCTTTTTTTTTCATATTTACATATTTAAAAATCGAAATGTGTGGACCTTGATTTGTCCCTGATGAAATTAAGAAAGTCAGGGAACAATCGATTCACAGTGAAAAAAGGACAATTGGAAAATTAGAAACATTGAAAAGATAAAGGAAAAAATATTAGAATTTTGTCGTTGAAAGGAATAAGCGTAAAGAAAGGAATCTACGTTATAGGAATGAAATTAATGTAAGAACTGTTTTCAGAAATGTTCATTCAGGACGTTGATGATCACTTCTCTCCACATCTTCCTTTTCTTTAACATTTGTAAAATCTTCATTCAAGTGATAGTCCGCGAAAAATATTTCTCAAGTACTTGAGGAATATTTTTGACTTCTGTTGACTTCTCAGCGGATATACTTTTTCAAACTATAGGTTTATGCCTTTTCTAAAATCATTAGTACGAAGTGAACGTGTCGTTCTTGATCGGAGTAACGGGAAGCTATCTGCACAGATAATTGAGTATCTACCCTAAACAACGTAAGAATAAAGAATTGGAATAGGAATAAATAAATAAGTAAATTTCATTAACACAAAACATATTTGAATATAAGTAAAATATCAGGTATAATTTCGTAATATAAAGGGATATTCAGATTAATGTTTTTTGTATCGGCATGTCTCTAACTTGCATATTCATTGTGCGTGTGCATAAATATATACATACACACACACATATATATATATATATATATATGTATAAATATATATATATATATATCTCTCTCTCTCTCTCTCTCTATATATATATATATATATATATATATATATATATATATATACATATGTATAATATATATATATATATATATATATATATATATATATATATATATATATATATATATATATATATATGAGTGAACATCGAAGACAACACCCATAGGCGACAGTCTGTTTTTTGTTAAACACATAGCATGAAATAGA
Organism: Acanthosepion esculentum; assembly: GCA_964036315.1. NCBI lineage: Eukaryota > Metazoa > Mollusca > Cephalopoda > Sepiida > Sepiidae > Acanthosepion > Acanthosepion esculentum. The sequence continues at coordinate 7,605,356 of OZ038476.1, forward strand.
CTGTTATGTCCTGACGATTGGTTTTAGACATGAACTGTCGCCACTTGGTCTTGACTTCAATGTCCACTTTCCAATTTACATACGTTTCAAATAATTAAAAAAGATGTATCACTGGAACGATAGACGCCGTTTTAACGACGATAATATTACATCAAGTTAGGTGTCATGATTTCTGTTATTTGCACCAAGATGTTACAGTTGATGAGTTCTTCAGCTTTCAACAAATAATTATACTACATCTGGCAATTGATGAATCTCGTAGAAGTTATCATCACAGAACAGAGTATCAATGTATAATGTAATATTTACACTCAAATGGCGGATACAAAATATTGAATAATTTATAGAACGTTAACAACGCCTCAAAGCAGAACCGCAGACAACCCATAATAATGTTGTTTCTGAATATTTGAACTGGTTCAAGCACCAGGGATTTGTGGGGCATTCTACGATATGAAAAAGATGAATTCAAATTACGGATGAAATTTCTTTTAAGTTCACTGGCTATCTAGGTGTTATGGTATTGAAACCATAGAAAAATATCACAGACTCGGATATAAAGTTAAACGGTATATTATTCACGGAAACGTAGTACAAAGTATGTGGACTGGAGAGTACTTATCTCAATAGTGTCCTGACTCACTGATTCATACACTCATTCGGTGATACCCTCTTGTTGATTCACACCTGGTGACTTCCGATATTTAACACCCACCACATGGGTCGTATATGGCACAAGGCCGGTTTAATGTGGGATCTCCGAGCCCGTAGGCTCGGCCAAAAATATACCCATTAGAACCCGTATAAATGGGTTCAGGAACTGTCTACATCCCCGGACGAATCTTTGCCCTGGTGACTTGCTCTTTACTAGAAATTTGTAGTCACATTACTAGAAATTTACTAGAAATTGGTAGCCACATTATATAAGTGTGGAAAAGTCCATTTGTAGGTATGTCAGGTTCCCACAATTCTAGGACAATAGGTCTGAGTGGATTCCATATATATATATATATAAATGGCATGACTGAAAAAAACACCACTCAGTTAAGTGAAGAAGTTTCTCTATATTAATTCTACTAACGCTCTATCCTTACGTTTTGATGTCTATATATATGTATATATAAATTTATATGTATATGTATTTATATATATCTATGTATATATGTATATATATGTGTGTGTATGTATATATGTATGTATGTATATATATATATATATATATATATATATATATATATGTATGTATATATATATATATATATATGTATTTATGTATATATCTGTATATATATTAGAATTTTAAGTTGCTAGCAAATATCAATTTAATTTATTCGGTGATATTAAAAATTAAATTACTATCAAACATTAAAATATTTTTTACATAAATTGCTAAAGTTATCTCTCCTACTGTCGCTTAGCAAAACTTAATCTCTACTTCTTTCTCTCTACTTCACCCTCCCTTCTTTGTATGTCTCTTCTCCCTCTTCCGTCTCAATATATTACTTCCGTTAAGTTAACAGATTAAATAGGTCAATGTCTGGCCCCTACCTTAATACTAAATATGATAGAGAAAAATATTAAAGTAAACCTTCTCTAAATTCGATCTGTCTCTCACACTACACCTCATTACCCTCTGTTAAATTACATAAACTTCATACTACCCGTCAAAAATATATAGGTTCATTGAAAGTTCATTGAAGATGCCAAATATTAAGTGTAATATAATTTTCAAAATTCTCGGTCAGACATTCTGAGAGAGTGCGGCGTTTTGCCATTAAACGTATGGTAACTTCTTTTATCCAGGGTTTGACTACGTGGCCTACTGTCTTGATGTAATCAATATCCTTAAGCCTAAAGCCTTATGGGAAAATGTAGGAAGGCTTGATGTGAGCGGAAGTCGTTAAATTTTTTTTTATTTATTTGTGTCAAATTATTTTGCTTGTTTTTATTTATTTTTATTTTTCTTTTTATCTTATATATTTATTTGTTTTTTAATTTTTTATTTTGATCAGTGTTTTTATTAACGTAGTAAAAATTTGTTTATATAGCTTATAGTGGGTAGTCTATTTTGGCGGTTATTTTACCGGTCGTCGTTTATTTGTTTATTTATTTATTTGGGTCAAATTATTTTGCTAGTTCTTAATTATTTTTATTTATATTTTTTATCTTATATATTTATTTATTTATTATTTTTATTTTGATCGGTGTTTTTATTAACGTAATAAAAATTTGTTTATATAGCTTATTTAATAGTTTTGTTTTTGTTTGGAAAGATAATTAAAGCTATTTGTTCAATTTTGGTGTTGATTGTTGTGGTTTGTTCTAACTATTATTTAGGCGTGAACAGTTTTTAATTTATTTATTTGGATTCATTATCTTTATTTGTTTTTTCTAAACGGCTAGTTTATCGGTATTGGTTGTTAGTTTATTTATATATTTGGATGTATTTAGATCAATTTATTTTACTTGTTGTTATTTATTTGTTACACTGTATATTTTCTCTTTTTGGTTTTCGATTTTTAAGTAACGCTGTATATTATTTTTTTTATTTTTTATTCTTTTTTTTCGTTATATAACAGTTATAGCTATTTTTCGTCCGATATTTTGTTTTTATTTTTAGTCTAATATATGGTCATAATAGTTTGCTCATTCGTTTATTATTTACTTTATTTATGATTTTGTTTCTTATTTTTTATTCTATTTCCTCTATTCTAACATTTGTGATTTGGTAATTTGTTTGGATTAATTTATTTTCCTTATTTTATTGTCATTTTGTTTGTTTATGTATTTCTTTATTTTTTTCCGTTTTCGAGTTTTAAGTTACGTAGTAAAAATTTGTTTTGATGTCTGCATTTTGAGATTAGGTCGGATCTTTTATTTAATAATTTGTTTTGGTCTGGGAAGTTATATATTTTTTCCTCCAAGCAAAGTTTGATTGGTTGTTGTAGGTTGATGATTTTTTCCTTAATTTCCAATATGTTTTTGGTGTGGTGTGTGTTTTGTTTTTTATTCCCAGATATACTTAGAAAGCATTGTGCTGTTAGCATAAGTACTATTTGTGAAAGATGTTTGGTGTACATAATTTCTTTGTTTCCAGGGTCCTTAAGTTACTGCTATGTATACTTTTTCTTCATTATCTGGTGATTTTATCGTGGCTTGGTAGATTACGTTGTTTTGTAAACAATTACCGTTTAAGGGACATTCGTTTTTTATTCTGCAAGTGCACGTGGGTTTACTTTGTTCGTGTGGTTTGTTGATAATTTTCATGTTGTGCTTTTTTATTATTTGGGCCATGTTCTCGGTGCAACTGTTGCTGATTTTTACTGTGTTTTTGTTGAATATTTTGTGTAGGCTGCTTGATTCCGGGAAGCGTTTGTGCAAAATTTTGAAGAATATTTTTCCTACGTTTGTTTTTACGTTTTTGCTGTACGGTGGGTTGAACCATATGATATTTCTTTTCCTGATGGCCTTTTTTCTGTTCTGTGGTGAGTATGTGAGTGTTGCTAGGAATCCGCTATCTTTTAGGGCTGTTTCGTAGTCTTTCTTAGCTTTGTTAAATAAACATTTATTGAAGGGATTGTCGGAAAGCCTGCGGTTAATCAATTTTGGTATCTGTATGATTATAGAAGGCGTGTGGTTGGAAGATGTGTGCATATAGAGTGGTTTATCATTGGGTTTTCTGTATGGTTTGTATGTGCCTTTTCTTAGGTTGAAGGTAACATCTAGAAAATCTACTTCGTTTAGGTTAGTTTTTATATCTATGTCGAATCCGTTATTTTTGAAAATTTTTATTATTGCTTTTCTAGTTTTGACTGTCTTTTGTTTGTTGCAGTTTCTTAAGATTATGAGACCATCGTACCTGTAGAGTCTTGTGTCATTTCTATATATTATTTTGGTTAGTTCGTGTAGTAATTAAATGTATAAGATTTCACAACAAGCACCGTCAAAGCTTCCCATTGTAGTGTCAAATATCCCATCTTTCTTTATCCAAGCTTCTTCATGGTGAAATAGTAATGATTTACGGGAGTGATTAATGATGTCGATTTCGTTTGGTTTTATTATTATTTGTTCCTGAGCTCAGTTGCTGGCTTTATCTTATTAATAATAATAATAATTGCATTCTACATTGGAATTTTCAATGTACACAATATTTGTCTCCCAATGTTCGATGATTTTTTTAAATTCAAGCACTCCTAAATATGGCAAGGTAACCCATATAGTACAGTGCTCGATGAACAAGGAAAAGGATAGACAGAAATATATATATATATATATATATATATATATATATATATATATATATATATATATATATATATAGAGAGAGAGAGAGAGAGAGAGAGAGATAGATATTAAAATGAAATTATCAAACGCCTTCAAACAACCAAAATTATTCATATGGGCCTACATTAGATATGGCAACACAATCATCACAGGACCCTGATTTATGTGTGTGTGTGTGTGTGTATGTTTAAGCAGAACAAGACTAACAGTCTATGCCACGTTAAAATATCACCACAACACAATAGAACCGCACTCAGCTTTCACAGTATCCTTACGAAAATTAGGGAACCTGACCCCACGTCGTCTGTCTAACGTACTACACTACATTTTGCCAGTCTTCAAGGCTACAATTAGTGATGTCCCGTGCATAATTGGGGCACTGTGTTCAGCGGTATAGTGTTAAAAGCAAGTTTGTCTATTTATTTTAATCAAATTTCTTTCATATCGATATGAAAGGAATTTGATTAAAATAAATAGACAAAACTTTTCTATATTATTTATTGAAGCATGCATTAATGAAAAAATGCTGCCTAAATACACACAATACATACATACATACATACACACACACACACACACACACACACACACACACACACATATATATATATATATATATATATATATATTGTTACGAACTTGTAGCATATATATATATTAACCACGGGTTCAAAAAGAAAACGTGGGATCCTTTCTCGGTCTTCACTCAGAAATGAAAGCAACACAAGGGGGTCAACGAAGAACAGACGCAAGACGATGGTTCTCAAAATAAAACATTTATTTACCAATATACAAACAGGTAAAAAAAAGAAATACATTTAACAACGGGGGAGGGACCTATAGAAGAAAAGAAGGCGCGAGCGAATATATATATATATATATATATATATATATATATATATATATATGAAAGAAAGGGGATCAAGTCAAAAGAATCAACTTATCTGACCGTTGAGTTGACGTTTTCGCATAAAGTTCAAATTCGCCGAAGCGAGAGTTCGTAGTTTAACACAACATTTTGGTCGGCCGTCAATTTTCCAGAATTTGTTTTCCTTTCGGGGTGTGTTCAAAGTTTTACAGCATCACGTATAGGCGTTTCGTTGGTCAGTTTTCATAGCAGCCCTTTCGTCTCTAGTCGACAGACTTCGTTGTCTTCCTCATTTCAGTGGGCAGTCCACTTTGGAATCGGGACGATCGCCCAGCGATATTCGTCTGCCACTGATCGGACGGAAACAGAAAACCCTTTTTCCGATTCTTGCTGTTTCCCAAAGACAGTCACGTGGGTTTTCTTCGTTCTTGACCGGGCACACGGGAGGATGGGGCAGAGATCACGCATCGTTTTCGTGATGGCCAAAATTTCAATCTCCCCTTAGGATGGCCTGATCACGTGAATGGCTGGAATTCATTTATGGCCGACCGCCTGATATCTGTGAGATTCCGGAACCATGTCGTTTTCGCGTCTGGTCGCTTCAAAGTCATGGACCCGTGGTGTGTGGGTGGAAGAGTAGACAAAGAGGGAAAGAAGTTTTGATTTATTTATTTATCTCTCTCTTTTTATACCTAACTAATTTTCATCTAGAATTTGGGATTTCTCTTCCTCACGCCTACGTGGTTAATGGAATTCGAGGCTACGTCACAATATATATATATATATATATATATATATATATATATATATATATATCAGTTGATTTGTTATTTCATTTTAAAATTAAAGTAATGAAGAAGGATGCATATTGGAGAAAAGGATACATTGATTTCGTTTGGTAGTAATGAGATTTCATTGTAAATATACTTTTTACAACTTTTCACACAATAAGGTCCTCCTTTCAAATCCTACTCGCATCTCTCCTGTAAGGTCCATTGATACTTAATTAAAATAATTACTACTTTCGATAAGTATAACAATGTTTGAAATTTAGGTATACCGTATTGAATAGCAGATTTAACTCTATAGATTGGTCAGAAATCAAAATGTGGGCGAAGACCAAGTTTTGTATTTTGATTAGGTTCCGTTCAGTAAAGTTCCAATTGATTGTATTGTTCAACCTACTTGGAACAGGTACATATATGAAAATGATGAGAAACACCGTTTTATCGAGAACGAGTATACCGGGTCGGGTAAAATAGAAGAAATGCAAACATTCAATCGAAGCTGAGAAAAATTGTTCAGATCAGTCATTCAGCGGAACACATTTAAAAACACATATAATACACATAAGAACACATATAAAAAAAAAAACTATTATGAACAAGGAAAATATTCATCCGATGTTCCATATTTTTTTAAATGAAAATAAGTGCTAGAAAACATTCCCCAAATGAAATTAAGTAAAATAGAGTATTTGAAAAGTTCGAAACCCAATAATAATAAAAAAAAGTATTTATTCTTAACAACAGAAATCACTTTAAAAAAAATTCCTACATCGTCAATGCGTTTGATACATCGAGAAATATTAATCACATATCGAAGTGTATAGATCATTTTTAGCTTGAACATGAGGTTCCATTGAGTATATAATGACGTGTCAGGTTAGGAATTCTCCGACTTGCTCTTTTTTAATGCGTTTTTATTAAATCTGTCGCTCAATTTGATGACGTTATCCCGGTTAATATCGTTGCCATTTCTTCGTCAATAAAATTTTATCGAATTCCCAATGGTGTCCTTAGATGCAAAATCTGGGAAAGGCGTTATAAAACAAAGAGTATATGACCCTCCAGTTCAGGTTTTAATGTCGGAATGTTTCGGAATAAAGTCCAATTAACCTCCCCCATATCGATCTAATTCGCTTTGGCTCGTTAGGAAAGCAGTGGCGCAATTTCTGCTGACTCTATTAAATTTTCACAATGGATTCGACGCCCATCAACACGCTGCTTAACGGATCAATAAATTGCAATGGAGGATGGGTAGTGTTAGCAATTCCTCTCTGCGAGATCTTCGTTTTCTAGATGAAGCCGTCTCAGGTTTATTATCAATAATTTACATCGATAAATATTAATTGATTTTTAAACAGGAAAAGTTATATTAAAATACAGTAACATCCCTCATATCCGGAATCCCTCATATCCGGAGTGTCTCATATCCGGAATCCCGCATATCCGGACATGATTTTGATATGTATATTTGAACTATTTGGGTGATATGTAACTGATTTGAAATTTCTATTTTGCAGGAAATTTACTTTGAATAATGGCTTATGCTTATTTCCCCACTAATGATTTGTATTGTTGCAAAGGATGATGAGAATAAAAGGAAAGGATGACAACAAGATAGCGACGAGATTCATGACTGTGAAATTAAAAAAAGCTAATGAAAAGGTTGTCAGTTTTATGGAAACAAAGCCATCATTCAGCTATGGCGATTGAAATAACGCACGTAGAGTTAAAAAGTGTCTTCGTTTAAAAAAATTCAAGAACAAAAGCAAAACGAAATGCGGAAAAAGTTGAGAATGACTTTAGAAGAAAAAGAGTCAACATTCAACAACGATTAAAAGTCCTCATTATAGTATTTGTTTTGCATACGAGGCATACTAAATTTATTGAATTTTCATTAATATTACATAATTGATTTATTTTTCCTTAAAATCCGTTCCCTTATATTTCACTCACCATTAGCTTATTTTCTTTACTATAAAACATTGAAAATAAATGTTAACATTGATTTCAACTCTTATATTTTCATCGAAATATAACTCCTCATATCCGGGTTTTGTAACCCATTCCTCATATCTGAAAGGCCTTCTTAGGTCGTCTTGTCAGGGATTCTATGTATATCAAAGTGTATCTGCCGAATCACGTTTTTCAGTATGGTGATTGTTGTAACATAGAAAAGGTTACTGAATGAGGAATAACCAAAACGGAGGTTGGAAATGAAGTGGTAATCCTTATAACATCAACAAAATACAATACTCGCCAGCGCCGTGGCAGACTACTTAGACAGTATTATACCCCCACTAACAACAGTTTTCGACGTATTTATGAGGACTGGGATATACCCATTAGTGTTCATATATACGGTATATAACAGTGATATAATTATTACTTGTCAGTGATGATTTTTCCTTTGCAATTTTAAAATTTGGTTAACTTGATTAGATCAAATTAAATTCAGAAACTGCTTCATCGGAAAGATTGTAAAATTGTTCACAATGGCATCATGGATGAAAGTCAAAATTTAAATTAAAATATCTAAGATTAATTTATTTACTTCAATTTTTTTCTCAAAAGAGAAAAATTATTTTTTACCAATCTAATTATTAGTGATGATTAGATATATTTCGAGATAATTTCAATTGGAAACTTATAGGGTGCCATGTATTTGTCTTTGATAGATTTAACAAACCTATGGCTAGAAACAATAGTTTTCAACTTAATATTCATGCTGCATTATCCTGCGGCATCTTTGTCTTATGCCCTTTTTTGATTTTTGTATACATGTTGCATTCATCTTCTTTCTGTATGCAAGCGGTTTGCTCCAATGATACGTTCCAGATTATTCTAGTATGTTTCCAATCTTTGCCCTAACATTTCAAATAGAACACTGTGTCGTATGGTATCAAATGTTTTTGTGTCATCTATAAATATTGGTATACGTCTTTCTGCATTTTCAATGCTCGGCCCGACATCATTGTTATGATAATAATCATATTTCTTGTTCCAAGGTGATATACATTCTTCCCCATTTCTTTTCTAATTCTTCTCCAGGAAACCGGATGATATGCTTAGTTGATGGTCCGATGGATCCTGCATTTATTCACACCTGAATTCATAGGTAGTGTTTTTAAGAGGGTTCTACTAAAATTACTTTTAAGAGGGTTCTACTAAAACTACTGGTATTTTTTCACTGAGTTATATATCATATCAATATGGGCGTGTGGCCGAGTGGTTAGCACGTTCGAAACTCACCTTTTTATTTTTCAGGAAGAAGATTGACGTTATCAGTCTGAAGCGTGCTGAAAGTGAAAAAAAAACATACCACAGTTTGACCCAAGCCTTGTAAGTGAAATTGGGTAGACGGAACACTTGGGAGCCGTCAGTAGCTGTGATAGCACGAAGTCACAAGCCATTGTGACCGAGGGTTTGAGTCTGCTGGCGTTGTTTAGATTGTTGATCCTGCTAGATAACACACTCCCTCTCAGGAACTGTAATTAAAGTCTACTCAGCATAGATGCAGTATAAACCACAGGTTGGCTCTTTGAGTGTTGAACATACACAAATATGCCTGAGCGAGAGCCTTCATTAGCGATTGGCTAACAGCCCTAGTAGACGGGTATCCTCGAATACGAGTGGCCAGCTATTATATATCATTAATAATCCACGATAAAAATATTTATACGATATAAAAAGGGGATACGTGCTAAGCTTAACTTTCCCCGGCATTTATAGAAAACAGACTTTAAAATGATGGGTTTTAACCAGGTGTGAACAGATCTCTAAATTTGTTAGGAAATATTAAACATCATCATTCCGTTTCAAGCAGATGTGAAGGCCAATCAAATCGGATTTTGTTTTATTTAAAGCGTACACCTTGTCTCTTAACTGGATAAAGGAATACAACAATGTCTTCCTGGCTTATTGAAGACTTCGATTTTTTATTGTTTGAGGGACATTGTAGGGAGATGATTCTACAGTGAAATTCGTGATTATATACTGAATGGCACCTCTTGTTCAAGCTAAAAATGATCTATACACTTCGATATATGTTTAATATTTCTCGATAAATCACGTGCATTGACGATCTAGGAAATCTTTTAAAAGTGATTTCTATTGTGAAGAATAAATGTTTTGTTTTTTTTACATTATTATTATTCGGTTGCGAACTTCTCAAATATTCTATTTTGCTTAGTTTAATTTGGGGGATGTTTTCTACCATTTATTTTCATTTAAATATATGAAACATTGGATGAATAATTTCCTTGTTCATAATACGGTTTTGATGTGTCTTCTTCTTTATTAAAACGTTGCTGAATGACTGATCTGAACAATTTTTTCTCAGCTTCGATTGAATATTTCATCTCTTATATTTTACCCAACCCGATATACTCGTTCTAGATAAGATGGTATTTCTCATCTTTTTCAGATATGTACCTGTTATTTTTCTAACAAATTTCTGTTAATATTACATAATTTGAAAGGCAACTATTTTGACAACAAATCTGTTTGAAGGAGAAAATAGAGAAAAGGAATTTACAAAACAAGGATGATTTTCTTAGAGACAAAATAATGCAGCTGATGGGGAAATATTGTAATCTTAAAGTACACTTCGGAATCTACTGAATACCTTTCGAGCCATGTTAGGGAAAAATAACTATTAAGCTAATTTCATAGACTATTGTTAGTACTATCATAGCTCAGAGCCTTTGGTCTTGAAACAGTCTAACGTAACTTTTTTTAAATAATGATAACGATGAAATAATATACACTGCATCTTTTATGTGGACACAAATAATTTTATAAATACAAAAATATGTTGTCACTAAAGACCTGAAAAAATAAAGACAAAATGATTTTAATGATCGGGTCAAGTTTATTTTTCACTTTGTATTTACAATCACAATTTTGAACCAAATTATTTTGGTGATGGACGCCGGGTTCGAATCTCATTATTGACGATCTGTTGGGAAGATGACTTCTGACTCATATCGGTCTAACGTGCAGCAACTTTAGGAAGTGCTTGAAAATTCTACCCCTTCATGATTGTGCTAACATAAAGTTGCAATTTATCGTGATCGAGAGTTGTGCATATCTGTGATCGCGCCATATTATAACTGCAACAGACTGTAACCAATGGTCTACTCAGAATAGTTGCAGTATAATTCTCGGATTTACTCTGTTGCAGTTGAACAAAAACAAATATGTCTGAACAGACGCCTGCAACAGCGATTATCTCCACAACCATACAGACGTGCATGTTCATGTACTACCGCCAGTATATAAAATATGGCCTAATTAAGAAAAAAAATCCATCTTTTCTGTGATTAGCCATTAGTAGAAAAAAGTTCGTCGAATAGAAACCTGTTTGTGATTCTCCCTGAGTCTACATTCACACGTCTTATATAAAAAGCTAAGGCTTCACACGACTCCGTTAAAAGTCGAAATAGACATCAATTCGGCTAAATAACAAACGTTTCAATATTTGTAATGCTCTTTACAGGAATAATTTATAACTGAACCCTGCCTTTACAACATGATTTTGTGAGAGAGCCTTTATATGAACGTACCGGTTGGAAGTAAATGAATATTCATGTTCAATTTAAAATCTGTCTTCTTTTCATTTCCGGCTTTAGTCGTACACTGTAGATGACATGACTTGAATTAGCGATGAGGCAAAACGACGCACCATACTGGTTATATACGCGACGTCCTTATAAAGTAATCAGAATCGATAATAATTGGTAGCAACGCACTTTGTATCGTATTCTAGTCTATAACAGTACCACAATTCCCACCTTGTTTTATGTACATGGCGACTCAGCTAGCCACTCATCTATTTGCATTACTCTACATGCTAAAAATGAGAAATTCTTTTTTGCTGTATTTATGTGTGTTAGACATAACGTTTTGTACATAAGAGCCTAGCCTATTTAGGCATCTAAAGAGTGTAAACAAACTGGGCAGTTTAATTTTGATATATTTATAGTGGAAAATTGCCCAATATCGGAATATATATATATATATATATATATATATATATATATATATATATATATATATATATATATATATATATAATCGTGTATTTAGGAAGAAATCCTTCTTTTATACAAGTTTAATGAAAGACGAGTGGCACGGTATTATGAACAAGCATTTTATTAATTTTTTCTTGTGTTCGTATAAGTGTTATCGCTTTTTGACGTAATTTGTTCGAATGTTCCATATATACGACGGAATTTGGTTATTGTTTTAGCCATCATCAATGATGTTTTATTTTTTGTTTTTAACTGAATCCTAATTGAGCTAAGGACAGAGGAATGTAACGTGAGTCTTCAAGATAGGCATGTTGTGGTATGTCCAATCTTATTATTCATGAATTTGTTTTGATCAGGAATGCAGTTCCTTAATGGGCATGTGAATTCTTAATTAATATCTCCTTAATTTGAATCTTGCAATTGTATTGTTGATGAGGATGACGTTAGCTGTTTTAATTTTTTATAGTAGATAATTAATTTAATTTTATTGTTCAGCTCGACTGGGGTTGTATATTTCTTTATATTTTTCTAAGGGAAAGTTCACCTGGCTTTAGTTTAACATGTATTAGATTTTTATAGAAAATGTTGATGCTATTTGTTTTTTATCTGTATCTTCATTGTTGCTATTGGTTACCACAGTAAAATAGTCTAATTTGATGATCTATGAGGTACTTCGGGAATCCTTTATTAACTATTGTCTGTTTCACGCTGATGAGCTTTTAAAAGAAAAGAGAACGAGAGAATGAATAGTAATGCGTTCTCTTCAGGGATTTTTATAACACAAACTGTTATTAGATAGAGCAAGCGGTAGCATGTTAATTTTAAACCCCCGAAAATTAAATTACTCTCTTTTTAATTGTCTCAGAGAAAACATTTTATTTCCATCAACATGACTAATTCTAACCTCCAGGAGAGTGAACCATTGTGCCCTTTTGTCTGATATGGGGAGGAAAATGTATATTTAAACAATTGCTATGTCTGCCGCTAGAAATTCTGGTTCACTGTATGAAGTTAAACAAGTTCTCTCGCCAGAATCAATCTTAGATATTTATAAGACAACCATTCGTCCTTGTTTTAAATATTGCTTCCTTGATCTGTGCTCGTGGTATCAATTCAGAGATTCTTGATAAAATCTAAAGACAAATCTGCAATGTTATTGGTCCTGACCTGGCATCTCGGAATCAGTCACTTACCCGCCTCTGTAACGTAGCTTCGCTGTACCTTTCCTATATATATTTAATGGCAAATATTAGGATGAGCTTTGCTCTGTGGTACCTAAACATTATGAATTTAAGCGCGGAAAAACCTCGTCATTTTATAGTTGAAATAGCTAAATTTTATGCAAACAATTTTTCCATCGCACTTCTCTCTTGTGGAACTCTTCTGGCTTCTTGTTTCCTGTCAATTTTGATCTTCAATAATTTAAACACAATATCCTATCGTTACCCTCTGTTTTCTTAATGCTAGTTATTTTATTGCCCTCCCCCCTCAATATCATGTTTTTCTCATACTCACTAACACTCAATAACCCATTGGGACATAGTGTCTTTATTGCCTTGCTTGTTGGGGTGAAGTGATTAAAAAATAATAGTTTTCATTTCGGGCTCGTCCGTTTCCACGGATTAAAGTACACACTTCCCGACCCAGAGATTGAACACACCAAATTCACAAACCAAAACTTTTACCCACTAGACTGTTGTCCCGTAGGGAAATTTGCTGGAGTAAACGTAAACTTAAACTGGGATGCTGATTAGACTGAAACTGCTGCTGCTGCTGACTGTCATGTTTTGAATGATGCTCGCCGCATGGTTTTGATTGCTGCAACTATTTTATTTATTTATATGCTAATGATGCCATTATATCCATATATATGCGCTGAATCTTTCTGACGTCTAACTCTCCAGCAGTCTCCTTTGTCCAGCATTTTAATTTTAATCCACAGGAGCTAATGAACACCCCAATCCCCCCATACATGAGCAGCCATGCCTGATTTCATTTCCTCATATCTCAGTACGGCTTTACTATGTTCCATCAGCCGTACTTTTAGGAGGAGACCTGTTTCATGTTTATATTTTCTGCCTCAACTTCAAGGAATCGAATGCAAATTGTTATTGGTCATAATGTCCCCCCGTCTTAGTCATTACCTCAGCAGACATTGATCCGTAGAGTTATATCTTCTAACTTTCTTTCTGATAATTCCATGACATAAGGCATATAGACGTTGCAATTTTCAGGTCATCCTGCTTGTCATTTCTGTTGCTTCCTGAAAACACTGATGTCATGTTAGCCGTGTACTTATTAGTAGACCTAGCATAGAAATGAATACAATATGGTAGCCACTAATAAAGAAAAAGCAAGATTTCAAACGCAGCAGCAATCAAAACATGGGTTGCATCAGTCTCCAAATGACAATAGCAGTAATTGAAGCAGCTGCTGCCTAATCAGTAGCCAAGTATATGTTTCAGGGACTAAGTTCACTCCACAAAATTGTCCTACGAGACAATGGCATAGTGGCCTTTTATTAAGTAAGAACTATACAATATCTCAAGACTTGAGCAATTGAACGAGAACAGCCTGATACCGTAGATTAATTAAAGAGATCATTTCGGAATTGTTTGTATGATAACCATATCGATACACACCTGGGGATGACCGGAGAGCAAGAGGTTCGCAACAATCTCTTATAGACAACAAAAATAAGGAATATAAATAATGTAAACAATGATAAATCCTCATCTTATAAATTCTGATAAAAATTACTTTACATCTGTGTGAACATTGACTCAAATTAAGTTTGATAACAGTTTCAACTTATTAAGTTTTCTTGTTTTACAACGAAGTGGTGAATGCGTTATCACTTTTTCTATGTGCCGTGTCCTTTCAGGACGTATGCGAACATGGCTCCCCACCTCTATCTATCTCTTGCAGCTCTCCCTCAACCGCCTCCCTCAGATCATGTTCTGTCATCCACTTCCATAAGGCCTCTAGGTAAGTCAGGAATTGTTTTCTCTTGTCTTTCTTTCCCTCTATTCGACCCGTGAGTATCGGATTCTCCAGGACCTCCTTCCTCATTATGTGCCCCAATAACTTCAGCTGCCTCTTCCTGATATCAAGTATAAGCCTCCTCCTTGTTTGCATCCTCTCTAATACCTCATAGTTGCTCAAACGCTCTGTTCATGATATGCTTAGCATCCTTCTGTAGAACCACAACTCCGTCGCCTCGACTCTCTTTTTCATTTTTAAGAAAATCTTCCAACATTCGCTGCCGTAAAGTCACGTAACATGTCAGTATACTTTTCTTTGTTACCAAAGAAATCCTCTTGTGTTGCAATACGTCTATGGATCTCAGTGTCGCATTTACCGTTCTCTGTCAGAACGCTTCCCAGATATTTAAACTTCTGCGTCTGCTTGATTCTAGTGTTCACGACCGCAAATCGTATTTCGGGCTCATCCTTGACTATGAAATCTGTCTACTTGTACTTTACTTTTAGTCCCCTCTTCTCACTCTCCGTCACTACCTTCTGTAGGAGATTTATGTAATTTCTTTTCCGTGTCTGCTATCAGTATTGTGACATCTGCGTATCTTGTGTTGTTAAGATTGTGGCTGCTAATGCTAAATCCCGGTAGAGTTTCTAATTCTCTCAGAATTGCCTCGTTTTATAGGTTGAACAGGTCGGGTGAGAAGACGCACCCTTGTCTTAAGCCCCTTTCTAATGTTGTACATTCACTGAACACGCTCTCTATGTGCGTCCATTCTACATTAATGTCTAAGAAAAAGTTTTAAAAATATAAATTTTTTAAAAAAATCCTTGATGGTGCCAAATGCGTTCGGTTATATAGAACATTCGGGAGATTTTACATATGTCCGGAAAAAAGGAAAACACTTATATAAAAACCAAAAAAAAAAATGAATACAATCTTCGGAAGATTGCATTTAAGCAGGAAATAGACTGCCGTCCCACACGGTGTTGACTTCAGTATCCACTGTAATATTTGCAGAAGCTCTAACATGTTATTGTGCAAATTTAGCCACAAATATAGCAGGAATAGCACTAATTTTTATTATGTGTATACATACGTACATTATATATATATATATATATATATATATATATATATATATATATATATATATATATATATATATATATATATAAATATATGTGTGTGTGTGTGTGTATAATAGGTACTCACATTATGTGATAATTCTATAGTTTATAAATAAATGATTACCCCAATTAATCAACATTGTTGCTTTTCAATTTGATAGAATTTTAAATAAAACTTATAAATCCGTTTAAAAATCCGTAGAAGCTACTCTTCTGTTCACACATCATCAAACCAATGCTTAAAATAAATATATGATCTGTTGCGCCCAGACACATCCTGAGCTATATTTACGAATACATACTGTTTGTTCCTATTTTGAAAGTCAAACCAGTTGATTTCCGTTTTAACGACGTTAAATCTTAAATTACTCAATCATCTTCTGTTTTCCTCTGTTATAATTGAGACTTGAAGCTCAAGATTAAAATAAAGAAAATATTAAACTTTCATCAGTCCTTTATTTAAATATTAACCTAACTGTTATTAAGAGAGATAAAACTAACATAATTTCATAAAAGTAAACTTTCATTGCATAATTATTTTGTTATAATCTTGCTGACAGAATATGGCATCATTTTGTCTATAACTTGAGAAACAATAACTCTTTTTCTCTCCGTCTCTATATGTCAACAATTCATCTTTTAAGAAAGCCGCGTTCGTCAAATAAAAGCGGACGCTGAAACAGACTAGATATTGTGGTTGATTAAGGGTCAGATGTAAGAACTGAACACTGCTGACGATTGCGGCCTGATGATTTCGTCTAGCATGAAACAGCCTATCGCCTCTGAGTGTTGGCTTCAATGTCCACCTTTATATTTATATTTACATACGCTCTATCTCTGATATTGAGCACTTTATCCCATAAATTTAGAACACTTTAAAACTATATTACTGCATATATCCATACATATATATATATATATATATATATGTGTGTGTGTGTGTGTGTGTGTGTGTGTGTGTGTGTGTGTGTGTGTGTGTGTGCGCGCGTGTGCGTGTGTAAGTATTCTCTGATAGAGTGTATCTGTAGAAGAGGCAATGTACGATTTATTTTCCTGCACGTATTTATATACACAGAGGCGAGAATGTCATTGGTTTATAAATTTGAGAACATTCATGAATGTTCACCAGGGTTTGTTCAAAGTTCAGTCAAAGCATGTATGATACAGGTGTCCTAATTCAAAATCTGGTAAAAAGTAAAATGCGGGAAATATATTCAATAATTTTTTAACTGAATTTAGTGGATTTTGTTTTGTCATCTAAGGTAGATTGTAATTTTTGGTTGCAATCTTGTAAGGTGAGAATTAGAAAATTATTGGTTTTGTTAGCGCTTCTGATGATGAAATTAGAGCCGTTGCGTAACAAAGCCATAATCATGATATCCTACAGAATTATTAAAAAAATAAGTTCGTTAATGAACTTATCACAGCGAAGGATATCTGGACTGTAATGTAAAAACCAATAAACCAGAACCATTTTATGATCATAATGGCAACACCTGCATCCAAACTAATGGTGTCAGCATGGTATCAGCATGGGAAATCCATTAAGCCCTGCTTTCTCATTTACATGTCTTATATTGAAAACAAAGTGTTTACAACAACTGATACATTACCCAGAATTGAAACTCGGACAGTTACGATATGAGGCAAACGTCATACCAATTGTATGTGGGTTTTAATGGATGCGTTTTTTTAGTGGATGCGCACTGGTGATGAGTCCCAAATTTAGGACAAAATGGCCGTCCAGTGGTTTCTGCATTCTGTTGGGGTTTCTTCTAGATTCGATGAATTACTTATGATTATCTCACATCCTCCATAATTTCTATCACACACACACATGCACACACACACACACACACACACACACACACACACACACACATATATATATATATATATATATATATATATATATATATATATATATATACGAGGATCATTCAATAAATAAGCTGAATCTTTCGGTATAAAGACTTCTAATACATACAGATAGATGCTTTCTTTTTGTCTTTTTTTTATTCTTTTTCACATGTATTTAATTTCTTTTGCAGATTAAAAAAAAAACTTTCAGAGTTTCGGCGATTAACAAAGATGGCCGACCAAGAAGCATGCTCCACACTTGAACAGCGGTCAGTTATCAAGTTTTTGGTTGCTGAAGGGTGCAAACCAGTTGAAATTCATAGGAGAATGTCAACTGTGTATGGTGCCACATGTTTCAACCGAAACAATGTCTACAAGTGGGATAAATTGTTTAAAGAATGACGGAGCAGTATTGAGGATGAAGACACGCCTGGGGGGCCTACAGAAGTGAGGTCTCCTGAGGTGATCGAATCAGTTAATGACCTCATTCAGTCTGACAGAAGCGTGACAGTGGATGACATTGCAAGGACTTTGAAAGACATAAAGAACAAACGCAGGTGTCATCAGTCAGAAGGAGTCACCTTGCATCATGACAACGCAAGGCCTCACACAGCAGCCCAAACGGCGCAGCCCATCAACGAGCTGGGCAAGAACTGCTCGCTCATCCCACTTACAGCCCAGACGTTGCCCCTTCAGACTTTCACCTGTTGGGTCCTTTGAAAGCGTTCACGAGAGGCACGAAGTTTAAAAGTGACGATGAAGTCAAAAGTGTTGTGAGCGACTGGCTGAGACATCAGTCCAAAGATTTTTACGCTGAGGGAATACGGAAGCTTGTGCACAGATGAGAAAAGTGTGTGACAGTGCTGGGAGACTACGTTGAAAGTTTTAAAAGAAAGTAAGCTTCTAACTGTATTAGAAGTCCTCATACCGAAATATTCACCTTATTTATTGAATGACCCTCGTATATATATATATATATATATATATATATATATATATATATATATATATATATATATATATATATATATATATAGTCACTTACAGTGGATAGGAAGCCTATTCGCTATATCTATTACGAATTAGTTCGATTATCACTGAGTACTCTCTACTTTTGGTCTTGTGCCACTTCTAAGCAATGCCTTAACTAGATAGATAGATAGATAGATAGATAGATAGATAGATAAGAAAGAAGTGAAATAAAAATATTTCTGATAACTATATTATAATGAATTAAAACTAAATCTTGCGAAGTTGCTGAGTTATCGATCGCCAGCGATCTGATTATATTTATTTGAAATCACGATGAGCAAAACACTAATTTCGACTCGTTAATCCGAGTAAGAAATTGAAATTGAAACGCATGGTCCCCGATTTTCCTTATACCTTTTCTATTATCACGAGACTTCTTCACATTCATAAAAAATACAATTAAACTTGCAAAAAAAAACAAACAATAATTCCTACGATTTAAATGAAATGAAAAGCATGTGTTGCATGAACAAAACTATACACATTCCATCTTATTTTTATTTATGCCAAAAACAGACTACTAGATTGCCTGCATCATGTCTATGTGAGTGAGGGGTACAGAGAAAGATAGAATGAAAATCAACAAATAACTATAAAGAATCAACTTAATCAATTCTGTTATATTCTTCAGATGCTATGTTGTTAATAAGAACCTAAATGAATTTGTGGAATGTTTGCATTCGGAAGATTACGTGTTGGGATTTGTTAAGTGAGATCTTATTTTTCCGAGAAGATTTTCAATTAGCATCTCACGAAAGTCGTTAATGTTATAATTGCCTGGTTCCGGTTCCTGCCAATTTTGATAATATGTAATGAAATAAGATTAATTATACGACGGGTGTTTAACAGATGAATTATTATTTTTTTCTTGATATTTACTCAAAACTCTTGAGTGTTTCACTGTATCAGATAGGGAGATGTGATTACTCCAGTAGATGTCGTTATTCCAAATATATATAAGGATCTGTTTCATTACTTAAAGAATAATTAATTACAACCATTTGTATACGAGGGGGGATCCAAAAGTAACCGGAATTGTTTTCTGTGTGACAAGCCCGTAATAGTTCAGGCTTCCACCGCTAGATGCCACCTGAGGCAACCCTCAGGTATCAGTATGCTGACTGGTGCCATCGTGGGAAGACGTACAACTCCGTGGTTCACATTTGTTTTGAAGTGATTCACACCTTTTCGTCTATTTTTACCATGGCTGAAAGGATGCCTGTCGTAAACTGAAAGAACAGTTGGGAGTTGATCCAGACCTTTTTCGAAGGTCATCATTGGTGACGAAAGCTGGTGCTATACCTACGACCCGGAAACGAAACAGCAATCAAATCAGTGGAAGCAATCAACGTCACCACGACCCCAAAAACGCGTCAGGTGGTGTTTAATGTCAAGACGATGCCGCTTTGTTTCTTTGATGTGAAAGGAATTCTTCACAAAGAATTTGTTCCTGCTGGTTAAGCTGTTAACCAGGTTTTACGTTGAAGTGCTGAAGCGTTTGCGAGAAAAGGTGAGACGAAAACGCTCTGACCTGTGGCAAAGTGGAGGGCGGTGGTTGCATCACGACAATGCGCCAGCACCCACCGTCTTGAGTGTGAGACAGAATGATTCCACTTCCCCACCCTCCCCATTCACCCGATCTCGTCCCACTGCGACATTTTTTGTTCCCCCGAATGAAGAAAGTCCTCAAAGGAAAACGTTTTTCAGATGCGGAACAGGTTATGAAGAAAACGACGGAGTCATTAAAAAACGTAACTTCACAAGAGTTCAAGGACTGCTTTGAACAATGGAGAACACGTCTGGACCGGTGCATTGCCTCAAATGAAGTATACTGTGAGGGTGATAAGAATATAAACATGCAACAATAAATGAATAAAATTATATGACACAATTGCGGCTACTTTTGGGTCCCCCATCGTACCTGGGCTTGGCCACTGCTATTAATTGAAGTACAAGTTTTCCTTTATTCTCGTTCATAAATTTCCGCAGCAAGCATATTATCATGTTTTTAAAACTTGTATAATAATTTTATTTTAAGTCAGTCTAGAAGAGTTACTGTAACATGTAACCCCGTATTATCGACCTCTTGAACATGGACAACAATTCCTCTTTCTAGCATTTTTGGTAAGTTTTCTTTTATTGATTGATTCTTAATCTACGGCTTATCAACCCTTTGTCGGTTATTTAAATCCAGAATTTTATTTTACAATTTAATATTTACTTAGCTAATAATTGTTTAGTGATTATGTCGTATTAATTAGCCCATAGCTGGTGGAGAAGAGGCAGAATATTCATACCTTTCCCAAGAATATTTCCGCGGAAGTGAATACAACTAACCCAACGAGAAATGGCTTTCCGATTCACAATCCTGTGCCATTATCCATTACGCCACCCACACATACAAGCTTACAACATCGAGTATTGCTAAACGGTCACCCACCTAGGTACTGATCAAGTTCGACGTTGTTTAACTTCCGGGATCACATGGGTAACGAGGTTCAACAAGAATGTGGCTGTACGTCTTCTTGCGAGGTTGGTCGTTAAACATCCAACATGATTCAAATAATAAGACGTGTGAAGGAATGGATAAAACTTCATGCATGTCCAACGAGCACATTGGGGTATAGTAGGCTCCATAACGTTGTCTGCAGTCAGAAGGGGGAATTTCTAGACGAGTAAGGATGGCTACTCTAATGGCATCACTGGCCGCATGGCCGTGTGCACGGGGAACATTTAAATTTGAGAACATAGGCTGTGGTTTGACGTGATGAACGATCGGATCGACCAGGTAGACTTGCCAAGGGCATTTCTATGTATGAATGAATAACTCTACGTCTTTCAACTCGATTATTTGGACAGAAATAACCCGCCCACACCCAATCATGATGATGATGATGATGATGATATAAATATTCCCAGGTCAAAATTTTATTTGAACCGTATTTTTATTTTACAAGTAGTGGTATTCCAACCCTCATGACTATTCACTACGGAATCATAAAAAAAATCAGATTCTGTGATGATGGTCGGAACGAAACCTTTTCAGTAATGTTAGGCTACAAGTCCTGTTAATTAAATTCGTAGGGGTGTAACTAGTACCCATCTCTATACAGGTTTTATTGTGAATACCACCCCAAAGAGAGCCCACACTACCTTCCTTTTCAAAATATTTGTTTTGGATTCTTTTCAATACTTCCTGATATATATGTGTTGCAGCATATCTACGGACGATAATGGGTATGTCTCCATTCACATAAATACAGTAGTAAATACTGTATGTTGGTCTGCTGTGCTGGTCAAATTCATTGCCCCCGAGGCTATGTCGAAGGGCAAAGTATTGTCTCGAGAAACAGCTACCCGACCACGTTTTATACGGGGTCTACGTGAAATTTTGGCCGAGCCTACGGGCTCGGATACCCAACATTAAATCCAGCCTTGTGCTGCGATTGGTAGATATCCTGCAGTTGGAGATTCATTGTGGAATTGACTTGACTCACTTCTAGTAGTTGACGAATTCTACGCGCCGCTGGAGAATCTTATATGTGTTGTTCTTGTACTATGTATTATCGTTCATTACCAACTTTCAGTGACCTTCCCTAGGTTACAACAATATGGGTGTGTGGTCATTATAGGAAATTTAAAAAGAGATAAATATATAGTGATTGCATTATGATTGGTGTCAAATTTTCCAGATCACCAAAATTCCAGAGATTTTAACGAGGATCGAACTCAATATCTGCAATGCAATCACCATTCTTTGGAAGTCTCTAACTGAGGAGATAAATCATTGGGTAAATATATATGGTGATTTGGTGAATCCAGCAAGCAACATCGTTTCTCGCCTTGAAAAATTCATGCAATAATTGTCACTTAGAATTGCTATAACATTTCCCATCGCTAACATTCAGTGATGAACTGACGACATCTGTATTCATTTACTTTGACGCCACGATTTCCCTTGGCGTTTCCCTGGCTCCGGGTTAAATTGGAATATTGAGCTACTGTCAACTATGGAATATATCAGAAGCACGTAAGCCTTATATATATATATATATACTTACATTCAAATACTTCCTAGCGTATAATCTGGAGCATAGGAATGGACGTATGCAATATCAATCTGTGTTAATCCGAATAATTTTCTCTCAAATTAGCTGTGCTCTTAATATATTTCATAAAAAGGTGAGTGAAATTAAGATTAACATTAATCTGTTCATGGAAGTTAGAGAAACTGAGGATTGATCTATATCTCTCTATGTTTTTGACGTATTGTAATTATTTACATTGAAAAGACTGTTGTCCGCATCTTTATTCTCATATTTACAACGGTTGAATACCTGACTGCTGCAGTAATCAAACTTGGAGATTTTTCTTAAAGGGAGATAACTGAGACATCTGTAAAAGGTATGGGGTTTTGAACTATCCCAGTGAACGAAATAAAGGGCTCAGTTCGAAATTTCCAATCACATGAAGAAGGCTGGAGCGTACAACGACCGAGACGTTGTGAATATGACAATAAAGATGAGGACAACTGTCCGAATAATGTAAATAATGTAAATAATCGTTAACCACAACTCTGTCCGTGGGAACAATCAAAGGTGTGAGTTCGTGTGAAAATGGGCAATCGATCTCTGGCCATTTTGGGAGAAACATTATATTATTTAAAAGCGCTAAAGTGAACATCGTGTAGTCTATCCATTGCCAAAGGTGCTAACAGAATAGTTGTTGTTTTTTGTACTGCTCCAGAAAGTGCCTAACTTATTCTACCATGCCCTGTCTTTACTAGAAGCTAATCAGACCAAAGCCAAAGAATTCTTGTCTCATCTACGCTGAAGCTACATAGTCCTCAGTTTCCAGGTTATATTCAAAAGCTTCAAATTGTCCTTTATGTTAGCCACACTGTATCATTTCTACAGACGGAATATGGCGGTCCTCTCGTTACTCTGTCACAATTCCTTGCCAAGGTTTCGGATTAGCTGAATTCCTTCAGTCCACAAATCAAAATATTCACAGCTAAGACAATTTAAGCTACGTCGATTTCTCCTGTTTCACTTCATATTCTATTGGTAATGAGTAAGTTCCATTGAAACACATTCTTCCAGGGAAATGATGAATTGTAGAACAAACCTCTAATAAGTTGATACACCGGTTAAACAACCTAAACCGACTCAAGTTTAAGGACAACCATTATATATACTACATATCCACATATATCCTTGTATAATCGTGGAACATGCAAGTAGATTGTTCAATCATTAAATTAAGAATAATGACTCTTGAGAAATTTTAAAATAGTAAAACCGTAAAATTTCCACTGGTATTGCCAGTAACGTTAAAGACTGTTTTTTTTAAAGACGGTTTTACTGAAAAGGCTGTTACAGACAGGAAATATTCTATTTACACTTTTTCAAGAAACACACAGTTTGTCGTTCTGTTATTGTTTTCTAAAAAATCAATAGATTATATCCTTAATGCAATATAATTATTACTTCATTATATATATATGAGTGTTGACTTTAATCTTCACTTATATATATATATATATATATATATATATATATATATATATATATATATATATGTGTGTGTGTGTGTGTGTGTGTGTGTGTGTGTGTGTGTGTGTGTGGCTGATTGAATAAGTTACACACGTTATGTTTGCTTATTTTGCTCAGAATCCTTTCATTTTCACAAGTATTTTTCCGTTTGTTACAATTAAATGAGGCAAGAAATGCACTGTTACAGTGAAAATCACTTTTATTACTCAAGTACTTTCCATCTCCTTCTGAGATCATCTTCGACGGTGTAATTGGTAAGGCAAAAACTGTGTAGCTATCTGTTACTGAATTTTTATTTTGCGTTTCAATGCAGTGGCTAACAGTTTTAGCGATAATTAAAACGTGAATAGTTATTCATTATCGGATTTATATTTTAAGTTGCAATGTTATGGTCGAGCGTGCATTAAAGGTGAAAAGATCATATATATATATATATATATTAAACGTAATAGGTAGCCATTCGTATTTGAAAATAACCGTATACTAGGGCATCTAACTAATCCCTATTGCCGACCCTCGTTCAGGCACCTGTCTTTTATACTGCAGATATGTTTTGCAGAACCTAGTTACAAATTCTGGAAGAGAGAGTGTTATCTAGGACGATAAACACTCTGAACAACACCAATACACTCAAACACTGTGTCACGATCTATCTATCTATCTATCTATCTATCTATCTATCTATCTATCTATCTATCTATCTATCTATCTATCTACATATATATATATATATACCCATCTATCTATCTATTTACCCATATATATATATATATATATATATACCTATCTATCTATCTATTTACCCATATATATATATATATATATATATATATATATATATATATATATATATATATATAGGTATAGATATATAGGTATAGATATATAGATATGTATACTTATATATATATACGTATATATAAATATATATATATATATAGGTGTATATATATATACATATAGGTATATATATATGTATATATATATATATATATAGGTATATATATATATAGGTATATATATAGGTATATATATATATATATATATATTTCTTCATATATATATATATATATGAAGAAACATAAAGTGTGCTATATTTATGGGATAAAGTGCTCAATATCAGAGATAGAGCATGTGAAAATATAAAAGTGAACATAGAAGTCAACACTTAGAGGCGACAGTCTGTTTCATGCTAGATGCAATCGTCAGGCCTGACGATTGCATTTATCATGAAATAGACTGTCGTCTCTAAGTGTTGACTTCTATGTTCACTTTATATATATATATATATATATATATATATATATATATATATATATATATATATATATATATATATATAATGTATATGTGTGTGTTTGTTTGTATGTGAAAGAGAGAGAGAGAGAGTCAACTGGAATATTTTTATGAAAAAGCAAGCAATTTTATTCTGGTTAGTGAGTGAATGAATTTTACGGAAGATGATGACTCTACTGAGTAACTGGCTGAATTTATAAATATATGTATATTCGAATTAACTCAACCCCGCGATTTTTTTTTTAAGCAAATCGACTGCGTATTTATTCCGGTCAGTTCTTTAATTATCCACTCTTTTGTTTGTTATTTTCAGCTTACACGACTAATTATTTTACCGCTTCTTGCAATCAGCCTTTTTCTAAAAAATCCCTTCGTTATTTGGACATTTATATTGTATTTTTGTTCATCGCTTCTCGACTGATTATCCAAATCGACATGTGTCGCCATTATTGCAGACACTTTACAACAGGCCAGAAATCATCATATCGGACACTTTTTTTTCTTTCTCTATTCAAGCATTTGGAATCAAGTTAATGTTGGTCTCTTTCCAGTCAAGTTAAACTTGAAGTTGTCAGCAATGACCCCTTGCGGCTTCATTGCGTCCACATTTAGAAAAGAATTCAATGAAGATGTTCAGCATTTCACATTGTCAAGAGATGCCAGCAATCGATGCGTTTTTTTGCTTTTTTCTGCCTTTGTATTACATATTGATGCCGTTTTAATAACTGTTTGTGTCAGGGGTCACGAAGTGCAATTTACTTTAAAATCTGGTAAAATTAAAAAACGATTTCTTTGAAACTTTTATAAATGGTCTTTAATAAATAGTTTATTTTTAAATACATCTCTAACAAATCACTTTGATAGCACTGCTCAATATGATGCTTGGTGCCAAGAATCAAAACAAATTTTTCACCTCATTTGAAGCTGCTGATTTCGAAAATAAAAAAAGGTTTTCATGGTTAGCTACTATTTTTGCTGTACTGGAATTGCTCATATTTGGGAAAAAAAGATCAGTTTTACTTGGTAGATCACAAAATTTAGGTAGAAAAGCTCGTAGAAACCCTTCATTTTTCATGCAGCCCGAGCAACTTTTCAACCACCAGAATTAAGCTATTCTTATGAGAAAAAGTGTTTTTAGTTACAAATTGAAGTAACGAAGTTTTCCACATTATCGTCAAAATTCAAATTAACTGATAAACTTTATCAGTTGACACTTTAGTAAACCTGATAGTTAAGGTGACATAAAAAATGAATCCCTAGAAACTTCTATTTGATATTCATAAATTTATCTCATCACTTTTATCCCTTCACTGCGGAAGGAAACCAAACACAATGAGAGAATTTTGTCTTTTACAGTTGGAAACAGACTCCAACTAAATACATCACAACTGAATGCACCTATTCCATTGTACATGATACTGCTGAAGTATCAAATGGGACTTAAATAATATTGAGCTTGGCAGATAATCAAGAAAGAACATTGTTACCAGAGTTCTTATGTTCACGGAGGTTTTATTTCTGCTGTTATTTTATTAAATGATTTGATAAAAATACTTGTTGGTCTTGGTATAATCAGTCGTGTTATATTTAAAAACGTAGGGTCTGATTGATATTGCAAAAATGCTATTTCTCAATATCTGTTGGTTTAAATACGAATTGAGAGGTTTTTCGATTTTATTCTAAGGAGTATTGCCATCGATCAATATCATATATACAGAAAACAAAAGATGTTTTTTTCCAAAAACGAGACATTTCTGTACATCAAAAACGGTAGGTAACCAAGAAAAAGTAAGTCCACTTTCAGATTCAGCGCCCTCAAATTAGCTAAATGATTACACCATTTCATATTTTTTGACCCGTGTTTTCATTTAAAATAGTTTGTGACAGAAAAGACAAACAATATGCAGATTTGGTGATCAGTAATACATACCAGCCATTGCCTATCGTTGAACTAAACATATTAATGTGCATATGAATGCATATTTGTGTGGAAGGTGACATATTTAGGATCCTATAAATAGGGTGGTAATATAATGGTAAATATGCTATATGTGTAGATATGTCGTCGCTCAGGAGCAATGTTGAAAATATACCGATTTTGTAAATAGTTCTAGGGCAAATATTCAGAAAATCCTCATTTTTAATGCCACTATTACAGAACGTTACACTCAATATCCACTTCACCCCATCTCAAAGGATACTTTGTAGAACAGACACTCGCATCTTTGATTCCCAAGATGCTAAAACGATAAACACGTCAAGGTTAGGGTCTATTGTTATCTATCATCCACATGCACATAATCTTCGTTTAGTACTCTCTCTTTTATCTATATCAATCAACTAAATTAGTAATCCTCCAAATTGAATAATTCTTGCAATTTGTATCAAGTGAAACTGAGTTAAAATATGTAATAGGAAATGTTGTTTTTTTTTGTATGTTTCTTCATAATGTTTTCCTTCATCGTCCATTCAAAAATTTCGCCTTCTACAGTTTTTCACCGTTACCCAGTCTCACACACATAGCAGTCAATTGACTGAGCCAGAAGCCAGGGATCCATGGGTTGGTTGGCGCATTCGTCTTATTATTTCTCTTGTTCTTTCTAACCTCACAATCATTTTTTAATAACCATTCTGCTTTTTTGTGTTCTTTTTTTTCCTAAGCTTTCATCTTCATTTGTTCTGTATCATATAAATTACCTATTTGCTTGTTGTGCATCTATAGCCAAGGTTAGCGTCTCGAAAAGAGATTTCGGCGAACCCACTTCTTATCATGATCGAGTTTGTTACATTCACATTTGCAGAAATACATACAGGGAATGGTATACATCTATTGCTTATTCCTCCTGCTATGGGTTAAATAGCAGTGCCGTTTAACTTTAGTTGGCAACAAGTCATAGAGAAGAACTATTAGAATATCAAAAACGATTATGCAGCCCTGGTGATATCTATACTATAGAACCACTGAAACGATTATAGACTTTACAGCAAATTGCGATACGGATTTAGGAACACAGTAACTTCGACTGGTGTAAAATAAAACCAAAATACGTGTCAGTAAAAAAAAAGGCTTTTGCCGCTCTGTAAAATTTTCTTTTCTTTATATTGTTTTACATGGCATAGGCATGTCTTGAGAATGCTTCCTTCGCTAGAATGTTTTATTTTTATATTTGTATCTTTATAGTAATTATTCTTTCTTTTTCTCTTAGTTTGTCTGATGCTGTTGCTTCCTCTGATGCATTGTTCGCTTTCTCAACGATTTTGCTTCTTGTAATTTTCTTATCTCTTTGCTCTAGACACTTTTTCTAATCACCTTTCCTGTTTTTGTTCCTCATGCTTTTATCTTACCGAACATCTTTCTCTCTCGTTTTTTTGGCAGCCGCTTCTAGAAAGGATTGCTTTTGAAATAACAAAAGAGAACTATATTGGTGTCTTCTCTGATCACTTTCCTTTGTGCTCAACTTTTCATGAGGGCTTAAAGAAAATACATGTTTTCAGCTGTGTGTATATGTGTGTGCATATATATATATATATATATATATATATATATATATATATATATATATATATACATACTGTATGTGTATGTGTACCCTAAACAAAGGGCGAACTTTTCTTTCTGGCAAGCAGATTTGGAGATTATTATTACAATAAACTTCCACAGAAAATATAAGTTCATGGAACAAAGAATCAAACCTTAAACAATATTTTGAGGTGGGTGAAAAGTTAGCATTGTCATATTATATAGTAATTTATTTTTATACCGTCATTGATATTCTTAAAATAATTTCTGAGGCAATATCCACTATCCCTCCACCAAGAAAAAAACAAGAAATTTCTTACAAACCAAAATATATACCACACTTAAATACCCCAAAAGTGTAGATAAACCAATTAATCTTCTTTTCTCTGGCCTGATGTTGCCTCATTACTGCCGCTCTTAAACAAAATGCGTCAGTCTCAAAGATTTTAATTAAATAATGTAAGTGAACTATAAGCAATTTTTTATACTAAACTTATAATCAATTATTTAACAAAGTCGAAACTTGTACTTGTTAATATTTAATTAAGACCCGAAGCCATGATAGATATGCCTGGTGTAGTATTAAGGAATTTAACATCATTATTATTATTGCTTTTATTATTATTATTATTATTATTATTATTATTATTATTATTATTATTATTATTGTTGTTGTTATTGTTGCTGTTGCTGTTGTTGTTGATGATGATGATGTTATTTCCTTTGATTTCTGGCGTGTACACATTGATTTCCGCGTCCTGCCCAGAGACCTAAGGCTAGACATGGCTTCATGACACTTTCCACTTAACAAAAAGTATTTTACATAAATAAAGCCCTTCGTAAATAGTGGGCTGTGATTGTGAGAACATTTTTTTTGTATTTCTGTGAGGCATGGACTGCCAGGTATCCCTTCAATTAGTCAACTGGAATCTTTTCCAACCAATCCGAGGGCTCCAACTACAACAGGGATTGTTGATGTTTCCATATGCCACATTTTTGAGATTTCTATTTCAAGGTCCTTGTATTTTGACAGCTTTTCGAATATCTTCAAAGATAACTTTGCAGTCTTCAGGGACTGCCATATCAATAAGTAGGCATTTTTTGGTGGTCATTAATAACAATGTCTAGGCGGTTGGCTTTGATTGTTCTTTCAGTGTGTATTGTGTAGTCCCATAGAATTATAACAAGTCCTATCTCCGTAACCGTGTCTGGGTGGTGTTCGTACCAGTTTCTTTCAGTTTCCTTCCCATAGTGGTTGCAAATTTTCCAGTGCAGATATTGGCCCACTCTGTCATGCCGGGTTTTATATTCAGTGGGTGCCAATATCGTGCAACCTGATACAAAATGATCAATGGTTTCTGGATATTTATCACAGAATCTGCATTTTGGGATAACACAGTATTTTACTATATGTGCTTGATAATTCCTAGTTAACAATCATTGGTCCTGTGCAGCAAGGATAAAACCTTCAGTTTCAGCTTTCAACCCTGCACTACGTAGCCACTGATCGGTAGGGTTTGTCTACGTCAGCTTGTTTGGTACGGGCAGAGTATTGGCCATGAAGCGGTTTATCTTGCCATTGTTTCTGTATCTGGTCGGTTGCATCTGTCTTTGCTTTCTTTTTTAAATATTTTGCAGCTTCAGCCGGTTTACCGTGCTGTACTTGTATTTCTGCGCCCATTTGAACCTCCATTTTGGATTTGTTTGCTTCCTTTATTACGGAGTAAAGACGCTTACTACTTTCATGTTCCTTGACACATACCATCATCCAATCTTCTGTAGTTTCCAAGTATCTTTGGAGGCCAATTGTTGTAGTTTTGTAGGACAGTTCTAGGTAAACTAATCCACTGCATCCTTCGGATCTGGGCACATACAGGCGATCAACATCAGCTTTGGGATGATGCATGCGGTAGCAAGTGAGGAGCTTTCTCGTTTTGGCGTCCATTCGCTTAATTTCAGCTATGGTCCAGTTAAGGACGCTAAAGCTGTATTTCACCACAGGGACAGCCAAGGTGTTTATGGCTGATATTCGGTTTTTAGAGTTTAGGTCGGTATTTAGTACCAGACGTACACGCCTGTAGTACTCCTTTCTTGCCTTCTACTACATTTGGGGGTGTTGTATGCCACCTCCTTCGCTAATTCCTAGGTACTTATAAGCTTCATCATGCTCCAGTTCCCTTATCTTTTTGAGTAAATCTAAATCTATTAAGGGTGCTTCTGTAATTTTACCTTTCTTGAATGTAACTTTTTCACATTTATCTAATCCGAAGTTCATACCTATATCATGACTGAAGTATTTTAAAATATTGAGGAGTCCCTTCAACTCATTGTCGTCTTTGGCAAATAGTTTGAGATCATCCATGTAGAGTAGGTGATTGAATATTTTGTTATTTATTTTGTAACCATAGCTACTGTTGTTCAGTTCATGCGTAAGGGGGATTAAGGACAAACAAAACAGAAGATGTGACAGGGCGTCTCATTGAAAGATTCCACGTCGGATATTTAGTCGGTTGGATATGGCAGTGCCTCTGGTGTGATTAAGGTATAGTTTGGAGTTCCACATTCCCATGCTGTGCTTAAAGACATTTAATACCACAGGGGAGATTTTGTACATTTCCAAAGTTTTAAGGATCCAAGAATGTGGAACACTATCAAAGGCTTTACGATAATCAATCCACACTGCGCTAAGATTTCTACGTCTTCTCCTGCAATTTTCCAGGATCATTTTATTTATCCGTAGTTGATCTTTGCAGCCATATGAACCTCTCCTGCATCCCTACTGTTCCAGCGCAAGAATGCTGTTTGTTTCGAAAAAGGAGTAAGCACGGTTCATCTGGACAGACGTGATTAACTTGTACGTTGTGGAGAGACATGTTATCGGGCGATAATTTATCGGATCGTCTGTTTCACTTGTTTTTGGTATGAAGTATGTAATACCTTCAGTAATCTATTCCGTGATCTTATTGGGATTATTTACAAGCTTTGATAATATTTTCGCAAGTATTTTTTGGATAGATGAGAGATGATAAAGCCAGAAATTGGGAAACTTGTCATTTCCTGGGGATTTCTATTTTGGGGATATCTTTAGAGCTTGCCTAACATCATCTGTGGATATATTTTCCCTTTCTTGCAAAGGTGTATCCAGCGTTCGTTTTTCTTCACGTCGGATCCATTCTGCATTTGGGTTATATTCCTTTAGGCAGCTCCAAATATTTTCCCAAAATGTCTGTACATTATCAATCGGTGGTGGCCTTTCGACATGTATAGGTGTTTTTCCAATTTCCATGTAAATTTCTTAAGGTCCGTTTGGAATATTTTATTTTGGCGATAGAACCTAAAGTTTTTCGTATCGTCTTGTTCTCTGTGCCTTTAGCTGAAGTTTCTGCTTAAGCATTTCCGTGGTTGATGGAAAGTCAAGTGGGGATTTAATTTTGTATTTCCTCTTGATCTTTTTGCACATGCGTGTGAAAATATTAGGGTTCCTGGTGAACTCATCTAATATAGAAAGCTTACATTTGATTTGTTTTATTTCTCGTAAAAATTTTCCTTTCCAAGCTGGCTCTCAATGTCTGTTAACTTTATTTATTGTCTTGATCCCAAGCTTCCGAGTCGCTGCTAACGCTGTTGCGTATATGACGTTGTTAACTTTTGTGATGTTTCCCGGTGGTTTATCTGTTAACAGTGTTTCCAGAGCAGCGGTGTATATTTTCACAATGTGCTTGTTGGAATTTTTCATATGGGTTTTGGGTAGCTGGTCTCTTTCTGACAATTGTATGAAAGTTACTCTGCTGAGTACTTGGATGACGTGGTTTTTCGCTTCGGTGATTTCGGATTTGTGGTTCTCAAGGAATTCTAATTTGATGTACCACAGTGACATTGTCTGGAGAACTGCAGGTTATTTCGCATTTCATTTGTTTTACTTTTTACCTCATCCTCTGTCACATTACTTATTTCTATATTCATCTCATTACAGTTTGAGTGATGGGTCATTGTATTCTGTCTTATATCTAATTTTATCCTATCTATTTCTGTCTTTGAGAGTCTGTTGTTTCGCATAATGTCCCTACGGACATTGGCAAGCATGTTTGGATTGAGGTTAGGTCTTATATCATTTCCCACCGTACTTCTCCATATTTGGTATGTTTGATTGGTGGTGTTCTTTGCTGGGTTTTCGAGTGCAGTGAAGAATGATACCATGACTTGTCGATACTCTTCGCAGGTCCATTTCGTTCGTTTTCTATTTATTAGTCGATTTGGTATTGAGTCACTTGGTCCAAGGTTGGCAATAATCCGGTTTTGTTGACCTAGTCTCTCTTCGTTTGTGGAAGAGTTTGTTCGAGTGACAGGTTTGTCGTCATCAGACTGGTTCCTCCCTGAAGGACGCGGCCCTTGTTGACCCGGGTGACGACCGATCCGGTATGAAATTTTATTCGTATTCATTGAAATTGGTAGAGATTTGCGTTTTAACCTTGACCGCCAAGGGGTAATTGTGTTCAAGTTACCAGCTTTAGGACGACTCTGGAAAAAGGCCCTAGAGCACGCCCAACATGATATATCGGAGGTGGAATAGTTCATAAAAGTGTATTGTATTCAGTGGAGTAGACTATACTATGTATTAACTTAGTATAAGTCGGATTGACAACTCCCAGAGGGAGTATGAGATTTTAGTATATAGAGTTATATGTAAAAAAGGGAAGAAAAAGGAAAGAGAAAAGGAAAGAAAAAGGAAAGAGAAAAGGAAAATCCAAATGAAAGAATTAAAATTAAATTAAGTCAAACGGATTTAGAATCATAGTACAGAAGACGTACAGGAAATGTATAATTGAAAATGAAATGGTACAACATTTACCATTTCTTACATTTTCGGAGTCTGGCACAAGGGATTTCCACAAATGTTCAATTCTCCGTCGCCAACGACAGATACTTATCAAATTTTATGGGGTAGGCTGGACCTTCTACTACGGTTTAGCAGGGGGACTATCAAAGAATTCATTAAACAAAGGGGTAGAGGTAAGGGAAAAATATATACATTTCCGGTCATCTTTCAAACATCTAGACACTAAAATATAAATTTTACATTTTCGATCAAAGAGAAGACAAAAGGCAGAACATTGTAACTTTATTACACCTGTAGCCATGAAAAAATAAAATAAAATAAAAATCATTCAATATGATCCCTACCCATGCGGACATATACACATATACATGCAGATAAAGATATATATATATATATATATATATATATATATATATATATATATATATATAGTGAGAGAGAGAGAGAGAGACAGGCAGACAGATATTAGTATATATATATATATATATATATATATATATATATATATATATATATATATATATATATATATATATATATATATATATATATATATGCCCGCACCGACGGGGGGCGGAAAAACTGAGATATAGATAAAAAAGGAAGACAAAGGAAAGAGAAAAGGGAAATCCAAATGAAAGAATTTAAGTCAAAGGAATTGAGTCAAAGGGATTTAGAATCATAGTAAGGAAGAAGTAAAGGAAAAGTATAATTGAAAAAAAAATGGTACAACATTTACCATTTCTTAAATTTTCGGAACATGGCACAAGTGATTCCCACAAATGTTCATACTTATCAAATTTTATGGGGTAGACTGTAACTTCTACTACGGTTTGGCAGGGGGACTATCAAAGAATTCATTTATCATTATTATTATTATTATTATTATTATTATTATTATTATTATTATTATTTCCTTTGATTTCTGATGTGTACATATTTCTTTTCGGGTCCCGCCCAGAGACCTAAAGTTAGATATGGCATCATGACACTTTCCACTGACCTCCCCCCACCTGATAAAAATATATTTAACATAGATAAAGCCCTTCGGAACGTGTGCGCTGTACTTGTTAGAACATTTTTTTGTATTTCTTTGAGGCATGGGCTTCCAGGAATCCCTTCAATTAGTCAACTGGAATTTTTTCCAAACAATCCCAGGTTTCCAACTACAACAGGGATTGTTGATGTCCCCATGTGCCACATTTTTTAGATTTATTATTATTATGTTCTTGCTTTGTAATTATGTTGCCGTGGTTAAGTGTCAATTGGTAAGAATGCTCAAGAAACGGAACTAACAATGTTTCCAACAAACAATAAATAACGGAAGAAAATAAACTGAGTAAATTAATACTAAGCCAAAAATAAATGCAAATGAAAAGTGGCCAAAGCAACAGTGACAAGGCAAATGTGTTTATAAATTAAGAATGTCGTTCAAACACAAAACGGAAACAGTCAACTTTCTGACATCAAGACAAGAAAGAAAAAAACAGGACGGAAGAAGACGAAAAGTTTCCATTACTATTGGGTAGGAAGAATCCCAGAATCTATTTGCACGATGTCTGTATTTATTTGCTGAGGAAGGCTGTTCTAACTCATACAAGAATTGGAATCAACATATAACATAAAATCTGAAAACTACAATGTTGTTTTTCAAAATCATTTAATTAATAAATCAGCTAATGATTACGTTGAATACTTTTTTTTTTACCTGGATGTCTATCGATTGCGAAATATATTCGGAATATACTTACGTGTACACGGAATTAGCGGACATTAACTGCATATGAAAATACATTGAGGTCGATGAACGTGAGAGCGAACAAATCGATTTAATGACTGATCGATGATTAACAGGTTGAAAGGGTCAAAGGATTAGTGTTCGTATAAATTTTCTCATCAAAATCTTGTCTTCCATTAGTCGTGCCAAAAGTCAGTGTCGCCTAATATGTCTACAATCTATAATCACGTGTCTCGAAATGCGGTTAGCCACGGATGACATAGTTATGATATAAAAGCGAAAAGTATTTTGCAGAGACACCAAGGCCAGTAAACCAATAAATGGCATTTAAATCATGGGAAAATGATTACTTCATAAATGGAAGCGAAAACTATCGATTAGTGGAATATAACTTATTGCTATCAACAGACTGAACATTTTACAGTTCAGTGCTAAAATTACAGCATATTTTCTAAGACCTGTTTCTAATGAGTTTTCTTGCGTATCCGCTTTTTTCGACGTACAGATGTTTGTATATTGTGTTTAGTAATCTACATTCAGTTGTATATGTTCTCTTGCTCTTCATTATCCCTAATAAAAAACACAGACACATACACACACACACACACACACGCACACACATAGATATTCATTTATAGTCTAGAGACTACAAACATATATATATATATATATATATATATATATATATATATATATATATATATATATATATATATATATATATAAATAAATGTCAATAAGAAAACAGTAACGCGTCAGCAGTTACTGTTTTCTTATTGTCATTTATTTATAAATATTGTCTTCTCTAAAAGTTAACTTTGAGAAATTTTTATATATATATATATATATATATAATTATTTATATATATTCACTATATAAATATATATATTTATTTTTAGTTATATATACACATATATATAGTTATTTATATATATTCTCTATATAAATATATGTATTTATTTTTATACATATATATGTATATATATATATATATATATATATATATATATATATATTATTTCAAAGCTAATTTAAAATAATTGGAAGGAGTTTTCGTTTTGAAATCGCTAAAATAATTGATTTTAGCTATTTGTACCATTTTACCATCTGTCTGCTCAATGTAATGTTCTTTATTAACAACTCTTTCTAAAATTAAAAAGCATATATTTCTCAATATTTATAAATAAAATAAAATGTTAATCAATTTATTTTAAAATATTGCTGAAATACAATTTTAACATTGTTAACATCATCACTATTTTTATATAAAAATACATGACGAATATAACATTATCACGTTACATATATATATATATATATATATATATATATATATATATATATATATATATATATATATATATATATGCCCGGTAATGTTTTTAAATTATGTAAATATTCTCCGTAATATAATTTCTTATTGAATTTTAAGTACATTGGTTTTAAATTTATTATACTTACAGTCTTTATTTTCTGATTATGTCGTGTATGGACGTCCGTATTTAAAAACTCGATACGTTTGTAAACACACAAAAAGTAAAATTAAAAGTACTGGTGTTCATTGAATTGTAGGAATCTATTCCATTTATGATTAGAAAATAACTGTTTCACTTAATAACACTATTACAGAACCGGTACAAATTAAGGGATTAAAAAAATTAAAAATTATTCGAACAAAATTTAATTATATAGTCAAAAAATTATTTCAAAAATTCATTATTCATTGATGAAACTTTTTTAGAACAGTAGTGCTCATAATATATCTTAAAAACAATGAAAAGATTTAACATTCGTAAAAGCAATTAAAAGATTTCCTAATTAAATAATGTCTTAGTTTTATTGAAATTTTATTTTAGGATTCAGAGTTGATTTTCGGGTAATTGGAGGCCCAGTTTCCAAAAATAAATAAAATTATGGTTTAAATTACCCAATGTGTGCTGCTTATAACTAATAGAAATATTAAGCCGAATAAAAATGAATTTCTCGAAAGTTCATCAAATTAAATCAGTGGGAAGTAACAGATGCAAAAAAAATTCTAAGAAAAAAATTCTAAAAAAATTAAATTCCCTTCTGAATACTTCCTAAAAGTTTCATTAAAATCTATCCATTATTTTATTTTTGTAAGAATTTACAAATCAATATATTTTTTCACCACAAAAGACGCTACAATAACATTTACCAAATTATGGTCACCCGCTGTCTCAATAAAAACAATATTCTTAATTAAAATTTGGAACATTCTAAAAAGGATAAAAAAATATAGTTTAATAATAAAACTTTGTTATTATTAATAGGAAAAAAAAACAAAGTATTTTTCATCCTTTGTATTTTTCCTCTTAATAATAACAAAGTTTATAAGATTTTTCATCATGTATGCCATTTTTTAGCGAATCTTTGGAGATATTATATTATATATTATTAGAAATATGAAAACTATTTTCTAATCTAGTTGTGTGATTAAATTTAGGTAGTCAAGGTACCAAGGAAGAAAGCGGTATTTATTTGTATAATGATAAAAAACGTGGCATAAGGCCAAAAAGGGGTATGGTGAAAAAGTATGGTCTTCTTCAGTCTTAAAATTAAATTTAGCTAGCCACAAAAACTAACCCTAACATACCACAATATTCCTCACAGCAAAACAACGCATTCCTTCTTACCTTTCTTAGTATATCCGCCATAATACCTCATTGTCTCTATGAAAGCCCTAACTAGTCGCCATATGCACATTTCATTGCCTGTGGGTGGGGGACGGAAATAAATATAACAATTTAAAAACTAGACCCAATGAGTATTTACAATATGAAAACAAAACTATTTTCAAGAAACCAAACAAAATACTGTTATTAATAAAAGAACACAATCCTTAAACGTGGCAAAAACATCAGTTAACTGGAGGAAATCAATGCGGGACTCTAATACTATAAAATATTCAATCATTCCAACCACCCACTCAAACACACAATCATTCAAACACAAGAAAATACGAAAATCACACCCGAAATGAAAGGCGCCTCGCAATCACCAGAAAACGGAAGTCTCTACTCACCTAAACGGGGGACGGAAAGGTAATTAAACTAAAGAGAATAGCCACAGAAATAAAAGGTGGCAATGAGCATACATCCCATGGCTAAGTTAATTTAAACGGGGAAAAAACTAAGGAGGAGAGCGCATTAAAACAATTGCCATGAAAATATTTATAGAAAAGTCACAAAGATGTCACACCATGGCGTTGGGAAAATTGAGTGAAATCAAGATCACCGATCAGGACCGATAACAATGCAGACACTTATTTGGATATTGCCGAGAATCTTGAGATATATAACAGGAAGCTCATTCCTTATGTAGCAGTAATATCCAAGGCACTGACGAATAGCACATTTACAAACGTACAAGATGTATTCTTGCAAGTTTAATTGTCAGGCACGACACGGTGAATCATCTTTCCCAGAAGCAGACCTGTCAATTTATTCAATATAACAATTTAACTTCATGCCAGTGGAAAATGTCAGACATAGAAGCTGCAATGAAGTGCTCTCCTGGAGGTTAGCATCAGCCATGCTGACAGAAGCCAAAAATAATTATCTAAGTTGAATAAGTGATATCTAGAATGTATTTTCGTTTTTATTGATAATACTAAAACTTTCATTTTGGGGATCTTACATATTGGATCTACCTCTTCCAATTTCTTTCTTTCTTTTCTTTCTTTCTTTCTTTCTTTCTTTCTTTCTCTCTTTCTATCTATCTATCTATCTATCTATCTATCTATCTATCTATCTATCTCAGTCTATTCGTATCTATCTATCTCAGTCTATTCGTATCTATCTATCTATCTAGCTAGCTAGATTCTTGGACTGTTTTAGGCATGTAGGGCTCAGTTGGGATATTTATTTACTAGAAAATTGTTGCAGGCAAATATTCCACGAAGTTTGAGCCAACTTTCCAAGAAAATCAATACATAATCTTCTGTGATTTAATTTGCCTCTAACACCAACCAGCAACCATGACAGCATATTCTGAACATGATTCCAGCCATATACTCACGTCACACCCTCCCTCTCTCCGTTACTATCTAATACAGATTTTAAATTATATGGATACTGGTTGACTCATGGCAAGTCATTTTAGTATTCATGTTAAATCGATCAAAGATTGTCTTCCCAAAATTTTAAAAATATTTCATAAATTGTACATAAAGATTTGCACATTATTATTCAAAGTGGTACAAAAATAAGAAAATCTACTAAATGATAATGCATATAAAATAGATTCATTTTCTTAACAAACAATGATTTAATTGAATAAATTGAATGAATATAATGAGGCCATCTATTCGAACAGATGTCAAATCTTGAGGACATATTCAACAATTGATTATACATAATCTCTGATCGTACATAATGATATTAAAAAATATATACATGTTTGCAAAAATATAAAACAAAGAGGAAAGAAAAAATACTTACCGTAACGTGTTGGGTTAACAAAATATAACAACAGAAAAACAAGTAAAACATGACTAACCTTTTATCAACCCTTGCACTTCAGATCCAAATGTGAACAAAAATATATAAACAACAAAAAATTGTGATAGAAGCAGAAAATCAGCAGTTTAAAGCACAAACAGGTTACATTTAGATGAAG
Source organism: Acanthosepion esculentum (assembly GCA_964036315.1). Taxonomy (NCBI): domain Eukaryota; kingdom Metazoa; phylum Mollusca; class Cephalopoda; order Sepiida; family Sepiidae; genus Acanthosepion; species Acanthosepion esculentum. The sequence continues at coordinate 7,645,917 of OZ038476.1, forward strand.
CAGCCGTTTACTCTGCTTACAGAGGAAATATAGCGTAGACTTTATATAAATTGTCTCAAGAATTTTCAGATGCTTATTGGAAACCACTACATTGATTATGGGTAACATTCCTGAAGAATTACTAGTAACAGTTTGTATTATTAATTACGTGCTTTGCAATAACAGAACCTGGAATATTCACAAGCCACACTGCTCTCGACAGCACGTGCTGAATTATCTGGAACCCCAACCTCTGATTAGTTCTGTCAATATATTCAGCATCACACTGATATTTGTAATTATAGATAAATGTACTGACAATTTTGGCAGTGGATATCTACATAAACGTTGAAATTAAAATTGGCAAAATGATAGCAAATCTGCACATGTTTGGTGTTTTGCTCATTAAAATCTCGTACTAACTTCACTAATTCACGGTAACTGCAAAATAACAGAGACGTTCCTATATCATACCATTTTGAGATTGTTAAATTGCGCAGTTTTACAATGAATGCTAGTATGCACAAAATCCAGGTGTTAGCCATTTTGTACCAAAACATTCGTAATAAACACGATTTCTGAATTTAATTAGGTTTCTATGAGATAATTTGAACTCGAGGTCTTAGCCAGATTCGGATTTTTGTATTATTAGGGACAAAAAGAATGCAAGCGTGGTTTCAATACAATCAATCGGCTTACGATAGACAGAAACCAGAAATGTATATTTTCTTTCAGTACAAACTTGATAAATCGTAATGAAACTTACGTAAAATGATATAAAAGCATAAATTTGTCAGTTCCCTCATAGATTCAACTTGTCGCAAGAGGTTCTGACTAGAAAGATAATTCCTCTGAAGAGAGTCTTTCACAATATTTCAATGTAGTTCCTCATGGCATCAATGCACTTGATCCCAAACCGCATCAGAACTGTAACTCCATCATGGAAGAATTTGAATTCCTGGTCCTCAAAACCCTTCCACAGCACATTTGATTTAATCAGTGTTTCCAAAATGGCGACTACGAAAGCCACAGCTGGCTATTTCAGATGCTGCAAACTAAGCAGAGGAAACGATTCTGGACAAAGAGAAAAAACCTGTCCTGCGTTATCTCTTGATTCAGTTGTCCATTTTGACGCATCCTTTTGTCCATTAATAGTATCTTCCCTTTTCCACGTAGTTTATCATGATTACACCTTCAAGATCTAAAAAAGACACCAGCTTGCCAAAAGACGCTGCGTGCTGGAATTTGTTTCTGGAATGGGGAACCAGAGTGGTATTATTCTTGGCTTTGAATCGTTGATTCAGGTTCGAAATGGTGACTCAAGGTTTCACCATGAATTACTAATCAGCGGTAGAAATTCTCATGGTTAGCCTGGAAGCGAGTCAGAAGTGTCCTGGAAATATCAACCCTTTTCAACGTCTGTTCTGATGTCATCATTCTTGGGAGCCAACTTTCAGATAGTTTTCTTATCCCCTAAATATCTCAGGTAAAACATAATGAGTCGAACAAGAACTAAAGTCTATGAACTGAGCTATCAAATGGACACTAAGACGTCTGTCATCCAAAATCACACGATGATTGACAATCTTTTTCATCAGTGATTGAGATTTTGGGGTGACCTGACCGAATGTCAACTTCTGTGCTGTCCCTCTGCAAGGGTCTGTATGATGTCTTCATGAATATCCTTGGACGTCATATCTTTCCTTTGCCGATATTTTATCACTGCTTTTGTCCATTTTTAGATTTGTCGCACACATCCCATCTTTGTATGGGCTCGCTAATACAGAAATTAAGACATAATCTGAATTAGTTTTTCTATTTTATAAGAAGTATTACTATGTTGCCACAAAAAATGTGATCATCTGTTCATCTTGCAGGGTGAAGCTTAGAATTGTTTTAAAAGACCCTCGTAAAAATTATCAGAGTACAAAGAGGTTTAGTCAAAATTATGTTAACATTATTATTCTAGAAAATTACTTCGATCACACATTTCCAGATGCATGAATAGGCTGAGATGGGCATGGCGCTGGCCTCATAGTCCTCTTATTTGACTCCCTGTGATATCTGTATATGGGGTATAATTAATGAGAGCGTATATTTCGCTTATCAATTACCTCAGGAAAGAATACGAGTTTAAATGCTACTGTTGCTCCTTGTTCTTTTATGTTGGACATGAATCTGAACACGCTGAGATCATCTCGTAAATCCACTTGCATATATGATGTACATTTTTTGAATAAATGATTTCTACCATGAGAGTATTAACATAATTTGGGCTAACACCAAAATGCGTACACCTGTATGTATGTGTGTCTATGTATATGAGAGTGTAAACCCAAATAAACACAGAAGAAAATTCTCTCCTCCAACACACACACAAGTAAGCATAATTAGATCCACTTTTCAAAAACAATAAACCAGTTTATATGATGATCGCAAAAGAGTGAAACCCACATTTGCAAACTACTATCTATTCAACTGAATATGTTAGCGCTATCACAGATATTGAACACTTTCCACTAAGTACCACGCATATATATATATATATATATATATATATATATATATATATGTGTGTGTGTGTGTGTGTGTGTGTGTAATTTGGCAGCAACTTTTCTTTTAAACATGTAGTATTGAATGTTAAAGACAACATAGTCTTGCATATTTTCTTTTGAATTTTCTCATATTCTCTAATGAGACTTTTTATTTGAAAATGATTTCAAAATAAGTATTGTCCATACGATGAACTAGCGCTATATATATATATATATATATATATATATATATATATATATATATATATATGTAATTTTAGACGATATTTTTAATGTATTCTTGTATTTAACGGTATATATATTTTCATCTACCGGCCAGAATGTTAGAGATATCTTATTAAAGAGACAATTGCTTTGTCCTTGGTCACTCAGACAGAGAGAGCTACCGCTAAGTCCTGCAGGTCTTAATCAACTTGGCCATAAATAGCATCCGATCTGTCGAGGACAATTCATGTGCCTTTAAGCGAAATGTAACTCTTTAAGTTTTTCATATCTGCACAGTCTACTATAAAATCGCAAACAAAGGGAATTTGTAGAATGGATATATTATTAATCAGTCATATTTCATCACTTTACTTCTAGTGGATGCGCCCCTCTATATATATATATATATATATATATATATATATATATATATATATATATATATATATATATATATATATATATATATATATATATATATATAGATGTCACACATTACAATGCGAGAGTGAAAACGAGAATTATTAAGTATGGAAAGGGGTTGGTATAACCCAATGGCTTCCGTGTCGCGTATACTCGAGTTTGTCGTTGCCTTGAAATTTTTCGTGCCACAAAATCAGACTATCATTATTGTTTCGTCCGTGTGTTGTTTTGAAATATTGAAATGTAATTGTCATGTAAGCCGAAAGCTTAGATTGGATTTAAACATCTATCAATATGATGATTTGCTTTCGTCTTTCAATGTTAATGTTATTAAGCTTAACAGACAATATGAAAGGAACTTACTTAAAATAAATAGACAAAACTTGTCTATATTAATTAATGAAACATGCATCAATGAAAAATTGCTGCCTAAATATACACTAAATATATATATATATATATATATATATATATATATATATATATATATATATACTCTTCGATTTGAGTCACTGTCAGTCACTGTGAGTTTATCTAAATCTAAAAATAAACACGCTAAAATTCACCTTCATCCCTGCCGTGCGCCGACGGCTTGGTGGGAGAAGTTCCGACTGACGCAAATTCAGTCGGGTTTCGATCCTAGCTAGAGGCACACTGATGAGCTGTGAAACAGCGAAGCAGTCTGTCTGTGGATGACATATATATATATATATATATATATATATATATATATATATATATATATATATATATATATATATATATATATAGAGAGAGAGAGAGAGAGAGAGAGAGAGAGAGAGAGAGAGAGAGAGAGAGATGTTATCTCCTTTAAAATGTATTACGTTTCAAAAATAATTTATTTGAGCAACATTAAAATTCATCTGTAGTAACTTTTGCGTCTACCAACTGAGCTAGTATAATTCACGATTCTCATAAGAGGCGGAATATTTGTTTCGACCTGGTAGAGTTGTAACGTTGATTACTAAAGATTAATTAGTTCCCACGGGCTTTAATAGAAACGAAAGCAATTATTACTAATCTGCCGCATTAGACAACGCCTTCCTTTTTTCAAATCGATCAGACTCTCTTCCATTTATTTATAGCACTCTCTTTTCGACAATCATTTTTGCCACTTAACAGCAATCTAAAACTTGTTTTTACTCCTGTAATTCTTAATTGTTTACTGAATTTTTGCAATCTTTCTTTTATTTTTTCCTTCAAGTCAAATTAACTTTTCGCTAAAAATATTTTCCCTCCTCTCATTATATATCAGATCTTTTGCTTCTAATCTTCCAATCCCTTTGCTGAATCCCTACACAAAATGCGTGGAGTGCTTCCTGCTTTCACCCTCAAATGTGATACGTTTTCACCTGCCATTTCGTTTTTTCTAACTCAAATTACCCCAACATCTTATTTTCCTTCGTTTATCCACGCCAAATAGCCATGCCTTGTCAGCCGACACAATTTAACACGCATAGGCGAGGTAGAATGCAAACTAAACCGGTTGAAACAGTGAGTAACCGACTTAACAAATCTGTGTGAACAGTTGGCAGAAGAGACAAAGTGTCATATATTACTGTAATCAAAGAAAAATCTACGGGAAGTCGTGAAGAACCATGATCGCCCATTTTCTGAAATGATTTGTTAGATGGAAAACATCACCTTATATCCTACTGAGAATGTATTCTCAAATAGTTTGTCTTTTCTCTATCTGAATATGGATAGAGTCCGTCAGAACTATAAGACAAAGGAAAAATAAGAAACGATTATATACCGTAATTCCCTATGTATAATGCATCTTCATCCATAATACGCACCCCTAAAATTATGCTGAAAGTGTGGGAAAAGAATTCTACTCAAGTATATTACGTACCCTTGTTTGATAATCAAACCCTATAAATTGTACCTCTCCAATTTCATTACGACCAGCGTTTCCTACTCTTATTAAAATAGTTTTAAACATGGAATAGTATTATTCTAATTTAGTTTTATGATAATTCTTATTTTATTTTACATTTGTAAGTATTATTAGGTACATATGATTGTATTTGACATCCTTATGGGGTCGCAATCGCCGAATGTTAGTGTCAAATTGTCGTATGTTTGTGATGAATAATCATTTCGCAACTGAAATCGACCTATGAAACGGCAATTTTTAAAAGATATTTTGTCGCTGTACATAATTCTAATGTTGCTTACTACTTATAGTAAAAAATGCGTATTATATATGAAGAATTACGGTATTTAACATGTTTCGCTTTTATTTAGTCTTCATCAAGAGTGAAATATGTAGGAGAAAAGAAAATTCTATTATTTATTATTTGTGTTGTTTATTTTGCTTTTCTTTTAATCTGTGGCCTCTTATCTCTTAACTGTTTGCTACATTATTTCCGCTCCATTCTCCACCATTACAGTACTTCATTCAATCTCTGCTCCTTTCTCATTCATTGTCAAGTTGTCTTATTTGTTTCTAAGTGTATCTGATTCCATTTATAAAATCATAACGTCTGGCAGAACATTATGATGTTATGTAGAAAAGTGTAACATTCGTTCACACAAATAATTATAAAAAAATACTAGCGATTATATCCATATTATGCCAAAGGCTTTTATTGATTTCTGACAAGTGACAAAGTCTATTCAATATGATTTTCAATCAACACCCAATATTTCTCCAAATCTTCACCAATGAAATATTAGGTGTAAATTACCAACTTCGGTATTTTATGACCGCATAATTCACATCTCGATACAAAGATGTTTGTTATTGAATCAAATGAATAAATGAAAGTGGTCAAGTAAAAATGTAAGCATCCGTGAAAAGGTTTATATCTTACGTATAGGGAATTGGCTGTTAAGCTCACTCAGTCGTGTTTACTGTTACATTATTATTCGCACATAAGATTTGCACACACACACACACACACATATATATATATATATATATATATATGGATTTTATCCTCCTTGGGTCTACCCATACGGATTACCTAGTTTTTCGTAAACTAAATATATATATATATATATATATATATATATATATATATATATATATATATATATATATATATATATATATATCACAGAGAACTGTACCAATAAAACATACACAAAGCTATATATACACATTTATACGTGTCCCACACCGACAAAAATATAACCTATATCAACGCAGCAAGTAGAATGAAAAGGGAACGAAAAGATCGGGGCTTATGGAGATTCTTCTTTGTTTCTGCAGAAGCCATGTTTGGGACTCCAGATTCAAACGGGACAGATTTATCTACTATGTCTCAAGCGTAGGTATATTCCACGAGCAAGAGTTTCTTTGTATGTCTGGGGAAGATATATTCCCAAATGGAAACGCAGCCATGGACTTGTAATCTGCACCGCATGGCAGCTGGAACGCTCGGGCAGAATAACTCGTGTGCCTTGACTCCAATAAGCTTACATACTAGCCGACACTTTCATCACTGTATAGATGACCTCACCTGCATCCTTCATGTGACCGAGATGACTTATATCAGCCAAAGGGAGATAATCCTCGCCTTTTCTACCCCCCCCACATATATATATATATATATATATATATATATATATATATATATATATATATATATATATATATATAAATGTGTGTGTTTTATTATTTAAACGATGATTTTATCGGATAGCCGTATTTGAGCAAACGCTCTGTTTATTTATAAAACAGTATATTTATTTATTTTCATCTGTAGTTTATTTTCGTCTATTCATGAAATCCTATTAAAGATCTCAAATATAGGTATCCTCTAAAATAACTTTTAAGTTATAAAATCTGTCGGGATATTAAATCAATATCCATCACTTCTTTAAAAAATATGCATGCGTGTGTGTGTTCGCATGTGTTTGTGTGTGTGTTCATCAGGTATGTGTCGATCCACGTAACCATCACGGAATTGCGAGCGGAACACTTTATTTAATCTACGGTGACAGATTGTTTTCTTTCCGTTGCTCATGCCTATGAATATCTCGCCTACTTCTTTCTGTTTCCACTCTTTCCAAGCACACACTGCCCTTCCCAGATTCTGAACTTGCAATTACTATGTCAAGAATTCCACTAACCAATACTAGGCCGAGAACACTGGAGATTAAAACTATGAAAGAATCAGCGCATAGGATAATCTATGAGGATCACTTGAGTCGATATATCGTAGAGATAAATACGATATGGGAATCATTAATAAATAAATAAAGGGAAGTAACTCCAACAGCAGCAGTAAAAAGTACAGTCCAGTGTGACAAGTAGCAGCCTCAAAAGAACTTATCAGGTGACGCTTATGGCTCATAATTTTCCATATGAAATAAGCCCACGACACTAGTAGTTTCTTTGTTCGTGAAAATATTGACATAGTAATAACGGATTCAATTCTGTTGCCTTGATCCCCGTTCTTCTTTTATACTTTCCTGAATCCCCTCTATACACAGTCTTTTTCCCGTACATTTTGGTAGATGAGTGCACACCCACATTGTATTCATACTAATTACCCACCCCCTTCTCACTCCAACGGTGGGGATAAGTAATTTCCCATAATAGGCCTAAAAAAGGAATTATGATTAGGGTAAATAATATATCTCATATTATTTAAGTTTGGTTACCAATCTTTTCTCATTTTATCCTTTTGGAACGAATAAAACCATATCGGCCTTTCATTATTAATCAACTGAATAATAACCGGAAGACAAATAATATTCCCGATAACGCTTTTATAATTTTGTTTTCCTTATCAGAGGGAAAGTGTTTGTAGTTAGAGATTGTATAGGCATATAAAAAAAACAATTCATAATGATTACCAGTTTTGTGTCTCAAGCGATCTTTAGACCACGTGTAATTACTACTTATACGAGCTACATTTATAGGTTAATGACGGATTATTGGAAACGGATATTAAGGTAAAAAGAAGTAATATCAACAGCTGCAGTAAAAAGTGCAATGCAGCGTGACAAGCAACAGCCACAAAAGGAATTACCAGGTTAAGTTTACGGCTTTAAATCTTCCATTTAGAATAACCCTGAGTTTAGTTGTTTGTTTGTTCGTGAAGTTATTAATATAATAATTGCGAATTCAGTTTCTCGTCAAAACGAGTTGAGCAATAAGCGAGCAGTAACCGATTTGTATTGAATATCTATGCAAATAACAAAACTGTTTATAGTTTCACGTCCAAAAATGTTGATCAAAAGCTGGTAGCAGATCTCATCCCTGACCTTATCCTGGTGGCCCAAACAGGAAGGACCTGTTTGTAAGATCCAATACGTCCAAGATCAAACTCGTAAGGGCACACCACCTCCGAGCAGAATCTGAACTTTCACGTATCATGATGGATGGGTGTTCTCCCAGGGAGGATCATTGCATTCCACTCCTGTTGGGACTGAAGATCACCCCAAACCTCAAGTAGAACTCAAATATAATTTATGGCTAAAACTACTGCACTGTGTAACAAAATCCTAGCTAGATGTTCTCGGGAACAGTACAATCATAACCTCTTCAAGTTTCGGGATAGCCTTTATCATTGCTACATAAATTCAGAAATTGCAATTCCTGTCTTCGCTTACAGACATACAGCATCGTACATTATCCCTCTATCTTGAGTGGCACTTTCATTGTGTCTTTTATTGGTTGAACATTGGTAAAAAGAAAAAGGTATTCCTGATCAACATGGACCTGACGAAGGCCGGTGGGCACAAGCGAAACCGAAACGTAATAACATCAATAAAGATGGGGACATAGTCATCATGTAAATAATGTAAATAATTATAATTCCTCATCAGACGTTTCTTCATATGGTCACATATTTTATGCATATTATCTGCAACATAGCTTCCTAGTGCATTTTCTATAAATATCTTCATGGTAATTGGTCTGAAGACTTATCCTCATTACTACCTAAACTTAATTAATGTAGTCGCAGTCCGAGATTGGCGACAAGTTCTCGGTATTTTACAGTTGAACTGGTTAGATGGAACCGTAAGTTCTGTGCTAATAGTTTCTTCTCTAGTACATCGTAACCCTAACCCTAAACATGTTTTTCTATTTTACTCGCTCTTTTATAATGTACTTTTTTTGCTCATGCACTTAGTAACGACTTGCATCTTAGTGGCTTTAGTCACTTGATTGGGTGAAATGATTAAACAAGACTAATCTATTTTGCTCGAATATTCGATTGATGGCGTATTTTCAGAAGAACGAAGTTAAAATATATCGTGAAAGGTTAACTAAATTTGTCATATGCTCACAGACAGATATATCTATATGTATCTTTTGTGTCAGGTTGATTTTCTTTCATTCAAACACTACATCTTTTGTCTCATTCGGATGTGTTATAATAGCTCTCAACGTTGTTCTATCTTTTGTCAGTATTAGAAACACTTTCTTTTTATGACCTACCTTCATTTTGCGGTATTTTTTCTTTCAGCCATACACAAATTTATCAACTACATTAAATGCATATTTTGTTTATTTCTCTTACCTTCGATAAGCGCATAATTCTCCAAGCCTTCTACCCTCACTATATGACGTAAAAGTTTAGTTGTCGCTTTTGGATTGACATGCTTGGTATTTGCTGTTCTCCTTGGAATATGGGCTTATGGCTATATTACATTGAAACTCAGGATTAGATAAACAACGTTAAGCCATGTCAGTACCTAGATGGGTAACCACTTGGGAATACCAGGTGACGTAATCTTGAAACTGCGGGTGGTAAAATGGACTACGATTCATTATTGGAAATCGGAGAGCCGAACTTCAATCCTAGTAAGATTCGTTACAGTAACTTACGCGTAAACACACTTGGAAAAGCTATGACTCCACCTTTCCTGATCCCCCAGATACGGATTGAGTCGAACTTGTATCAGTAAAAATCATTATCTCCAAAAGTATTCTTAAGCTGCAAACGGTTGGTAAGACATAAAAAAGCAAGCAATCAATCTTAATGGAACTTCTTCATTTATCTTATTATCTGTACAAGTATTTGTTGTTCACTGAAAATCATTCTAAATTTGTGATTAAATTGTCCACCTTTCGATTTTATATAGAATAGGAAACATTGCATCAGAACCCAAAATATTTTTTTCTTTTTGTCTTCTAGGTATGTTTCTGAGTTTGCTTAGCAAATTACTAAGTACAAATAAATAAAAACTACAACTAATAAGTTTTTTGTTTCCCCTTTATACGTTCCTTTGCAAAAATCAGTACGGTTTTCACAACAAAATTCATTCACTGTTTGTTAATTGAATTAACAAACTTAACATAAATGTGTTAACATAAATTTCGCGTACCTTCACTTGTGACGGAGTTTATTTCTTACATTTTGCACATTTGTGTTAAGAAATATAATTAAGACAAATAAATGTGCCGGTTACTGTAAGTAATGACATTCTTAAGTAAACAAGCAATTATCTGTTTTTAGTTCAAATCTTATATTTAAATATTTGTTGATGTAAACAGAAATTGTCAGAAATTTAATTTAAATTCACCTGATGTTGGTATCGATTATAAGAGGTATTTTGGTCATTGTACATATTCAAAGTTTTGTGTACATCGCCTCAAATGAACGTGCGTATGTTTTTATATAGAAAACACATATATTTGATATTTCTATGTATAAAATGAGATCTTATATAGTCGGAGATTTTACGCCTAAGCCATTGGCACAAGACAGGGATGAAAGTGAATTTAGACGTATTTATTTTTAGACAAAGACCTCAGTGACCGGAGAATTCGATTCGTCTTAACGAAGAGTCTTGCATATAGGGTGACAGTAAAGTCACTATACAGTCACTTACAATAAAAATAAAGACAACAATTAAGCAACTGTGCAGAAATGTATTATTAAAATTGTTCTAGTTACTAACAATAAAATGCTATAGTAAACTAAACAATAGTAAATTAATTACCGATACAGTTCGAACTGCTTCAACGCTTTGCTTCTTATTATATGTAACTCTATAGTGACTTGGGTAATCTATCCCGGATAGAAGTATTGATATCTAGCTACGATGCTAGAGAGAATCACACTAAATATATAAGTAAATGGAGTTCTAGATCTGCAAAAGAAGACAATTTATTTAACCACACACATGCTAGATCTGAAAAGTAATTCGATGTACGGTGTGACCTATACGCGAAAGAAAGATGTGCGGATTATGTTATCATCTAACATGATTCATTGGGAGGATATAACTGTAATCTTAACGTTTGTTTTGCTCAGTGAGCGTGAAGCGCCTGAGTTGTAGCAGGGCAAATCGTGGCTAAAAACGCCCTGAGCATCAGGGAGTTCCTGACAGGGTAGAACTTTACCGTCACTATTCAACTTATCTTGCTCCGTATGAGTTTTTCCTTTTCCACACTCACAAGGTGATCATCAAGGGGGCCAGATTTGAAACTGGAAATGACATCATATAACAACAGATCTGAGGTTCTTCGCGGAAGAGTCTGCCAGAACTGACAATAGATTTACCAATTATAGGTGCTGTTATATGAACATTTATCAAAAGCGAAACGTGCCGATGAAGAAAAATCATAAATATACAATCTTTCTGTTTTCGTTGGATTGCGTTTGTGTGTATTTCTGCATGTCTTACTATAATTGAAAATTCCTTCCTAAACACATTTTGCTGATTAATGCTATTTCGAAACGGCACATTTGAAGACCGGAAGTGCATAGTAGTGTGGTAGAGAAAGAAGGAAACTTGTATTAGACTAGAGAGCGTTACTATAAAGGGGAAACCATGTAGTTTGTTGCTTGAAATTGAGATAGTCATTGTAACACATGTCCCATTATTTTCAGACATACATCGTATTTATGTGTGTGTGTGTGTGTGTGTGTGTGTGTGTGTGTGTGTGTGTGTGTGTGATTTTTATTATACTAATTAAGCTTCGTTATAAATACCACAGAATAGTGCTTAGCATCGGGATCAAGATTTAACAGTATCGACATTGAAAGCTAGACTGGATTATTTGATAATCGTTTCACGTTTGAACCTGACATTTTGAAATATGGAGGGCAACGTCCACATGCTATGTCTCCTGTTACCTCTGTTTTCAGACAGGGGACATGCATGGATTTTATTTTTCTGTGTGTGCATTGAAACAATCTGGAATGATCTTGAGACATACATCAATTACCTTTGTCATGAAACTGATAAGAATGATGAGAATAAGAAAGAAGGGGAAAAAACGCCGTGAAATTCGAATAAGGAAATATTTTACTAACAGAAACGACTGGAAATTTTCCTAACGTTCTTCTGAGAAGAAATCAGTGTCGACCAAAGATGGTGGGGAAGATAAAATCTGTTAATTTCCTTCAAGCAATGGAGGTTATCATCCGCGATATGAGTGTGCCAAGAAATGTTTTGAGAAGCTCTGATTCGATGAGTTTTAACAGAGGTGGAATTTGGTGGTGGAATAAATCACACTTTTGTCAATTGCTTAAAGAGATTAATTTTTAGTGATAGCTTCAAAGAAGTCTACTCCAGAGCGAGGACATTATTACATTTTTGACACACACAGACACAAACAGACAGGCGCGCGCGCACACACACACACACACACACACACATATATATATATATATATATATATTATTTGAGTAGAGAGAACAGTCTATTCAATTCATTTAATCAATTTTATCAAGTGTAAATCTCTAAAACGTTATGAATATCTGTCCAAAATAATTTACGTTTACTTCCTAATATTTGCAAATTCATATATATATATGTATATATATATATATATATATATATATATATATATATATATATATATATATATATATATATATATATATAGTATATGTAAAGATTATTTAACTTTTAAACATCTGTTTTATCTCGACATCAATGTGAGTTGGTAAAATTTCCAATTTTTTGACATATTGAAATAACATTTAAAACCATAATACCACAATATCATTAACCCTCTATTTTTTATATTATTTTAATATTTTAATATTGTGCACTATATATAAAAATATCATATATATTTATAGTATTACTTAAACCTTATTTTTAGTGAATATCATAGTTGATGAGAAGTTCCGTCTATTCATTAAAGAGTAGGTTTATTTAATTTAGTGTACCTACCTAAATACTTGAGAAATCTACAGGTTTCCAATCTACGCTCTGCCTTCGTACATAAACCTATTTAAATGTCTTTATTCAACAGTTGCCTATTAATTTACCAAATATTTCTATATATTTAAATTAATTACTAGTTTCTTAAAGAAGCTATTAATTTATCAGCTATGAAAAACAAATTACGTAAAAAAATCACAAAACACATAACTTGCTTTGCATTTTGTTAATTTACATCTATACACCATTTTTATTTCTTAGGAAACGACATTGTATAATTTATGTAACCATTTTCATCCCCTCTAGTCTTGGCTGCCATTAGATGCCAATATATGTGTCATGACCCATTTATAAAATATAATTTTTAATTTTTGCTTGTTCGCTTAGTTGCAATTCAACGTAGGTTATATTTTTGGGTCGATCAGCGTAAAGCCCATAAACTTTATAACACACCCACTTTTTCTTTTTTTCGTAAAGATATTTGTATTTTGCTTTTAAATCTAAATAAATCGTTCACTCGCCATTAATTTACAATCAACTGATAAGATGCATTGATACGCACCGAAACACGACTGCAACTGTGTGGCGATTTTGACATGTTTTCAGTGTAATATCCTAAAATAAGTAATATATATATATATATATATATATATATATATATATATATATATATATATATATATATATATATATGTGTGTGTGTGTGTGTGTGCCTCCGTGTGTGTGTGTTTGTGAGTGTGTGCGCGCGTGTGCGGAGAGTGTGAGTAGTGTCTATGTGTATACATGTGTAATGAGTGTGTGTATATATGTTTAGAAAGCGTGGATTGAGTGTGCTCTATGTGCATACTCATGTTATGAGCCTTTGTATATGTATAATATGGTGTAATAATAGAATACGAACGTTCCCCCAGATAGACACAGTTATGAAAGTAAATGCGTGCGTAGATGAAGCATGTTCTGCGAGTGTTTATCCTTGTGTACACCGTTGATTTCAATCGAGCATTTGATGCGGAGTATTGTGAGAGAAACGGATATAATCTAATGTTTTTTAATCGCATTGCATGTCACACTATTATGCGTATTTGGAAGATTATCGGATATACACAATAGATTTTTCTCTCTCCATAACTACATATATATATATATATATATATATATATATATATATATATATATATATATATATATATATAATGTAAGACTCTTCGGTAAATGGAATAGAGTTCTCTCAGTCACTGTGAGTTTATCTAAAATTAAATAAGCTTAAATTCACATTCGTCTCTGCCGTGTACCAACGGCTTAGTGGTAGAATACCCGACTGAATTGGCGTTAGTCGGGTTTCGATCCTAGAGGTAACCGGACGTCTAGTCACACTGATAATAAAAGAAGAAAATATTATGAGATGTTATTTAGAATATTTGTGCAGTATACATAATTAATTTTGCTATGGTTTCGTTTCAATTATTTAATATAGATGGCTTCTAGGATTTTTAGTTTATTATTTTCATGAGAAAGTATGGATATATTTTTGACAGGAATTTTACTAAATTGCGAATCTGGACAAGCTTGTTGTTTTAAATGTTTAAAGATGTTAGACATGTCATTCAAACAAAAACTCAACCGCCGAGAAAACGTGGTCGTAGTATGGCCAACATAAATATTGTTTTCCCGCTGGAGATACAATCGCCCAGAGAACATTTAAATTCATATCCAATGTTGGTTTTCTGTAACATACTGGTTGGTGGAAAAGAGTCGTCACGAATGATTACGATGAAGATAGTGGATATAGTATAGTATATAATTATTTTTTTTTACTACAACCTCTGGTGGATATGTTGTTATTTATTAACTTTTCTAAGAGAACGATTTTGCTTACAGTATAGAAAATTAGTACGTTTGGTGCTAGTTGAAGCAATATTATATTTAAATTGGTTCATATTAACATTATTGAGAGAGCATCTTATTTTTTCATCAACATTATAATTAGGAAAGTTATTATCAATAAGAGTATGTTTCATGTTTTTTAGTTCATCCTAACGGATCACTTCTGTGGAAGAATTAGTTTTTACACGATTTATTACGTTTTTATAATTTTATATTAATTTTATAATTATATTTAAAGATCTTTAGCTAGCCCACACTATTTGCTGCAATGCCCGTTTTATATTATCCGAAAAGTGAACCCAAATTGTATGATCGTCGGCAGTCGTCATAGTGAGATAATCTAAAGAAATACCTGACATTAAAAAAATGCAACCAAGTCACACAATAAAATCAGTACACCATGTTAGATTTTGAAGAGTTAGAATTTGCTGAAATAAATTTGCAAATAAATTATTCTTAAAAAGGTGTAATTTCAGAGTCGCCAGTACTTTAAAAATTATGTATATACATGCACACTGTCTTTATCTGTCGAAAGTGATTTCTATAATGAAGGTTTAATATACTAACAAGTGTATTCATGAGAAAGTGGCAAAATAGAAGAGATAACCTTTTAAGAATAATATATTCGCTGTCATATGATATTGAGCACTTTATTTCTCTTCAGTATATGTCTTTCACAAACAGGACAGGTAATTTACCTGTAGATCATATGTATATGTATGAATCAGTAAGTAGATAATTGTGTAAGATCGTCACAACTAAACTGATGGGCAATCGTTACTCTATATTTCTTAATCCATGTGATTAATGCGTATCACTGATTAACGGCAAAAAGGAAGAAGATAATAAGCTTGCAAATAAATATTTACCATTTGCAAAATGAATATGAGATTAATAATTAGGTGACTAAGTCAGTCAGCAAACTGCATATTTTCAGCTTCTTTATCTTCTCCAGAATTTCTGATTATGGTGAGATTAATATTTGAAAGCCATAACACTGTCAAGCACTATCAAAACTTACTACCTACATATACTTTAACTAAGTATTCGTTACATACATATATATAAATATATATATATATATATATATATATATATATATATATATATATATATATATATATATATATATATATATTCTTTGTTACACACACACACACACACACACACACACACATATATATATATATATGTATATATATATGGGAAGAATTAAACACTGTGTAAACATAATACTTTACTTTCTTACCGTAATTGGTCATCACCCACTTAATATCACATCAGATGATGTGAAGTCATGAAAGTCTCAGTTATCTCACTATGACGTGTGAATTCGTCAGTTGACTCTCTTCCTCCATCTCTCTCTCTCTATCTCTCTCTCTCTCTCTATATATATATATATATAAATATATATACATATATATACATATATATATATATGTACATATATATTTATATATATATATACATATATATATATATACACATATATATATACATACATAAATATATATATATATATTTATATATATATATATATATATATATATATATGCATATGCATATGCATATGTATGTCTATATGTGTGTCCGTGCATATGTGTGTGTGTGTGTGTCCGTGCATGTATCTATGTATATTAGTGTTACTTGTTTAGCAATGAAACCTGACAAGCGTACTGGTAAGTAAATGTTTCTCAGTGATCAAGTACGCGATATCATCTGTCTCGCTTCGGCAGAACCGATAGACTGGAGCTTCAAATTAAGTTACATTATCTCACCAGTATTTCCCTCCTTTCTGACACTACAAACATTATCCAGGTCTCTATGTGCAGGAGAACTGAACAGTAGAGCGTTTGATACTTTTTGAAAATAAAAATAAAAACTCTCCCTATTTTCTTCACTTATTATTTTATATTTTCTCTTGCTTGTTTTTGCTCTTAATATCATTTGGCTGTAGCTGCTATGGCTGCTGTAGGTCTAAGCCGAACGCTATACCTTATCTAGCCACGTGCAACATTTCTAATATTCTCATACTTCTTTGGTCCATTTTGAATGAGATGAAGTCTCATTATTTATGACATCTGCACAATTTTCGTCTAGTTCATCTTACATTTATTATGCTGTAAAGTATTCCTCGACATATATCTTAGCTTTTGTTTCTGCCACTATTATTGTTCTTCTTTTTTGTTTTTCTTTTCTCTGCACTTATTTCTCTTTCAAGAGTTTTAAATATTTTTTCCAGTCTCCCGAGTTCTGTAATATCAGGAGAATCCATTTGATGAGGCCCTTTACACTCAACATTGTTTGTTTGACATTTGATCTATTCCAATTCCTTCAAGGAAACTTTTTTTCTCTCGATCAAGAAAATGTGATATAATCACCATTTTCACAACCCTGACATTTCATAGATACACAAGATAATACAGGGCATACAAATCAATATGTCAACCATTTTGTCCATCTTCAAAATAAATGCATTTCTTTCGCATTTCGTTTGCATTTCCCTTCAGAATAAATTACTGATCCATTCTATATTTGCCAGAGTTCTATAATTCCTTTTATAATTGCTGATATAACAATCTGTTTGCTTTCGTTCACTGGTCGACAAGATTAAGATTGTCTTGTAAAACCATCTTTTTTTATACTTTGCTATAATGTCACAAATTTGTTCCCGTAAGAATAAAACAAAATCAGCAAATGTCTCTCTATCTGTTGGTAGTTCTGAAACAAGCAGTTTTTATCCAATACCAGAAAGGTATTTGTTTCAGCCTTTATTCTATTTTACTATTGACTTTACGGAGGAAGGACGGAATAATTGATAGCGGCTCTCACTGAAGAATCGAAGAGCCGACTTTAAAATCCTGTCGCATCCATTACATTCATTTACGTGCTAATATCATTGGGAAAGGTATAAATCTTTCTTCTTCTCGTCCTAGGTATGAGTAAATAGGTTCTATAGCCTAGGATGGCAATTGGTCTAACGCTGAAGAAATGGCGGGAAAAATCGACTTCGTCGGTCATGTATCGAAAGCTACATGATCGCCTAAGCTATGGAAGATAACTGACTGATTCTACCATTATTAGTTTCTACTCTGAAATAAAATTAATTATTTGTAGCGTTTAGGATATCTATTAAAAAAATGAATTATATCAAAATCTCTGATAATTAGCAATAAAAACAGTTTACGTCTGTCAAAACAAAACAAGTACAATTTTATTTTGTCTATATCAATAGTAAACAAGTTTAGTATTATTAGTATTAGTTTAGTATTTTTACTACATGACTGTATGAATGATATTCTACACTATCACAATAAAGAAACTTAGTAGTAAGTCTATCACAACCACAAAAGTCTCAATAATTTTCAAAAACGATTGTCTTTAAGAAGCATACTAGTCCAGACTATATCCCAGCGGTTCCTTTGATAATATTAACCTTCAATTATCGCCAGTCTTAGAAAAAATATCCACCCACTGTCTGAAGGAGAAATCCTTCCCAAGACTATGGAAGGTGCCAAGTATTCAAGAATACGTGTGGGCGGGCCTCCCCGTCTCAGTATCAACCCAACAGGTTCTCAAGTGTTATGACTAAATTCTTTGGCCGTATAAACAACAAGGAAGTTACCGAGCATCAAAACCTGGGCAACTTCTTGAGCGACTAATAATAGGAATTTCCATTTTTTGGTTCACTGCTGATATCAAACACAAAGCAGCAAGGCATTAGACCGGGAAAGCACATCACAAGGACGATCGATATATATATATATATATATATATATATATATATATATATATATATATATATATATATATATATATATGTTTAAAGATATTTTTATGTTTAACCTTCTTCTTATAGATACAATCATTTAAGTAAATGCTCTGTTTATAATAAACTGTATTAGATAAAGTTTACCGCCCTGAATGTTCGAGAAATTTTTATAGAAAATATTCGTCCTCCGACAGGATTCGAACCTGTATCCTATACGGAACCGTCATTTAGCTTGACGTGCCTTAACCGCTCGGACTCAAAGGATCGTTCGGTTGGCAAGGACGAATTTACTGCTTATAAACTTCAATCTTCCATGAATCTCTCACGTATATTCCTAACTGCTCATGGCGTATCATTTGTAAACAAAAGACGTCACACATGAAATGGAGAAAGTCCGAATTTATTTAAATACATTTTTATGTTTAACATTCTTTTTATAGATACAAGTATTTAAGTAAATGCTCTGTTTATAATAAACAGTATTAGATATCATTTACCGGCCTGAATGTCCGAGATATTTTCATAGAAAATATTCATCAAATTGGAAAGATGTTTATGTTGTTGGCACTGCATATGCACATGTAGGAGAAGGGGCACTAAAAATTTGAAATTGAAATTTAATTCTGATTTTAGATATATATGACAAGCGTATATATTATATCTATCTATCTATCTATCTATCTATCTATCTATCTATCTATCTATCTATCTATCTAAGCAGTCTTATCCCATGTAATTTGTTGAAAAATACAAAATATTTAAAATTTACTGAAGAGTATAAACCTGGTATATAATGATGTGTAGCACAGTGTATGGGTAAACATTGGATTCATATTTCACACCAGACAATTCTTTAATGGCAAAGGTCATATATTCACAGCCAAGATCCACTACATTCACATATTTTAATCATCCCCATTCACTACTTATTCCTTTAGATCAATCCCAGAACATTACATTCAAAACTTCTTCAGGTGTATGATGTATTTACCCTATCCTCTTAATATTCACTTTAGTTTGAACCGATAAAATATACAAATGTAGTATGTTGATGATGTCTTACGTATGTGAGGATATGGAAATATTTTCTATTTACATCATTTATAACCTGTTCTTATTTTTAGAATACGATTAAATTAGTAAACCAAGTTTTAGAACCAATTATCAGGTAAGGGATGAGGTTAGATTTGCAAGTCAAGTTTGCGATTTTACTTGACTTTCTAAACAACAGGGAAATTGTGCTGCTCCTTGTTTTCTTTATATTTGCTACTCTGACAATTGTTTTGACATCTGATTCACCGCAGTAAAGACCTCCCAACAATCTCAAACAGAGTCTTCAAAATGTCTGTCTCGTTTTATTTTGACGTTTTCCGCAATGACCATAGCGAACAATGATAAACAGATCCCTTACAGATGCGAGCCAAATCCTGCTAGCAGCAAGACCACCAAGAGGGACTCAAAAGTAAGGGATGATATCGTATTTCAAAATAGAAAGAGTCGACTCCAGCACTTAAAAGTTTTTGCTGTTCGTCGAAGTAGAAAAGATATGTTTCCAAGCAATGTGAAGGATTTAGAATTCTATCAAAATGTTACAGACAGTACGAAGAAAAAAAAATCTTTCAAAAAGTAATTCTTCCGTGTTCCGGTATATTTCTCCACATTGTTTATGCGCGAAATCTAAAACACAAGAAAATGTTCGTGGTTACAGATATTTTGTCCATACTTAAGAGTTTTAGGCGCCATGAACTCTTGTGTGTATACAGAGAATGCTTTCTGCCCGTATATGTCTATCGAAATGACAAATGTAAATATGTGTCGCTGTATGTTTTGCAAATATTTGGATTACCTAATATTATATATATATATATATATGTGTGTGTGTGTGGGGGGTGTTATAATATCTCCTAAGAGACGGTATTTTGATACATGCCACCAACATAGAGAATTGCGTGATGACACAAATCTAGACACAGAAATTTTAGTCCGCGCTAAACCAAATAGTTCAGTACATTTAAATCACACGCGCGCACACATCCCCCTATATA
The DNA here is from genome assembly GCA_964036315.1 of Acanthosepion esculentum. Taxonomy (NCBI): domain Eukaryota; kingdom Metazoa; phylum Mollusca; class Cephalopoda; order Sepiida; family Sepiidae; genus Acanthosepion; species Acanthosepion esculentum. Next base: position 7,666,889 of record OZ038476.1, read on the forward strand.
TATATATATATGTATATAATTTATTTCATGTCTGGTAATTGACAAAATCGTCTGAATGACAACGGACGTTGTGAAATATAAAAATATACGAATATATATATATATATATATATATATATATATATATATATATATATATATATTGTTATGTCTTTACGCCGCCCACAACCTATATCCATACACACATTATACTTAGCGACCCATTTCTTTTTCCCATCTGCATAGTAATATAACATGTTAAGTCCCTTTCGCTCTTTAGGTATGTAATATTAGTCGCTGACTAGAAGTGAGATAGGCTGCAACCAAGCAACAATCTGAGTAGAAGCAATCAATTGATTCTCACACACGTGCAGAAATACCTGACCAAGTAAGACATTTGAGCGGGAAAAAGATCGATAGAAACGACCTGGTTAAGGAAAAAAATAATTGTGCAAATGGACTTACCGAACAAATGAAAGTCACTGCTATCCCCAACTCACACAAATTCCAAGCACTGAAGTTTTACTCGATTTAGTCAAGCAAGAGATAAAACTCAATGAAAGACGAATTCCAATTAAACTCAAGATACTATACCGCATAAATCATGCATATGTGAATTGCAAAACATGGTATTAACCTAAGGCAGCCATATGCGGCCCACTCAATTGGATGAAGGACCCGAATTGCTGAATATATGACTTATACAGCTCCGAATATTTGAATCTGAATAACGGATACTACATCGAGGAATAGATCAGAAATTACCGCAGCTCGATCAAATCAAAGTGAAGTGAAAGTAACAAAAAGACAAAGAGACAAATTAGAGGAAAAAAGAGAAAAAGGAAGAGAGAAAACCATATTTTATTTCAAACGAAATACTGATGAAAATTCTTAGTTTCATCTTTTAATCTCAGAATACAACGCATACCTCTTTCCAGACAGAAATGTATAGAAAACATGTTTCCAGGCATTTCTCTTGCCTAAATGATTTCATGTATTGTGTACTTATAATTAAATCTTTGTTAATTTATATATTGGCATTTGTCGTTCGTTACTGTTGTTTGTCATTCCTAATTCGGCAATTTCTTCTTGTGGCGATAAGCCCTCTATGGACTGGTAAACCTTTCGTCTTCTAGACAATAAGTTGGTTATTTTTATCTTTTTAAACGTTATGCTGAGTAATAATATGACCGTAACAATACACACACACACAAACACAAACCAATATACATATATATATATATATATATATATATATATATATATATATATATATATATATATATATGTATATATATATATGTATATATATATATATATATATATATATATATATATATATATATATATATATATATATATATATATATGAATTAAAGCTAAGGATGGTTTCTCCTGCAAAACAGTACACACGGGAAAGAATTCTGTTAGAGGGCGCATACTTTTCTTCTGTAAATAAATATACTGCTTAAAAACGGGGCCTCTACTCAAATATGGATATCAACTACAAATAACGTGAAAATGTAAAGTGAAAATTTATATGTAACTGCTTAATACGAAATGTGAAAAATATTTACATATAAGTGATTAAATTCCGTAGAAATTATTAACGAGACAGAATATGTTTTAGTCACATGACTTGTTTGTTAATAAATATGTTTATTGTTTAAACATTGTTTTGTATCTTATATTTAATAATTGAGCGTAATCGGAAAACATTAACTATGCTAATTTCTTCTGAAACCTTCTGTAAAACTTTTCCTCCAGTATAAATAGTCTTCTTTTTATTTTCACTATACTCCATTCATTATTCCAATTCAAACATTTATTGTCTTTTGATATCCTGGTTAAAGTGGTACTTGACAAGGTCTTTCCATATTGGAAGACATTTAACACCGAATAATATCTACAAAGTAGATATAGAAATTAAACATAGGAATTAACAAAAATAAGTTTAAAATATCTAAGTAAATAAATAAAATATATGAAATAAAATAAAAAATAAAAATTGAACTATAAATAAGGTCAATCAATTGCACAAAAATGAATTTCTGTGGCACTATAAAGTGTCATTGGTTGTAGTTGAAAAGGTTAATGAGATACCATTGTGACACTGATTGCATGAAAAGGATTAAAAGCGTTCAATTGCAAACCCCGTATAGGATGATTTGGAGAATTGGAAGGGTTAAAAATATTAAGGTGGAAACAGAAATAAAAATATGGAGCAAGGACAAAATTCGTGATGTTATTTTCTTCATTCTGACAACCTGAAAAGCAGAATGAAATGTTGGGAACAAAATATGATCTGAGAAATATAAAACTGTAAACCGCTTTTCTGCCGAAAAAACAAATGTAACTGTTATGATTCGCAAGGCGTTAATGCAAACAAGCTGAAATATGGTTTTGTAAACATGCAAAATGGGCAAAGGTTTTTAGTCATATTAAAAACAACAACAAAGGAAATACTTTGATATCAAAACATGGTGATTCAGATCTTGTCAAAACAAAAGTATGTCTCGATTTTGTCATTTGGTATCTGGGCGGGTTGACGACAAGGGCACAGAAAAGAATTTATAAACACAAGTTTATTATCGAAGAATTTATTGTTTTGAATAAGTGACCGACTGCGGGCTGCTTTGTTTGAAGGTCAGTATCGGTTCTCCGAAATTGGAGAGATAATTGAAGAATTGATATGAATATTAATGGATTTTTACGTGCGGTATGAATCGGTCGAGATGCATATAAAGGTGCGCTTAGGAGACCTAAAATGCGGAAGGCAGGACAGGCCAGAAGAATGAAGGAGAAGCGGCAGAAGCCGGGTGGAATGCTGGAAGAAGCCATGTAACTTGCAGCCGAGAGAATTCATAACCTTATTTTTTTTTTAAACCCAATCCACGTTTTAGATAGAAAATACAAAGTGCCACGGTAAAGATTTTAACGGGGAGGGGTAATTTTTGTTCTATCAAGAACTATGTAAGCCAATTAAGAATTAACCCTTCGACCATCTTCTTTAACTTGTTATTTCATTTTTATTTCCGCGGTTGGACCCAGCGCTCGAGTACGGATGTAATTCGATCTTCACTGCTCTCTGATCAAAAACCACAACGTGGGGCAGAAGCAGATGAAGGAACGAAGCGATAACCATCAACTAACCAGTGACAGTACTGACGTGCGTGGGAAGGACCCAAGATCGAGCCGGGCTATCCGCGTTATACTTGGAAGGACAAGATTAGTACTCCGCCCATCGCCCTGACTATTCCAGGAACTTAGAGGCAAAGTAATTATTTGGAGGCACGAAAACGAGTGTTGCGTTGTTATGTTAATTTATATCTACCTATATATATATATATATATATATATATATATATATATATATATATATATATATATATATATAGTCAACGACGAAATTATTCGTACACCCATCGATTTTGAATATTTGTATCCATTTCTCGGAATCTGAGGTCTATATGATTCCAGGTTTTTTATATGTTAATAAGCACTAAAAAGGAAGATAAAACTCAATTTTCAGAACAATAGGTTAAATACATCAAATTTGAGAGGCGAATTATATTAAATAGGAAAATTAAAAAAATATTAGTACAGTAGAAAATATCGTTTTAAATTGATTGGTTGGAGCAATTATAAGCAGTTTCTTGTATTGTTCTGAAAATTGAGTTTAATATTACTTTTTGTGCTTATTGACATATAAAAGACCTGGCATCACACGGGCATTAAATTCTGAGAAAATGGATTAAATATTCAAATTTATGGGTGCACGAATAATTTCGTCTTTGATTATATATATGTAAGAAGCACATAGAGTACAGAATCATGATTGCATTTATGTAACGATTTATAACATGTTTGTTATAATAGTTAATAAATAGTATTATTATTATTATTACTATTATTATTATATATGTGTGTATGTGTATCTGTGTATAAACTTAGTTCAATATTGTCCTGAATGAAGAAACGCGTCACACGAAAATTTCGTCCACTTTATCATACATGAATTCGCTAAAATCTTTCTTTATATATCTAAAACATTATATCGATACCTCATTCATATATATATATATATATATATATATATATATATATATATATATATATATATATATATATATATATATATATATATATATATATATATATGTGATGAAATGTGTTCCAACGGTTATCAGTGTGGCAGGTGGACATGTCGAGTGGATTTAAAATATATCTATATATATGCTCCTCTTGGGAAAGGCCTGTATCCACCTCATTTTTTTTCGCTCAGATATCTATTGAAGAGCAGGTTAGTCTAGGCTCTCAAGCCATGTCTGGCATTCGGTCCAGGAGAAGAAAATTTATACCCATGAGGAAGGCAAAGGCAAATTATTTCTATATCTTTATTACGAATATGTTTTTAGTTGCCTTTACTGGAAATAATTCAGAATATAATTATGTTAAAAGTTTAATATCTCGTCAGTTGACCATTTCGTAAAGTAAAAAGTGTCTTTAAGTTTATCTTCAAACAATATTGAAGTGATTGGCTTTCTTGATATTCTATACCATAAATTAAGCTGTTTTTAAATATAAAATTCATTTTTTTCTTATCAAATATGAATATATATAATATTGTTCTGAATTGTTGTACTCTATTAAATTTTGACAATAACTATTTCTTTGATTCAATGACGTATCTTTTTTTCTAGCAAATCAAACTTTTTTTTCTTTTAAAAATTCCCTTTCATCTGTCTTTTCTTTTTTACAATTTCTATTTGTTTTTCTTTCATACAATTACATTCTTCTCTATTTCTGTATAGCTAAATCAAATTCAATCTGTGGGATAGTCATCGTGATTATAATTTATTTTAAACTCTAATTATGACGACAAACACATCGTTCACGCGAAATATTCTGAAACAGAATGTAACAATTGAAGCCTTATATCTTCTACAAAGGAAACATTTAGGCAAATTGTAAGATGTGTACTAATTTATGTACACAAAGGCATCACAATTAGTTACGGTTCTCCGAGTTCACCAATAAACAATTTTCACACGAAATAGGACAGGCTAACGAGCTTCACACCAAAGACTGCACTCAGCAGCCTCTGAACTTCAAAACTTATAAACTCTTAGTTGACCTATCTATCTATCTATCTATCTATCTATCTATCTATCTATCTATCTATCTATCTAAGCAGTCTTATCCCATGCAATTCGTGGAAAAATACAAAATATTTAAAATTTACTGAGGAATATATACCTGGTATATAATGAAGTGTAGCACAATGTATGGGTAAACATTGCATTCATATTTTACACCAGACAATTCTTTAATGGCAAACGTCATATATTCACAGCCAAGATCCGTTCCATTCACATATTTTAATCATCCTCATTTCCTACTTATTACTTTGGATCATTCCCAGAACATTACATTCAAATCCTCTTCAGTTGTAAGCGCATTTATGATGTAATTATAATGTATTTATCCTATCCTGTTAATATTCCCTTCTTTCTCCTACTACGTTTTATTTATTCACTAACTCTCTATTATGTAATGGGTTGATAATAAGTAAAAAAGAAACAATCAGTTGACAAAAATTCTGGCAAGTGTAGCAGTGATTGAAAGCAAAAGAACAGACGTATAGTGTCCATGTCTCAAGATTTACAAAGACATTTCCTTCAATCGAAATTATCTTTATCAAATAGTTAATACTCAACACAGAATAATTTTGGGTGGAACTAAATAATCGCTGCCTTTTCATATAACTTTCATAACAAAAGTAGATTAATAAAGATCTGAGAATTGCCTTCCAAGTTTGTAATTTTTACATTCTGTAGCACAATGATATGAAAGCTTTTTGGTTGTTTTTTTTAGTTTGCTGTTAAATATATAGAACACAAGTGATTCCAGATTTTATATTGATTAGCCATTCATGGAAACTGTCAACTTAACAAACTAAACCTCCATTATACATATGTGTGCTTATTGACCAAACGGTGGCATTTTATGAGGGATAAATCTCTGTGCTGTACAGGGAAGAGATTCTCGAATCTAGTCCATAGATGTATTACTTGAGATGAAAAGCTACGTTAGTCGTATGACAGAGAAAATTTGGATTGCGAATACAAGAAAATACTCAAAGATACTTTAACAAAAGAAAAACAAATTGTTGTTTATTCTGTTAGTATAAATGAACCATGGTGACCTCTATAGTAGGACGACTAACTTGCGGTCGAATCAAGAATTTTCCTGAACGCGTAAATAACACTGACATATATACTCGTCGGTTGTACATTTCGGATTATTTCAATCATTGAATTGAAAGAGATTTGGAGTAAAATTATGCGGAGAATATTTAAAGAGTCTCTCATTTGTTATTGGTATTGGACAAATGACAAAATCAACAGAACAATTACAAGTAATGCTGAATATTGAATATCTTAATATAGGTTTAAAATTACATATGTAATACGAAAATAATATTCTAGGTGTCGAACGGTAAAAATTAATATTTAATATATGTAATATCAAATTCGAAAAGAAGAAAATTATATAAGACCACGTGTTAAGCATTTAACATATCAATCTCTATCTATAAAAGGCAGGATGTGTGTGTGTATGTGTGTGTGTGTGTAACAAATGCACGGCCGCAATTTTCGACGGATTTGCACCAAAATTGATATGCACATGCTCCAAGTTAGCGGTAAGGCCAAAACCGACTTTGCATTTCCCAAATCCCATCGATAGTGGAAATAATCGATTTGTTCATGCTTCTACGGAAGTTTTCATGTAGTTTGAGGCCATTTTCTACTGACCAGAGTGAGAGCCTATAACTTCCTGTCACAAATAGCCAGGAATATTCTATTGGCCAGCCAGAGAGCCAACAGCAGACTGACACGAATGTTAACTAGCATGCAAAAAATCGATAGCTGCATTCGTCACAAGTGGAAAAATTTAAATCTTCATGGCACTTTACTCCAATTGGCTCATTCACTTGCTTAAACTCTACGTTGATTCTGATTCCGCAGAACTGGGTTGGGTGTGAAAAAATATTTGTTGTTAACACTCTTTTTACATTCGTTTTTTCCAGTTACGAGTCCTTTTTTTAAAGCTGATCGTTTTGTGTTCATTTTGTTTAGTTTTTTTTTCCTAACAGATTTAATGTTTAGTATAGAGCTTAGAAGAAATTCGCAGTGTGAGATAGGCAAGAATTAAGGGATGTAGCAACATCAGCACAGTCAAGGGCACTCCTTTAAAGGAAGGGCAAAAAAACTTTAAGTCAAGTGATAGAATTTGCTGTATGAGTCGTACGATTTTTGAATCAAGCACGGGCAACGCCGGGCCATGCAGCTAGTATGACATAAAGCACTTTGCATATACGCTAAAACTTAAAGATATTAATGAATGTATTATGTCAGAATAACGTACGATTGCGAAATATAGAAATCAACTAAATCAATCAAGAACGAAGTTATAAATGCACTAATTAATGAAAATATCGAAGTAAGATTTAATTTTACCAGAAACAAATTGATTTATGTGGATCAACGAAAAGGTCATGATAAGAGATGTCATACGACAAGAATAACAGAAATAGACTTTGGGTGAAATATTAAGAGGTAAAAATAAAAGATTGAATAAAATCTTCATTGACTGAGGCCCAGTGTACAAGAGAAAGTAAGGAAATGGATAAAAGGAGAGATGTGGCAGATAGATTTGATGCTAAGCCATATCAAAGTGACCCTGACTAGAGATAAAGCAGTAGAAAGGAATAGAAAAGGTGGACATCGGAATTAACATTGTCACGTGACAATCGGTTTCACTCATCAAGCGAATTTAAGGTCCTGATAAAAACTGAGAATAGCAATTAGCCTTGTTTTTGATATCATCTCCCTCAGTCTACCTATCTAAAAATCCAAGTTTACACACACACACTATATATATATATATATATATATATATATATATATATATATATATATATATATATATATATATATATATATGTATATATATATATATATATATGAAGTGAACATTGAAGTCAAAACTCATAGGCGTCGTACATGAAATAGCCTGTCACCATACGCTCTTTATCCCATAAATATAACACACCATAAAACTATATTGCTTCATATATATATATATATATATATATATGTATATATATATATATATATATTTATGTGTGTGTGTGTGTGTGTATGTATAAATATATATATATATGTATATATATGAGTGTGTAAGGGAATATGTGTGTGCAAATATGATATAGGATTCAGACAAATTTGATGAATTTGACAATGTGGGAAACAGTTTCACTGATAGGCTTCCGCAGACCAGTAGGAAAGAAAATGGATAAGGGAAGGAAACAACACAAATTAAAATAATGGATTTTAAATATATCGATCTTTCAATATTGATGCAATATTGAAGCAGCCACAGAAACACACATGGACACATTATATATATATATATATATATATATATATATATATATATATATATATATATATAGAGAGAGAGAGAGAGAGAGAGAGAGAGAGAGAGAGAGAGGGGGAGTTGAAACTACTTACTGAATTTACCATAAATAGTTGATTTCGAATTTAGTTTTGAATAATTCGTGAAATTGTTAGATGTTCATACTTATAGATTTTTCTAAAAAATTGTGCAGTGAAAATTATTCGCTCCATTCATGGAAATTATAAAATAATATTGCTCTATGCTAATTATAATACACCTTTTTCATTATTTTATTTTTAAATGAAATAATATTGACCTGATTCTATAACATTCTAAACGGTAATGATGAAGACAATATGTTAGTGCTACGTACCACGATAACTCATTCATTCTACATCCATGGCGAAGACAGCTGAACGTGATAAGAAGCTGCAATTAGAGTTAGTTGATGCGCACAAACAAGCTGATGGACATACAACACATTCCAAGCGTTAGTTTCGAAGATCGAAAAATCGTAGCATTATCTAGATGTAAAGTGAGACACATTGTGATGAGAATAAATTAAGGACTGGCAGAAAACGGTTACTTTCTGAGAGAATGGAAAGGAGAAATATATCTCGAAAATTACACACTTAATGACAAAGGACATTGTCAATGATATAAAGAATTCAGGAGTGAATGTATCGACGAAGAAAGGTACCAGGTGATTTCATCTAGACGGATTTCGAACGTGCCACCTAATGAAAAAAACTCCCATGCTTAAGGCGAAACACCTAAAATTCAGATTAGCTTATCCTAGAAGCGGTCTAGAAAATGGGAGTAAATATTAGAATTCTGTTTTATGATTAGATGGAATCAAATTAGAATTTTCTTGGCCCATTCACTCCCATTATGTATGGACTAAACTGAATGAAGAAAAAATACCCTCCGAACAATTCTGCTCTGGGGATGTTTTGCTGGCTCGGCACAAGGAGAAGTAATGAGAACTCAGAGTGTCATGGATAAAGAGGAGTATTTGACTTTTCTTAAAAATAATATAATTTCTGTGTCGCGATGAATATATATTTTATATATATATATATATATATATATATATATATATATATATATATATATATATATATATATGTAAACATTCAAGTCAACACTCAGAGGCGACAGGTTGTTTCATGCTAGACGCAATCGTCAGGCCACGAATGCTGGGTATTTCCTCGGCTATTTATATATATGGGTCAGTGGTGCATTGTGGCTAATCTATTCACACCATCAAATTCTACCACTTGCATTCTGTTTATGAATACACTGGCACGTATCAACAAGAATCTCACTTCTATTACACTATACACTGATGGACATTGCTACTTAAATTTCAAAAGCTGCCGTCCCACAACCTAAAAAAAATCTATAATCTACAGCCAATAATTATGCATAAAACGCATCTGTTCACCCAAGCAAGATTACGACAAACCCATCGGACCAAATAGCAATAATCTTCTTAATTAGAATTACCGATTTACAAAAATCAAAGAATCTATTACCAACGATTCCAAGCATAACAAAAACTATGAAACTAAAAATATAATTCTAGAATCCCCATGGTCTTTTATTTTAATTACAACACCCGCAAACTTTCCCACGGCATAAAAATGATTTCCACAGGGAGACCTATAATCAACAATACGATTCCTCGGATGAGTAAGTCCCACACTCAGTTTTTCCTCTTAATTTTAATAGCAATCAACCCACGTACCTAATATAGTTTGTGTTTTACTGCAGATGCTTTAATTTTCTTAACTTCTTGATTGAAATCACCCATTTTATAACAATAGATATTATTTTAACAATAGATTTCCAGTTTTTTAGCAATTATATTATGTTTTATTTCCATTTATTTTATTTTATTTTATTATTATGGATTCCATTCCCCCAACATTTTTCCTTTACTTCAATTTCCGTTTATTTTCATCACAACCTATTCTAGCCACAATTCCACAGCTCTCAGCACTCAACCACGTGATCTGACAATTTTTGTTACAACTTGCTTCACATGAGATCTCTTTCACCCACCCAAACAATTAACTCTCTTCATCAGTGTCTGCAATTCTTCCCGGAACACAGTAACATCAATAGATCTGTGTAGGACACCAATCTGATACCAATCTGAATTTAATTTGATTTTCATAACAAAGATTTGAACATCGAATGATTAGACAGAGATCTAGCTTTGTTGATAATACTATTTCCACTAGTAAATACATGATCTACAAAGAACATCTGTCGCTGAGTAATTCTCATTCCTCTGGTTGTTCCTGGGATCTTTGATAAAGGATACAGGTGTGTGGTAACATTCCGAAGTTAACACGTATCATACTGATTCTTTCGGTCTATTTTCGTTTGTTCTTTATTTTATTAACCAATCTATCTATTCTGCACCTCATATATCTATCTATCTATCTATCTATCTATCTATCTATCTATCTATCTATCTACCTATCTATCTATCTATCTATCTATCTATATATATATATATATATATATATATATATATATATATATATATATATATATATATATATCAGATCCCGTGGGTCCTCCCTCTGTAAACCGAAGGAATGCTTACTGGGTCTGAATGTTATTGGACTCTAGCTTTCTTGAAATTCATTTTTCCATTCGTTATCATTAATATTAATTAAATTTACAGGCTTTTATATGCCAGAAATAAATTTGATAAGGCTGTGACTAAACCGTTGTTTTTTTAGCTTTTTAAAATACCATATAAATCCTGCTTATTCCTAGCTATCCTTAAATTTTGTACTACAAAAATCTTATAAGTATATATATACATACACACACACACACACACACACACACACATATATATATATATATATATACATATATATATATATATATATATATATATATATATATATATATATATATATATATATATATATATATATCTGTGTGTATGTGTGTTTGGGGTGGTTCCTTAAAGACGACAGAGGATGTACTACGATTAAGCTTTTTATTTGATTTTTCTCATGTTCGAATAAGTGATTCTTTTTGAGACACAGAGTGTGGAGAAACTGTTCAAATGTTTTATAATTCCGAGCGCTTTCGGCTGCGCACTTTCGGCCATTATCAAGGATGATGATATTTTTGCTTTTTAATTGGGTGTATGGCTTTTGTGTATGTTTTTAGAGTTACAAGGATGTTTATATATATATATATATATATATATATATATATATATATCTATATATATATATATATATATATATATGACCTAGCAAGCCACCATTCTGCCACTGGATGGCATGCCAAGAAGCATTTGTCGGTGGCAGCCGGCTGTTTGTCTCCGCAATATTACCACTGGCGGACCGCTATTGTCCCACCAATGCTCCATCAGTTCATGCCACTGCTGATGTGTGTGTGTGTGTGTGTGTGTGTGTGTTTGTGTATTTAATAAAATGTATTAAATACGGCAATTATTTAATATATTTTCTGTTTATACATTATTATTAGATACAATTTATTCAGGTAAATGCTCTGTTCTTTAATTAAACATTATTAATTACACGAATCTTCGAGAAATTTCATAGAAAATATGCGTTCTCCGCTAGGAAACTAAACTGTATTTCTGTATGGAAATCGTTATTTGACCTGACATGCTATACCATTTAGCTACAGAGAAACCTCTTCTTAACAAAGTCCAAATTACTTCGTTTAAACACAAACTTCAAATATTTTTCTCGATTGAACATATCTGCTAACGAAGCGTATCTTAACGTAAAAAAACAACAACATATAATGAAATTAATTAATCCGACAATTATTTAAAACATTTTATGCTTATAAGTTATTATTAGATGCAATTTATTTAATTAAATGCTCTCATTTTTAATTAAACAGTATTAATTACATTTACCGGCCAGATATGATCATATATGATCGATTGTGTTTAAAAGATGTAATTTGTATTTTTCTGGCCAGACACTTCTCTGTAGCTAAATGTAATTAATACTGTTTAATTAAAAACAGAGTATTTACTTAAATATTTATTAATATATATATATATATATATATATATATATATATATATATATATATATATATATAGAGAGAGAGAGAGAGAGAGAGAGAGATAGATGTATATATATATATATATATATATAGATAGATAGATAGATAGATAGATAGATAGATAGATATGTATGTGTGTGTTTGTGTGTGCGTGCGTTTGGATGGTGGGAGTTGTGTGTAGGTCTGTGGGCGCTTTCGTGTGAATACGTATATTTATATATAGTAGCTTAAGATAATAACCACAAGTGCCAGTGCAAAAGTTCTGATAATAGGAAGGGACAGAAATTCATATTTTCCTAAGTAATACCTGAAGATTGTAGCAAACACAGGAAAAATACTCCTGATCCGACACATAGACACACACACACACACACACACACACACACACACACACACACACACACACACACACACAAGAGTCATTCAATAAATAAGGTGAATTTTTCAGTATAAGGACTTCTAATACAGATAGAAGCTTACTTTTTTTTTAAATTTTCAACGTAGTCTCCCAGCACTGTCACACACTTTTCCCATTTGTGCACAAGCTCCGGTATTCCCTCAGTGTAAAAAAATCTTTGGACTGATGTCTCAGCCAGTCGCTCACAACACTTTTGACTTCATCGTGCCTCTCGTGAAGGCTTTCAAGGGACCAAACAGGTGAAAGTCTGAAGGGGCAAGGTCTGGGCTGTAAGGGGATGAGGGAGCAGTTCCCAGCCCAGCTCGTTGATTGTCTGCACCGTTTGGGCTGCTGTGCAGTTTGTGCTCTGCAGTAAGCCACCGGCAGCTGACCTTGTGTGATGTCACAACAGATAAGCACAAAGTGCTTGCAATGTCATCCACTGTCACCCTTCTGTCAGACTGAATGAGGTCATTGACTGATTCGATCACCTCAGGAGACCTCACTTCTGTAGGCCTCCCAGGCCTGTCTTCATCCTCAACACTGCTTCGTCCTTCATTAAACAATTTAGCCCACTTGTAGACATCTTTTTGGCTGAAACATGTGGCACCATCCACAGTTGACATTCTCCTATGAATTTGCACCCTTCAGCAACCAAAAACTTGATAATCATGGAGCATGTTCAATCATGGAGCATGCTTCTTGGTCGGCCATCTTTGTTCATCGCCAAAACTCTGAAAGTTTTTTTTTTAATCTGCAAAAGAAATTAAATCCATGTGAAAAAGAAGTAAAACAAAAAAGGAAAATGCAAGCTTCTATCTGTATGTATTAGATTTCCTTATACCGAAAAATTCAGCTTATTTATTGAATGACCCTCGTATGTATATATATATATATATATATATATATATATATATATATATATATATATATATATATATGTATATATATATATATATATATATATATATATATATATATATATATATATATATATATATATATATATATTTTGAATTGGACATAGTCCGACAATTTATTTAAAGACATTTATAATATGTTTAACGTTCTTTTTATAGATACAAGTATTTAAGCAAATGCTCTGTTTTATAATAAACTGTATTAAATAACATTTACCGGCCTGAATGTCGGAGAACGAACATTTTCTATGAAAATTTCTCGGACATTCAAGCCGGTAAATGTTATTTAATACTGTTTATTATAAAACAGAGCATTTGCTTAAATACTTGTATCTATAAAAAGAACGTTAAACATATTATAAATGTCTTTAAATATATATATATATATATATATGATAAAAATAGTTTTACGGTATGCTATATTTATGGGCTGGGGATCTCACTATCAGGAACACAGCAGCAACAGTCAGTTTCATGCCTAAACGCAAATTCCAGGTCACCACAGTTAAGAAAAGAACAGAATGTGCCTAAAATATCATGTAAAAAATATATGTGTGGGGGTGTTGTTTAATCAGTCCGACTATTTTTAACATCTACATGGTGTGCGTATGTGCGTGCGCGTGTGGATACAAACACACACTCGCGCGCGTGTGGTGTGATGGGTAAATCGTTGCCAAGATATCATGAAAACTTGTAACGCAAAAGATGAACTGAAGGCGAGGATTATGACTGCATTCAACAATTTAAACAATGATAGGGTCCAGAAGATTTGCAGGGGATTCCGAAGTCGTTTAGATGCTTTGTTTAAAGTCAATAGCGATTTTAATAAATTTATTCTTTTGGATTTCAAGATCTTTTTGTGTAATTTTGGTAAATATATCTATTAAAATCCGATATTTATTACTCTAATTTTGCGTAATTTAGACGACAATTCATCCATCGCACCCTGTATGTACACGAATGGATGCTGAAAATCTGTTGTAGATAAAAATTGCTTGCAAATTTATATTGTAATTTGATCAGATTTTCTGAAGTCGGTCAAGCTGAGAAAGTTTCATTGACTTCAGTCCAAGAGTCGATCAATATTTCTATAGTCTTATACCCGGTCATAAACGCACTTTTATCTGAAAATTCTCTTGTATCTCTCTGTTTTGGATTCCCAATGGAACAAAGGCAGGAAGCAAATTAGATCTTAACATAAAATTTGTGTATAGAATAATTGCATTCTTCATTATTAGGCTACGTATCTCGATTTTAGCTTTATTCCAAACAACACGCATCTTTATCATTTCACCCTAAGGAAGGCGATAAAATCCGTAAGATTCAAGGTGATATTGGGAGTGGAAGTGAATGAAATGCTTTTAGTGAGGAGAAAGGACACAAAAATAGACGGGAGTTTGACATTGCATTGAAATTTTTAAAGATTGTAGGTGGCAGGGAAGCAATAATTCGTAATAGAGTTCTACATGTGAGAAGTTCGAAAAAAAGCACATATTAGAAGATATCCAATATCAACATCCAGCTATTTCAACAATCAAACGATGAAACCTAGCATTTTAACAGATACATTTTACAAAATTACACAAAATAAACTTGAAATACTAAAAAATAAATTTATTCAATAACATTGCCACTGGCTTCAACCAAAATCTCTAGACAACTTCGGAATCTCCTGCAAATCTTCCTTTTTAAGTTGGTGAATGCTGTCATAATCCATGATTCCAATTTATCTTTGGTGTTGCAAGAAGTTTTGCTTATCTCCTGCTCAATTGCCTCCCACACATAATAATCAAGGGGGTTGCAGTCTGGGGAGTTGGATGGCCAGATGTAGTGTTTGATTTGGTTGCAGAAATTGTACGATAGCCATAACTGCGTTCTCCTTCTTGTGTGTCATGGTGCAGAATCTTGTTGCTAGACATAGGATCTTCTATCAGCCATCTGCTGACCCAGAGCAGTACTACCTCCATGAGGCACATGATGTAGACATCTATGTAGAGTTTGAGGCCCTGTGGGATGACAAATGAAGACATAACTTTGCCATCACTAGTGGCCACTCGAAACACCATAATGTTGACTGAATATTTCATCCAATTTTTTTAAAATCCTCTGCACTGTCCTAAAATTGATACTCAACCTGAAATATTCATATTGGAGTTTCCTGCGTGAAATACTGTGCCTATTGTCGGATTAGTTTTATTTATTTATTAAACTAATTTCTGGTTACTTTAGAATTTTATATCATTAATTATTTATTCTTTAGTTTCTTAAATGATTTTATAAAACATCGTCCGTTCCCAATAACATTTCATTCCACTATGGTTCATTACTTTCCACCTGCTGCTGTTTTTCATTTCATTTATGGCCTTGTCATTTCCTACTTCCCAAAGCCCAAACAATCAAATCTCGTTTTTTTTTTCTTTTCATTTGAACTTTTCAAAATCTTGATCAGTTTAATTTTTGTATGCTGAATTTCCCCAGGCAATTTTATTATTTTATTCAATTTGATATTTATTATTGTCGTAGATATGATCTTTCGGGTAAAGGTACTGTAACAAAAAGCACCTGGCTACCTTAATCAACTGAGATCGGTTTCCCACTATCACTCTTTTCGGAGAAATGAATCACATCATAACAATTCAGAGTAAGTGAAGAGAGGGAGGGGAAAAGACAGAAGAGGAGAAAAACAGAACATTGCTGCAGTATTATATAAACGTAAGTGAAAAGGCACTTTAAGAAAAAAATACACCATGAAGATAAGCACAATTTGTACAGAGATACTTCATCAAACACACGCATATATATATATATATATATATATATATATATATATATATATATATATATATATATATAAACATATATATATATATATGTATATATATATATATATATATATATATATATATATATACATATATATATATATATATATATATATATATATACATTCACTTAAGTGTTAATACCATTGGGAAAGGTGTGAATCCTCTTATTCTCCCTCCAGCTATGGATAAATAGCAGGACAGACTGGGTTCTATAGCCTTGGATGGCAACTGGTCTAGGACAACTCTGAATTCAAAACCTGCGGTCCTTGTGACCCTTAGTTCACCAGGTCTCTGTATTCGGCCCTTCAAATTGTGGTTGGTTCTGCACAAAACCTTCACCACTATAATCCAATATCATGTGCTGTTGTCGGTTTGTCGGTTTCCTAGGAACTGATTTGCTTGACGCTCATACGTCGACTTCGACTGGAGAGTCGAGTATATATATATATATATATATATATATATATATATATATATATATATATATATATGATAAAGTAATAAATCCGTTATATAATATATATATATATATATATATATATATATATATATATATATATATATATATGAAGAAATATGCTATATTTATGTGATAAAGTGCTCAATATCAAAAGTAGAACGTATGTGAATATAAACGTGAATATTGAAGTCAACACTCAGAGGCGATTGGCAGTTTCATGCTAGACGCAACCGTCAAGTCGCGGTGTTGGGTTTTTCCTCGACTATTTATATATACGGGTCAGTGGTGCATTGTATGTAGTCCATTTTCGCGGTTATTTTGGCGGGAGTGGTTTGTTTGTTTATTTATTTATTTGGGGTAATATATTTTAGTTGTTTTTAATTATTTTTATTTTTTATTCATTTATTCTTTTCAGTTTTCGATGTTTTATTTATTTAGCATTAATTTTTTTTTAGATTTGGATCTAGTCTATATTCAACGTGTGTTGCAGTGAGTTTACTGAGAAGTGTTCCATTTAACAATGGCAGGATATTTATATCACGAGAAGGCCAATCTTTTGCATGCGCCCGCGCGAATAGTTACGAACGTGAGGCTGAAAGGCTTTATCTTTATCTTCGCATTACTGAGACAGGATTCGTGGCACCATAAACTGTATATCGAGGAAGACCGAGATCCTCTCGTACGCCATACCACGAAGAACACATTCTACAGGCTATCGGAGACGATCCATGTATAAGAACACGTCAAGAGGCACTAGCGTGTCGTACATCACATAGTACCACATGGAGGGCACTTCAAGTGAAGCTCCTGTAGCTGTATCATTTGCAACGTGTGCAGGGTCTTTTGCCCTCTGATTACAGAACACAGGGGAAATTTTGCCGATGGTTTATTGCACAAACTGTAGATCCGTTGTCTCTAGTCTTGTTTACGGATGAGACCATATTTTGGAAGTGATGGAATAACAAATTTAAACAACCGATATTTGTAGGCGGATCGGAATCCCTATGGTATAATACAGGCTATATACCAGCATCACTTTACGATTAATGTGCGGGCTGGAATTGTAGGTGACTGTCTGGTAGGTCCTTATGGTAGGTCTTACAGGAGCTGTCTATAGGGAATTTATTTAGAACACACTTCAAAACCTACTAGGGGATGTATCACTGCTAATATGAAGGCGTATGTGGTTCATGCATGTTGGGGTTCCAGTCCGTTTTAGTCACTTTGTTCGCGATTAACTGGCTGATATCTACCATGAAAGATTGAGAGGTATAGGAAAACCTGTTCTATGTCCTGCCCGTTCCCGCAACCTCAATCCTTCTGATTTTTTTTTTAGTGGGGCCTCCTAAAATAGTTGGTTTATACAGCGGACTTTAATACTGCAGAGACACTTCATCATTGGGTTCTGCAAAACCATTCGACATCATGTGAGAGTATTTGACATTCTTTGACATTTACTGATCCGATTAGTGAGTGCGTGTGGAGAAGTAAGCGGAGATTGAAGATTTGTTATGAATTTTGGACATATGCTTATATAGATATTTTAACTTGTTTTGTTGCCCCCTCCCCAGATTTTGTAAAACCATTTTTGATACACCATGTATATATATATATATATATATATATATATATATATATATATATATATATATATATATATGAGAGAGAGACAAAGTGGAATTTTTTTATCAAAGACGCGTTTCGTAGGATAAAGTTTATGCCCACTTTGGCATCATCAATTTGATTAAATGAAAGAGAAAACTGGGTGAGGAAAAAGTCTCAGAATCACAAAGGAGGATAAATCGCTATCGTAAACCAAATGGGTTGGAATTGGAATGAGGAAAGAATCGATTGCACGTACACTCAATCCATCATAAAAATAGAAGCTGTGAAATTACCAAATCGTAACACCGTCGAATATTTCCTATGAGAGATAAAGGAAATTAACATAAAAATTCACAGCTGTAGTTGCAGTTTTGACTAATACAGGAGTTTGCTATGAAGCCAAAACATTAGCCTAAAAACGCGAGTGATTTTATTAAATAGACTCGTTAGGCCGATACTATTATGATTGTATCGTTCGTTTGCCATGCCTGGGATTAAACCCCTTCGGGAATATCTAAATTGTCAGCAGTTTTCTCAGATCCATGGGTAAAATAGCCATGAGCGAATATGAAAACTATGGTTCTTAGGCAGGATCATACTTCTTCGAAACTGGTGGTCTGGTACCACAGAATTACAAAGACATGTACCAAATAATAGAACCGATATTAATTGAGTAATTTCAACATCAGCCATTGATGGTGTCTCTTTATATTTTCTATTAAACAATTTTAATGCAAAATATATTTCTTAAGCTTAATAACTGTTATCGTATTTTCGAGATACTGATAGAGGATTTCTTTCATAATCCTTTGTTTCAGGTTAGTGTAGAACGTCGACATCATTTGTTATACCAAGATGCTGTAAACAAGTAAATTGTTAAGTAATAACAAAGACTAGATTTGAAGATATATCGTATATTAAACAGTAAGTACACCAGAAGAGTATTACACGACTAGTAAGAGGGTATTGAATGAACTAGCGCTCAATCTATTCACTGTTCACAGTTACCCGAGGCCTTCTGTCCTACTAATCTTATAGTAGGCGATAGATTCTTTAGAGGAAGGACGCCACCGCAATTAGTGTGAGGAAGTAGTTGTATGCAGATAAATATTTCAATATCACCAAAAGAGTGTTAGGTAATGCAAAAGAATTTATGTATAATGCATCAATATATGCATCAATATGAACACTCACACTTGAACGAGCATGATGCTATAAATAATACTAAACGACTAACGAAAATTAAAATAGACAAGTGTATGTAGATAGGTACACTTGGTCTCTGCCCACATTCTCAATGTCGCGTGTACTATTAAGCTTCGTGGTGTCCTTATCCGATTTCAGGATGTGCATCTGTTTATTGTACGCCTTACTGACGAGTGGGCAATCGATCCTACAAATGAGAATATTTCTTCGTATGGAAGTTCAGGCAATGTGGCCAGACTTTTGCAACCCAATACGCGAAGATAAAGATATTATTACTTTAACATGGGGTCAAGGAAAATAGGCAAAGAAAAGAAAACTTAGTAGGGGAAGAGAAGAAAAAGAAAAAAAAAACATTGCAATTGATGCTAGGGTTTGAAGATATATAAGGGTAATTGAGCGGAATATATAGACAGATGTAAGTAGTAAATATCACAGGCGAACATTACTCTCTTTCTCTCTCTCTCGATATATATATATATATATATATATATATATATATATATATATATATATATATATATATAGGTATATGTATATGAATATATATGTATATGTATATATATGTATATGTATATATATGTATATGTATATATATATGTATATATATATTTATGTATATGTATATATATATTTATGTATATGTATATATATATAAATATATATATATATAAATATATATATATATATATATACATATATGTATATATGTATATATTAACCACTAATATTATCAATCTATATATATACCTATGTGTGTGCGTATATATATATATATATATATATATATATACGCACATTCATATATATATATATATATATACAGACACACACATGCGTATATATATATATATATATATATATATATATATATATATATATATATACATATATACGCACATGCGTATATATATATATATGCACATATGCACACACACAAACATATAAATATATGTATATATATATATAGAGAGAGAGAGGGAGAGAGGGAGAGAGATTAATATTAAAGAAAATTGCTCAAGCACACACAGTTTGTACGTGTATATATATATATATATATATATATATATATATATATATATATATATATATATATATATATATATATATACTGGATGTGTTTGAGAAGCATTTTTCCGCTTCTGCATTTTTTGTAAATATATTTTTCTTTTAATATTTCAGACAATTTCCTTATTTACGCCGAAAATGCTGATATATATGATCGTACATCTAAATATTTACGGCTTTATCGAAGTGTTTATTTTGGTACTAATGTGATTATATATATTTTTGTGTGCTATGCCAGTTTTATCTGTTTTCAAATACCACGCTGTCACGAGTCATGCGAATTTTCAAAGTATTGTCTCTTCAGTCGCCGCTTTGTATTTTCATATCGTTTTAGAATTGTATTTACGTATTTATATTCTAGCATGTTAGTTTTAAGTTGCATTCAGACACTTTTAGAGATGCATCTCGAAAGAAAATAAAGAAATGCCCGTATATATGAGAGCGCTAGGAACAAAGGCATATATATATATATATATATACATATATATATATATATATATATATATATATATATATATATATATATATATATATATATAATTTATTCTGTTATTTTCACAATATATTATCTTTTCATTTGCACAAATATTTTTCTCCTCATGGTTATGATATTTTTGTCATGACATTTTTTCTCTTTTTTTCGAAATTTGTTTCTGCAGGGTGCGATGGATAAATTGTCGTCTAAATGACGCTAAAATGAAAATAACACCGACGTATCATTTTAACAGATATATTTACCAACATTACAAAAAAATATCTGGAAATACAAGAGAGTAAATTTTTCAATGAACTGTATATTGGCTTCGGAATCTCCTGCTACTCCTAAGTTGGTGAATGCTTCCATAATCCTTAATCTATTGTGTGACAAAGAAAATTTGACTTTCTCTCGCTCAACAGAACCCTACGGAAAATAATAAATGGTATTGTAGTCTGGGGGCTGAATGCTGCCATAATCCTTTCCTTCAGTTCATCTTACGTGTTACAAGGAATTTTGTTGGTCTTTCGCTTGATTGCGCCCCACAGGTATGTCGCAGTCTGTGGAGTTAGTTGGCCAGATATAAACAGTGATGTGGACGCAGAAATTTTCTGACATCAATGACTGGTTTCTCCTGCTTTTGTGTTATGGTACAGAGTCCTGTTGGAAGACATAGGGTCTTCCTGTCCACTTCTCCCAAGTTAGCACTACCTATTGAAATCACTTGATGTAGGCCTCCGTCTTGAGTCTAAGGCATTTGATGGAAGGTGAATGATGGCATAATGTCGCCATCACTGGCGATCATCCAAACACCGTCGTAATCACCATTAGACTCATCTTAATCTTTTACAAGTCAGATAGTCAGATTTACATCTGCACACTATGAAATGTTAGTATTGGTACGACTTCCTAGCAGCACAACATGGGGTTTCAAAATCTTTGATGGAGCGTTGGCATCATGCTCTTTTCTCCCGCATGCACCCAAACGAGGCCTACTGTACTCTGTAGTCGACAAAATCAAAACAACGCGTAGTTATTATTTCTCACCGACTAACGTGAAAAATAAATTAAGTATCTTTCAGGCATGTACTCAATTCCCAATAATAAAGGCAATGATCATCATGGTAACATGCCAAACAAGGCCTCCGACTATATTTTGTAGGAAAGGCAAAGGGAATTATGTCGGTCAAGGGCCGTGATTATCTCATCTTACTTAGATAAGAAGCGAGAAAGATAAATCTTTGGCCACCTCTGCTTAAGAAGCGTCGATAATTTCGATCGATTGATCAATGGCGCGCGTCCTCACAACTGATCAAGGCGTTCTATCAAATGCAAAGATGGAACACTTAACAAATGATAAAAGTTCAGATATGATACGCGCCTAATTTAACCTCGTCTCGCGCCCTGCAAGCACAAAATTGTTGCTAGGGAACGACAGCAAACTGTGACACCGGCCAGGGAGGTGGATAGTGGAGTGTTAGACTGAAATGTCGGGGGTTCAAGCGTATAATGATTAATCTACAGTTACCAGGTACGTAAAAAACGCCATCACTAACGCATTCATAAATCTGTACATATATATGTAGGTTATTTGCACATATATGACGAAAAATAGAAAACGAGTAGCTAATAAAACGTGGTTTCTTCAATAATCTTAATAACGGCAGTTACTTAACATTGCATGGAATCATTGACATGCTGAATCGGTGTGTTGGTCTATATCTCATGCACGTTCCATGTGTGTTTCGTCACTTCGCAGGTGTTACCTACCGTGTCGACACTGCCTACCGTTCTTTCGATCCGAACTTCACAACATCATTTATATCGACAACTTGATTCTATTGGTAACCAGATGAAGATTGTTAGGAGACCTCACGCCGAATCCTTGACGTCGCATGTCGCCACGTGCGGGTTAAGCTCCCTATAGGCTCTTCAAAATTATTGCGGGCGAATGCACTGTTAGCGCCTTTTTGGTCTTATATCTAAAACCTCGACAGGATAAACCTATCACTGTCATAATGTCACACCTACCCGTTCTCCAGCAAGTTGCTTGCCGCTCCAGCCCAGCCACCCCATTCTGCAACAAAGGGAATTTAAAGAGCTTTACAACGTGTACAAAATAGGCTAAATGTGAAATAAATCTGGAGATTTCACTAACAGAATATCTGGGAGTGAGATATTATTCACGGGATTGGCTTGATGTCATGTGCACACTATTGTAATTAGGATTTTATTGTGTGATAAAATCTCAGTATCAGTAAGCATAAAGGTTCCAAAGATCTGCAATAAGATCAGCGTCTTTGATTCCTGTCAAGATAGATTCCAGATTCACTAGCAGACCGAGTAAAATCCAGTAGGGAACACTGATACATATTAGTAACAACTTGATCAGCAACCTTCAAACATGTGTGGGTCGCGTCATGGCAAATCGAACAGCTGAGTTCGAATTCAAGTCGAGTTCATTACATTACACTCAAATACACTTTAAATTTTATGAATTGTAAGAATACATACCCCAACCAGATAACCGTTAGAGAGAAAATTTTATATCTGGAACAAGTATTCTTATTATAAAAAGAAACAGTTTTTAGAAACATATAGATGTTTACAACATGTTTAATACACGATCAATAGGAACATGCATTGGACATGTTGTAAATGTCATTAAATTCCTTTTGTTACAGAATGGTTTGGCTGTTTCTTTTTATAATAACAAGAAAAGACATGGGATGTAAAATTTGAACACCCTACCCCTGTGAACCAAATAATGATTTTGGTTTGAAATTACATATAGACTTACACTGAGGTTGACGTAAGTAATTTGCGTGCATAAATATACAGGGCCGTCTCCTAGAACCATCTTGTTCCTTCTCTATGCATGCATATTTACATTATATATATATATATATATATATATATATATATATATATATATAGTGTGTGTGTGTGTATATATATATACACACACACATATATAGTAAATAAACTGATTTACTTGTTTTTTTTTTATAAATTCAGTTAAACACACACGTACACACACAAATATCTCTCTATATATATACATATATATGTATGCGTGTTTGTGTGTGTGTAATACATAAATGGTTAATGGTTAGAGTTGAATTAGAAACTGTAGTATTAAAAGGTGTTCAATGCACGTATGAAAATTAAAATAAAAGTAAAAGTAACGACCTGACTTTTATATATATATATATATATATATATATATATATATATATATATATATATATATATATATATATATATATATATATATATAGCATCAGTGGTTTTGACGCAGTAATAATGATTTCTATTTTCGTTGAGGGCTATATACAAATATACACGTCCCATTTTCTCTGCAATATTTTATTAATGTATTGATCGATCCATAGATGTTCACAAAACGACCTCATTGTATAGACTACAAAAGCAATTACACGTACGTAATATCTTTACCTTAAACCCAAGAAAAGCCGAAAACTTTTACAAACTTCCAGTCAACTTTTAGCCCCGCCAATACACAAGAATACGTCTATCGATTCTATTATTACGGAGCCTTCACGGAGCGATTCTATTTGGAAAATTGCCCACGAACCTACTGCCGGTTCACACGACCTCATTTAATGTGATCTCAGAACGGCGTGCATATACTGATTCCACATATCCTGTTCGCTGCAGTAACCATTCCGGCAGGATTTCTTTGCTTTCTCGGAATTTAAAATGTCTTCCTTGCTGAATCCAGTACGAATTATTGACCTGTCTCAAACTGGAGATCTCGCAACCATCTTCGTAAATTTCATGGTTAAATATAATAGAATAGATAAATATTATTTTTATTGATTTACAAAATAAAGTGAATCCGTGTCATGGGATTTGATTATTTACTTCTGAATCTAAAATATGGCAGCAATATTTTATGTAAAAGCCTTATTCCCCATTATAACATTATTATTCTTCATCAAAAAGTGATTTCTCCTTATTCCATTCATTTACGCAGTTCAGTTGACAATGAATGCTACATTTTTTTTGTTTTTTGTTTTTTTTTGTGATATATTATGCCATAGAGCGATGATAAATAAATTCTCTTTGTTCACTATTGTTTCTATAAAGTATTAGACGTCACGCTACACTAAGAGGACATATTTCGTCAGTATCCGTTTCCATATTGCAGGAATGTCCTCATGTAGGTTGATGCAAATATTGCCTTTGTAAAAATATTTTTTTTATACAGCTTGTTTTTAGATGTCGGGAAATAAGTGCATAATATATTTCCATGTAATTATCTTACAGATATTGAGTGATTTTAACTGTAAGAAAATATAGGAATAATTTTTCATATATGCATTCATGCCCCTACATAATATAGTTTAACTTCTGATGTACTTACTAAACTAAAGTGTACAAACATTCAATGGAACTCTATTACGAATTAAATCATTTCTAAGGAATTGGGTATTTTTAAAAACTCATGTAATGTTTGGTTACAAAATATTCAAATTCAAATAAAGCCAGCCTTTCCTTAGAAGACAGATAAAAATAAAATATTTCTATATTCATTTTACTTTGTTCCAAACTTCGATATGTTTAGAACAGAACTACATTCGTACTGTGATAAACGTAGCTTTACTTTTTCTAATAGCATTAGAAAAGTGTTCCGACGAACTAAACTACTTAGTTCCACCAGTACTAACTTTCACGGCTAAAACCCGCCAGTCCATGTACATCGTAGCTAACTACCCTCATTCCATTCATATTCCTTGGTTGAGATGAAAGTTCCACTTGAGCAAGTTCTTTCCCACGAACAGCTGTTTTGTGGAACCAAAATTGATGCTTACCTGACCATAATATCTTGATGTCTAGGGTTAACCTTTATCTTCCCACATATCCCCATAAACTGTAACTGTTAATCTTTAACCTCTACCTCAAGTGACACTTGTGCCTTGTACAGGATGAATATTAAAAAAAGTTACTGATTTCTGTGGGTTACTGTTTTCTACACATATTTATAACTAAATTTGTCATGTGTGGGTTTGGTTTGGTTTGTTTTACGGCATATCAACCTCAATGAGTTATTTAATGTCGACACAATTTTCATTGATGGTAATATTTCTTCCTTCGCAAATCTATTTATGGTAAGAATTTTTCTTCACTGGTAATATTTTTCTCTAAAAATATATTGATGGTAATATTTGCTTTTCAAAAAATGTATTGTTGGTAATATTTTTTTTACAAAGTATTTCTAGTATTAAAACCTATTTTTACACTTTCATAGTGTTTCGACAAGATTTTGGGAGTTAACTATTTGCCCATAGCTGGACAGTAACAGGTGCTACCACCCCGGGTCTGGGTGGACCTGGGAATGTCAGCAATTAAGAGGTGGTTTCCTGCTCCTCAAAACCTCCTGATCAGAGGCCTTGCTGTTGGATGCAGTTTATCGTCTTAGCCAGGTCGCGGATGTAGTTTATCGTCATAACCAGGACGGGTCATGTGTAGGAATCGACAGTAAATCCTCCCGCAAGAAAATATTCAGATGTAATTTAAAAGATATTAAATAAATAATTCACTGCATCTGATCTTCATTTCCAACTTTATAATACATTTTAAAATAATTACACATTTTAATTATATAAGAAATGAAAGATGTATACAATCCTTTAAAAATGTTATTTTTATTGTTGTTCCCGCTATTCAAACCCAAAAACCACACAAGTTAGAGGGCTACTGAATGAGTTTGTTTAAAGTAGAAAATGATTTACCGGGGACCTAGTTATATTAAGATTGTAGTGATCGGGGAAGCATCCCCAGGGGAGTCTTTTAAATGATGTAGTGTGTTTTTGCTAATAAACTATACAAATGGCTGATGGTAACTTTCACTGAGATGAAGTTGAAATGTTACATTCACTTCAACTTCATGCAATTACTAAAGTTTGCAGCTACGAAAGTTGTATCGCAATGACGTGCTAGGCAATGTTTCTCGACTTATATATTTATAAGCCTGCCATTCGCTCTTGCTTTAAATATTGCTCTCACATCTGGCCTGGTACTTCTTCTCCATGCTTAGATACTCTTGATAAAATCCAAAGAAGAATATGCAATGCTATTGGTTCTTAATGATGTTAAGATTGTAGAGATAGGGGAAGCATCCGCACGGGAGTCTGTTACATGATGTAGTCTTTTTTGCTAATAAACTATCCAAATGGAACTTCAATATCCTTCTCTATGTTTAGAGACTATTGATAAAATCCAAAGAAGTATCTGTAATGCTATTGGTTCTTAATGATGTGAAGATTCTAGTGAAAGGGGAAGAATCCTCACGGGTGTCTGTTACATGAAGTAGTCTTTTCTGCTAATAAACTATCCAAATGGAACTTCCATCTTACGTAATGAAATACGAACAGAAGAGGGATAATTCGAACCTGTATAGGCGGCATAGTGTGTCTTAAAGTTATGAATCAGTGGATCTAAGGAATGTCGCACGTCAGAACATTTCCCATGTAAATATTTGCCATGTAAACATTTGCTATGTAAGAAGCGAGAGGTTTAGTTTCTGATATAAATGGAGACTGAACAAATATAGACCAATAATAAAATAGACATTTCTTTAAGAACGTTAGCTTAATATGACAAAACGTTGCATTGGCTGAGCTCTCAACAAGTGTTTAATTCATTACACACGAAGATCTGCTTATGAAGCTAATTTGCTGATAATCACTTAACATTTAGTATTAAAAATGTTTTACTCAATCCGTCAGTGGACTACAGTAGCCATGTATTCAGGACGAAAATCGAAAATACATAGAACAAATGACTTGGCCTAGGAGACGAGGTTAATATCACGGGTCGATGTTCGCTAAAATATTTAATAATATGAACTCAGCTTAATTTTATTTCAGACGTGAGGCCCCTGGTCAAGATCATGTTACCAGAGAACTAATCTGCGAACGTAGTTTCATGAAATTAGTCATCACAGAAAAAAGAAACTTGCAGCTAACGGTTAATTAGTGCTGGACGCTTTCTCTGTCGAATCCAATAAAAGATTGTAGGGAATGTCATATCGAATCTAAAGTTTGGAAATCTCAGGTAAAGATATCATAAAATATCATAATATGCAGTTTTCCTATAGTTACCATATAGAAAAGAGCCTCCTCTCTCTATGGGATGTAAATAATTACTATCAGTTTTCATCTTAGGGGAAAGAATATCTAGATATAACCGCAAGTTTTATGCTAACTGTTTTTTTTATATCGCTTTTATCGTTTGTGGAACTTTCATCTAACTTCTTGCTTCCAAGTCAAATTTGAACTTCAAAAATTTAAACGAGGTGTCACTCGACATCTTCTGTCTTCTTGTATTGTTACTGACCTCTCCTCTTAACTGTTGTTTATATTCGCTAAAACACTTGCTCCCATTTTAGTGGCTTTATTGCTTGCTTAGAGTGAAATGATTAAAAAAGTGGTCGCCAAGAAAAAGTCGTTCAGTTCTTGGCTTTTACCTACTCTCAATAACGAAGACGGCTTTCTCCTCGTGACTGTTGCTAAATATTTTGAAGGGGATATTATTAGTACTTATAATGGTATTTTAGAAAACATTTTGATAGAAAAATAATCATTTGCTAAGTAAATAATATATAGCTTATAATTACTATGATACAATATGTTTAATGCAAATAGTATTATAATTATACCATTGACGCGTACGATCATTTTAAAGATTTTCCTAAAGTAAATAGTTATATATATATATATATATATATATATATATATATATATATATATATATATATATATATATATATATATAGTATACCTTTTGGAAACCAATACTTTAGAGGTGAAACAATAACACGTTAGAATACGAATTTAAATCGGGAACCAGTTTTAGATAAGCTTATCTTTTCCTTTGCAACACTTTATCGTGAATAAACAAAATAATTCCATTTTTATTTGATCTCAACCAAGATTAATTCCAAATAGAGTTTCCTGGTAATTTCTTTAAATCTGAGAATGGCTACATCATAACTTCTTAAAATACCCTTTTTCTGATTATGCATCCAGGTGTGAATGAAAGTAATCAATGACGCACTAGTAAAAGCATTAAACTACCTTTCCACACCTGAAATGGCGCGACATTTATTATTTTGCTATGCTAAAATATAAAAAAAAGGAATCTGTTAAGCAGCTTATCGAGATGCAATACGAGAATAAAAAAATATAACCGTCTTATATAATAGTTATACAGGGTGTGCATAAATTCTGAACATGTAGGAAACATGCATATTTTCAATCAATGAACTTCGTAACATTTTATTGAAGTGGGATATTAATAAATAAGATCTTCAATATGATTTCCATCTTTTGTGATGTAAAGTTTGATGCGATTTTCACATGAAGCAGATGCGATAACTCCACATTGACATCAATTTTAGCATATTCAGCCTTTATGCGTTCAATCAAGTTTTGCATCTGTGTTTAGCATTAAGTACACCTCCTTTGGCATACCCCCAGAGAAAAAAGTCAGTTCTTTCGATAAACTGTGACGGTAAAACAAAGTATAATTAATATAATTTCCAGACTTTAGGGATACTCTGTATAATATTTCAGTATGCAGAAATATATAGCTTGGATATCTGTAATTATGATAGAAAACACTTCCTTTATTTTGAGAAAAAAAACCCAGAAAGACAATATCAAGTTGAACCTGTAAAGAATGTTCGTCTTCAGACAAACAAAACAATATTTCGCCTGACCACCGCATACAAATATGCATTCTCTCCTGTTCTGGTAATGTACTTATTCTTAGTAACTACCCGTTCACTTATCAGTACAGTGGCTCGTTTTATATACATTAACAAGTATAATTTTCTAGATTAAATTGCGTTATACTTAAATCAAATGACGAATTTACAACTACTCGTAGAAGCTATTTGTCGACTTACAAGTGTTAAATCCTTATGTGGTTTCCACTTTGTCCATCATATTGCACTACTTCTGAATACGTTGCAGGATTGGCTGACGTTGGTATCTATTTAAATACAATACAAATGATATGAAATATAGGATATTAGGGTATATAAAATACACATGACAGTCGATTACATTATGTATAGAGTAGGCAAGGAGAAAAAAAACTGATCAGTGATTGGAAATATCAAGAATTGATACCTGAATCTAATACTCGCAAAAACTGCATCATTCTTATACAACTTACATACAATATATAATAGTTTATTGCTAATGTTTACGCAAAAGAACGCGATCACTTATATTTCCGATAAAATCTCTTCGAATTTAGCGAATCTGTTTTCGCATTTACTGATAGAACATCAAGATCCGACGATATCAATATAAATTATATCTTGACGTATCTAAAAATAAAGGCTTTATAGAGATTCTTCACCCAATATTTGATAAATTCTTTTCTCAAAATTCTTACAAAACTTGAGTTTACGATTTCTTTTATGCACCATATTAGGTCGTGTTCGAATATAGACCTTTACAATTGGTTATTTAATTTTTTCAGTCTTTAATTTTTAGATGAGGAACTCGCTATAGAATTCGAAGTTTTTTAGAATTAGAAGTTTTTAATGGATAATGACATTTTGAACCCTGGCAGTCCTTTCCGCCAACGTCACAAACATATCGCTACTTTTTCCTTACTTCCAATGCAAATGTTTAGACGCGATCCATCCTTAATGCTACGAGTTCAGAGATTTATACGTATGACCTGCCTCTCTACGTCCACAGACTTGTCACTATAATTGCCGCCGTTTTCCATTCGTAAAGTTCTTTTAGAATGGAAGCCGCGTGGATACTCCCCAGAATATTACAAGCTAACTCCTTTCAAGTTTGGAGGCAAAAGTTGTCAGCTCTATATATCATCCATATCTTCATTTTTTACTTTCTCTACACTTGAGACTTGAAGTGACTGAACATTAGTAAAATAAGGAAAATGATGACACTGGACTTCAAGTATCAACAACTGCTTCTGATGTCCTACTGGACCGTGTCAAAGTCAGTGTAAATGACGTAGCCTCACGTATCCGAGGATGCCGGTCTGCTAGGGCGGCTACCTAATCCCCACTTCAGATGCCTCCTCAGAGACATTTGTGTTTGTTCAACACTTACAGGGTGTTTTATACTTTACCTATGGTTTATACTGCAACTAAGCTGAACAGATCTTAGTTACTGTTTCTGGAAGAGAGCGCGTTATCTAGCGTGATCAACAGTCTGAAAAAAGGCTAGGACGCTCAAAACCCTGTTCCCGATGTCTTTCGAATTTGTGCTAGCACAATCAACGATGGGTTCCAAGGGCTACGTCTACCCAATTTTACCATATCGAAGTCAATGTGGGAATTTGTTAAACAGTTCTTACAGTCATCTTGTGTTCGTGAGCTTCATTCCGGATCAGGTAATAAATTAATATACATATATACATATATTCAGCTTTACCGAAAAGAACTGTCACCGCATATACATAGTAACACAATAATCAACATATATGCCATATCAACCAAAATAATGGAATATGAAGATCGCCAGAAAGTGCTTGTCAGAAATAATATGTCTATAATAATAAAGACATTCAAGTTTTTCCAGGGAGGCCAGCCAAACCTATGACTGGAGGTTGCTGAAATCGCAGAGTATACGAGTGTTTAGACTGTAACTACGCTAAACTGAACATCGTTACAGTTTCGGGGAGAGTTCACATAATCTGGCGTTATCATTTTCATGAACTATGACAGTACGCTCAAACCCTCGGTCACGCTGACTTGTGAATTCGTGCTAGCACAACCATCAACGGTTTCTAAGCAATTCCGTCTACCCAATATCACTAAAAAGGCATGGGTCACCACATGGTGTAAAGTCCTCACTTCGCAAAGGTGTCACGCGCTGTCATCGATTTTGGACCATGGTGAGATGATAGCCCGAGTCTGTCTTTTGTTGCCAGAAGTAAATTTTGACCTTTCACTTTGTCCTCGTTTAGCCTTCCATTTATTCATTAGTGAAATAAATCATTTATTTGTTTCCTCGTGATTCGTTTGCATTTAATATATCCTGTGATAACTTCTGCAAGCTTTATCTTCTTACAATGTGTCGTAGAAATTTCGGATATATCTCTTTGATTATGAATTCGTTTTTCCATTTAGTTTTTATAAAATGTGATCCATGTCAATAAATACCCGAAACGGAAAACAGTTCATCTGTGGCAAAACCAGTATGTACTGTTTCTACCCCTAGAGATTCCAAATTAAGTTTTCTACTCGGTATTATGTTAAAAGAACGAGAACCCTAGCGTGTTGTCCTAGAATGTGACCTCAAATTCACAAAATGTCAAATCTACCCTAAGCAGATGTGAACAAATAAGCCTAACACGAGGACATACCCATATAAATGCCTGACCTACAATGGAATAAAACGAATCTATCACATCCCACAGAGACGGTTAAATTTTCGAAGAATGATTCGAAACCATATTCCCTCGATTCGGTCGACGCTGGGTTGACATGCCATGAGTAAATGAGAAATTCTACGAAAAATTTGTGATTGTCGTGAGCAAGATACGCGACATCATACCCGAAAACATCCACGCATTGCACGCGTATGATGTCGCAGAGCAGTTGGAGGAAGGGAGAATTGGGAGATTGCGCCTACGCATATGTAAATCTCTCCCACTCAACCAATCGGCTGCTTCGTCATGGTCTATAAAATGAGTGTGTCTGAAGGTTTTGGCAGTCGGGATTGAGGGAGCCGACGAGAGACAACTACCCGGGTCCTTTTTAGCCTGACGGCTACAAAATTCTTAGTTGTATTTTTGTCAGACGTTATTAACGTTACATGACGTATAGTTTGTATCATATTCAACATATAGAAAAAAAATGGTACGGCTGTTAGTTGTATCCTGTCTTTTTTTTTCCAACCCGATCGGTGAGACTTCACACATCGGAACTCCAAACATAATCCACGAAAAAACTTTTTATAGAATGACTGAGGATAGGAAATTTGCACAAGCCACCAACTCGTCTGGAAACATCTCTGAGTTCCGATATCAAGTTTTTCTTTTGGATCGGCCATATTTTCTTTCACGTATTTCTTACGCGAGACACGTACCAGCGCGTTTTGTTCCAGGGAGTAAAGCATTTTCCCTTCGACGCAAACAAACCTTAGTAAATATTTCAGAACTACAATAATGTGCCACATAAGTGATGTTATTTCGATTTTCTACATACGTAAAGATGTATAGATCTATTACTCTCTGTGTGTTTTACAATATTATGTAAGTTCTACGAACACACACACACACACATATATATATATTTGTAATTTATTTGTTTAAATAGTTTTAATGGATACACATATTTGAGTAAATGTTCTGTTTTTAATTATTTATTAAAGAGTATATTTATTTATTTATTTATAACTACCTGCTTGGAAATTCGATAAAACTTTTTGCAAACATATGCACCCTCCGTCAGGATTCGAACCTGCGTCCCGCAGGGGAAACTGTTATTAGACCACTTCGACCACGCGGCCACGTGGCACATCATGACCAAGCGAATCCCGAATAGTGCGTTTGTGCGTCAAATATAAATATTCTTTAAAAAAAAGTTTAAACAAATAAATTAGAAATATGTCGGTTTCTTAAAAAACATTATCTTATAGCAGATATATATATATATATATATATATATATATATATATATATATATATATATATATATATATATATATATATATATATATATATATATATATATATATATAAGAATCGGGAAGATATCTATTCATAAGCAAGATTTTCAGACATGTTTATATGAACGTTTCTCCTCGTTTGGTGTGAGGAACCTAATCACAAAGTTTAAAAGTATTATTGGCACATCCTGTGTAAATATAAACAAACACGGGCACACACACATAGATAGATATATAGATAGATAGATAGATAGATAGATAAATAAATAGAGAATTAAAAGTAAATGTTTTGTCACGTAGTTGATTGATATTAACTTTAGCATCCCTACACCAGATGTTCGTGGATCGTCATCCTCTCTCGTTATTCCTGTGAAAACACAGACTACTTTTGAAGGGTTGCCGAGAGTGAATTTAAAGAGAGTATGACGAGGCGATTCACGTGAATTTGATTTGGGTGGACAACTCTGCGCCATTATCGCGGCTCTAACGCAATTCAAGCAGGCGAGATCTGGCAAACCAGGTTGCATCAATCTGTCACATGATTGATCTGTCATTATCTATCTATCTATCTATCTATCTATCTATCTATCTATCTATCTGTGTGTTTAATAATATTTTGATTTATCAATTCAGAAGTCGTACATAAAAAATTGAGCATTTATAGAAATTTGACGCTGTTATAATTCTAAATATTATGGAAGTTTGTCACTCTTCCTTTCCTTTTCGATATAGTTTAACTGATATACCAATATATGACTTAATAAGCTGTTGTGATAGCAATTCATATTCCGTTAACAGGAAATACATCTTTTATTATTACTGAAGCTGAGATGTGCATAACTCTATTTAGTTTTAAAAACAAATATTTGTTTGACATTACCTTCCTTCTAGCCATTGTACGTAATTATTTAGTGAATATCTATCCACATCACTCAAACATTAGGTAGTATTAATACAAGATAAAACTTCGTTATTGAGTTAAGTTTACAGTTTACGGTACAAGCCGTTAAATGAACAATCCAAGAGACAATACAAAAATACTTTACAAATTTTAGGCGCGTTCCTGACAACAAAACAAGGTAAAATGTCCATATAAACTTATGCTTAAAAGACTAGCTTTGTAACTTAACACAAAAACTCATGAGAAAATTTTCAAAATGTCCTCCACTTGCTTCTACACACGCCTGCACCCTTCGTATCATTAACTGTCAGACCATCTCAAATACTCTCACATGGTGTCGAAAGGTTTTGCAGATGCCCATGCCACGTTGATGAAGCGTCTCTGTGTTATTAATGTCTGCTGCATAAATTGTTTAAGCGGCCCAATGAAAAAGAATATCCCAAGGATTGCGGTTGGGAGAACCGGTAGAACATGGATCCGATTTTCCCCTACCTATCAGATTTCATGGTAGATATCAATCAGTGCATCGCGAAGAATGTGACTAAAATGTGAAGAGGTCCCAACATGCATGAACCACATGCGTCTTCGTAATAACAACGGCACGTCCTCTACCAGGTCTGGAAGTGTGGTCGAAATAAAGACCCTGTAAGACGTGCTACACAGTCACATACAATTGCTGCCCTCACATTAATCTTAAGATAATACTGTTGTTGAGCCTGTATTATACTATGGGGACTGCGATCTACCCACAGATGTTGATTGTTTAAATTAGTTATTCCATCTCTTCCAACAGTTGCTTCATCTGTAAACAAGACTGAAGAGACAAAGAACGTTTTCCCGTGATGTGTGATAAGAGGGCGAAAGACCCTGCACACGTTGAAAATGATACGGATAGAGGAGTTAGTCTAGAAGTACCCTCCATGCAGTACTATAAGATGTATGGCATGCCAGGGCCACTTGATGTGTGCTGATAACTGGCCTTTCTCCTACAGACTGTAGAATGTGTTCTTCATTGTCAGGCGTACGAGCGGATCCCGGCCTTCCTTGATGTATAGTTTGCGGTGCCACGGAAACTTGTCTCAGCAACGCGACGATAAACAGCATCAAATGATGGATGACTCAGCTGCCTTCGGCCTGGAAGCGCAATCTGATACAGGTGTGCAGCCTTGCGCCCATTAGCTTTGGCGTGGCCTTAGGTAAAAATCTGATCTACCTGCTCAAGATATGAAATTCCTGGCATTGTAAACGGAATACTTCTTAGTTAACTCACTATTACACAAATTGAATGTGTTTATATGGACACGTATATGTGTATATATATATATGTGTGTGTGCTCGCGGGTGCGTTTGTGTATGTCTGTGCGTGTATATATATATATATGTTTTCATTGAAAACAGAAAACTCATTGGTTATAATTTATTACCCCAGTGAATTTCTTTTTTCCCTGGTTCATCAGACCACACTTCCAAAGGTGTAAAATGAATTTAAATTTACATATATTTTTGTAAATTTAAATTCATTTTTTCACTTTTGGAAGTGTGGTCTGATGAACCAGGGAAAAAGAAATTTGCTGGGGTAATAGATTATAACCAAAGGACCCTTAAAGTTGTCTGTTTTGATTGAATTAATCGCTCTGATTTAACATTGAGCTCTCTGGATTTTATGCGCCCATGGATTATCCACGCGGATTACAAAGATTTTCATTACAAAACTGATATATATATATATATATTTTTCACCCAAACAAGTCTTATTCAGTAGAACTGACAAAGCATTTTTATTTAATTAGTTACTGTATGTTTCCAATCGTCACATAAGATTTCTTCTGTTAGTATCCAAATTCTGTATAAACTCTCCGAAATTCAGTTCTGTACTATTGTTCAAGTACTTTTGGGGGCCTCAATCAAATTTTAAAACATAATGTTAGGTCTGCGGCGTCGCCAAATGCCGCTGTCTACATTCTACTAGGATATAACAAAGAATAACAGGAAATATACTACAAAACCGTAAATAATACTTGTCACACACACACACACACACACACACACACACACACACACACACACACATATATATATATATGAATAAACAAGTGTGACAATAAGCAGGCATCGAGATTTTATGAATATTTTTATATGAGATAAAGAAAATTGTTGCCAGTTTTTATAAGCCAAAAACAATAATATATTACAAGATGTGTGTGTGTGTGTGTGTTTTGTGTTGATAAGAGGCCTTATTTCAAGGTTTATATTTAGACACACTATTACGGAGAGAAAAGACAAATGTCATGAAGCATTTTACTAATACATTCACTAAAAAACAGACAGACACACACACACACACACACACACACACACACACACACACACACACACACATATATATATATATATATATATATATATATATATATATATATATATATATGCAGGTATGCAGAAAAATAGGAAAGATCACGTTAGGTAAATAATCCGGTGTTCCTTAGTATTTTTGCTTTTATTTTTAAAAAGACAGTGCTCCATACAGAAGTAGAGCTTATATTATAATTTTTTTTTTATAATATATATATATTTTTTTTTGGGAATAATATTAAAATATATATATATATATATATATATATATATATATATATATACACACACACATACAAACGAACTGACAACTAGCAAACATATATATATATATTTTTATATATATATATATAATGTGTAATATATTATTTGTTTTGGTTTATCTAAACTGGCAGCGTTTTTTCTCGCATATAGAAATATTCATAAAATCGTAATGCCTGCTTATTTGAAGTATTTTACATTTTCTTTACACACCCCATTAAACGTGAATATCTGTTTTTCTATGCTTCAACGATAGAGGAAAGTTTTACAGTTTTCTGAGCCTCTTCACTGCTACTCAATGCTTATTCATTTATTCTTACCAAATTTGCAAAGACTGTCTTGTATTTTGATTTGTCGGGGAAGAACAGTTTCGCTTTTGATCGCTTTTCTATTTATTTGTTTGATGTAAAGCTTTACTTTCTGCGTAAATGTCCTCATAAATCTCCATAATATTGATCATAAAGTCGAGAATAGATCGTGCATGCAAAAGTGGTGAATGAATATGAACACATATTTTCAACTGTTAGAAAATTCCTCCATTTTTGTTTCGGATAGGGCTCGATGAAAACTGTTGACAGTGTTAAAGGAAAACAGAAAACCTGATTTAGTCTGTGACAAAAGACTCACCAAAACATAAGTGTGTTTTTATTGTCAACATAAAAGTCGGAGAAAGACGTCGAATCCTAATATATATGGTGGACAATATATAAGCTCCTGAAAAAATTATTTCGGTTGAGCTCTCTGAGGTGGAAGTGTGGGTTTATAATCAGTGACTATTAGGGCTAATAACGAAAGCCTATTCGTTAAATCGAATTGAGTTCTCTCAGTCAATGTGTGTTTATCGAAAAATAAATACACTTATATTCAAAATCATCCTTACCGTGCGCCAACGGATGAGTCGTAGAATCTCCGACTGACTCCAATTCAGTCGGGTTCGAATCGTAGCTAGAGGCAACTGGACGGGTAACCACACTGATGAGCTGTGATACATCGAAACAGACTGTCTGTGGATGACAATATATATATATGATATAATAGAATATGCATACCCCTGCGTTCCCCCTCACTGGAATATGATTGGCTGGTGTCCGTCATAAATACAGGCGGACGTGTAGGTACGAGAGTGCTTAAGCCTATGACGACGCCAATTGGACTACGCCACTGGTTATCCTATTGGTCTACACCTATTGCCTAAGCATATTGCATGCGACTACGACGAGTACCAGTCGAATACTACTACCTGCTAGAATTGTAATACTTGGTTACAGTAGCCAAAACCACTTAGCTACTTTGATCAAATATATCCCTTTCCGGGACATATCAATATATATATATATATATATATATATATATATATATATATATATATATATATATATATATATATATATATATATATATCAATATAGATATAGATATATATATATATCAATATATATCAATATATATATATATATATATATATATATATATATATATATATAAAATTCGCTTGACGAGGAAATGGAACTAATGTCTTTGGTTTAATAACAAAATTAAATTCAAGGGCTTTAGCTTCCATTTTTGAAACATGGTTATCACTGTGTAGCGAAAAAACATTTTAAATCAATTAATTTATAATATATATATATATATATATATAAATATATATATAAAGAGAAATAAATTTCTTCACATCATGTATATTAAAGTATTTGATTTCTTTCAAAAATATTATATAAATTGCTTCAATTGTCTCAACAACAAAATTCACGTGAAAAGAAATTATTTTATAATGATTAATTGGCGGTGATGAAAAATAATACAAGTCGACAGTTACTTTGACGAAGTCAAGATTTGAACACATTTGGAATAAGTGTCAGTTTTTGTTTCATTTTTGGACTTTAAAGCAACAATTAAACAAAGGGAATTTTTATTTTGTCTACGAATCAATTAAATTGCCGAGTGTTATGGTGTAAGTTTCAAGAATGAAGATATATGGTGAATATTTCTTCCTTTTTAATAAAAATCTAATTTCTTGGACTTTCAACTCTAGCAATTTGAATGGGATAATCCTTTTTAAAATGTTATTTTATAAAGGAACGCGCATGACATTTATTACGATTAGAAAACGGTTCTAAAACGAGCGGCAATCAATCGGTTGGTTCTTCGATAGACATTTTCAGTAATAAAAGATCTTTATTAAGATAGCAAATATAACTGCAGTTAATTGGAAAGGATTTTGTCTCGTAAGGTAGATTCTTTCATTTGTTATTCTTTGTGTTTCTTGAATAAAGTTTCTTACTGAAAAATGAGAAAAATGCAGAAATATTTTTTTATATATAGAAAGATAAAAAAAAAAGTCAGTAAAACATTTGCATTTATATATATTTTGAAGTGGATGGACCTCTGTGTTGGCCAGGTTTCTTGTTCGAAACAAAAAAGAAAGACCTATTCATTTTTTTGTTTATATATTTTCAAACAGGCAAGAATTCCGCCAAAATACAAAAAAAAATGTTATTGCAAGAATTTGCCCTTGATGTCTTTTTATTAATTTTAAATGAAAAATGACATTTTGAACAGGGATCACTAAGGGAATAATTCCACAATGAAATTTACAGAAAAAATTGTTTTGCCAGCAAATAACGTTCCTAGAACCAAAACGTATACCGCCACCTCATCACAACAACATTCGTTTAAGTTCATAGCAGGGCATTTCCTATAAATCAACAGGCCTATATCCAGTTTTGTTTTTCAAAGACAGAATTCGGAACCTTTCCGATCGCTGTCAAAATAGTTAGGGTCATCATGACATATTTTGTTTCCACAGGCAACCAGAAAACATAGATAGAGAGGGGGAGAGAACGAGAGAGAGAGAGAGAGAACATTACATGTGAAAAGAAAAAGCTTTGAGAGATGAAGTCGGGAAAAAAAACTGAAATTTTAAGAATCACGTGACCCGGGGAAATGCATGAACATGTTTGAAAATAATCGAGAAAAAGCGATGGAAAATAAAATTTTAATTCAACACTCTTGATATTTCCATTTGTTGAACGCATTTGAACTCTGAATCTCGTTCGTTTCAGTTAGCCTATCATACCATCAGTAGTTTTCCTATTTTTAAGCAACATGTTGCGTATTTCAGTACGAGGGATAACGAGTACACTCTCATTTCTGATGGGAGGCCAGAGGCATTTGTACGCTTCGCTTAAAGACAGGGAACATGATTGAAAAACTGAAACATATTATATATATATATATATATATATATATATATATATATATATATATATATATATATATATATATATATATATATAACCGGAGCATAGGACGTATGACAGTATACTTATCTAGAAAAACGAAATTTATGATCATTTGTTGCTAAATGAATAAAGAACTGACAAAGTAAATAAAAATAAATTAGCTTTTCGTTAAATATATAAATCTGATTTGATGCGAAATGTTTTTACAAATAATTTGTTCGTATATATTCAGTCACGAAAAGGCTATTTTACGTTTCTTCCCTCTGTCACATTACATCATCTTCCGAAGGAATTTTGAATGTGTTAAATTGATTTGGCTGAAATTCGGTCGGGGACATTAAAATCAAGCAGGTGCGGAAACTTAAGTATCTGGGAAGTATTTTGACAGAGGACGGCAAGTGCGACGCTGAGATCCGAAGATGTATTGGGATAGGAGGAATTTTTGTGTAAAAAAGAAAAGAGTACTGAGATGCTACGTGACATTTGTCCTCGTTTACGGCAGGGAATGTTAGACGGTCTCCTCAAAGATGAAAAAGAAACTCGAGGCATTAAAGGTATGGTTCTACAGAAGGATGTTAAGGATATCATGGACAGAGCGTGTGAGCAATGATGAGGGTTTGGAGAGGATGCAAACAAGGAGGAAACTTATACGTAACACCAGGAAGAGACAGCTGATATTTTGGGGGACACGTATTAAGAATGGACGGCTTGGAGGATCAGATACTCAGAGGTCGAATAGAGTGACAGAGAGACAAGGGAAAGCAACGCATGACATACCTGGCCTGCTTAAGCAAATGGATGAAAGAACATGGCCTGTTGAATGTAGCAAAGGTACAGGGGAAGTGGAGAGACATGGTCGCCTATGTCTGAAGGTAGACGGCTCATAATAAGAAAGAAAATAATATGTAAAAGGCCATCAAATGCAAGAAGTAAGGCAATTGAAACATCTCACGATGCGACTACGAATTTGGGATGTCATCATCAAACAAGTACATGAGTTGAAACATCTGAGAAGTGTATCACAAGTAAATGGAAAAACGATCGGGCATTGGATTAGCGAAAGAAGCTTTCCAAAATCTCACTAAAAGAGTAAGAAACAAAAAATATCGTTAGCCACGAAAAGATTAGACAGACATCATTTTGTAGGTCAGGGAATGCTAGACAGACTCCAATCCACACAGATGAAGAGAAAAGTAGAGAAAAAAAAATCGGGGCTTTGTAGAAGGATACTGGAAATTCAGAGGATGGAACGAGAAAGCAAGGTGTAAATCTTAAAGGAAATCTTAAAACAGAACATTTATAATCGAAATCATAATGAAGGAAGGTTGGAAAACTTAATCTTCAAGTGGCATCGCGAGGTCAAGAAAGATAGGGAAAGGTATCGAGCAACCTGCCTGGCGAACTTGAGTGAATTCATAGCGGAATGAGGTGCGGGAGGAATGGGGTATTTTTGTTTTAGCACGGGTATTAAAGACGGGTATCACTAGACAAGACTCGATGGAGAAAAGGATTACATCTTGGATTGAGGAATCTGAAAGCCGAGTTTGAATTCCTGTCAAATTCATTACATTTCACTTACGTGATAACTTTTGGAAAGTTATGGATCCATCTCTTCTCCCGGCATCTATGAGTAAACAGCAGATCAGACTGGGCTCGATAGCCTTGGTAGAAGTAAAACTCTGAATTCAAACCAGCAGGAGAGTGTTGGGCGCCGTTAGTATATGGTGTCCGAATCCATAATGGTGATTTACGGGACTCGTGATCGTTGTAATTCTACTTACTCCCTACTATCTTTGTCCCATCACCCTTTAAGTAAGCCTATCATAAATTTTGCTACGTGTTTCGCTCTGACGTCTTACCAATAATATATCCTGTGAGTGTCAACTTCTCTGAGTCCTTTTTCCGCATTGTCTTCCTGAAATGTAAATGATGCTTTTGCTCCCATTTTGCCTAAAGTTTCCTAGGTGTTCAGAGGCCCCTTTCCTGGAGCCCTCAACATCCTTCTGTTAAAACCGCATCTCTGTAACCCAGTTCTAATTCTTCATCTACGAAGAAATTATACACAATCCTGTGTCATTATTGATATTACATAGCAGTTGATCCCTTTTTGTTTATAACGAAATTGAGCTGCTTTGTTAATTCGTTTGTAGCTTTGGAATGGTATCTTGATATTCCATTCCTTCTTCGGATTTCCCTGCCACATTCCAACGTCTGTACTTGCTCAATTTCGATTATTTGCATCTCACATCTTGGGATGTTCGTGTTGCTGCCGAGCATATAATTTTTATTTTACCATGCGTTTAAATCATTTCATTCCCAGCAAGACGATAAGGCCATTAAGACGAAATGGGTTAACGATAGTGAAATAATCTTCCGAAAATATTGCTGAAGCGAACGGAGACTAAATGAAGGTTTCAGGTACAGATTATGATTGACGTTGCATTTAAAGTTTTGATAACCGAAGTTGACAGGAAATCACGAAACTGGAGAAGAGATCCACAAGTAAAACAAGAGAAAGAGAAGAAAGATTTAGCGTAGAACTTAAGGATAATCTAACAATTTCAACAGTAAAATGATGAGACCTTGCTGCAAAATCAAGTACTTCGCTTAAATTCATGAAGTCAATGTGGTTTAGTTTGTTTGGTTTGTTTTGATTTTACGGCATATCAACCTCAATGGATCATTTAATACCGATACATTTTTTTTTGCTGGTAATAATTTTTAAAATCTATTTCTGGTAATATTTTTCCTTCCAAAAATCTATTTCTGGTAATATTTTTAATTCCAAAAATCTATTTCTGGTAATATTTTTCCTTCCAAAAATCTATTTCTGGTAATATTTTTAATTCCAAAAATCTATTTCTGGTAATATTTTTAATTCCAAAAATCTATTTCTGGTAAAATGTTTCCTTCCAAAAATCTATTTCTGGTAAAATGTTTCCTTCCAAAAATCTATTTCTGGTAAAATGTTTCCTTCCAAAAATCTATTTCTGGTAAAATGTTTCCTTCCAAAAATCTATTTCTGGTAAAATCTTTCCTTCCAAAAATCTATTTCTGGTAAAATCTTTCCTTCCAAAAATCTATTTCTGGTAAAATGTTTCCTTCCAAAAATCTATTTCTGGTAAAATCTTTCCTTCCAAAAATCTATTTCTGGTAAAATGTTTCCTTCCAAAAATCTATTTCTGGTAAAATGTTTCCTTCCAAAAATCTATTTCTGGTAAAATGTTTCCTTCCAAAAATCTATTTCTGGTAAAATCTTTCCTTCCAAAAATCTATTTCTGGTAAAATGTTTCCTTCCAAAAATCTATTTCTGGTAAAATGTTTCCTTCCAAAAATCTATTTCTGGTAAAATCTTTCCTTCCAAAAATCTATTTCTGGTAAAATGTTTCCTTCCAAAAATCTATTTCTGGTAAAATGTTTCCTTCCAAAAATCTATTTCGGGTAAAATGTTTCCTTCCAAAAATCTATTTCTGGTAAAATCTTTCCTTCCAAAAATCTATTTCTGGTAAAATCTTTCCTTCCAAAAATCTATTTCTGGTAATAATGTTCTTTCAAATATGTATCGCTGGTAATCCTTTTCTTTTTTCAAAAAATGTTTAGCTGGTAATATGTATTTTTCTTTTTTTTCTTTTTTTCAAAAATATATTTCTTATTTTTCCAAAAACGTATAGCTAGTAATATTAATTAAAAAAAAACGTATAGATGGTATTTTTTTAAAACTTATAGCTGGCAATATTATTCTTTCAAAAATGAATAGCTGGTAATATTATTTTTTCAAAAACGTATAGGTGGTAATATTATTATTATTATATTATTATTATTATTATTGTTATTATTATTATTATTATTGTTGTTATTTTCAAAAACGTATATCTAGTAATAATATTTTTTAAAAACGCACTGCTGGCAACATTAGTCTTTCG
This sequence comes from Acanthosepion esculentum, assembly GCA_964036315.1. Taxonomy (NCBI): domain Eukaryota; kingdom Metazoa; phylum Mollusca; class Cephalopoda; order Sepiida; family Sepiidae; genus Acanthosepion; species Acanthosepion esculentum. The sequence continues at coordinate 7,711,747 of OZ038476.1, forward strand.
AAAACGTATAGCTGGTAATACAAATTTTCCAAAAACGTATATCCGGCAACATTATTTTTTTCAAAAACGCCCTTTGTGTTGGACGTAGTTTATCGTCATACCCAGGACGCGGGTGTAGTTTATCGTCATACACAGGACGTCATGAAATCAATGTACCAAAAAGGTGGAAAAGATCATAAAAATATTGCCATGAACATTTTTACAGAAAAGTCACAGGGAAATTACTTTATGGTGGTAGAGATTTGACTGAAACTGAAATGCCACGTCAGAACCGACAACATTGCGGATTCTTCTTGGAATGTTTTCAATAATCTCTGGAAAAATAACAGATGAATTAGACCAGTTGCAGCAGCAATTTTTTTCCTCACTTTCCTTTACTGAGCTTGTCTAGGATCCCCCCCCCGTTATCCTTCTGTGTCTATCATAAATCGCATCTTTTGTTGCTTAGTTCAATTATTTTCATTGAAAATGTTTCTTCCTATGTGTTACTAAAATGATATAGAACGGTATATTTTAAAATTTAATCTATACAATATTTGTATAGATCAGTGGTTCCTAACCTATTTGGGGCCATGCCCCACTTTGGCATTTCTAAAGATTTGATGACCCCCTGTAATATTTAAATCTTACATGTATGCCAATTACATGTGTACGTACAAACGCACATAATATATTAATGTATGCACACTGTAGATGCATCGTATGTATGAACACACATCAACATTAATACTCTCACTCAGACTCACTAGAAAATAATTCACTGTTAATTACTCATTCTCGAATTGTCCCCCTTATTCTGTTGGTATAGTAAGCCGAAGGGTGCACATCCTACGCATGTCCCTCCGGTGGGTCATGCGTTCCACGTTGGAAATCATTGGCATAGATACAATTCATATTAATATGCAGAACTTGGAATTGCTGTATCTTTTTATATAAATATTTATGTAAATAAATTTATTGGCACTAAAACACATTATACATAGAAATATCTACATACGGCAAAAGAGAAATATTATTTGTCTCGAAATAATTATATTTTCCAGTGTATTATTGATCAGAATCGTCGCGAATATCTCGATATATAGGTTACACGATGGCGCTATTTAATACAAAATAAGTGTCTCGCTAACAAAGTAAAATTGATTCGTTTTAACTTGGGTCTTGCGTACCATCTGCGTATTCGTCGCGTCATATTGAACTGTTTCGTATTGGATGCGTACTAACATCTGCGCATCATCTGCTCCATTTGTTACCTCATTTGATAAAGTTTCAACGACAAATCCGGTAAAAAAAGTCGAAATGTGATAGTTATGTGATTGATTATGTTATGAAGTAACGCCTGATGTTTTGTCAACCTATGTCCAAACCTGGTCCCCTAGAAATCGGACACTTTCAAATGATGACATTTTTTTCTTTGTTGTTGCGAAAGTCAAAATCCTGTTTTTTTATGTAATGATATATGTCCATTTTTCACAATTGGCTTGCAAACATGAACAGGAACAGACACTAAAATTTAAATGCCTACACACATACAATGAATGCAAACAACAGATGTAAGTTTGTTTCAGACACTCGAAAACCTGCAGAGATAGACATCCGAAAGTTACTCTTCAGAGAAATGTATCACAGGCCTTTCTTCACTGCTCCAGTGAGATTGATCATCGACAGTTACCTCAGTTTTGGTCATAGTTTAAATAATTTGATCACAAAATGGCTATAAAGTCACTAAGACAATAAAGGGAAATAAGAGAACAGGACCCAGCATTGAAATATTTAAAGATCCTACTTGATATGAAATCAAAAAGCTGGATTTCCACAGGGGAAAAGTTAAGATAAATATAATTTTCTGCATTTTTCGTGACTCAAATGTTAAAAAATATAATCGTTTCCATGATAATTACTACAAAGGAATTTATGATGCACAAAAGTTGATCTTTGCATTTGTCCTTGTGTCATACTAAGAGAGTGTTAGCATTATTTGGTTATCTCGCTATAGATAAAAACTTAAAAATCTAACCTTTTAAAATAAACGTTGGCCAAATACAAGGTAAAACCACCACACGAGGTAGAGGGTTAATGAAAAGGTTCTTTGCATGAACGTAAGAGGAGGCGCATATTCAAAGATTGTAGTTGACAGGAAAGTAGAAAGCCGGAAGAGTCATCCATAATCGAAAAGTGCGAGATAAGATATGACAAATTGACATGAGAATACAGCGAGCTTTATAAAATGATGAGGTAAGTGATAATATTCATACGAAAGGCACAGAGAAGCTGCGTTACGGAGATGGAAAAGTGACTGGAACCGATGTGTCCAATCAGAGCCGATAATATTGCAGATTCTTGTTTGGATTTTATCGAGAATCTCTAGATATATAGCAGGAGCATCAGAGCAGATGTGGTACGAATTAGATTGTAAGGAGCATCAGAGCAGATGTGGTACGAATTAGATTGTAAACGTGCGACTTAGATTCTGACGAAAGAATATCTCGTACGAATCAGTAAAGCAAATCTCCGAGCAGTAGACCGAGAATTGATTCAATATAATTGCTCTACTAAATATCAGTGGAAAGCGTGAGAAGGCACACTAAGCTCTCTCCTATAGGTTGACATCAGCCATGCTGATGGAAGGTAAAAATGCTTCTTTAAAATGATTAACAGATAAATGTATTATTTTGGATGCGTTAAAATTTACACGCCATATTTTCCTGATTGTATGTAAATTTCGGGACAACTGTCACTATGTCTATCGAGCCTATTGGAATAAATAGTGGTGCCAGCAGCATAGATACCAATTTGGAAACTGATGGGATCGAGAGTATCTTTGAGGATATTAAGAAACAAATTAATTTAGGGTCCTGGGGAACACCGGTATTAATGCAAAAAATATATCTGAGTGGAGGATCAAGATGATTTAAATTACACGATTTATTAGGAATGATTAAGTCAAGTTTACTCATTCGGGCGGAGACACAATTATTCTTCAGCTTGTGAAGATGACCAGATCACCAGCGGTTGTCCTAGAAAAAAGGAAGCCATATTGTTTATCTCTAAGATTTTTGGAGGTGAGGTCCTTAGACTATTCTGATTTGATTAGAGCCTCCTGAATTATGAAAAAACTGAGGAAAAACTCACACTTAGGAACTATAGAAGAGGATTTTTTTATAAGCTGGGAAGCAACTTTTGGACAATTGCAGGGACACCGTTGAATCCGCGTCTATTGCAGTGGTAAGTCTTGGAGATAATAGCAGAAACTCTGAATAGAATTATGTGCATATCATGAAGTAGAGACATAGATTTAGATGGAAGTAGAATTGAAAGACAAATTTACGAGCAAAGAATTCTGCTTTATCTTCAGTAGATGAACACATTTCAAACTGATCGATGATGGGAAAATGATGAATTTTAACAGGCTCTTGCCGAGCCTCTAATAATCATGAGAACAAAACATGTGATATACTATACGGTTACCCACCCAATCAACGAAGAAAAACTTTGCTTTATTGAGGACACATTTGGGTACCTCAAGGTGGTGTAATAGCAAGCTCAGCTCGCTAGAACAATTACGACTGAATAGTGAGTTCAATCTTCACTAGATGCCTCTTACTTTCGGCCTTGTGCCACAACCAAGCTACGCTTGGAAAATCACTATTGAGGACAAGTTTACAAATATTACTAGTAGAGAGGTCTCGTTTCTTTCATGAAAATATATTTACTGTTATATATTGTAACAAACTCTTTTAAAATATCTGTCTTGATATTAAATTTAAAGTAACAATTATAAATATATATTTTAAGAAGGAAGATATTATTTACAGACGTTAAAAATAGAAAAACAATTTACACTATATTTTTTTTCTAAAAAGAGATTTTGGTTGCTAGGATAATATAGGGAAGCGGAACAGATGATCTTTAGATGGAAGATGTTCTGTCTAGTTTGTATTTTGTTTTTGTTCCAGCGCGCCATTTTCTCAAAGGATAAAACGAACCGCTTTCTTTTTAGCCTTTTTAATCCAACATCAAAGCCTCCGTTTTTAATATGCTCAGATCTTCACGACTATATGTGTACACGTCAAATGAATTGAATATCTCTGGCCCAGCTTTTCTTTCCTATCTTAAATATTTCCTTCTTTGTTGTTCTTTTGTTCATCCCTCTGTCTCTACAAGCTGTTGTGATTTCCTTTTAAACAGTAGCTTTTGACATTAGACATTTTGTTTCATTTTAGTGATTTCTCCCAGCCAATCAAAAACCATGCGTAAGTATACTCTTACTGACTGAGATATCTATGGCTATCACAACTTATTTGCCCCGCAAGCGATTAATTGTCCGCAACTGATGAATTTTTACGTGCCGAAAACTCTGAAACCAAATATAACTAATTTTAGAGATAATTTCATATATACCAGTTGAAGTAAACAGTATATATATAAATAATACAGTATTAAGAACACGGAACAACGACTGAAAGAAAGAAAGAGATAAAAACAAAGGAAAGGGAGAAGAGAGAGAGAGAGAGAGTAGGCATCGATAATAGACTGAGAAATAAAGTGAGTGTCCCAATGCAAAAATCCTTTCAACACCCAAACTCTCTATGTAAAAAACGCTCTCACTGATATTAAACAACCCTCCTATATATACTTATTCCATTTCTTATTAATATATATATATATATATATATATATATATATATATATATATATATATATATATATATATATATTAATAAGATATATATCGTACAGGTAATCGGTCCGTTGGTATATAATCGGATGGATCCCAGTAATATTAATTATTAAAACTCATCCACAAACAGCTAGATGTATTTACTATAACAGAGCATATGTATTCTTAAGAGCAAAAACAAAAATTTCCACAACAAGCGCTAGTCTATTTCAAGCTGTATGTTCTCTGCTATCATATATATATATATATATGTGTGTGTGTGTGTGTGTGTGTGTGTGTGTGTGTGTGTGTGTGTTTGAGTGTGTGTGTGTGTGTGTAAAAAAGGTAATCCGTATGGGTAGACCCAATATATATATTTTTGTCATCCACAGACTGTTTCGCAGGTCATCAGTGTGGCTAGACAACCGGTTGCCTCTAGCTAAGGTCGAAACCTGACTGAATTGGCGTCAGTCGGACCTTCTACCACTAAGCCGTCGGCGCACGGCAGGGATGAAGGTGAATTTTAGCGTGTTTATTTTTAGATTTAGATAAACACACAGTGACTGACAGTGGCTCAATTCTGCCGAAGAGTCGTATATATATATATATATATATATAGAGAGAGAGAGAGAGAGATAGATAGATAGATAGATAGATGAGATCATTAATTAAAGCAAGATGCATGTCAGAGTAACATGCACGAGAAACTGCATGCAAATACTTGAAAATTGTCTCATGCATGAAACATTCCATCCCATCGTTCGTCTCGTAATCCTGATATCATTAATCTAATATATATCTTCAGTCCGTTCATTTCGAGCGAGGACTGTGCATTCCTCTAGTACACTCTTTGGAATATATCACACACGAAGACTCAAACGTACACGCATATATATATATATATATATATATATATATATATATATATATATATATATATATATATATATATATATTCATATATATATATATATATATATATATATATATATATATATATATATATATATATATATATATATTTATATATATATATATATATATATATCTGAAGTTGGCTCATGTGAACCGAAAGCTTAGATCAAGGAACAGAATATAATAAAAAAAACTTCAAATGTTGGACAATTTTTGTCTTTATTTTCACCTGGAATTAAGGCAAACATATGAAGTTTAGAACGGCTGAAGATCAAACATAAGAGACATTCATTTTTGTTATATTTAACAATATATATGTAGACACATATGCGTGTGTGTGTTTGTAGGATGGCTAATAGCATTTGAAACACTAGTGAAGGTGATGAAACAAAGGGCAAAATTCTTATCAAAAGACGCGTTTCGCCACCGAAGAAAATGACTTCTTCTGCTTCGTAATCATTTTGAGGAAAATGGTTGGGGCTCTCTGGGGACAAGTGAATATCGGAGATCAAATTCATTGTTCCAGCTTATCACTTCGTGATTTATGCTTTGAGAGAGTCTGTTGGGGCTTGTTTGTTTTATCTGTATCTCTCTCTCTCTCTCTCTCTCTCTCTCTATACATATATATCTATACATATATATCTATACATATATATATATATATATATATATATATATATATATATATATATATATATATATATATATATATATATATATATATACTTACATCTATGTGCTCACACATATATATTCACCCAGGCCTAATCATGTATTAGGGCTTGTTTTTCGCCAATTGTAAATGTACACACATATATGCCCATTGATATTTAGCCGTATACACATATATATACTCATATACACGCGCCCATACATATTATTGAAGCTTTTTGGATGTATACCTATATACATATTCATACTACTTTCCATATTACTCTGCAATCACCCATCTATGCATGTCTTCGTCCCCATATAGATACACATTCACGAATGCATACAATATATGTATAAGAGCAATTTTAGACATATATATATATATATATATATATATATATATATATATATATATATATATATATATATATATATATATATATATATATATATATATATATGTAGTCATCCACTGCGAAACAGTTTCTTGTTAGATATCTGATTACCTTTGGAAGAGTGTTTTTAAGCACGAACTTATATTTTTTTAAACTTAAGCTTATTAATACAATTTTATAATAAGTGTATATTCTTAGACAGATCATTTATGCAAATCAAAAAGCGTGTGAATCCGGAAATACATACTAAGTAATAATATATCCGAAATAATTGATTCCAGACATTATCCTAATACTAATAAGTCAGAACTATTTTAATTATATTTTCATATATTTTTATTATGAAAATATTATTTTTAAGTTTTGTGAAACAATTGCATTTTCAGGGTAGTGATGTTTGTAAAATATCACAGAGAGACAGACTTCAGCGTAAATTGGCAATGGACTTCTCGGACTTTGTGAAATTTTCAATAGTGTGTTCGTTGTGATTTACTCTCTTCCGATATTTTGCCAATTTACGCTGAAGTCCATATCTCTGTGACATTTTACAAACATTACTACCCTGAAAATCTATAGTCTTAACTCCATAAATAATTATTGAATTATACGGGGAGAACATTCATTTATTCTAACTGAAGATTTGTCTCTTGCCTCGGGCCTTGTTTTCTGACTTTAATCATGCGTTGAGTTTAATGGCATATTTCCAGTGTATGAGATAATAATAGCTGTCAAGTAGGCGTGACAAATCAGAAGAGCTAGGACAAATCTGTAATACGATGGTGACGCATATATTACATATAATTCTGGTTGCATTAACAAACTTTTGAAAGTTGATCGGATAATAGGATTATATCGTTAGCAAATTCTAAACTATTATGGTCAGTAAAAAACTGTAGTTCTTCACGAATTCTTTTTTCTACTCTGTCCGATATTATTAACTAAAATTTGATAATTATATAAAGTGTCAGAATCACACTGATATACAAGGATCGTTTCTCTGCTTGCAATCTTTTTCACTTCAAAAGTTAAAAATCCCAGTTTGATTTCTTTCTAATATTTTGTTGATTGTCTCCTTGCCTGTGCCATTGAACGCGCGTTAACTTGCTCACTGAATGATATAAAGAAGTTATTAACGTTGAATTAAATTCCAGATTTGTCCGAAAATATTTAACCGAAATGCAAAAATGATTAAAATGGACTACGTTTTTGAAATATAGACTCTGTCTTCTCACCATATTTATTCAACATGAAAAGCAAAACGTCCCTGTAAGAAATGAATGCAAGTGCTATTAAAATGTATCATTGGTGAACACAATCTTATGAAGATATGTAAACGAAAGTGTTAATAATAGAAATATATAGAAAGACAGCAGTATCTCCAAGTGTTGTTAACACTTTCACTGCTACTCATTTGCCCAGTGTTGCCCCCATCCGGCCAGCCACTTTTAAAGAAAATACCAAATGTCAACCTACATATTTTATTACACAGAAAACTGACACCAGTGTGTTTTACAGCCTTACATTTTCATGGATATGTCTGGGAATGACTTACCAGATCAGTAATGGGTATACACATGATATCTTTTGAAGCATTGTCCTTTGTGGAGTGGGACATCATACTTTTTACAGAAGTACCTTGTTTCTGAGCGTTTTCCAGCTTTTTTGCAGACTCTGCATGGCTTGGAAGGGTAACTTTTCTTATTGGTTGGTAGAATTCCTACCAAGACATGAGCTTTCATTCCACCAGACAGGCGATTGGCAGGATCAATTTTAGGTGCCTTTGGATATACCGCAGCTTGAGCTTCCCCTTCATATTCAGAGTCAGAGCAATGATGGTCGGGGACGACAGCCTCGGCTTGACCAAATTCTGCAAGAATGTCATCAATCAGTTCCATCCTGAAATCCAGCAATGCAAGTTTTTTCTGTGGATTTGCCTTGTTGTACAGGATGTAGGAGTTCACAATGCACAAATCAAACAAATATCGCACAAATTGCTTGCTCCACTTGATGGTTTTGCGCGTACAGGGATAATATTTTGCCATCTGGTCCAGTTTGTCAACACCTGACATATGTTTGCTGTAGTCCAGCACACATGCAGGTTTTCGAATTGGCTGATTGTTCTTGTCCTGAGTACCAGAATCTTCCATCCTAGAGTCATGGAGAGTGGAGATCATTTTCACTGGGCGTTTGTCCTTCCACACGAGCACTAACACATCTCCATCCCTACGAAACGTCACCTGTCCCCGCTGAAGGCGATCAGCTTCTTGCCGCAGGTCACGAGGATCACCACGGTTCAGCCGAAGTGTACCACAAACATGAACTTTCTGCTCATCTTCCAGAAAGTATTTGGCCAATGCGACACTGTTGTAATAGTTGTCCAAGTACACTTTATAGCCAAAGCCATATAGGTGCTCCAGAAGTCCACCACAGATCTGTTGAACTGTTCTGCTAATACCACAATAGAGTTCATAGTTACAGACGTAACCACTACTCTACTCGGAAACAATGTAACATTTCATCCCATATTTGTCAGGCTTCTGAGGATTATAGACCCGAAATCTCACACGCCACGCCATTTGAGCATCCCTTCATCTAGGGAAAGTTTTTCCTCAGGAGTGTTCACAGCTTTGAACCTGTTTAGAATGTAATCATAATCAGGACGGATCTTGTAGAGCCGATCTTCATCATTTTTCAAATTAGATACGAAACTACCATGACGTTGAGAAAAATCGAGGCTGACTAATAATTTGCATGATTAGAAGTTCCCGTATTTTACGATAGATGGCGCAAAAAACGTAGTTTTCCGTACTTAGCCAGCTGGAGCAAGATAAGAAAAATGAAGATCTCCGTAGTTAGCAGCGGAAGTTGTTAAAAGACAGTGAAACGGAATGACTAGTCAGTTGTAAATATGCAGGATGAAAATAGCGAAGATTTCCAAGAATATCAACTGGTGAATAATCGCTAAGAAACTTGGAATGTCAGAAAACGGCATTCTAGAAAACTCGAAGTCTTAAAGCATTGGAAGTGTTTAGAATCTACTTAAATATTAGTCGCTTTCATAATTCGCAGCATAGGATAAAACAAAAATTAATCAGCACAGAAACAAGAACATTGATAGACAAGTGATGGATAAGTGCGACTTGTTCAGTTTGGTAGATAATCCTGAGTGCATCGTTCAAACACATGGACCGATGTGATTCATTTCAATAAAGAACAAAAAAGAAAAAAATTGCACTCAATATTACGTAAGTCAAATTGGTATGAATTTTGGGATGCAGATGCGTGCGATAAGATCCCATCCAAAGATGAAAAGAAGATTGAGTTGCATTCTAATAACGGTGAATTTTTCAGAAGGCTGTCGGAAAATTGTTAACATTGACGGTAGCTTGAATAGTGTCAAATATAACTTGCAACTGAAGAAACACTTGGTACAAGAATTGAATAAATGCAGGATGTTTTAGAATTACGGATTTCCATATCATGCACTACCTGTAAGACAACATAGACTTACTGAAAGTTTGACCATGTTAGAGCCGTGACTTAAATCAGGGATCAAATGTTGAGAAAGCTGATGAGTAGAATTCAAGAGAATAATCTACAACGGTGTTGTGTTGCAAGAGCCCAACCACAGGGAATCGTATCTAGTATATGGAAAGTCGTGTAATGATTAGTATTTCTGCTACAACAGACGTATTTAGTCGGTTAATCAAACTACTGGGAGCAACACAAAATATGGAACAACATGCATTAAATTCTTAAAATCAACTTTGTATAATAAATTGAATTTATAGATATTTTCTGTTTTAAATCACGGCATCTGACTTTGCATTGCAATTTTTAAAATTTTCTCGATTCTCCCACGACCCTTACGAAATATTGATAAAAAAATATGCCAATTAAGTGTGTAAATATCTCCAGTATCCTAGCTTCATCTATAGATCGCTCAAAAACATGCAATTATAAGATGGCAATTATTAGATATTTTCCATAGTTTAAAATTCCTAAGACTTTTGACTGGTACTGTATATATATATATATATATATATATATATATATATATATATATATATATATATATATATATATATATATAGATAGAGAGAGAGAGAGAGAGAGAGAGATAGACAGACAGAGACAGAGATAGGAAAGAGAGAGGGAAAAGGAGAGTTGCAGAACGGAATTAATAAATCAGTAACCGAACAGTAAATTTTGACATTTCCACTTATCAGTGCGATAAATAATGGAGAATTCGTGGTTTAAGTACATTGCAAAACTTTCATTAGGTTTATAAATATTGATATATATATATATATATATATATATATATATATATATATATATATATATATATATATATATATATATATATATGTGTGTGTGTGTGTGTGTGTGTGTGTGCGTGTGTGTATGTATGTGTGTGTGTGTGTGTGTGAGAGAGAGAGACACACACACACACAGAGTACGTGTGTTTGTATGAGTACGTGTATGTCTGGCTGGATGTCTACGCGTGTTTTTATGTCTATTTCTTATTAAACCAAGCGCGATTTTTGTTTGGAAAAAATAGGCAAAATGTTGAATTAAAAATCTACCCTATTTACATTATTCGGACTATTACCCTCATCTTTGTTGCTATATTTATCACAACGTTTCGGCCGTTGTAAGCTCCGGGCTTCTTCAGGTGGTTGGAATGTCAAACCGAACCCTTTATTTCGATCACTGAACTAGATTTTTCTGAATGACTCATGTCACAGTGGATAAAGATATTAGATCTAGTGACAGGACCCAAGAGAGTGTGGATTCAATACCTGGTTAAGGCAGTGGAGTACTTGGAAAAGTGAATTAACAGGAGATAACTGATAACTGACATCCATTAAATATGGCACGTGGAACTAGATCAGTCTACCCTAGTGAGCGAAATAAAGGGTTCAGTTCGACATTCCAAACACCTGAAGAAGGCCGTAGCGTACAACGGCCGAAACGTTGTAATAAATATGGCAACAAAGATGACGACAATAGTCCGAATAATGTATATAGTGTACATAATATTTCATCTCAGATATATTGACAGATACTAAAAATATACCATCCATTAATTCCATAGAATGTATTTATAAATGTATATATCTGTCACTGTGTATATGTATGTATGTATGTATGTATGTATGTATGTATGTATGTATATGTGTGTGTGTGTGTCCCTATTCTGGCAGTAATTTTTGATTTCTTTCTGACATTTTCTGGTATGTATCGCAGAAGTGCTTATATCTGAAACGTTTCGCTAAAACTATTCAAACAATGATGGTTCTAATTTTAATGTTATTCTCTGGATGTTGTTTCATCTGAAAATCTGACGACTATGCTTACTAATTAACTTGACTGAGTCATGCATTTTCGAATTAGGCCAACAAATCATTTAAAGGGACCATTAAGTTAAAAAATAATCTAAACCACTCTATGAGTCAATTATACAATTTAACTTACGAATCTTCTTTGTTTTAAGCCAAAATCAACAGTCGCCAATTATTATGTTATTACTCGATGATTCCGTCTATGAAAGAATTAAAAATAATTCCGATAGCTGACGATTTGATCAAAGCTTTGAGAATATATTTGAACCCTGCATTTTTCAGCACACCAAGATATATATGATCCGATGAAGGAATGACGATATATATTATTAATCCTTTCTTTCACATAAACACATTTTTTAGCAGAATGCCGATAATTGTTCACAAATTCAATATTCTATGAATATTAAATATATTAAATAATTTTTATGCATATATAGTTTCATACTTAATTTTCTTGTGATATAAGGAATGAAAAGCGAATGTATTTAATATGTCCTACCAATTATATTAGGCAATATGAAATTTCATAAGAAATTCTACCTGGGATATCACTACTTGTTATCTATTGATAATCATTAAAAATAAAATCTCCGAAAGAAACACCTCTATAATATGTAAATAAATCCACGTTAATTAATATTCAAAGACGTGACTCTAAATGAGTGGCCCCAGAATTGTATCATTGGCAACATCATCATTAACTGCTATTCTTATATCTGTGATACTAACTTTACGAGTAAATTCATTCGTGTGATAATTCATCAGTTGATTCTCAAAGACCATTTAGGAAAAAAAAACGTATAATGTCTTCCAGAACGTAGCCAGAAGGATGAATCGAAAACAAAACTTCTCCATTAATTTTTGTTAAATATCATGCCAATTCAGGATGTAAGTTATATTATTTTTATTCATGAATTGCCACGAATTTATAGAAAAACTTTGAGTCATTTCTCTTAGGCTGGCTGCCAGCTAAATTTATAGTCCCCAGTCTATCCAGCTATTTAATCCATAGCTTGGGAAAAAAGAGATTGATTCATGCCTTTCCCCAGGGTCCAAATGCGAAGATAAGACTCTTTGTTTATTAAATTCTGACTCTGAATATGCTTTCCATCATTACTTTATGCGGACATCCCAATTTTAATACTATCTGCATATCACAAATTTAATACCATCCTCTTAAGTACTATAATAGGTGGCACGTTATATTTCATTTACCGCTTTATAGATATAAAAAATTAATATTCAAGATTGAGGTGCTGAATACCACAGTTAAATAAAAGAAGAAATATACACAATATATTGTAGAAGGATCAAACTGTCATCTATACTTTTGTATATGTATATATATATATATATATACATATATATATATATATTTGTGTGTGTGTGTGTGTGAGTGTGTGTGTGTATATATATATATATATATATATATATATATATATATATATATATATATATATAAAGAAAAAAGAAAAAACAGTAAGATATATAATCCGGTGTTCTTATAGATATTTTTATTTTAAAAAAATAGTGCTCAATGTAAATTTACAGAGCATTAATATTATAAATTAACTGATTTAAAATGTTTTTTTCGCTACACAGTAATAACCATGTTTCAAAAATGGAAGCTAAAATCCTCGAAATTAATTTTGTAATTAAATTAAAAACATTAGTTCCATTTCATCCTCAAGCCGATTTTGGAGTAATTTATTTTTTAAATTTACTAAGTTTTAAAGGCACGGCAAAAATTCATAATTCACTGTTTCCAAGGATACAGAGAAATCCACTCATCCAGACAAGGGGTGGTAGCGTGTTCATTTTCATTAACTTTTGTTGTATCAGTTTTTAGTTACGTTTGAAAAAGGGGTTATGTTTAGGGATAGGTAGACATGTACTTTTCAATGAATTCTGACATCCGCTAAGTGCATGTCGTCTAGGTTTTTTTATTTTTATTGTTAACGGCAAAAAAAGTAAAATTTATGACAATGACTGCAAAAAAATAGCTACTTTATTTCTCTGATTCAGTAAACTTTTATTTTTATAAACTTAGTAATATATAGTTTCTCATGTATGTACAAAGTACATGGGTCATTTAATAGCCTACATATTCTAGATTTTCGTATTAATTTCATTTTACTGTAGGTGTTTTTTTATTCTATTAACGCTTTACGTAGTCTGAGAGAAGTGTTACGGTTAGCATACGTTTCATTTAACTACAATTTAAAAAATGTTTAAGTTAGAATTCGTTTTATTTAACTACAATTTAAAAAAAACAATTTAAAAATTTTAAAATATTTTCACTGTAAATTTTAATAGACTATATTCTTTTATAAAACAAGTAAATCTAATAGAATTACTTACAGTATATGAAATTATTTTTCCTTATCAAACATAAGTACGTATATTATCAGGTCGCAAATTTTAATTTTATTTTTAAATATTATACATATATAGTCAACATTAATTCCGAAATCATACTGCCTGTGGCAATATTCAAGTTTAGTCATGGTGAGTATTTGTAGATGGGGTCTAAGATAGAATAAAATACAAACAATCAGGATTCATTAGGGGGCCATAATTATCGAAGTTGCAAGGGAGAAGAGGCAATCCCGCCGCCAAATACGAACAAACAGAATGTCTGCAGCAACAAGAAAGGCAAATTGCTTCAATCAATGTGAAAGAAGGGACACTTCACAAAAGATATCCTTTTGGCGAATGGAGATGACTAATCCCAATGCAGTGAATGTAATCATGCTAAACATTGTACATTAGGTAAATTAGAGATTATTAGATGTCGCCTGGCCCAGTGAGTCACAGAGTAAACAATTGAAGTTTTGTACACTCAATGAGAATATATATATATATATATATATATATATATATATGTGTGTGTGTGTGTGTGTGTGTGTGTGTGTGTGTGTGTGTGTGTATGTGTGTGTGTGAGTGTGTGTGTGTGTGCACGCGCGCAGGTATACAGAAAAATAGGAAAGAACACGTTAGGTAAATAATCCGGAGTTCTTTAGTATTTTTTTATTTTTAAAAAGACAGTGTTCCATAGAGTTTATATTATAATATTAAAAAAAAATATGTTTCCTTCGCTACATAAGAGTTCTCATGTTTCAAAAGCGAGAGCTGAGACCCTCAATATAATTACTGAAATTAAGTTGAATTAAGGTATCTGGTCTCGTTTCATCGTCAAGCTAAAATTTAGGAATAAGCTATCTTGTGGTTTGCGCGTGTTTATAAGTATGGTCTCTAGCAACATTAGTTACTATGGAAACGGCTGGTGGCGGCCATATTGGTTTGGTGGTCGAAGAGTTAGCAGTTAATATTTATCTACAGACCAGTCCCCTTCGGAAAGTTTATTTCAAGTTATGTTGGGGACCCTATTTCAAATCTGATAGTAGCCTCGCCGTCTAGTTAGTCTAAAGCAAAGGTCGTTAAGTGTCGAGAGGATTCTGTTTCATTATTTTCTATCTATTAATATCTTTATTAATTTGTTTATTCAAATGGCTATTTTTTATACAAACGTGTTGAACTGGATTACAATTTGTTTTTTGACGACTTCACAAAGGGTTTTCCTATTTAATGATTCGGCTGAGCTTTTAAAGCTTTTATTAAACTATAGAATTTATTTGTTTATCTGTTTTTTTTTTGTTTCTTTTATGTTAATTATTTAATGCGAAAATTTGTTGATGTCGGCAAAAGACGGTTAACTCCTGCCTTATGGCTTAATATCTTTTCATTATTTAGAAACTTAATGATGTGTAGTTTTTCATGTAGGCATAAAGGGCATGGGTCATCCCAGGTTTTACAAGTTCTTGTTCTATTTATTATTTTCCATTTTCCTGCTATATTTTTATTTATGGATTAAAGTGCTCAGTATCAGGGATATGACGTATGTAAATATAAAAGAGGATATTAAGGAGAACACCCAGCAGTGATCATCATTTTCGTGCTTAAACACAATATTCAGGCATATAGATTGCGCTTAATCATGTAACAAACTATTTCTTCCGGATGTTGAACTTAACGTCCACGTATATATATATATATATATATTATATATATAGCGTTATCTTT
Organism: Acanthosepion esculentum; assembly: GCA_964036315.1. Taxonomy (NCBI): domain Eukaryota; kingdom Metazoa; phylum Mollusca; class Cephalopoda; order Sepiida; family Sepiidae; genus Acanthosepion; species Acanthosepion esculentum. Next base: position 7,727,805 of record OZ038476.1, read on the forward strand.
TTTCCATAGTGTGTGTTCCTGTGTTCCGTCTACGTGAGCCCATGCGCCGGTCTGCTCGTATGTGAGTAAGTACGTGTAGAATATCCTGAGTATTTATCATTTTATATATGTCGAATTACGTCATTTTGTATATGATGAAAGCTGTTATATACTCTTCCAATGTTAAGTTCTATTTAGAAATAAGATATATTTAAATAAGTTTAAAAAATAAGAGATATTTAGACAATTTAGATTAAAATTAAGTAAAACTATATTTAAAGATTTATGTCAATATAATATCAATCGGTTATATTAAAGTATAAAAATATTTAGAAATAAAAATATAATAAGATTTAAAAAATATACATTAGAAAAAAACGTCGGAAAATCAATACAGAATTTATCCATTTCAATGTTTCAGTCAGACGAAAGACACAAGGGAATGGTCAGGGGAAGTTGGATGGTATTAGCTGTTCGTACGTTACCTTAAATAGTAGAAAACTTCATGCATTCTTTCATAGTATTCTTATCTAATTTTAAAGACGAATCAACCATATTAACCCAGCATCTTCCAGAGTTACACGTAAATTGAAAATGTATGTTGATCTCATGGAACACGCTGACAAAAACAAGGAATCGGAAATAGCGAAAAACGAAAATCTTGGTTTTGTGAAGAAGAGAAATGAAAGGGGTCTTTGTGCGAACAAGGTTGAAATACGCACAGTCATGCACAAAAGTTCATATATTCTATAATGGTGTAGGTGTAGACGTGCAAAAAGATTCGTGTAATGCTACGAAACTTCTTTCAAGAGTCATTTACCGTCTTAATGGCAGCATATATATTAAAATATTGGCGACGACAGATCGGAGACCGCCATTTTAGACGTTTGATAGAATCACATGATCTAGGAATATATTCACTTCGGATTTCGCATCGGGGACTCTCTTGAGAATGGCGTTAGTTTTATTGAATGCAAATGTTTCTCTAGGTTACACATGTGCACACTATTTTTAGAACATATACTGATTTTGTTTTCCTTTTGAAGATCTTTCTGTGTCATTATATTATCATTTTTACGTATCCTTTCGTTGGATATGAGGTCGGGCTGAGATTATCTCTCGCAACTCATTTTAAAAATTAATAAAACAACAAGAAACCTCAGATTTTGCGTGGAAAATGTCTTCTTCCTAATATTCCTCCTATTTCCACTCTCTTTTGCGTACAAACAGAAACAGGCAGAAACATATAGATAGGCAAAAAACGATATCGATATGAAGTTGCTTATGTGAAAATAGCCATATACATGCATTTATATACATATATATATACATATATATATATATATGGGTGTGTGTGTGTGTGTGTGTGTGTGTGTGTGTGTGTGCATGTGTGTGTGTATGTGTGATGAACACAAAAGTACACTCGAAACCCTTACACTTATTTCGCTTACACATTTTCTAAATCATTTCGTGTCTTGGGGTCATCCGTATGTCTGCCTCATTAGCGAAAGCTTTCATCTTTTAAAATGCGTGCCATCACCTGTGCTTTCCCATGTACCTTATATGCTCGGAGGAGAATTGAATAGATAGGCACGACATTTTGTTTTTGCTTTCCTGAAACGTCACTTACACGCTTAATCTGAAAAAAAAAAACACAATTATGTTATTGGAAAGAAGAAGAATGAATGAAACAAATACTAAAAAAATTACATAATCTGTCTATTTCTCAAATCCAAATCATATCATTCATCATGGAAATTTCTATAAATTTTACTTGATTTTCGATTCAAATGAAGAGAAATATATTACAAAAATCGACACGTGGACGGAAATACAATAGTCTGATTCGAGTAAACATATATAAACATATAATAATTACAAATAGTTCATTATTTACATTATTCGGACTATTGTCCTCGTCTTTGTCACCATATTTATTACAACGTTTCGGCCTTCTTCAGGTGGTTAGAATATCGAACTAAACCCTTTAATTTCGCTCACTGGGGTAGACTGTACTAATTCGACGTGCCATGTTTAATCTGTTAATTTCCCTCTGAAAGTTCTCCAATGCCTTAACCAGGTATTGAACTCACACACTTAGGGTCCTGACGCTGGATCTAACCAACGCCTTTATCCTTCAGGACATCTGTGTATGAATTTCTGGGTATTATAAACCTAATTTCTTCAGCAACCAATTTTACCAGTGCTCATATTGCAATTTTTTACTGTTATCATTGCATGTTTTCCCCAGATCTCATATGGCGACAAAGATGAGGACAATAGTCCGAATAATGTAAATAATATACATAATACATCACCTGAGAAATATAGACATATATTAAAATTAGTTGTTTATCACCAACAGTATTTTTCTTCTTTTTCTGCTCTGCATATAATATAGAATGATGTAAATCATATATATATATATATATATATATATATATATATATATATATATATATATATATATATATATATATATATATATATATATAAAGAAAGAAAGAACAGTAAGATATAAAATCCGGTGTTCTTATAGATATTTTTATTTTTACACAATAGTGCTCAATGTAAATTTACAGAGCATTAATATTATAAATTAATTGATTTAAAATATGGTTTTTTCGCTACACAGTGATAACCATGTTTCAGAAATGGAAGCTAAAGCATTCGAATTTAATTTTGTTATTAAACCAAAGACATTAGTTCCATTTCCTCGTCAAGTGAATTTTGGAGTAACTTATTTTTTTAAAATTTACGGTTATTAAAGGCACGGCAAAGATTCAAAATCTTATAATTATAAGACACTATACTCGATCGGAAAACATTCGGTGTCTTAATTTGCAAATAATCAAACCAATACGGAAGGGAAAAACGGTATAAAAAAGGAAGAACCAAAAAGATGTACGTAGAGCCGAAAATAATCTTCCAGCATGCAAGAGCAAAGCCCAAAGAAAACAAACAACAGATACGAGTACGCAAAAAAACTAAATAAAGTGCTCAATACAGTGAATAGAGCAGACCTTGTTAGACCTAGAGAGCGAGACAACCCTACCACGGTTTCACCTAAACGGATCGTCAGACGATCCGTTTAGGTGAAACTATGGTAGGTTTGTCTCGCTCTCTAGGTCTAACTATATATATATATATATATATATATATATATATATATATATATATATATATATGTATATATATATTATTCGTGTATCCACATTTTCATTGCCATATTCACAAAGGTTTCGGCCGTTTTATTCCAACTTCTGGCGATTTCCTCTCTTCCGGATTTCTCAGTTATTTCTATTTAACTTAACTCTCCCGGTTTTTGGGTTTGCCATACTGTAGCCTGGTACTGAACTCACAGATCATTGGTTCTTTTGGGTCTCATCACTGGTTCTAACTAACACCATGTGTCCTTGAGGACATCTGTGTATGAATCTTCACTTTTTATCAGTGCTCATATTGCAATTTTCTGTAATTATTATTGCATATTTTTTACCTGACCGTATATTGTAATTTTTTTTCATTGCTTTTCTCTAGCACTCCATATTATAAGAACAAAAATTGCAATATAAGCTCTGTTAAAAAAATATACAATAATAACAGAAGAATTGTATTGATAGAAAATATGGTTTGAATCTGATGCTACACATACACTGAAAAATCATTTGCTGTGCCTTCGTTAATTTAGACGTTTTCACGTCTGCCCTGCGTATCTTTTAAGCTTGAAAAATGTATGAAACTTATTTACACGTGCATGCCGATATTTAAAAACAAATAGAGTTGACAAAGGATTAAAAGTGATGAAGTTAAAATAATGTGGGTGGCAAGCGTTGGGGAAGATACATCAATAACAGTTTAGTGTAAAAAAAGATTCTGTTTTCTATACAAAGGAGGCGATGCCGTGTATATGGCAGTATGCGAAGTGATTCCTCTAGTAGAAGATCCTTACTATCATCCAAATACTAATACTAATGAGATTATTTAAGGAGAGCAATAAATAAAATACATTAGAAATTAATTAGCAGAAACAACGTAATATTCAATCAAGACAACCAGAGATTGCAAGTCTTTTGGTTACGAATAGCTGACATTTGAATTGAAACTATTTGCCTCTGTCATATTTAGTACTTATTACACTCGCAATGGCATTATATTTCGTTTTTTAATGACTTGAGTTTATGAAGAAAATATTAAATTAACTGCAAGACTGCAAAGTACACATACAGTGATAACTCAACTTAAGTCGCTTCGAGTTAAGTCATATTCGAAGATACGTTAGTTTTTCTTAAATATTATATGGAAAAATAAGACAAGCTTTAGGGCGTTTTACTCGAGTTTACGCCAGTCATTAAAATATTAGAGACGTCAAAACAATAAAATAAAAATTAACACATATAAAATCATATTAAAATAAATGTAAAAATAATATTATGTGTAATATAAAGTATGTTCATATTTCTAATTCATGCCGACAGTTGGCACTTGTACGTTATTTTCCGCTCCAACATTTATTTGGAATTCATAGTTGTTTACATCAGTGCTCTGCCGTTGACGTTCTTTCAATTACATTTCAATCGTGATTAAGAATATATTTTGCCTATGGCCCCGAAGAAAATGCCCATTTCTGATGCTAATCGTAAGGTTATATCGCTGGAAGATAAGATAGAAATTAATTATATTATTCAGAATATTGTACGAACTTATCATAAATTCTCTAAAAAGCAATACGGAGTACTTATTTGTGTTTTATTGTGTGGTTATTATGACTTAAGTCATTTTTCGACCTAACTTGTGACATCTGGAAACAATTAACGACGGAGGGTGAGGTATACCTGTACAAAATATTGGTTGAAATAGGTAAACATCTTTAGGATAATAGAATCATCAAATTGAGAAGCGAAAATGGAAAAATGTTATGAAGAAAGAAATAAGAAAATAAAATCTATTTATTAATCCAAACGAATTATTTTTGATTAACTAAAAAAAATAAACCCATGTGATAGATTTTTTAAAATTCTTTTATTCACTTATAAATTGTTTTCCCCTCTATGAATCATTGAAATATTAAACACAAAATCTCTTCTGAATGAAGTCGTTATTTCAACAACTGTTCCTTCAAAAACCAGCAATTAGTAAGATGTCTTTCTCGTCACCTTAACGGTATTAAATTATTAGTCGATTGTACATTGCATCCCTCTGCTGACACTTCTAATCAGAATTGTTCGTATGCTTGGATTATTCCCAACTCAACAAAGCAAATACTGAAATTCGCCGAAAGTAAGACGCTTATTCCCCGTGTCTTCATTAAGTCGGATTTTCACATTTACAAGTTGGTAATTTTCCCATTCTTGCACATATAAAACTAATATCAATATAGACATTACCAGTCGTCCGGTCGTGAAAATTCCCCTCCTGGTAAATTAAATTGCGCTGGAGACGCCGCCAAAGATGGGCACTATGTCGCGACAGTATAAACCCCTAAAAATCAAATCAAGTACACACAGACATAAACAGAGAGAGAGAGAGAGAGTGTGTGTGTGAGAGAGAAGCAGAAAGAGGATAAATAGAAGTTTATGTATATTCATGACAGTGGAAGCGACATAATCTCCTAAATGGATTTTCTACTTGAGAGATTACAAGGTTCAGAAGGCGTTTTGTCATATAATCTCTTATCAGCTCGAGACAGAATCAGGCGTACAATAGGAAGAGTGCGATCAACCATAAAAGCAAGCGTAATTCCTTAAAATTTAAGAATAATTTTTCGGGACATATTTGAGTTTCTACTATCGTCATTTGTGATCTCACACTGGTTGCAATAAATTCAATGTACATTACGAGATAGAAACACAAAACGACATTCAGATTTAAGATTCGCTAAAAAGAGTCATGTAATGCAACTGCGACAGCAGCGTCCATTAGATTGTGAATGAAGTTTACAAAATATATATTAAAAACTCTAAGGAAAATGCTAAAGGCGCATAAAAGGGTTATGTATATCTATCTATCTATCTATCTATCTATCTATCTATATATATATATATATATATATATATATATGTTCAACATCATCACTTGATAAGACTCCAGAGATGTTGAAAGAAAATGGCTAATTTGTAGTGATTTTATAAGATATTTATGTTATAATTTTCAAATAAATAATTATATTTACTCTACTCTGTATTGAGCACTCTTTTAAGAATAGTATTTGTTGGTTATTGGAATTTGTTCCGTATACACCAATCCTAAACTTGTATATATATATATATCGATAATATTAGTGGTTAATACACACACACCCACACACATACACACGAACACACACACACACACACATATATATATATATATATATAAATATATATACATACATAAACATAACTATATATATATATATATATATATATATATATATATATATATATATATATATATATATATATATATATATATATATATATATATATAAGTTTCAAGAGGATAGAATCCAGGTTGAACCCAATGTCCCTGACAGCGTAAGAATATGATAAAAAGACTTAAACACTAATATTCCATGGTTATAATTTATTACAAAAAAACTTCTTTTTTTTGAATTTCTAATTCTGATGAATTGGATCGTAATTACGATTCCAATGTAATAAATTGTAACCATGGAATATTAGTGTTTAAGTCTTTTTATTATATATATATATATATATATATATATATATATATATATATATATATATATATATATCACGAAAACAACACAATTTTCACTTTGCTCACATCCAGTTATGTTGACTAACCACGACTCGAGGATCCGAGATTCACTAATTACTTATAAGGCATTATGCGGCTGTGTTTTATCCGTATGTGAATGAACGCTACCATTGCTAAAAGAAATCTGACAAGAAACTTTTTTGTAGAATAAGCAAAAACCATTAGAGTTTTTAAGATTGTCGGCTGATCCAATGTGTCAG
>OZ038476.1:7747245-7772245 GCA_964036315.1 Acanthosepion esculentum
TTCGTGTTAACACAAAGATCATGGGTCAATCCGTGCTATGGTTTTCAAACATTTCAAAAAAGATCCGCACGCATATATAGCGTCCACAAGTCTAAAGCATCAAGAAGTCACCTTCCTGATTACTGGAACATGCTAAGATTCGAACCAGGGTCTCATGATCAGAAAGCGAACGTTCTAACAAAGAGGCCACAGATCGATTTGTACAATCTAAACTCCCTCAAGTTTCGTGTCAGCCATTATCTACTTTCAATTAACTCTTTCCGGATTCAGCTACCTTGAGTGGCTCCTTGTGCAATCAAAAAGAAAAAAAATATATCATGGTTAATGGTAATTTACTCTTGGTATAAGACAGCCAGGCGGACATGCTATAATAGCGATGTATTTAGAGTGCTAATAACCCTTGCCATCCTCATCGTAACACAACTGTAATCATATTTAATTACAATTCGACTAGTTGTATTATTTCAAAACTTGAATATAGTATAATTTGGTGTTAATTTCTTCGTAAAATTTATGTCGTCAAATTTTAAACGTAGCTAATCCTTTATCATAACTCTCTCTGTAGGCGCTTCTCTCATCAAATTCACATTGATTCTACTCATTTATAACCCCTGTCTCTTTATTCCTTGTTAGTCTTGCTTAGTGAGAAAATATCACACTTAACCTTAAGTATGCGAAAATGTTATTTATATAATTAAACATTATTTAACTTTTGCGATATTTATTTCTTCAAATATCGACATGCGAGTTAAAATAATTAGGTTTCTTCTTTTCTATTTTTGTCTTCAGTGTAGGAATGTATTTCATTCTCAGCCAAATCAGTACATCGAAATGAGTTCTGAAAAAATCGACTTCAAAAGAAACCGTTCCGCTATGATCAGCTGTCAGTGTAGTTAGCAGTTTCATATTCCGAACCATTTCTTTTTTCGTAGAATGTTTCTAGCTATTAACCGTTAACGTTTGTATTCTTATTATTTTCCTATATTTTATGATCATCGTCTTCAGCAACTGAATCTTTATTTTCTCCGACTTTTACTACAACTACCATGGAAACCGTAAAGCAAACGCCAAATCGATTTTCTACGTTAACGGAATATGTGTTTAAACAATGCAAATAACAAGTAAGAAAACTTCCAATTATTTCGTTTCCCAAATGTTACACTTCTTTATGAGCCGTGTCCTCTCAGGATATAGGCCCTCATGACTCTCCACAACTTCTTGTCCCTTGTATCAACTTAATAAATTTCGTCTTTTTCTTATTTCTTCTAAACCATATTCTGCTATCCATTCACTGAAGCTTTTTAAGTATATTCGGCTTTGTTTTCTTCTATCCAACTTGCCTTCTATCTGTCCCGTGAGGATCAGATTTTCCAAACCCTCTGTCCTTATTAAGTGCCTCAGAAACTTTAACTGACTCTTTCTGTTGCTACTTATTAATTTGTCTTTGTCTTTCCAAAATTTCGACGTTTCTCACATGTTCGGTTCATGGCATCCTTATCATCCTTCTGTAGAGCCACGTTTCTACTGTTTCCTATTTATCTTCGAGGAAATCATCCAGCACTCACTGTTATACAAGTGAACATATATCACGTGGCATGTTAGTACTATTTACCTTGTTTCTAGCGATTTTTTTCTAATCCTTAGTACGCTACATAGCTTTTGGAATGCTTCCATGGCTATTCCAATACGACTTCGGATTTACGTGTCACACATTTCGTCCTTTGTTAAACCAATTACTAGTCGAAACAAATCTTGTTATTTTACATTTCTAATTCATTTCCGTTTATAATAACTTCGAATAGATATAATGGCTCATGAGAATATACAAGATATGTTCGGAAAGTATCCAGTCCATGGAATATCTCCAGGAACTTTTGCGCATCTTAATTAAATTGGTAACCAGTAGAAAAAAGAGCTATTGCACATGCGCAAGCAAACATGCGCAAGCAGACATGCGCAAGCAGACATGCCCTGCCCACTTGGGGTTAATCAGTAATCAGTGACACAGCATTAAAAGGGCCTGAATTCTGCGTGACTCACGACTTCTTCATAAAATAGGAACTACTCATTTTCAGTTCTCGTGGAATCGACATTTACGCAAAAACTCCGAATCACCTATACAGGTATGATTCTTTACAAAATACAACATCTGCATTTTGTCAAAAATAAAACTGAAAATGACTGTTTTTATGATAGCAGTTGTAATAAACCAGAAGTCCAACAACAGGAACGTATAACAAACAATATTCTAAGCACATTAAACAGTTTATATGAACAAAAAAGAGGCCCAACCATTAACCAGTTTTCATTCCACTCTCTCGTTAGAACTCTATAGAAAGAAGGCTGGAAGGACTATATATATATATATATATATATATATATATATATATATATATATATATATATATATATATATATATATATATATATATAACACACATACACCTATATATATATATATATATATATATATATATATATATATATATAAAATTCGTGGGAAAGTAATCGAAGAAATATTTTCCAGGGGAAAACGTCTTTAGATTAATTGTAAGTCACCGACACACACACTATATATATATATATATATATATATATATATAGTCGATAAAATATTTGAAAATGCGATTTAGCCTTGATTTTACTCTCTCGGTTTTTAGAGCGATTATTTAATTTTGGCTGTATATCTCTCACACACTCACACACACACACTCACACACACACACACACACACACACACACGTTTCACGCATTCATTTTGGCTGTCCCTGTATATACCAGTGTCGCTTTATATTAAGCGGGAAATGGTCCACCGGTTTTCGCAGGTTTCCTTAATAGGATTATGCTTGTTTTACATTTAGCATTTCAAACTATACCCTATTTAAAAATTATATTTTCAATTATTTTTCTTTAAATATTTTATATGCTTAACTTTCTCTGGCAGAATGATAAACGACGATAGATCAATTAGAATGTCAGGGGAAATGTCTTGATAGGAACATCGTGCATATTTCTAATGCCCCCCTCAGACATCATTAGAAATACGTAACTCTTCTAATTACCAACCAATTAGCCTGGAGTTTTTTTTTGTCCGAAGAAAATGTTATTTTTAGTTTTCCATTTTTTTTTTACCTAATTTTCAACCTTTACTTTCATCCTAAATTTCGTTCATAACTTTATAACATCTTATTGTTGCTTTCGACATGAAACAATTTCGCTACTATTATTTTATCATGAGGCGTTCATCCATTGATTTATTCGCTTAGTGCATTTACCCCCGCTGTGGCCACCACTCCCCATCTTTCTGTTCTGGTTCATGGTGACATTTAAGGCAAAATCCTGCCGGTTTTTTTTTGCACCGGTGGATTTGGAGTTTAACCCGTCTCTCCTCTCAGAAGTTCTTCCGCCCATTGGTAAATACCTCTGAGGCACAGCTCCTAGGCCCAGGCTTGCAAATCGCCGATGACCGTTTGGCATGCGTGGGTTTAGAAGAGGCGTTCACATTCACCTGTCCAGTCGAGAAACCCTTTTTAATACTCTGAAACAGTTTAGTTCGCAGGCCAATGCGGTTGACCTAAGTGTGTCCTCGCGACTTCTTGGTGCCATGTGAGAGAGTTGGATGTAGGCCGCGGACTAGTACAATTATGCATCCCAATTCACCTGAGTAAAGCAGAGCGACAGGTTTCATACAAAGTTACTACCGCTGAGGATATATCACATACATTAACATTTCTGACTTAAATAATATCGCTTTTTAAACAAATATATTCATTCACATTAATTAATCATTATCTTTATTCAAATGTTTTCATTGTGGGTTTTTAGCTACCGTAGATTTCAAATCGATAAAAATGACAGATTGAAAAAGAAGAAAAGTGGGGGGTAACAAATATAACATTACCTTAAATTGCTAATATCAAAACAGAACACTGTTAGCAAAAAAGCAGTTAAAACGGTTTATTCTTCTTTTCTTATCAGAGTTCAATCGGATGACGAGAAATATATACCACGACTAATGTAAACTATTTCCTTTTCACTCATATTATTTAATAATAGGTCAGGATTGATAATATTACAGAATAAAGAAGTGTCTGCAATGTTATGCATCCTGACATGGCATCTCGACTTTCCCACCACAAAAAAGTGGTATTCTTTTGTTCTTTTCTATATTTTCATGGAAGTTGCTTTCTCATTTTTATTTTTTAATCATTTCATCCCAAGCAAGGCAATAAAGTCACTAGGATGCAATGGGTTACCGAATGTAAGAGAATATGTGAAAAACTACTATTAAGAAAAGAGTACAAAAAAGAATAAGAATTAAGAAAATATAACATAACAACTGGTATTGCCTTTAAATTTTTGAAGATCAATGTTGATATGGAAGCAAGATGCTAGAAAAGAATTTTGCAAGTGAGAAGTGTGATATAAGAAAGTTTTAGTATAGAATATACGGTTATATCTAGCTATTTCAACGGCAAAAATGACGAGACTTTGAGACTAAATCTAGAACAATGCTGAAATCCAAAAAGTCTAGGTACCATAGCGGAAAGTGAACCAGAATGATTATCATGAAAGCATTTAGACAACAAGAACGGCGGAGTTACATTACGCTATTAGGAAAGTGGTTGAAGCCGAGATGCCTGATTAGGACTCATAACATTACAGATTCTTTTGAATTTATTTTTTTTAATTTTCTCATGAGTTCACGTACTGTGTACGTCAACCACTTGAATTTAAGCGAACTACCAAATTGGCTACTATATCACGTCGATTTACTGTTGACATAACTATAGGTAAGCGCAAATTCTTTACTAATAGTTTTTTCCTTACTTCTTATCTCAGAAATTCGCTTCCGGTTTCTTGTTTGTCCACCATTTTCAGTCTTCAGAAAATTAAATGCAACATAAATCTCCATTTTCTGAACTCCTGATTCCTGTTCTTCTATTATCCTTCACATTTCTTTCCACTAAATAAACATTGTGTCTTAGTGGCTTTAACGCCTTGTTTGAGTGAAATGATTAAGAAAAATAATTAATTATTTATTTAATCATTAATTTGACTTCACCTTTTTGTTTCGACGTTGCAATCAGAGCGGATAGTTCAGTTTTAACAGACATTTTTATCGTCATGACCTTAAATGAACACCTGAGATGATGGTGTAAAGTCATACAGATAATTATTTTTTTAAATTCTGATTTGGTGCTGTTTGTTCATGCTGTATAAAAGCATAGCAATGTTGAGTATTATAATAAAAAGTGAAAAATAGAGCAAAAGTAGTTATAATGAAATAATAGTGAAATTTCTCGTTTTATAAAATCGATTGTTCTATAAACGTAATTGTGAGGTTGCCGAAAATAGCTTCCAAATCATTATTTCCTTACATTATTCCTTTCCCAGCCAGTTTCTTACTTTATTTCTCTTCATGCGAACTCCTTAATTATTTTTGTTAGCTCTTTTATTTATTGACACATTTGTTTAGAGGAGGTCAGATTATAAGCAACTATACCCAAATATGTATAGATCTGACGCAACACCACTTCTAGCGACGAGGTGATACCAGCACCTAAAAATAAAGGTAAGTAAAAGAAATAAGTAAAATATAAAATTAAGCATAAATTTCTACTAAATAAGTTATTTTATAAAGATTAATAGGAGTTGATAGGTTCACCTTTTGTGCGATTCACCCACTACTCCGGTCCTTTGAACATATGTATAGATTTATTCCTTGTTTCCAGGTCATAATTAGGTTTTCGGTTCTTTCTTAAATCTACTTCAACTCTATAACGCTAACACCTCCGCCTGAGCAAATAAATATTATTTACTAATTATCTTCTTTTTTTTTTTTAATTACCCGGTTCACAAACCTCTCCGGTATTTTCAACAAGAGTAAAGGTTTATTCATTTTTCTCTCTTTAGGATTAGTTTTCCCGTTCTTCCTAAAGTCTTTTCATTCTCTTTCACGGCCTGTAGCACCTTGCATTTTAGTGGAATTATTGCCTTGCTTGGGATGAATGATTAAAAAATAATCCGAGAATTCTATGAATTCTACGATTTTACTTGCATGGAAATGCCTTTTATTCTACTTATTAAAAGTCAAAATAGATTTCTGCAACTCATTTCCCAATTCTTGCACAATACAAGTAATAGTCAAGATCTGAAGAAAAAAATATTAAAATTATTAAAAAAACAATCCTTTAGTGAAGTTCGTCATCTAACGTTGATCGCGTCTTACTACATTCGTCTTTCTTGTTTAAGATACAAACGACAAATATTTAAACGATACAATACTTAGGTAAGGGATTAAACTTAAGAATATTAAAATTACCTCCTTGGTTATCCATTGAAACTGCTATCCACCAAAAGAAAAGAAGACAATCCCCACTGCAGGCAATTTAAAAGATAGTTCGTGCAGCTGATTGGTTGTACAAACATCCAATCGGATATGCGGAATACGTGGTCTTTCTTCGTCTAATTCTTTAAAATGGCCAGAGGAGTTGATAGCGTTTCACTGTGAGGGGGAATGAGGGTTTGATCTCCCCTGATTGGGTCGATTTGCTGATGGGGAGTATGATGTTGAAAGACCCGAAACTCCCTGATGAACAAAATCAAAACATCACTGACGACCCCCTCGGGCGCGTACTTAAAAGCGTATTTTGAATTATTCCCCCGATCTGTTTAGATCTTATCTGTTATATATTACCGACTCCTCATATTTGCAAATTCATTACCCTTAAACATATAACAAAGTAAACTGTCGTTACTGTCCAATTTCAGTCTAGCATTGTCAGATTTTATCGTTTTACTTCCAAATCACTTACTCACGATGTCATTGCAATTCAACTTTATATATAAATGGTAGATAAATCTAAAAATTCGAGTCGACAACTCTTTTATCTTTTTGGTGACATTTGACTTTATCTTCATCGACTACTTTTTATCAATTTCAGATTTATAGTAAAGAAGAAAACGTGACACAGACAGACATATTTTCAGCTATTGTAATGGTGGCTGACTTGCAGCATTGTTGTACTTGAAAGCATTATTTAAAAATTTCATCGGATGCTATGTAGATGATATTACTGTTTCAAAATCATCTTTATTTTCTCAATAGTATCATTGTCCTATCGATACTTCTATGGATAATATTCACAAGCTTCATTCTTTTTTGCCGTCAGCTCAGACATTTATGTTCAAGATCTATCCTGCTACGTCCAAACGACTGAATCAACTTCATATCATACGATGACTTTTGGGAAGAATGCCATTCCATTCCAAAAGCTTTTCCCAAAGAACCGTTTGTTGACCATAGTCTATGAATATAGAATCCAGCGCAGTACGTAATCTGTTCAATGAAACAACTTTAAAGATTAACACTCACGAGTCAGACACTCTACTGAATCTGACTATATCGCCAATACCACCAGCAGCTGTTCCGTAATTATTCAGTCTTCGATATCAAAGGCTGGCTGTAATATTTAGCCCCACCACGAGGGTTACATGTGGCACAAGGCCGGGTTTAACGTGGGATTTCCGAGACTGTAGGCTCGGCCAAAAATATTCCCTATTGGAACCCGTAAAAACGGGTTCAGCTACAGTCTACCACCCCGAACGAGACTCAGTCCCTCGGCGGAGCCTCGTCCGCGTTCCTCTCTGCCCGAAGGCAGAGAGTTCGACTGCTCAGCCATCAAAAGCTGGCTGTGCATATTCGGGAAAAACATGGTCGCCTTTATACACGTGTTATTGAATATTTTGAGCCTTCTGATTGGTTAAAACTCCTATTGGTGAACTATAAAATAAGTCAGCTCATTTTGGTTGGCTCACTAGTATACCATTGTGCCCCAAAACTACAACACCGTTCGTTTGCGGGACTGACTACTGCTAATATGCTTCCCAGGGTATGAAAAAATAAAGTACTTCAAGTCTAGTGTCAATCTATACAACATACCCTCGTAATTTTTGCATACAACTTCCTCTTACGTTCATATTACATTCCTCTTTAAGTAACATTCTAGCTTGAGAAACACTTAGAGTTCGTATTGGGTGAAATTTAGGAAAAAAGTCTCTCTGCTTGTTCTTTTAGGGTTTTTTTCTTTTTAGCGGATGCGGTATCTAGCATTCCTAAGATTTATATAGAATTTATTTTTTAGAGATAAAACTAATCACCGTCATATTCTCAGCTAATTCCACCAATAAAGCAAAAAAACAAAAAAAACAAACAAAAACAAAAAACACCGAAGGGATTAAATCTAACAAAAATAAATAAGAATAATTTATAGTGTCATAGAATATTCTAGGATATTACAAATGTCAGTGACTGCTCCAGATTAAAATCCTTGCAACAATGTCCAACTAAATACATTGTCCAACTAAATACATTGTCCAACTAAATACATTGTCCAACTAAATTATGGAAAACGTATCGTATTTCTCGCAGATTATCAAAGGTGTGGTGAATAGGTATCGTTATTTACATTTTTTTTCATTCAAACATGTCCACTCATTTGTTGCTATTATTAAAGCCATTCCAGGGTTCGGGCCTTCAATTTTCTGCGGGGTCTGTTCATCTGAAATGTCTTTGAAGTATATTTCAAATTGTAACTCATTATTCAATCTATGCTTGTTCATTATCATTCAGTTGTCCATGTCTCAATATATCTCATCTTATATTTTTAATACTGCTCCGTTATTGGTTGACCTGTTTTCAATGAAACCAACTCCGAAGAGCCCCACCTGAGATTGAACTCATGATTACTCTACGAAAACTTAGTAGGGAGACACTGGATTCAATTTAAACAAAAAGAGGAATAACTGAGTAGGACTTAAAAATGAAGATGGCACATCAGTAGACACCGGGGGTGGAAAAATCTAACTTCTATATCAAATAGAGAGTTCTTTCCGAGATACCCTGAAGATAACCTGGAGCGACAGACACATGAAGATGGTCAGATAGGCAAATACTCGAAACCTTGTGATGAAAAAAGATGATGGCGTTAGTAAATAATGTAAATAATGATAAATTGCCATCCCAGAATTTCAAAAGGAACAATAATTCTTCTGAAAACATTCAAAGAGACATATAAGAAAATAGGTTTCTTGTTAAATATTGGCTTCAAGAGAAATGTAGTTTTCTTTCTTCGTTTTACGTTGTGGAATATTTCCATTGAAATTACAACGATTTGAAAATGTGTCTCATATTTATATGCGAATATAAAGATATCCAGAGATATTTTCAATTTTCCATTTAAACAAAAGATCTCAATGCACTAACTTCTTCAATTTTGGCACATACCTCATCTAAGATATTTCGAAATCAACGTGACACATTGCATTTATTAATAGGAGAGACCACCCCACGAAAAATGTTTCATATTAGATAAATATTTCAGAGGCATATTATGAATGAATGTCAGTAAATTTTGAGTATCCCTACCAATAACCTATACATTTTTAACATTAAATCTGGAAAAATGGCGTCTTATATGAAAGCGAATTCCAATAAATGGTATCAGTGTACCACGATAAGGCAAATATTGAACTAGTTGACATTTATTAACGCTTTCAGAACGTTTACTAATGTGAGCACGATTAGGCGGTAGGTCATTTTTCAACCGATATAATAAGGGTATGTGTCACTAACTATGCCCTGCCCGACGTTGTACAGCTTTCAACTCATGAAATGAAAATATTTTCTTTTGGCTAACTAAAAGGCATAACCACCATTGATAACTATGTTGGGAAAATATAACTTTTGAGGTGGCAACATGGATTATTGACCGGTGTTATTGTCTTCGTTCTATTTGTTTTGATTTCATGGACAATAGAAAACCTTATTGTCGAAGCATCACTCGTTGATTCAGCAACGTGACTTAACAACAGAAATACATGTTTGGCGTGTTTATCTGCCACGGCATCGAAATATGATAAGAAGAGACGAATTAACAGAAGGTAATAAACGGCAAGAAACACGTTACAAAGTAACACTGCCGAAACTCGGCGTTATCATCGATTTGAGATCGGAATATATATATATATATATATATATATATATATATATATATATATATATATATATATATATATATATATATATATATATATATGTATATATATACACACACACACACATATATATATATATATATATATATATATATATATATATGAAGAAATGTAGTCTTAAAATGTGCTATATTTATGGGATAAAATGCTAATACCAGATAGAGCGTGTGTAAATATAAAACTTAATATAGAAGTCAACACTTAGAGGTTACAGTCTAGATGCAATCGTCAGGCTTGTAGCCTGACGAATACATCTAGCATGACACAGACTGTTGTGTTTAAGTGTTGACTTCTATGTTCATTTTATATATATATATATATATATATATATATATATATATATATATATATATATATATATATATATATATATGTATGTATATATATATATATATGTGTGTGTGTGTGTATGTGTGTGCAGGTATACCAATAGTAAGAAAAACAGGAAAAGAAAGATCATATGGTATACCCCTCCGTTCAACCAAATGGTCAGTACTAAACTTGTGCATAAGTTCACAGCCTTAATTGGAAAACACTTCCCCACAAATAGCAAACTTAGCGAAATCTTTAATAAAAACACCTTCAAATTAGGTTACAGCTGCACTGAAAACGTAGAAAGAATCATAAAAAAATTTAATAATAAAATCCTGGAAAAACACGCATGCCAAAACAGTGTCAATAAAACTCCTAAACAGCAATTAGGCAAAAATAATGAAAAATTATGTGATTGTAGAAACCCTAATAACTGCCCGTTAGAAAATAAATGCCTCACTAAATCCGTGGTATACCAATACACTATCTCATCCATTGAGAATCCTAACACTGACAGGATATACATTGGGTCAACGAAGAATAAATTTAAAATTAGATGGAGACAACACATAAGCTCCTTCAACAACATCCAAAATAGAAACCAAACATCTCTATCCCAATACTACTGGCATTTAAAAGAAACGAATAAAACACCGAAAGTAAAATGGAAAATAATAAATAGAACTAGAACTTGTAAAACCTGGGACGACCCATGCCCTTTATGCCTACATGAAAAACTACACATCATTAAGTTTCTAAATAATGAAAAGTTATTAAACCATAGACAGGAGTTAATGGTTTTTTGCCGACATCAAAAAATTTATGCATTAAATAGTTATTAAAAAAATAAATTCTATAGTTTAATAAAAGCTTTAAAAGCTCAGCCGAATCATTAAATAGAAAAACCCTTTGTGGAGTCGCCAAAAAAAATTCTAATCCATTTCAACACGTTTGTAAAAGAAAATAGCCATTTGAATAAACAAATAAATAAACCGATTAATAGACAGATAATAATGAAACAGAATCCTCTCGACACTTAACGACCTGCCGCAAGGCCATAAAATGCCTTTTTTGACCAACTAGACAGCGACCGCTACTATCAGACTTGAAATAGGGACCACAACATAACCTGACATAAACCTTTCGAAAGGAATTGGTCTGTAGATAAAAATTAATTCGTAACTCTTAGACCAGCTAATCAATATATCCGACCCTAGCCGTTTCCATAGTAACTAATGTTGCAAGAGACCATACTTATAAACACGCGCAAACGACATGATAGCTTATTCCCAAATTATCGCTTGGCGAGGAAGCGAGACCAGACACCTTAATTCAACTTAATTTCAAAAATTATATTAAGGGTCTCGGCTCTTGCTTTTCAAACATGAGAACTCTTATATGTAGCGAAGGAATCATATTTTAAAAAAATATTACAATTATATATATATATATATATATATATATATATATATATATATATAAACCAAGGGGTTTGTGCAGAAAAGTACTGAAAGTTTTATGGGACACTAAGAATCACTTCTCGCCACTGCCAAACGGAGAAAAATGGCGTAGTTTGGACACTTTACAAGGCACGGCAGCTTGTTCAAGAACATCATGCAAGGATCCGCCATACGATTACAAAATTCTTGCTGATGATGATTATGATGGTATATACATACATACACACACACGCATATATATATATATATATATATATATATATATATATATATATATATATATATATTGGAAGAGTAAAAATATTAACAAGCTTGTTTCGCCTTTTTTTAGTTTTCAGCATTTCAGGATGAGAAGAGGAAATGTTGAGATTATTTAAAATAATGAAAATTGGTCCTTTGGGTGACGCAGATTTTGAAATGATAATTTCATAATAGGTAAGAATAGCTGTTTGTAGAAAGAACTAAACCACATGGAAACACCACACCAGTCGTTGCTGAGATGTATTTGACCAAAGAAGGCAAAAACATATCCAAATGCATTTAATTCCGTATTTGTGTTTAAATCATTATTCTTTAACTTCGCACGGAAGTGATCAAAAGATCTAATGTTTTGTTTAACACCCTGTCTATGACGCTTTTTCTCCCTTTCTTTCTCGTCCTCAATCCTACACTCGTTTCAATCTGGCTGCTCAGTCAACGAATACTGATTTGCATTGTTTGTCTATTATTATGACTAGCACAAAAACTTTAGGCTTTTACATACAACGTAGTATGGACATATGATGCATGACAATCAAGCGAGTATATCTGAAGTTAACATTACTTACATCACATCAAGTGTCGTTAATATTAAAGACGACATTTGAAGCGTTTTAAGTGTCGCACTATAATGCATGAATGCACCCCCTTCCAGATTGAATTTACCTTTCATATATAAGGTGGTTGTTATCTTCAAATAACATGAGGAATGCAATACTCAGATAAATAGCACTGATAATAGGGAATATTCCTGGCCAATTGCATTTTTCCCCGGTATATTCGTGATATGCCAAAGGCGAGGTCGTTATGAAGACAAGTGAAGCAGATGGAGCATAGATTCTACTAAAGAAATGGGAAGAGGGACATCGGTTTAAAGTGGCATCATTTGGAATCTATACTCGAGTTACCGATTCTGATTTCTTTACCTATAAAGTAGACGACAATTAGGGAACTGAACAACTTCATATGTTAGACAAAAAATGATAGGCAAATCTCTTATTCGTCATCAGATTTATCAGTTATTTATACGCGGATTTACTACAAACGCTTTAAAAGATCACGTATAAACTTCCAATAAATGCGCTTAAAGAGTTGACATTAGAAATATATCATAGTAAACAGAACATATAAAAATATGTTATAGTAAAGAGGACATAGTGAAAGTGGCAAAGCTAACGGGACATATAAATATGTCATAATAAACGGAATATAGTAAGACTATGTAATTTTAATGAGAACAAGGTATGTTATATAGGATATAGTTACATTATATCCTCTAAAATGCTCCGTAAAATGTCATATTAAAATATCTGATAGAAAACAAGATATGGTGAAGACAAGGACACCACGTGGAATTAATTGTTTCAATCTATGCAATCATTACAGTGAATGAATGCTGTTTATTTATGTGTTAAAATACACTTGTTTTTATTTTCATTCATTAGTATGCATTGAACAGCCTGGGATATAACAACTTGAATACAGGACACAGGAAGAATATAGCAAACTAAAGAAGACATATGTAAAATCCGAACGGGAACAACGTAATATAGGTGATAGCAAAGAGAAGATAGCAAAATATTTTTTAATAAAGTGAACATAATAAAAAAATATCCTAGTAAAGATTACATCTGGTATCATCTGGCATTCCCTGGCGCTGTTTTCTGTCCCTACATGTCACACACTTGTGTCCCCTTGGATTTTAGCAGTAGCAAGAGACGGTTGTTACGACTCTGCCCAAACCACTGGAAACGTAATAACCAGCGCAAGACACGTAGCTGTGCTAAGTTGTGTCATCATCGCTTCTCAATGGAATCATTTAAATTAAAACATGTATGTGTGTGTCTGTGTGCGCGATACAATTAATGTATACTTGCGCACGCAAAAACGACCGATTTTCTACTCATATTTTTAAATATATTTCTTTTTAATTTTGCTAAACAGTAATGTTGAATTATTTATAGGCAACTTGTTCATAAGCAGATGAATCTGAAAATACATAAATATATTTTGAATCAGTCGATTATTGTAGTTTTGAAGAGGAATGATTTACACAGTTATGTAAACTCTTATTTTTCATCTCCGTGTAGTAATGAAATTCATCTATCGATTAAACTGTTTAACAAGTGGATGGTTTAATAACTGTAGGATATAACACTCAGTCATTTTGATTGCGAGAATAGATTCGAACACATGGAATTTTTTGATATGAGGATTAATACTTGGACATTTAACTATTACCTTTAATAGACTATATTAAACAGATTTCAAAGAAAAAAAATAGAAATAAAAAAGTTTTAAAAATAGTGATGTTTCGTGTGTTCTATGAAGACAGGCTCTTGGAAAATTTATGTGCCAGTCGTGTGTTGAACTTTGGAAATGGTATTTGCAATAGACAAGTTAGCCTAAAGCAGTAAATATTGCGAATGATACTAAAGTTTTATTTTCACAGGTTTTTTACGATACATGCATACATATATATATATATATATATATATATATATATATATACACCCATATATATCCATATCTATATATTTATATAACTTTCTCTCTTTCTCTCTCTTTCGTTCTCTCTCTCTCTCTCTCTATATATATATATATATATACATACATACATACATATATATATATATATATATATATATATATATATATATATATATATATATATATATATATATATATATATATATATATAATATATATATATATATGTGTGTGCGCGTGTGTGCGTGCTCGTGTGTGGTTGTGTGAATATAGTATATTTGTAGAGAAACTTATTTTATACGGGTTTTATTGAATGTGACTGGCATTTTAAATCAAATAAGCTGGTTTTATAAAGATTTTGTAATATTCCTACAAGTTTGTTTTTGGTAGAACTAAACGCGTGCAGAAACTGTCCATATTTTTTTTATCTCAGTCGCTTTCGGTCAATTCATTTCTCATTTTACAGGGGTTCGGTGTTAAAGGTTTGAATGTTTCTGGTATGCGGTGTATTATACTTCTTGGGTTACCCCCACTTACTTCATTTAAAAAAACGTCGATAGGAGACGCTTCTTAAGCCTATAAATTTTCTGTCATACTCTCTTTCCTTTTTCCACTTACACGGTAATACTTTGCAGCGAACTTTGCACTTCAAAAATTTCATTGCAATGTCAATCTTTATCTACTGTCTTCCTGATTACTCCTCTATCGATCTCGCTCCTTAATAATATTTCTCTTTGTTCTTATTCTTTCACACTCATTAATCCCTTGCATCTTGGTGGCTTTACTACCTTGAATTGGGTGAATTGATTACAACAAAGTGCAATAGCCTAATCTTATATCGGTTACTTTGTATTCAATGTTTTACCAAATAACTTTTCTTGCTATAGAATAAAGATTCCTTTCAGAATCGAAGCAAAAAATTAAGAGATAGGAAAATACCAAAAACGAACAAAAAAAAAGAACGCTGAACTGCTATATAATATACAAACTAGTAGTGGAGGTTGAACGATTCCTTTATAGATGTCATTGATATTTGATGGGACACAGATGTAAATCACACGAAGAATGTTCAGAATACGAAGAGTAACGAGAAAACTATAAAGAGTTTATGAACGACATGGAACCAATTGCCGATAATCTTGAAGTGACTCCTGAAATATCTGAAGAAAGGAAAGTGTGAGAATTTAATACTAAAAGTCCTTTCGAAAGCAAGGATGGAAACTATAGAATAATCTAATTTGAATTTCAGTTAAATCGCAAAACAACAAATAAAATCGAAAATACAATTTACTTAGATCAAGAAAAATTAGGATGTTATGAAGAGTTTTGTTCGCATACGACCTGCAACTTCATAGTGTGTAATAGAAGATATCGACAATATATTTTTATATTTTAGTGGAAACGGAAAGTAAGACATTTTTTCGAATAAAATAATACAATCACTTCGAATGTCTTTTGTTGGTGGTTTTTGTTTAGCGGTATATCAACACCTCTATGGGTTATTTAATGTCAAAATGTAAACATGTGTAAAATCTTACGTCTACAAATATTTTGTACATAATTTTATACGTTTATACGCATGCTTCATAGATATAGATTCTGTAGATATCTAATAAAGTGCAAAAGAGAAACTCGTTTCTATGTTCTATACGTTTAACATCCAAGATGTCCGCTTCGATTTTTTGTCTTGTATTTACACAATAAAGATTATGAACCTGATATTTAGTGTTTCATTAGCTTTCGCTTCCTATATGTCGAACGATATGTTATCATTATCATTGCAATCGCTTGTCGAGGAAAATTAGGGATGAAACACCTTTTTTATCACAAATTATTGCACAAAACCTGTTCAATACCTTCATCGTATTCAACCTCATTTACTTTGCCTTTAAAGAAATTGCAAAAAGTCAACTATTTGTCAGATAAGATAGCAACTAAAACAGGACTTCCGATGTGTATATGTCGGAGTGTAAACAAGGAATATCATTATACATCTGAAGCTCTTTATCAAAATGTCTCGGATGAGACGGATTTCCGGTTATAGTGAGGATGTTACTAACCTACAAACGTGTTTATTCAACTCTGATAATATCTAATGGGCGGGAAGTTAATCAAAACATTTCTAGGACATAACTCCAGTAACGGATGCAGTATGATATAAATGTCTACATATGAATGAAATTGGGTGTATGTCATATTATGGAAAAACACCACAAAGTTTATATTTTTAATTGTCCATAAATGCAGGTCAATATGTTGGCAGTTTATAAATAATTTTGAATTTGCACTGGGATTTTTTTCAATCCGATAAAATCTTGTATTTTGTATCTGTATTATTACTTATTTGTCGCACTCTCGAAATAAATTTTTTTTTTAAATCATTAAAGGAGAAAATACCGAAAAAGAAATGGAATGAAAATAAATATAATTCGCTTCATTCTCAGTCTTATCTATTCTAATTTCTAAGAAGATAATACGTTTTATTGTTAGCCCATAACATGGCCAATATTTTATAGTTAATACGAGTATATATTGATCCTGCTACAATATCTCTTCTTGTTTGCCCTTCTTTCTCTCTCAGGTTTTTTCTCAGATATGACTGGTCCTTTCGGGACGTGTGATATCACGCTTAACTTCAAATTATATCCTTAAATTACCCTCAATTAATTATTGGTCTTTCATTCTTTTTGTCACATAAATTCTTATGTAATTCATCTACTCGACAATGTCATTTTATTTTACCCCGGCTTTTGATGTCTCTAGTTTATCGTGTGATTTTAAAATTCTCCAAACTTTCTTTCTAACATACATTTATCAGAATGTACATATTGATAACTCTAACCACAATCCCACCCTCCAGGATTCACTTATACTTTGATAAAAACAGCTTTATATAGTAAACAATTTGAGTTGAAAAATATACAAATACACATGACATTTTATATCGATATACGTATCAGAGAAATTGTTAATTTCGAATTAATGCAAATTCGCACAGTTCATCATTCGACCCCAATCAAGGGGATAATGCCATTAAGATGCAAGGATTTACTGAGAGTGAAAGAGAACAAGAAGACTTTAGCGAGTCAGAAAGATGAACAAGATTCAGGAAGACCGAAGAATGCGATTATAGGTGACAGGGGAGAAATCAACAGAAATACATTTCAAAAGGTGAGTAGTCCGATAACAGAACTATTTGAATAGGTTATTAATTCAATAAAGAGCTGTTAAACGATGACATAGTTGCTAATGTATTTGTACAGGTAAATTCTGGTTTCAAAGTACCAAAGTGTTGAACTCATAAGAACAATGTACATATTTATAAAAGTGTTGTGGTGGGATCCACCTAATCTGCATAGGTGACTACCAACTATATAAATAATGGTTGGTACCGGAAGACGAGAAGTGGAATCACGAGATCCAACTAGAGACTCTGATCGACTGCGACTAGTCAACACATTCTCCAGGAACGTCTTCCCAGAAATATACAGAAATACTATATGTACTTATTGTGTACACTTTCTTGTTATAATACATTCTTGTTCTAAGTACATTTTGTGTTGCAATTATT
Organism: Acanthosepion esculentum; assembly: GCA_964036315.1. Lineage (NCBI taxonomy): Eukaryota > Metazoa > Mollusca > Cephalopoda > Sepiida > Sepiidae > Acanthosepion > Acanthosepion esculentum. The sequence continues at coordinate 7,765,396 of OZ038476.1, forward strand.
ATTCCATGCCATAGACGAGATTCAACAATGAGTCAAGACTCAACAATGGCGACGAAGTAGAACGAACCATACGCCAAGTTTCAACAATGGCAAAGAAGTAGAACGAACCATACGGAAAGAAGAAAGAATTAATAGTGAGAGTTTTCAACAATTGGGACAAGTCATTGAAGAACCCAGGCTGAAAAAAAAACTATTAATTCAAAGTCCAACGTTAACGTAACGACGAAGGATTCTGAACTTCTGGATATGTAAAACTCGTTAAAAGACGACTAAGCATAAAGGAACGTTCACTCAGAAAAATTGAAAGGTGTCGTGAACGAATAACGGTAATTTTAAATTAAAAAATTATCTACAACGAGACACCCTCTAAAAAGAAAAATTGGCCGACTACAAAATCATGCATGGATTAAAAGGAGCACAAATACACCGTGTCGACTTTGAAAGGTAACAAACTTTAAAAAATTATTTTTTTTAAATTATTTGTTCAACAATATAGTGACGAATTAGCTCTGATAAGAAAATCAGACGTTGTCATTGAAATACGCGAACAGAAGTCGATAACGAAAAAAAAAAAAGTCCGACGCTCTCTGTTCACGAAAAAAAAAATACCAAAGTTGATTAGCACGGGCGTGAATGTAAAAGCTAGACATAAAATAGAAAAGTCGTACGTTTGTTTCGATTTTTTTGGTCAGCTTATATGATATTCGTGGATACACAAATTAAAAGTATATTCCTTGTTGCATGAACACTATCAGCTAAAAATGGAGGAACTATCCAAAGTCATATCTGAATTATTAAAATCCCAGCAGTTGAGTCAACAACGTCAGCAAGAACAACAGATAGCACAGCAAGAACAACTGATAGCGATGCAAAAATATCAAGAACGTCAAGAGGAAAGACTTTTGGAAATTCAAAAGTTAATACTGGAGAAATTAAACAACTATCAGGCAAATGAGGGAAATTGTTCATACTATAATAACACCATATTTAATTCGCTGGAAACTTTCAACTATGTGCCAGACGAAGAAAAAACGTTTGAAGCGTACTTTAAACGATATGAAGATATTTTCTACACAGACTGTGAAAACTGGTCGAATTCAAGAAAAGTCAGTCTATTACTAAGAAAGCTAGGTACAGCAGAACATAGAAAATTTGTAGATTTTATTCTACCGAGAAAAAAAACTGAATTGGAATTCTCGGAATCAGTGAAATTGCTAAAAGAGCTGTTTGGAGCAAATATGTCGCTTTGGCATAAGCGATGGTTATGCATGAATGTCTCTAAAGCCGACGATCAGGATTACTTAACATATGCATCTATAGTGAATAGACATTGTGACAATTTCAGATTGGCAGAGATTACGGTTGAAGAATTCAAGTGCTTAATTTTTGCTCAAGGACTGGTATCCAGTAAGAGTGCCGAAATAAGACGTAGAGTTTTGTCTAAACTCGAATCTGAACAAGGCCTTACCCTGCAAAAGTTAGCAGAGGAGTGTCAACGGGCCGTAAGTTTAAAAAAAAGAGTCGCAAAAAATCGAAGTAGCTGGCAGTGCTTATATTAAAAAAATAAAAAAGCAGCCAAATTACCCATCAGAGAAAAATTGGAGAAAAAATTCAGCGTATTTTAATAATAGACAAGAAAATAAAAAGAACGAAAATAAAAAAAAGTCCCACCATATAATTGCAGACGTTGTAACGAAAGACATTGGGAGATAAATTGCCCATATAGAAATAAGAAATGTTTCGTGTGCCAAAAGAATGGTCACAAAGGATCGAGTTGTAAAACAAAAAAATTCAAGAGCCGAATTACACAAACAAATTCGAATATCAAATCAGATAGAGATTTGAGGAAATATGTGACGACTGAAATATTCAAAAAGAATATCAAATTTCAACTCGATTCGGGGTCAGATTTAACAATAATGAACGATAAAACATGGAAAAGTTTAAAAAGGCCTACAATAATGAAGTCAACGAAACTCGCTTGAACGGTAACTGGAAAGCAAATTAACTTCGAAGGCGAGGTTGTACTTCCAATGAAATTGAATGGGATCGTTAAAAAAATAAAAGTTTTCATTCTGAGAAATGGAGAAAACTTGTTGGGTAGAGATTTTATTGAAACATTCGAATTGTGGGATAAACCGTTAAACTCATTCTGCAGAAAAGTAGAAAGTAATACGAAATCAAGACAGGACATTAAAGAGGAATTAAAGAAAAAGTTTCAGGAAACCTTTACACCTGGTCTTGGAATATGTAACAAATTTGAAGGTAAATTTGAGTTAAAAGAAAATACTATGCCTATATTTAAAAAGAAACGTAACGTGCCTTTCGCAAGTGTAGAGAAAGTAGTAGTACCAAAAAAGTTGCAGAAAAGAATCCTACGGGACTTTCATATGGGTCACCCGGGGATTAATAGAACAAAAAGCTTAATGCGAAGTTTTGTATATTGGAAAGGAATGGATGTGGATATCGAAAACATGGTTCATCGATGTAAAGGGTGTGCGTTAGCAGCTAAGGCACCACCTATAGTACACAAACCATGGCCAAAGACGGATCCTCCGTGGGAAAGATTACACATTGATTTCGCTGGTCCAGTAGAAGATTATTACTACTTAATAGTGGTAGATAGCTTTACAAAATGGCCGGAAGTACTACGCTGCAAAAATCCTACGTCCAACACCACAACAACTTTTTTGCATGAACTATTTGCACGGTTCGGTGTGCCAGAGTGTATTGTGAGTGACAATGGTACACAATTCACTTCTGACGATTTTAAGGAATTTTGTGAGTTATATCAAATTAACCACATAACGACGCCGCCGTATCATCCGAGATCCAATGGACTCGCAGAAAGATTTGTAGATACGTTAAAGCGCGCTCTGAAGAAAGCCTCAGGAGTTCCAACGGAAAAGGCGCTTCAGCAATTCCTACAAGTATACAGAATCACGCCTAACCAGAGAACACCATCAAACATGGCACCAGCTGAACTAATGTTCGCTAGGAAAGTTAAGTCAGTGTTTGACAAGCTTTTGCCAGGAAGAAATAGAATAAAGAACACTATGTATACAGCTAGAAAAAGATACACCCCCAGAGAGAAAGTCTTTTTCAAGTGCTATAGAAACAACATTGAGTTCTGGGAGCGAGGCATAGTGGATAAGAGAATCGGTGACCTGATTTACATAATAAAAGTGCCGAAGAATACTCATAAAAGGCACCAGAACCAACTCAAAACATGCTACGTGCTAGAGCATGAAGAGAGTATACCGGATGAGGAGGAAGATCCCATTGATGTAATGTATGATACTTTTCAAGTAGAACCTCCGCAGAGTGCTCCTGAACCGAAAAGATCCGGTAGGAAACGAAAGTTCACGGACCCATTGGACGTGAATCCAAAATGAAAAAGATATTGAAAAAAAAAGATATACATATGAACTATGCAAAGGGGATCTACAAAGAAATAACCATAATCATCATCCCATATAGAAGCCAGTTGAAATCCAAAAGGATTCCAAGGCTTGGGAGGGTGGTGTTGTGGTGGGATCCACCTAATCTGCATAGGTGACTACCAACTATATAAATAATGGTTGGTACCGGAAGACGAGGAAGAGGAATCACGAGATCCAACTAGAGACTCTGATCGACTGCGACTAGTCAACACATTCTCCAGGAACGTCTTCCCAGAAATATACAGAAATACTATATGTACTTATTGTGTACACTTTCTTGTTATAATACATTCTTGTTCTAAGTACATTTTGTGTTGCATTATTATTCCATGCCATAGGCGAGATTCAACAATGAGTCAAGACTCAACAAAAAGTAAGAGGTAAACTACGTCACAAATATAAGTTATACGAAATATACACAGAAGTCGACTTGGTAAAAACCTGTTTTTTTTTTGGGGGGGGTATGTAATTTATTGCTTCAGAACAGGTGCGATCACGGTTCTCCGCAATTTCCTTTTCTTTGTAGGTGTTAATACATTTTTTCTGTTTGCTATCTCTCCTAATCACTGTTTTGCGAACCATTTACACAAGTTCATTAGCTAGTTATTGTTCTACATTCTTATGTCCATCTTGTCTCTTTATGCCCTGTGAGTGTCAAATTTTTCTCGCTATCTTTCCTCATAATGTGCCTCTTAAATTCAACTGTATTTTTTTACAGTGGGGTTCACCCCTATACATGACCAGCAACCGGAAGTTTATGCTAAGAGGAGATTGTAATGATCAGGGGAAATTGGTTCCACAGAGCAGTTGTTCACGGGAAGAAGCTGTTCAATTGAAATTTGCTCCCCACTAACGGAATAGGGAGGGAATGTGAGTGGTTTCCTACAATGTGAGTGATACGGCAGGTCCTAGCCGTGAAGGATAGAACTCGCAGAAACAAGGAATATAGTTCGTCCGTGCACTTTTTTATGGAAGTAGCGAAAGGATTCAGAGACACAGTTGGACTCTATCAAGAATGGAAAGAGAGGATTGGGCAGCATTTTAGGCCTGATCTATTTCTTGTAATGGTAGAAGATAGCACGAGGATTCAGGTACTTACTGGAGCTGTTTAGGGAACCAAACATTTTTCCTGGATCTATTTTTATGGTTCTAAGTATAATTGTCCTTTCGATTCCATTTTCCCTACAACATCGTGGTTGATCTCATGTTCTGTCTATGATATTCCCAACATCCTTATTCCTGTTTCCCTGACAAATATAATCTCCAACTATTTAAGTGTAACGTTAATCGACATCTCCATTTACCTTGATCTATCCACTTTCCTTCTCCACATCCTTTCCCCCTTTTATTCATATCTGCTCTCGCTCCAAATCTTCTGTCACCCCCTTGCCTTTATCGATGCACTATCTTTCTCCACATCCTTTCCTCTACCACTCCTATCTGCTCTTCCTCCAAACCTTCTGTAACCCCTTGCGTGCTAGTGGCTTTCAGCCTTGCTTGGAGTGAAAAGCTTTAAAAAAATCCCCTTGTTGAACCATATTCTGTCTGAAGGCCCTTCTCCAAATTGTAGTGATACATTTTCAGTGATTTGTTAAAAGAAATCCCAGATTGTTGTACTTGTTTCATTCTGAAGTGTTTAATTAGACGTTCCTATCTTGAGTTTTTCCTTTTGATGATAACCATAGATTCTGTCTTACATTTGATGATTATTTTTTTCTTCCTGCTTTTATTTACTACCCTTTATCTGGGTCCCTTTCGTTCCGCTGTTAAGATAGTGTCCGCCTATAATTAACCCAGAATCTATAATATATGTGCAGATACCTTAAATAATATGCCTATATAAGAATATGTAGGACAATTTTCAAAATTAAAATAAATCAAAGTAACGCTGTTTAAATCGCTATGTTGAATTCTCCTAGAAATAAATATATATTGATTTAGTGTTTATTACTTAAAGTTTGTCATTTCTTCATGCGATAATTAGCAGTTACAGATTACCGGTATTGAATGCTGGGGGTGAAATCTTTAAAAAAGACTAGTCTTGCCGAGGAATATGGTCTCTTCTGCAGTTTATATTACCATATTAGACATCGAGAGTATTAGCAGGAAAAAAATTCGGTTAAGCTTAGCACAATGTTTATGAAATATATTTTCGTTTAATATTGTTTTTATCAACTAGCAATCGGTAAACGACATGGTAGGTCTATATATGACATGGTAAGTTTAGTTGTGTTTTATTATGTTCAGACAGTCAATCCTAACCTAAGAAAGAAGAAACTGCGGGTAGGGAGGAAGTAATACGTTCCCCAAGGGTATTTGCATGAAAATGAATGTGCTTTTTTTATCATTTCGTTCCATGTAACCCATTCTTGGTATCAAAAGTTTTCAGACACACATAAACGCAAAAATAAATTTCAAGTAACAACGAATACATTTTATTTAAAAAAAAAAAATGCAAAATGTAGTAGAAAATATAAATCCAGACTAAAGAATACATTGTTCCTGTTGTCTATGTATCAGTTTTTAAAGTTGTATTTCCAAGCCTTTGTTCAGCTTCAGGTGTAAGTCTCCATTCTGTTCATTCTGCACCTCCAGGCTTATTTTAAAAAAAATATCCCAGAGAATCATTAATAATGGGAACGAATAAGAAATATTATAATCTGGACAAACGACGTGACCAGGAACAATGAGTATACACACGCACACACACGCACACACACACACACACACACACACACACACACACACACACACACACACACACACATATATATATATATATATATATATATATATATATATATATATTAATTCATGTATATATTATACCTCACCAATAGCAAGACTTGGTGATTCATGCACAAGGCAAGCGTCAGGTGCTGAGTATAGTGTAGCCATTCGTAATTCCAATTTTAAAAATATCTGATTATCACAATGTTGGCGCAGTTATATATTATACTGAGATTACAGATTTTTGGGGGCATTTAAAATAAGCTGTATTTGTATATATATATATATATATATATATATATATATATATATATATATATATATATATATATATATATAAATATAAAAGTGAACATATATATGTGTGTGTATGTATATATATATGTATATATATATATATATATATGTGTGTGTGTGTGTGTAAAACATATTTTAGAGTTGTGACTGTGGATATTTCATTTTTTTATATTAAGAATAAAAGTATTTGCGCGAAATTTAATATCAGGAGCAACTGGGATTTGTCTCGCCAATTTCACGTTCCAGGCACTAAGAGCCGATCCACGAGGGTAAGATGCCATCAGTATCCAATACTGAGATTATTGTCATGTACGGCTTGTACAATGACTGGAGGAAACGATGCTGACTAGGAACAACAATTCCACAAGCCCACACAAACG
>OZ038476.1:7779745-7837245 GCA_964036315.1 Acanthosepion esculentum
CATAAATTTAGATACCTGGAGGTGTTTTAAAAGAGGATGTAAAATGCCCCGGCTTTGTCCTGTTAGTTCAATCTTTGATATTGTCTGACTAGCTACTGCTTTGCTGTCCCCGCCTTCAACTGGACCTTTGCACGATAATCTTGCAGAAGCTGTCATGCCGTGTTACGTGGACAAACCATGACATCTTCTGTCACTTAAATATTCTACTCGGCCCACGAATCTTTCGACCTCACTCCGTATATAGTCATTGGTTTTGTGTTCCCAGTAGAAGATGAACAGAGAGTTTCTCGGGCATTTGTTCTCGTACGCCTGGTTCCTTTTTTTCTGCCTCAGCCAGAAGTTTGGTTCTTCAATTTATCAGCGCGGAAATTAGATCGGTGAGCTACGTTCAAGTTTCGTCAAATTCATGTGGATTCTCTTCGTACTAATTTTTTCGGAAAAAGCATAACGCATATCGGCATTAAATAGCAAGGTAGACAGAGTTACAGCCAGTTTACTAGAATGCCAAAAGAAGCCATAGCAGTTTATAAATAAGAAAAATATTACGTAATGAGCTATGAGCACCTGAGATATTGAAAGAGCACAGCAATTAAGTGATATAAATATATATACGTGTGTGTCTATCTATCTCTCTCTATATGTGTGTGTGTGTGAGAGTGTATATATATATATATATATATATATATATATATATATATATATATATTGACTATGTATTTATCCTTTTTTTCTCTGAGCAACAAAATCTAAAATGTTATACAAAAATGGCGAAAAAATAATTTGAATTAATTCATTCATTCACCAAAATATCAATCATTGCGTTATATTTGACAGTTAATTAAAATTGCAAGAACAGTTAAGTAAATACACGCACTGTAATGCTGCAATATATATTCTGGGCTTTAGTCTATTTTTCTATTTACTATAAAGGCATTTACATAAAGGCACAATTCTCACCCATTTCGTAATATATTTTACTTATGCTACAATTTACCCGGGAAAATTAGACAATATATTTCCGAAGTCAATGAATGTGACCATTTGTTTTGTTTTTTTTCTACTAATTTGCATACTAACTGAAACTATGACAAATTAGATTTAACAGTTTTCAGTGGGTTTGGTTTGATCTCATTCATTTACTTTTTCTAAAAGGAAATAAGGAAATTGAATCGAAGATAGACTTCGCGTGGGTTAGTTTTGTCCAACAAGATGCTAAAATTATTATCAGCAGTACTCGAGTCATGTTCTTAAATACCACCGTCAGATCTATACTATCATATGTTTGTTATTCGGAGCGATAATTAAAAATGACTGAGAGCAAATGAATTGTCGAGATCTTTCAGAATATACTCTTTTAATCCATATCTTTTCCAGCCAGCTATGGATAAAATTGTAGGAAATATTGGGTCCTATAATTTTGGTCTGCAACCAGCATAGGAGAAGGAACTCTGAATTCAAACCAGATCGCGCTATCTTAAAAGTGCATATAATTACGGCTGTGGTCCGCGTGTGAATCCAAATACCTACTGAAATTCTTACTATGGATTTGCACGTCCGAAGAGCTACGACCCCTGCTACGCTTGGTCAGCTTTCGTTCGAATGCGCCGGGTTTGTGTTTTATAGATTCCTTTACATTCTATCAATGCCAATTCACATTCTGCAAAGTTTAGTATTGCTCAAAGGCAACCTGTTAAAACAAGAAGAATAGATGAAAATTTCGAAAGTACAGAGACATCAATCAGCTTAACGAAATGCCGACAAACAACGAACCACGAAATAGACAATGCGCCACTTCCAAATGACACACATTCCCTAGTGAAATTAACCTTACAGCGATGAACCCATTTCTTCCTAGTGTAAATTTAAAATGAATGCATAAGTATGTCCTCAATTCTTGACAAATATAAACAAAATATGTAGAAAAATAGGTCAGAGAATTATGTTGGAAAATCCCCAAGATTTCTTCGGAAACCGTGGAAATAATTTGTACAAAATTGTTACAAAATATAGAATGAAGAATTCGACAGTTTAATAAAGGTGCCAGGTTGATATGATTTAATGGCATCCAAGATTAATTACATATGAACCAATTGTATTTGTGAGATTTAGGTAAATTAAAGTAAGTATTAAACGTATATAACAGGAAAATAGAGCTGTAGTGGAAGGAAGATACCAAACAGACCAATTACGAAAAATCAAGACTAAAAAATTTAAAGGATTTCCAGAGACAGGTAAAACTACATTTTCCAAAATGTACGTGCATTTTACCAAGACACAATTAGTGAAAAAGAAGGGAATAATTTCTAGAATAGTATATAGGAATTATGTGAAAATGTTTAATTGGACAAATATCGTAAAATATATACTAAACCATGGGAATCAGAAGACAGATGCCTGAGCAGAATGTGTGCAATGAGGCATTACTTGACCTGCGCCCAACCGAAAAGGAACAATCTAGAAAGAAATCCTTTGATATCGAAAGAATTGGCGGCATACATTTATACGATATGATTCCATGTCGCTGGAAACTCAAATAATCCAAACATTTATCATTGAGGTGTATTTTGGAAATGTCAGCTAACATTCTGAGAAATTGCGAAGTAAATATTCATACAGGATTCTAAGATTTCATTGAAGTATCAAAAAAGAATTTCAGAGAAATATCAAAAGAAAGAATTGCAGTTAAACTTAGTGTTTCTAGTAGTATTTCTCGTAACGAGGAGGCGACTAGATCTAATCTTAAAAACTGCAAAGGATCGCCAATGAAAAGGAAAAAAAGTAAAATATATCATATGTTTGGCCACGAAAAAGGAAAATCTACAAACGGTGATAAGCAAAGGTAAATATCCAGGAAAAGAATCGCAGTTGAATTTGGTAAAGATAAATTCGCAATGTGAGGAAGGCGTAAGGGAAAACGTGTAACTAGTAGCGGATTTGATGCAATGGATAACAGGATAATAAAAGCATTAAGAGAAGAGGGCCGTTAAAAGTACATGTGTGTAATTTGCTGTGACTCAATAGAGAAGGAATAAGCGTAAGGAAAATAAAATAGAAAAGATAATTGTAACCAAACACTATATTACAAACCTGATAAAAGGAATGAGCTCCAGGCATATCGACAGTGGTATACATAGAGTAATTCCAGAGATGGACGGAAGAGGATACCAAATAAATAAAGACGAACTAGGAAATACATAACCGTGAATAAAGAATTTAATCTCAACCATAAACACCGGGAGATTACATGTAAAAAGGAAGGGAATTTTCTACATGAATATGATGTAGGAACTGCCAAAAGAGAATGGCTTAAATATATGTAAAGCAATATATGAAGAATCTTATTTGAAATATACGAAACAGGAAATAAAAGAAAACTAGGGCCGATTGAATAATGCAGTAAAGAAAAAAGAACGGACTAAGAAAGAGGGGAATTCTTCAATTATAGCGAGAATATCGGTAACGCAAAAATGAAAGGAAATAAACCTTGAAGATAACATAACAGGCCAGTATAAGTGTATTAGGGAAACGAAAAATGGCAAGCTTCAGAATAACAGTAGATTGTAACTCAGTGTCGAAAAAGAAGAGAACGGGGAAGAGAGTGAAAAACGATAGACGCGAGCTGAAACACGTATGACGTTTAGAGACTTGTCCCTAATTGCAGGAAAACTCACAATTGAATCCAAATGATACAAATCATTGTTGAATTTCCTTAATCTTTTATGGCAACATCAAATGGCTGATGCGATATTGAACACGATAATCATAATGAAGACAGTGAAAGGATATATAGGTTTCTCGAAGGAATTTGGGAATGTTGTGGAACATGACTTTAAGAATCGTCCTTGTCGTTTGTAGCCAGTTGGAATGACCCCAAAGTCTCGAGGAACAAAAAATAATGGACGAGCCAGAACCATACAGACAACAGCATAATTGGTAACTGCTGGAATATTAAGAAAATATTTGTCAGATTGAGAAGACTTAACTTGCAAAGTAAGCAATCATTTATTGTTAATGACAATTGTAATGTTAAGCGTTTCCTTTTATTGATCTAACAGCCATTACGACAGTCGGTTGAAATTTATAAAGCCTTTCGATGAAAATTCCAGCATTGATCTCAACTTCCTCCCTAACCTTGTGATTGAAGTAATATTGAAAGACAAAATTTTGATCATGTTATTATTTTCTGTTCGAGCTACATATGTTATCCATTTTACCTGTTACTGTTGATAAAACTCCTCAAATGACAAGCTTTCTCTTATTTAATTCAGTATTTGTGTTTTAAAGAAGGATGTCTATCGCTAAGGATTTCAGGCTTCGTTGACCCAAAGCCATTTTAATCATTGATCTTTGAAAGGGGTTCAATACAGATAATATGTTAGATATTGCTGAAACAAAAATGGCGTCTTGCCTGACATCCTTATCAAAATCTCTGATAAGACTAATGAAGAACATGACTGAAGTTCTTAGATTAATGCTTTAGGTTTAAAGCAAACTGCGTTGTTGGATACAACTACCCCTAGTGCAGCGTAATCTCTGTTCAATTCCTCATCTCCGATACGAAATCTGCTGTAACTGGAGAATCAAGATCCGGTGTCGAATTTTTTTTTTTAGTATATTTGATGTATGAAGCAACTAAGTTGACTTAGGAGTGACTTTAAGAATTTTGGAAACTTCTTAAATCGGAGACCGTCTGAGCTGATTGCATAAATTGACCTAAAATTATTTATAACTCCGCCGCCACCCGGTTATACGCTGGTTATATCAGAATCTCGGAATATATTACGCACATTTGTCCATAATGTATATGCACTATCAGATGGGGTAACATGATGGATTTATTACGTTTCATATGTTTGTACTCATTTGTACTCCTGTGTCACTTAGTTGAATTATGCTCTCTTTCACTCAACAACATCATCATCATCATCATCATCAACAACAACAACAAAAATAATATTAATAATAATAGTAATAATAATAATAATAATAATAATTATTATTATTATTATTAACAGTAGCAATAACAACAACTATACTCTTAATTTTCCACAAGAGAATGCCAATCAAAAATGTCTTTTCTTGTATTTTTTCTCGTTTAATTCTATCCGAAATATTCAAGCCCATAGCGGTTGAGTGAACAGAGGAAGCGACATGTTCTCCCCAGAAACACAAATGGCACCATCAACCTCTGACCTTTTTCTCGTTGGCAAATAATACAAGTAAAGATTCTCTCGTTTTTCGCATTTTTCCCACAGTATCTTGTCTACATATGTTATAGTTTCTTTGCGGGATAAATTATTAACAAGTATTGATGTATATATCGCTATAAAAATGTCTAGTATATATAAATGCCTATAATGGATAATTTGAAATATAGAATATGCATTCTTGCATAGTCCCCCCTTTAAATTCTCTCTGTAGTTAATTCAAGATGAATACATTCATTATTTGATATATCTTGCCCGAATTAAATCAACTCATTCTTGTTTCGTGATCGAAACCTGTTCATTTATTTAAATCTCTTATTCGCTCAGTAATTTGCTTTTAATTTTCAAATAAAAATCATTTTACTGTGACAACTTTTCCTTGTACCTTGTTTTGTATGTATTTATTCTCTCACATAATTCAATTTTAAATTAATTTTAGTTCCACTCTTGAGAGACTCTTTTAATATAGTTTACCCCTTCTTGCTATTGAACCAACTTTGGTATGATAAAACACGTTTGATAGTTTAGTTGGCTTCTCGACCAAGTAATTATACTTTTCCTTACATATCTATCTATCTATCTATCTATCTATCTATCTATATATATATATATATATATATATATATATATATATATGTGTGTGTGTGTGTGTGTGTGTGTGTGTGTGTGTGTGTGTGTCTGTGTGTCTGTGTGTGTCTGTGTGTCCAGGACAATTCATTTAAAACCGGACTTATTCATCATTTGAATTTGGGAATATTTATCTAATGAGTTAGTAAATTAATTTCGCCTTAATTTTAAAAAATGAAGTTTTTATGTATTAGCAAAACATTAGTAAAATTCTTTGAATATTAACGTGAGTCCAGGTTTCGTAATTTCCATAATACTTCCATATTATAAATTCTAGTTTTGATTAATAATGGCATTATCCATATCAGAACACACCACAGTTATTCCATCAATGACCATGGCATGTGCAGCAGTTTTTAACCAAACACAATACTCCCCAGGTCCAAAAACACCATATTCTCCAGATCTCACAACTGCGCTACATTTTACTCTCCAGGAAACGAATCATACTTGGAAGGAACAAGTTTTGAAGACGTTGCGTAATTCCAATAGAATGCCAAGAGCTGCTGCACGCTATCCCCAAAAGGAGTCCCAGAAATGCTTACAATATTGAAACGACAGTGGAGAAAATGTGTTGTTTTAAAAGGGCACTACTCTGGCTGGGGATAAATACAGAATTTTGTATGTTGCAGTGTTCTTTTCCTAGAACCAGGTTTGACAGATCTCGCATATTATTTACAGTCGGAACAGTTTGTTGTTACTATCACAAGATTTCTGCAGTTATACTCCTCAATCTTCAGCAGGATTATATTAATCTCGATTAACCTTTGAGAATTACGAACTGTACCATTTATTTCATGTTCGCGTACCGCTGTACATGTCTAAGGATAAATGAATAAACATATTAAATAAATAATAGACAAAGTAAGAAACTACAAATACGATTATAAACTAAGTAAATGCAATCATAATAATCAGCAACAATAATAAAGTATAGGAAGATGTCTCTGTCAAAAGACAGAGGGAAATTATTATTAATTAAAGAATAACAAACATATAAATGTAGTTAGTTCAGAGTGAATAAGAACCGAAACGGTCAGGTTATGTCAAAGGCCAACATTCCAGTTCCGATATATTTCGTTTAACAAATTATTTGTAAATAAAATTAAGAGAATATTTTCAAAGAATTAGAAATTAACGAAAACATTTTCATAAGCTTTACAATTCACACTGAACTCATTACATTTTATACCCTTCCACCTTTCTTAAATGACTAATGTTATATCTGAGGTCAGTGTATCAGAGTAGGACAACGTTCTGTTTTCTCACTCTCTAAATAAGTTAGTAATATCTCAATTTTTCGATTCATTTGGGATATGTTTGTAGGGCTTGAAGATTGAGAGGTTCTTTTTTAGAGCTCTGATGAAAGAAAATTTATTACCTATGGGATATTAAGTGTTTTAATTAACAATATATATATATATATATATATATATATATATATATATATATATATATATATATATATATATATATATATATATAAGTCCGTCAATTTTTATACAGTTTATTTTAAATAGAGAATTTACTTAAATATATGTATCTATAAAAATAAATTATAAAGGGAATATATATATGTGTGTGTGTGTTTGTTTGTTTTACTTTCAAACCCAGGCGCGATTTATTGATTTCTACGTGTCAGCTGTCCATCTGAGATCAGAACCTGACTGAGTCCATCGTCTGATTTTACCATAGATTATAATACACATTGCTCTGCCCTCGCCCCAGATACAGAACATAATTTAAATAGAGACATTCTTATTGTCTTGGATATCTTTTGCTCAATATTTCTTGTAAACAAACCAAATTATATCTTCTGTCAGTTATGTGCCATGCGTGATCCATCTTAGACTATAAAACCCGGCCTGCCCTGCTATTTACCAATAGCTGGTAGGAGAAGAGGATTCATACATTTCCCAAAGGGAGTGAATGTAATGTATTCGACTGGAATTCGAACTCGGTTCTCAGATTGCTCAATTCGAGCCGCTATCCATTGCTCCACCGTGCCATTTTGATTTTACTTTTCAATAATGGGCATGTAGCCTTATTTAGGGAGATAATCGATTGATAATAAAAGGGATAGAAAACACACAATGATATAAAGTAACAACAATTAAACTAGCTAGATCTTATAGCAAAAACATACATTTAAAAAATATACAATTAAATTTTGAAGAATGTGTAGTCACTCCAGCTTAAACATACATGAATTAAATTAAATTAATATAATTTAATTTTAATTAATTAAAAGTGTTCGTGTGATGTGTTTCGTCCGAAAGGACGAACCGCATCACTTCTAACGCTTTGCCATACTTATTTGCCATAGAATTGGTTTTGCCATATAAATTTAAACAATGATATATCTTTTGCCCCATATATATATATATATATATATATATATATATATATATATATATATATATATATGTATATATATATATATATATATATAAATATATATTATGAGAGAACAACAATCGCTTTCGTCAGACAATATCACATATCTGCAAATCTGTTTCATGGAACGGTAATATATATATATATATATATATATATATATATATATATATATATATATATATATATATATGTGTGTATATATATATAGGTAACTACACTCGTATGCGAAAAACTTCGGTTTCTTGATTCGCCAATGATCAAATCAATTTCGAGGAAAAAAAAGGTTTTAAAAAAGAAAGAGTTATGAACATGAACGTCTGTCGAAAATAAGCGTACAACATACTAATCAACTAACTAAAAAAGAGCTCAATAAAAATGTAGAGCAGACTTAGTCAAACCTCGAGAGCAAGACAAACCTAGGTAGGTTTGTCTGGCTCTCTAAGTTTGACTATATATATATATATATATATATATATATATATATATATATATATATATATATATATATATATATATATATATGTACACATATATATATATATGTACACATATATATATATATGTACACATATATATATATATATGTACACACATATATATATATGTATATATATATGTACACACATATATATATATATATATGTACACATATATATATATGTATATATATATATATATGTACACATATATATATATACATATATATATATATGTACACACACACACACATATATATATATATATATATATATATATATATATATATTTACAGATATATATATATGAAAAGGAGAGCTGATAGTTGTTTCAATCAGACAATAGTATATAAAGAGAGGCGAGAAGCGACACACATTTGGGTTTATGATGTTATGGCTATATATACACTTACAAAGTACGTAATCATTAAAACTACGCCTAAAATTCTCTCCTGAAAAAAACGAAATATAACAGACCTTAAAAAATAACTTACACAATTTAAACGCATACTCAGACTAAAAGTAACATTTAAAAAGAACCAAAACTTTACAGATCACTCATTAATAAAAATAAATACAAATTATTAAAAAAAAAACCATAATACAAATTATTTAAACTTATTTTTTGAAAAACTCTAAAACCTCAGACTGTAAGAAATATAAATTAAAACAATCAACAACCTTACATACACATAAGACTAGCCTTACAGAGCATCCGAAGAAATAATAACATAATTATGAAAGAAGCAGATAAAGGCAGCGCTATATGATCATGGACAGAACATACTATATGTTAAGTGGTCTCCCCTTTTCACACAAATGGACTCAGCCAAGATATACATATACTACTACCAGTGAATACCCGAACAGTCACGGAGTCGAGACGGAACGACAGAAGAGTAGTAGAGTTCAGTCGTAGTTGAGTAAGTCACACACAGAGACGGGGGCAAGCGTCACAGCGAGCGCGTAGACTCAGCAAGGAGTCATACCGCGATACTTCAATACCAAGACTGTATATATATATTATTGCTACTAACCTGCATTCCTGGATCTACTAACCCGTATTACCAGTTTGTCCTATGACGTTAATACATTTATTTCCCTTATACATTCCTGGCGTTTGTAATTCATTGATATCGGATCCATCCCGGAATCCACAACAAATTGGCGACGAGGAATTCGAACTCACACGTGAAGGAAATCGAATTCTCCCTCGTTGTCTACAATCATGGACAGAACATACTATAAAACTAAAATTCTCGAAGAACTCGAGGATAAGAACAACTATAAATTATTCGATACCAACTTAGACAAAATTATTATTTAAATATTACAAAACTGTGTACAACATATAATAAGATATTAATGAAAAAAGAAAATGATTTCCTTATAAACTTCTTTCCAAAAAGAGTGAAATAAAATCAGCCATCTAGACACAAAAAAATCTGAATATATTAATATCCTATAACCCAGTGACCTTTCGTTCAGGTTCATAGAAGCAGGACCAGCCTGTCCAACTAGCAGACTCAGTAACTTAATAGACACAATACTACAACCATTTACTAATCAGAAACGATATCCACTTCCTTAGTATCATAGGACAAAAAGCATACCCAGGAACATTTATGGCAAAGTTTGGCATCAGTACCCTATATAGCAACATATTCCATGAATTAGGTAAACAGACAATCCCATTTTGGATTGAAAAATACCCAGAACTTCTACATCTCAAATTCACTAAGGAATTCATGATTTCTTGTATAGGCCTAATTCTAAACAATAACACTTTTGTATTTGAAAACGAAAACATTATCTAAACCAAAGTTTCCGCGATGGGAACGAAAATAGCACCAACAAATGTCACCCTAACATTAGCTTACCTAGAAGAAAACCTCTACAAAAAGATTTAACAAATATATGGGGAAACTATATTACCCACTTCACTAAATTTTGGAAGCGATACTTAGATGATTGCTTCCTTATGTGGAAATCCTCATGGGACGATATTAACCAATTCCACACTTTACTCCTAAACTTTCACCGGACGATGAAATTCACCTAAGAATATAATTTTAGCGAACAGCCATTCTTAGATATACTTATTAGAAATAGAAACAGCCACATAATCACATATATCTACCACAAACCCGCAGGCACCAAAAAATATCTTCATTTCAAGACCCTACGCTCAAAAAGCTGACTAAAATCAATCCCCTATTCCCAAGCACGTAGGGTTTGCAGTGTAGTACTAACAAACACCTCTGAAAACCAATCTAGAACAACTACATAAAACTAAAGCAAATAAAAGTGGCTACCCCACAACACTATTAAAAAAGAAACACAACGCCAAACAAACTTTATCATATATTATTATACAAGCACAATCCAGAACTATTTACAATAATTACAAGAAATCTGCACCTACTTAACAGGAATGATAAAATGAAAAATGTACTAAGAACAACCAAAATAATTTAAAGGAAACGCCAATAAAAAAAAGCCTAAAACGCATATGAACCTCATCTAAAGTTAGCCAACACACAATACAGGGAGTCCCAAACTGGCACAAGAAAACAAGTGGGGTTTGTAATACCATTATAGAATGAAACACCTACACTTTTGAAATTGAATTTTCATAATAAGGAAATCTTAAACTGCAACTCCTATAATATGATTTATGCACGCAAATGCATAGAATGCAACATTACCCATATATGTATCAGCCAAGCACTAAACAACAGTTTCCCTTCACAAACGCAACATAGATTACTAGACAGCAGAAAACTATTTGCATTGCAACACATCGACAAATGTAATGAAGGTAAATTTAAATTTATACCAATTTGTATCAATAGAGCAAACAGACAATTATTCTTACTTACAATCACATGAAAAACTTAATTTAAACTAGCACTAAACAGATCTTAACCCCCAAAACAATCACACATCCTACATACATAATCCTACACGCCATATAAATTTGCGAAATAAAATATTACCATGGCTTAGTGAAGTCTCCGATTTTTTAATTAATCAACTATATATATATATATATATATATATATATGTATATATATTTATTTATATATATATATATATATATATGTATATATGAGGAAATATAGTCTTAAGATGTGCAATATTTATGGGATAAAGTGCTCAATATCAGAATGTCGAATTCGTTATTTTTGAAAATCTTTATCACAATAAAAAGACCACAATGAAAATTTCAAAACCAACCCTGCATACAGGCTCATATAACCAGCCAAAAGCGATCTAGGTAAAATAAGTAAAACAATACTAGGAAGAATTAATTCTAAACTTAGGGAGAAGCTAGGACTAAACCAGTGGAAAAACACAAAAGCAACTATTGACTGGTTCCACAGCATAAATAACAAACACAATTGACAATTCCTACAGTTAGATATAAAATAATTTAACCCATCCATAACAGAACGCATGTTAGATAAGGCCATCAACTTAGCTCAGGAACAAATAATAATAAAACCAAACGAAATCGACATCATCAAGCACTCCCGTAAATCATTACTATTTCACCATGAAAAAGCATGCACAAGGAAAGATGGGATATTTGACACTACAATGGGAAGCTTTGACGGTGAGTTGAATGCAAAATTGTAGGTATTTACTTACGAGACGAACGAAGCAAAATAATAGATAGAAATGACACTAGACTCTACAGGGACGACGGTCTCAGAATCTTAAGAAACTGTAACAAACAAAACACAGACAAAACTAGAAAAGCAATAATAAATATTTTCAAAAATAACGGATTCGTCATAGATATAAAAACTAACCTAAACGAAGTAGATTTTCTAGATGTTATCTTCAACCTAATAAAATGCACATATAAACCATACAGAAAACCCAATGATAAACCACTCTATATACACACATCTTCCAACCACCCGCCTTCTATAATCAAACAGACACCAAAATCGATTAACCGCAGGCTTTCCGACAATTCCTTCAATGAATCTATATTTAACAAATCTAAGAAATACTACGAAACAGCCCTAAAAGATAGCGGATTCCCAGCAACGCTCACATACTTACCACAGAAGAAAAAAAAAGACAACAGCAAAAGACATATCATATGGTTCAACCCACCGTACAGCAAAAACGTAAAAACAAACGTAGGAAAAATATTCTTCAAACTTTTACACAAACACTTCCCGGAATCAAATACCCTACACAAAGTATTCAACAAAATCACAGTAAAAATCAGATATAGTTGCACCGAGATCATGGTACAAATAACAAAAAAGCACAAACGGAAAATTATCAAGAAACCACACGAATAAATTAAACCCACGTGCAACTGCAGAATAAACAACGAATGTCTCTTAATCGGTAATTGCTTTCAAAACAACGTAATATACGAAGCCACGACAAAATCACCCCATAATGAAGAAAAAGTATACATAGGAGTAACTGAAGGACCCTGGAAACAAAGAAATTATGTATACCAAACATCTTTCAAAAATAGTAAATATGCGAACAGCACAATGCTTTCAAATTATATCTGGTAAATTAAAAACAAAACGCGCACCACACCAAAAATATCTTGGAAAATAAGGAAAAGATCATCAGCCTACAACAACCAATCAAATACTTGCAAACTTTGCTTGGAGTAAAAAAAAGCTATCATTACCTTCCAAGACCAAAATCAATTATTAAATAAAAAATCCGAGCTCATCTCAAAATGCAGACATGATAACAAATTTTTACTACGTTACTTAAAATTCGAAAACGGAAACAATAAATGAATAAACAAAATGACAATAAAATAAGCAAAATAAATTAATCTAAACAAATTACCAAATCATACCTGTTAGAATAGACAAAATAGAATATAAAATAAGAAACAAAATCAATAAATAAAGTAAATAATAAACAAATTAGCAAACTATTATGACCAAAATATTAGTTAGACTATAAAAATCAAACCATAAATCGGACGAAAAAATAGCTATAATTGTTATATAAGGATAAAAAATGAATAAAAAAAATAATATACTACGTTACTTAAAAATCGAAAACCAAGAAGAGAAAATATACAGTGTAACAAATAAATAATAAGTAAAAGAAATTGATCTAAATACATCAAAATATATGAATTAACTAACACCCGATACCGATAAACTAGCCGTTAGAAAAATCAAATAAAGAAAATCAATCCAAATAAATACATGAAGTAATGAACAAATTAAAAACTGATCCCGCCAAAATAATAGTTAGGATAAACTACAACAATCAACTCCATAATTGAACAAATAGCTTTAATTATCTTCCCAAACAAAAACAAAAATATTAAATAAGCTATATAAACAAATTTTTACTACGTTAATAAAAACAACGATCAAAATAAAAAATAAATAAATATATAAGAAATTAAAAAAATAAATAAAAACAAGCAAAATAATTTAACCCAAAGAAATAAATAAACAAATAAACGACTTCCAGTAAAGTAAGCGCCAAAATAGACTACCCACAATGCACCACTGTCCCGTATATATAAATAGCCGAGAAAAATAACAGCACTCGTGACCTGACGATTGCATCTAGCATGAAACAGACTGTCGCCTCTAAGTGTTGACTTCTATGTTCACTTTTTTATATATATATATATATATATATATATATATATATATATATATATATATATATATATATATAGTTTTAATGTATGTTACATTTATTGGTTAAAGTTTTTCGAGATCAGAGACTGAGTTTGGTCGCCTTATTTGTTTGTTTAGATTAAATATAATGTTTGTAATTTCTTTTTGAATGTCTGGGATGTGGAGTTACATTATTTACACTATTGTCCTCATTCTTGTCGCTGCTGTTACAAAGTTTCGGCCTTTTTAACCTAAGGCCTTCATCAGGTGTATATCAATCCGGGTAACCTACAAAGAATTTCGAACTGAACTCTTTATTTAATTTACGGTGGTAGAGAGTTCTCGTTTCACTAGCCGTGTATAGAGATATCTCGTCTGCTGATTACTTCATTTATTGCTCGCACTGATACCATTGAGCCCAAGTAGGCCATGCCGGGCACCCGGATTGAAGCCCGAATTTAAATAGTGTAATTACTGTATTTGTGGAAAGTATGATGCATTTTTAATGCTGTATACATATAGTTATGTATACACGTATAATATATATACTTTAGTTATATACATTATAGTTGTCTATATAGAATCATATATTTTGTTTTTAAACTTGTCTTTTTTCCTTTTTTTTCCAGTTTATTAAAATGATGACATTGTTGTCCTTGTAGAAACCTATATCGTTTTGTTTAATTTTTTTCAACTTTTGATACAGTCCTAATATAGGCCCGAAAATGAGTATCAGTTTGTTATTGCGCTTGCTACTAATTTTACAGATTTTAATATTATATAAAATGTACTCATTTTTGTGGCTAGGTCGATGAACTGATAGCACTTACATAGATTTGTTAAGTTTCTTCAGGTATAGATACAATATAAACATCTCCCTAAGTAAAGTCTACAGAAATAGTGTGTAAGCTGCGAAAAACACCGTTGCAAATAACCGGTATATATTTAGGTAACAGACAGAATGACAGTTGTTATCGACGCGTCTGATAATCGATTCCTTCTTATTACCTTCGTGGTGTTTCGTTTTTTCCTTTGCATTTTGTCTGGAGACGAGACGAACTATTCGTCAAATTTGCCGATCAATAACCTAAAGTTGTGGCGTCGATCACCATGACAGTTGATTTTACAGAAGTTTCTCTTTCTTCCCTGCGAAATATCTAGTTTTTATATTGTGCACGGGTTACATGGAGTAGATAATTTTCATTCTTGTTTAGCATCGATTATAGAGATCTGAACGTCTTCAATATAGGCCGCATATTTAAAGAATTCAAAGCTGATATTTTATGAATCGACATTCGACTCATACACTGATATATATATATATATATATATATATATATATATATATATATATATATATATATATATATATATATATATATGTATATATATATATATATGTACATAAGTAACTGATTTAGGGATTTACGCTAATTTTATAGTAATTCGTCGAGCTTAGAATCCCCAAGAGAATGCAGAAAGCACTAGTTTATGTCTAAAGTTGGTACAGTATGTATGACGTTCGCGTTGTATCGAAGCGATCCGGGTTTGATTCTCGGTAGTGGATGCACACTGCTGATGAGTCCCAGATAGGACGAAACGGCCTTCCAGTGATTTCTGCCTTCTGTTGGGGATTCTAAGCTCGACGAATTATTATAAAATATATATATATATATATATATATATATATATATAGTCTTCTGTTATTTCAAATAGCAATTTGGACAGCAATAAATACATCCATACTCACTTTGTGTTCTAATATCTTCCTTTATATCTCGACAAAGTTATCTTAGATTTCTATTCCAATGGCTTCAATTTCTGTAAATAAAACAATGTAGAATAGCACAAACGTATCGTACATCTCATTTCTCTCGTTTTATTTTTTTATAAGCATAACAATATATATAAACACACATACGCACACACATATATATGCGTGTGGGTGTATCTGATTTTATGCGTGTAAATATACATTGTATGAGAGTGACGCCATATTCGTCTGTGTAGACTTTCAAAAAAGAGAGAGATGTTAATTTATTTTTCTTATATAGATTGTATCCATTTCTTTGGAGTTCAATTTACAAAATTTTCACTTTTCTGTCATGGAGTTGATCTTCTGGTTTTCCTGATAAAATGCATGTCGTCAGTGTCGGCGTCAGTCAAACCCAGAATGTATTGGTAAAAAGCAAAATAAAACAACATATCAATAGAAATAGTTAATCCCCGCGGCCTCGTTGTGGTTTGGAGATTGGAGGACTTTCTTTGCACTAAATTGTTCGAAGAATCAGCTATTAACTTTTCTTTCAAAATACTTTATTGCTATCACGAGTTCTCAAAGAGACACACGAATAACAACAAAACAGCTATAAGCAATGAGCTAAAAAAGTGCATAGACAACTGTGGAAGACACAGGCATACTTAAGTCCTTGTAGAATTTTTCAAATACACAAGCATATACACGCATATGTACGTAAGTATAATATATATATATATATATATATATATATATATATATATATATATATATATATATATATATATATATATATATATATATGAAGTTCATTAAAAACGGATTGAAAAGGTACTGCGTTAAAGCTTTTTATATATTTTTTTCTTGTGTTTGTATAAGTGTTTTTTTTTCTGGACTCAAAGTTTATAAAATTGCCCAAATATTCTGTATATAGGAGTGCTGGACTTTCGGACTATATTTACATATTTTATGTCCCAAAAAGAAATCACTTATGCAAACACAAGAAAAATTAAATAAGAGTAGTAAATTGTCAGTGATTTTTAATGGAACTTGATATTTCTGCGCGCGCTAACTCACACAGACACACACACACACACACACACACACACACACACACACACACACACACACACACATATATATATATATATATATATGTATTATTATTATTATTATTATTATTATTATTATTATTATTTTATATGCGCAGTACTCATAGGAAAGTGGTAAATATCAGTCATCGAGATAAAATATTCTGTTGTATGGATATGAGTTTGTGACTCTGGGTTTTACGCTTTTGCGATCATCAGAGGTGATTCTTTTAAGAATAGTAATTGTTGGTCATTGGAGTTTATTCCGTATACACCAATCCTCGACTTGGATATTAGCTCCTATTACTGTCGAACACTCTCTATTTTATTCCTATAATATGGATAGAATCAATTTCGGATTATCGCTTAAGAACATTCCCACCACGAACAAAAGGGATTATTTCGTCCATTTAACTCAGCAAACTGAAAACCTTATCAGAAGAATGAGATGGAAAGCTTACTTCTTTCTTCAAAACAAGGAACAATTGTGTGATCAAGAGAATTATGGTTTTAAAAGTTTAAAAACAGCACCAATTATTAAACAATTATCTGATTTCGAAAATGACCTACTGGATATCATCAAGGGATTAATCTTCCACAAATATAAAAATTCCTTAAAACAAAATCTTGATGCTATTGTCAAGGATATTAATGATTCCGGTGACGTTTATGTTAAATCCGTCTGTTACTGGATCTAACCAACGCCTTTATCCACCGTACCATGTGTCCTTGAGAGTGTGAGTTCAATACCCGGTTAAGGCAGTGGAGAACTTTCAGAGGGAAAAATTACCAGGAGATAACTGATAACTGACATCCATCAAACATGGCTCGTGGAACTAGAACAGTCTACCCCAGTGATCGAAATAAAGGGTTCGGTTCGAAATTCCAACCACCTGAAGAAGGCCGGAGCGTACAACGGCCGAAACGTTGTAACAAATATGGCGACAAAGATGAGGACAATAGTCCGAATAATGTAAATACTGTACATAATACCTCATCTCAGAAATATAGACAGACTCTGAAGATTAACTGTATCACTAAATCAATTACTGATAAACTACAGATAAGTGATCGGGTCAGTGAACTACAAACAAAGGAAGCGTATGTCTTGTTAAAAGACCATAAACCCGAATTCAGAACTAAGCCATCTACTAGGCTTATAAATCCTACTAGACCGGAAATCGGCAGAATCAGTAAGACCAACCACTCGATAAAAAACGTCCTTGGACTATTACAGTGGATTAATACAGCTGATGTTATCAACTGGTTTACTAACATCCGATATAAGGACAACTGTACTTTCATACAGTTCGATATTATCGACTATTATCCCTCTATATCGAAGAATCTATTCACTTTGGCCTTGGATTTCGCTCGGGAATACTCCAATATTTCTGAGAGTGAAGTGGGTATTATCATGAAATGCCGAAATTTTGTTCAGATCTACAAGGATGAACAGTGGACCAAAAAGTCTTGAAACGATAATTTTGACATTTCAATAGGTTCTTTGGATTATGCGGGAGATTCCGACCTGGTTGGATTATTTATTTTGTATAATTTGAGTACCTTCGATTGTCTAGATTCTGATAGTGTAGGATTGTATAGAGATGATTGCTTGTTAGAAACTCCACTAAAATTAAGGTAGACCGTATTAGGAAAATAATCCATAGGATTTGGGTCTTCGGACAATAGTTACTACTAATATTAAACAAGTAGATTTTCTAGACGTCACCCTAGACTTTACTATCAACACTTTCCAACCATATGTGAAGGTTAATTCCAACCCAATATACATGTATCCAAATTCCAACCATCCTTCTTCAGTTATCAAACACATACCTTCCTCCATTGGATTTAGGATTAGCAATAACTCTTCTAACAAAGATGTTTTTAATAAACATCGGGATTTTTACAATTCTGCACTCAAAAATAGTGGATACAAAGATACCACTATTCAATATAGAGACCCGGTTAATTACAACCATAATAAGAAAAGAAGATCCAGAAAGTTCATCTGGTTTACTCCCGCTTTCAATATAATGGTTAAAACTAAATTAGGACATATATTTCTAAACCTCATCAAGAAACATTTCTCCAACCCTGAAACTAACCCATTTAGTGAAATGTTTAATCCTAATACCCTTAAATTAAGCTATATTTGTGCAGATAACCTAGAGAAAATAATTTAAAAACATAACAAAAGAATCTTTAACAAGTATAGGGACTCAGAAAACTTAATGACTCACCAGGTTGCAAGCAGCAATAATAAGTATAATGACATGAATAACAACTTATGTAATTGAAGGAATCCTAATAATTGTCCACTAAAAAATAATTGTATGACTAGTTCTGTAGTTTATCTTAGTACAATCTCAACACTAGAAAATCCAAGTTTTAAGAAAGTTTTACATTGGTAGTACCATGAAGCCATTCAAGAAACGTTGACGGGGGCATATACAATCTTTTACTAACAGTAACTATAAGTATATGACTTCATTATCCAAGTATTTTTGGAGTCTAAAAGAAAAGAATAAAACACCTACGGTTAAATGGAAATTGATTAAGAAAGCACGGACACGTAACTCCCTAGATGCCCCGTGTTACTTATGTGTTAATGAAAAATTTGAAATAATTAGATTTGAAAATAAGTCTGATCTCTTAAATCAAAGATATAAATATATATTTATAAACTCTCAAAGTAAAGCAAAACAACAGCGTCCATTCCAAAGAAAGTTAATGACACTTTCTCACAACTTCTTTCTATCTTTCTCTTTATGCCTTTTTCTCCTTTCCCCTTCCATATCAATATATAACTTCCGTTAAGTTAACCGATTTAATGTGTCAATGTCTGGATTCCTCAAACAATTTACATTTGAAAGAATAGAAATGTTACATCTAACTCAATCATGTCTCTCTCCCCCCTTCAGTTCCTCACTTCGTTAATTTACATATACTTATTACTGCCCGTCATAAATGTGTAAATTTCTTTTCATTTTTCGTTTCAAACTTTGGAAATAAAATCTGATGATCCGCGGTGCTTTAAAAGGGCTGTGGTGAAATAATTTATTATATGGAACATTAAAGTGGTCTGTTTATATTTAATATATATATATATATATATATATATATATATATATATATATATATATATATATATATACTTAAGTTCCTACTTTAGAAAAACTGGAGACAACGGTAGGATGCCGTATATTGACTGGAGTCAAAGAAAATACTGTAAATATTATTTATTAATTATTCACCAAATAAAAAGGTCTAAGAGCCACTCAAGTTAAATGTAATAGTTTGCCAAATGTAATCGTTCACTGAATACAACAAATTATGAGGATATGTAGATAAAAAAAACTATTGACCCTAGACTTGAAGAGGTTGTGAATGTAACAATGTAGGCGTTCTTATTGTCTGTTGTGTATTGATTCTAGGCGACATTCTGTCCGAATGAAAGTTCTTTCTTAGCACTAGAATATAAAGGAAAGGCAATAATTTATCCTGGTGTAAATGGCATGGCGTTTCTTTGCTGTGAAATCCGAACCGATGCAACTAATAAATGTAGAACTCAGAACATTTTCCACGGTTAGGAATAAGCGATAGAGTAGCTCCAGGATTGTAAATATTCATCTTTGAGAAATTGTTTGAAGAACATGAAATAATTCATCACCCACAAGACCGTGTAGATACTTTCGAGCTCCATCAAGTCTGAAAATTCAGGATTGGCAAATCCTACACAGACGCACGATCTGACCATTTTCCCATTATCTTTCAAAGCTTGATATCACTGCAGTTCTCTATAGAAGGCGAAAAACTTGCGTCTGAAATGTTTTTAGCTTGATATCGAAGGCATTGGATGTTACAAGCTTGTTTTACCACCACTGTACTTTTAGAGCTACATCAGACGAAAGAAAACGAGCAAGGCTCTACGATAGTCAAGTTTGGACGTTCACACTGTTGCATTATCCGTATAGAGATTTAATAATGATCTGAGAAATCTCTTAATCAGATTAATAATATAAAGCGGGGAAAAAAGCGAAAACAAATAATAAAGTCTAGTCAAACATTTGGCATTGACCTGCATTGATAGCAAACAGATAATATATAATCTAATTGCGGAAGTTTCTACACATATTAAGTATAGAATCTAGAAACCGTGGAAATTGTATGTTAGTCTAATTAAAAATAAACTCTCGACATCGAAGCAAATTTATGACGGCATCTTTCCATCTTTTCTGGAAAATCATAATTTTGGGTGGCCAGAAACAGCAGCAAATTTACCTCCTTCATGTCCTTCATGTCCTCCATGGGAATTCATCAGTGCCTTTGATACAAGGGAAGCCATATCTAGACATTCAATGTTTTTAAAAATGTCTTGGCAGAAGAAGCAAAAATTAAATGCCATATTTATTGCGCTTTTCATTTCAGAAGAATCGTACAAGGCATATTTCTTGAAACGAACAAATTCTGACTGAAGTTCCTCCTTATCTGAGAAAGATTATTCATAATCTCGAAAAGAGGATCACTAAAATTAACTGACACATAAAGTTTCTGTCTTCAATAAAACATATATATATATATATATATATATATATATATATATATATATAT
This sequence comes from Acanthosepion esculentum, assembly GCA_964036315.1. NCBI lineage: Eukaryota > Metazoa > Mollusca > Cephalopoda > Sepiida > Sepiidae > Acanthosepion > Acanthosepion esculentum. Next base: position 7,801,562 of record OZ038476.1, read on the forward strand.
ATATATATATATATATATATATATGTTGTTTTACTTAAATATATTATTACGGTTTGATAAAATTTTATTGATATTGCGTTATTTTTTATCTTTAATGTTTCTAATATTTATATTAATACACACACATATCTATCTGTCTATCTATCTGTCTGTTTACTATCTATCTATCTCTCTATCTGTCTATCTATCTATCTACCTATCTATCTATCACTGAAGACAGAGAAGGTACACACATAAAACATGATTTAAATATAACATATGCGAATTTTTATCACCCTATTAAAGCATATATTACAGTAGATTATATATATATATACATACACACACACACACACACACACATATATATATATATATATATATATATGTGTGTGTGTGTGTGTGTGTGTGTGTGTTAATAGGTGCATAGACATTCACTTATTGCCAGTCAGTATTCCTTCCATTTTTATTGAACATGATTTGAGTTTCATTTCTTTTTTCCAGTTTGATATGGTTTTATGGTTTTTATTCCATGGCCATAACTATTTAATTGTCTTAACTTTTTGGTGATCTGATTGATCATTGATTACGACTATTGAGTTTGACGGTAACGGGTTGGCAGTTTTCTGCTTGCGGGTTCCAACTGGTAGTACAGAGCCCGAATACATTAATAGCCCTTAGAGAGGCTGTTCTATCAACAGGCGCATAATTCAGGCTATTTTTGTTCCATGCTGCGCATAGTTTAGGGTCCCTAAATGTATTTCCGTTGGAAAAATCTGGGGCTACATCATGCTTTAGTCTTAGCCACCTTCTAACCAATTTATATCGCCATAGAAGATAGTGATAATTATTTTGGCGTTTTTCCTCTATAAACAAATCTTCTCCTGACATAAACAATGAAAATAAATACATGTAAACTAGTAAAAAAAAACTACTTACTCCCTAAACCATTCTTTTTACAACATTCCTGACATTCGTTCTAAATTCTGTAGTGTTGCATCTTTCCTCTTGGGAGAGTCTCCAAATATCTCTCCACTTTATTAAACTAATTTCCATTTTTCCATTGCTACCAATGAATTGTCTGTTCCAGGCTATCTTCCTCTTTGCCGAGAGGATTTTAACTTACATATGCATGTTATCGGTTTTTGTATTCGGGAAAGTCTCCCAGTTGCAAGGGAATTGTCTCGTGATTTTCCGGATGATTCTTTATCGGGCTTCCGCTTTCGCAACTGCACTGTGTAGCTAACTCTTTTTCCTTTAACTTTCCACTTCTTCTCAGGAATATAATATATTAAACAGAATTTCTAATATAGAAATGGCTCTTTCTCTACATTCATCTTCGAATATTTTTGGTGGTTACAATTCTCATCACGTCTAGTGGCTTAAGCATTCAAATGTTACTCATTTTGCTATTATATAGACTTTCATCTTGACCCGGTTTCTCTGTCAAATAGTGAAATTCCTTAATAAATCTGTTCAAGATTCTACTTATCGCTTGCAAAGCATCTCAACTATGAATTAGGAACACACTGTAGTATATATTTGTTTTCATTTTAGTCATCTACTAGATACAAACCTATTCACCAGCGTAATGATTGGGATTCATTTCGAGCCGCCCAATGATTGATATTCTTAACCTTTCTATTGAGAATTGTGTCACAATGGTATGTTCTTGTGTTAAAGCTGGCATTGATGCATTTGTACCTTCTCAAAAATATCAGGTGAAATGACTATCTTCTACTTGATTCACATCAGCCTGCTCAGTAGATACAGCCCAGAGGAATCACTTTTTTGGGTGTATCAGCGTAATCTCGATCACAACTGACGCTTATTTGTAATCCTGTCATCAAAGAGGGTGTTATTTTTTGCTGATAGAATGAGGCACCTTATATCCTCTAGTAAGTATGTTTCACGTGATTACTGGCGGCTGTGTAATAGTGTGTTAAATAATAGTAACTTTTCTATCCCCCTCTTTCATGACCGCACGATTCCATGCCTTCCGACTTAGACTTCTAACCAAGAACAGATTTGTTGAAGACCGACTTTAGATTTCCCATCAAAACAAGTTTCCGACTAGACATCTAACCAAGAACAAATTATAGAAGTCTGACTTATATTCGCCATCTCGATATCCAGACCTAGTTAAGGAACGCAAAAGTGTTACAATCCACATTTTTTTTTCTTCGGGCTGGGAGAGAAAGAGAGAGAGACGCACTCCTGTAACTCAACAAACCGACATAAAATTAATCACTATTCCTAACCAGTCGCTCGCCTTGAAGTTGTTGTTTGTGCTTTTGTCTTTTTTGTCTACATTATTGTGCAGTATCACCTTGACCCGGATTCGGCTGGCACTACGGCCCGACGTCTGATTGATCTCGTCAACCTAAGATCAAATCACAACGTGGGTAGGTTGAATCGAGATCAAAGCAGTTGCTTCGGTGACCGGGCGTTGGAAGCGAGCCGAGTACGACAAGTTGGTGCTAGAACCCAACCAGACTTCAACCGATGTCCCAGGGTTAGCCCGTCACAAAGGACCGACGTCACAAGTGCGCCGCGACCAGTACGGGTGTCACAAACGGTGCCCTGACTAGGACAGAGGAGGGTTGGGTGTCACACTATGATAGATGCCAATATACACAACCATATACCTTCATAAAAAAAAAAAAACACATGTATATACCCCTATATACACAACTTTTATAAATTATCCCCTAGGAATTATGACAAATTCGTAACAAATAGTCTAACCAGTAGTTACAAAAAAATTGATACGGACAATTTTAACCAAATTGATAAAATTAACTCTATCAGCAAATCAATTACTGATAAACTAAAGATAAGTGATCGAGTTAGTAAATTACAATCTAAAGAAGCCTATATTTTATTAAAAGATCACAAACCCGATTTCAGATCTAAGCCATCAACTAGGATTATAAACCCAACTAGACCGAAAATCGGCGGGATTAGTAAGAACATCTTAGAAAGAACCAACCACTACATAAAGAAAACCCTCGGACTACTACAATGGATTAACACTGCGGATGTCATCAACTGGTTTACCAACATCGGATTTAAGGACAAATGTACCTTCATACAGTTTGACATTACAGACTATTATCCATCTATATCCAAAAATCTGTTCACTTGTGCCCTGGATTTCGCTCGGGAATACTCCAACATTTCTGAAAGAGAAGTGAATACCATCATGGAGTGCCGAAATTCGGTTCTAATCTACAAAGATGAACAGGGGACCAAAAAGTCCTGTAACGAAAAATTTGACATTTCAATGGGTTCTCTGGATTCTGCTGAAGCTTCTGATCTTGTTGGATTATTTCTTTTGTATAATTTAAGTGCATTTGATTGCCTAGATTCTGATAGAGTAGGATTATATAGGGACGACGGGTTATTAGTAGTTAGGAATTCCACTAAAATTAAAGTAGATCGTATTAGAAAAATGATACATAAGGTATTTAAGGATCTAGGTCTCAGAGTAATAGTTTCCACTAATGTTAAACAAGTAGACTTCCTAGACGTCACCCTAGACCTCACTAGCAACACATACCAACCATATGTAAAAGTTAATTCCAATCAAATATACGTTCATCCAAATTCTAACCACCCCCCTGCAATCATCAAACACATACCCTATTCTATTGAATGTAGGATCAGTAACAACTCTTCAAACAGTGATATTTTTAATAAGCATAGAGACCTTTACAATTCCGCGCTTAAAAATAGTGGATATAAAAATATTAATATTCAATATAAAAGCCCTATAAATAGCAACAATAATGGTAGATAGAGATCTAGAAAAATCATATGGTATACTCCCCCTTTTAACATTATGGTTAAAACTAAATTGGGGCACCTGTTTCTAAACCTCATTAAAAAACATTTCCCCAAATCTGGAACCAACTCACTCAGTAAAATATTTAACTCTAATACTCTTAAGTTAAGCTATAGTTGTGCTGATAACCTAGAAAAAATAATTAAAAAACATAACAATAGTATATTCAGCAAGTATATAAATTCGAGAGCCTGACAACCCACAAAGTTGCACAAAGCAACATTAAGCAAAATTACACTAATAATAAATCATGTAACTGCAGGAATCCCAATAATTGTCCACTAAATAATAATTGTTTAACTAGCTCTGTAGTTTATCTCAGTACTATATCAACACTAGAAAATCCAAATATAAAGAAATTCTACATAGGTTGCACCATGAGACCATTCAAGGAACGCTGGCGGGGTCATCTGCAATCTTTTAATAATAGTAACTATAAATATATGACTTCATTATCCAAATACTTTTGAAGTCTAAAAGAGAAACATAAAACACCTAAGGTTAAATGGAAATTAATTAGAAAGGCCCGGACATGTAACTCACTATATGCCCCGTGTTACTTATGCCTTAACGAGAAACTTGAAATAATTAGATTTAAAAATAAGACTGATCTTTTAAATCAAAGATATGAACTAACAGTTAACTGTAAGCATCGTTTTAAATTTAACTTAGTATAGAAATCATATACTTTCTATGATAATGATAAATTAAACTTAATAGACTATTACCTTTTTAGCATGATAGTCGCCCTATCGATATGAATGTGTACTGGGTACTTACAAAGTATCATACGTGTCTGTATTTAGATGTATATATTTGTATGTTATGTAGAGTTATTTCTACTGTCGGATATGTATATGTGTATATAGGGGTATATATATGTGTTTTTTTTGTTTTTTTTTTTATGAAGGTATATGGTTGTGTATATTGGCATCTATCATAGGTTAACCTGTTTATGTGTATGAGTAAGGGTGTAAATTCTGGTAAGTGTATACCACTAAATGTGTGAGTATATGTATGGGTATATAGAGATATTTATGTGTACTTGTGTGTGTGTAGATATGTGTATGCATATTGCATATGTATGTATATGTATGTGTGAGTGTGCATATATGTATGTATATGTAGTATGTATGTTTCTATGTGTATGTATAGGTTTATATATGCATATATATGTCTATATATATGTATGTTTAAATATGTATATGTTTGTGTATATGTGTATGTATATGGGTGTATATTTATATGTATGTGTGGGTATTTATATGGTTGCGCTCGACTGTTTGTGTATTGTTTATCTGGATGTGTCGATATGGGTATTTATATATGATTAGATATTTATATATATATGTTTGTGTGTCATTGTATGTGTATTTGTATGTATGCTTTAGTGTCTTGGAGTGTATCATAGATACAAACTAAAATCTACTTTTGTTGATAAAGTACCTTTAATTGCTTACAGACTGTTGTTCTTTTCTTAAACTATGATAAACTTTTAATATATTTTATCATAATGTTGTTGGAATATTATTAGAATATAAGTTGGTCTATGTATGCTTATTTCTTTTTCCTTTTTTATGCATGTGTCTATATGTTTACGTATATATGTATATGTGTTTGTATATGTATGTGTGTATGCGTATGTGTGTATGTATGTATGTGTATGTATGTATGTATATATATATATATATATATATATATATGTATGTATATGTATATATACGTATATATATTTGTGAATATGTATGTTTGTATGTGTGTATGTATGTATGTATATGTATGTCTGTAGATATATATGTGTATATATCTATGTGTAGTTGCGTATGTATGTGTGTATATACATGTACTAGCGGATGTGTATATGCATTTTTATATTCATGTCGTTTTAATTTACGTTTGTTTAATTTTTCATGTATACACTTGTATTTGTAAATGTCTATGTATAAATTTAGTTTATATGCATATATGCATACGTGCTTATGTATGTACATCTAGATGTGTATGTATGTATGTGTGTGCTTGTATATAGTTGCATCTTTATATGTATTTCTTCTTATATGTGCTTATCTATGTGTATGTTTATGTACGTAGGTCTGTATATGCGTACCTATTATGCTTATATGTGTGTATGCGGGTGCATATATTAATTTATATGCGGATGTGCGAGTGTTCAATTATATGTGGAGGTGGTTATTTACTTTTGTCTGTAAATGTGTCGAAAACTATATGTTTTCAAAAATGTATATAGATATATATATATATATATATGTGTATATATATATATATATATATATATATATATATATATATATATATATATATATATATATATGTATATATGTATATATATATGTATATATATTTATATATAGTTATTTGTTTAAATTTTATCTATGTATATTTGACCGGTTTAGCTATTTTTCAAGTTTAAATTCGTTTAATAACATATTAAGCCACGAATAGCTTCGACATCTGACCGTCTAGATCATATTGAATGTAGATGTATGTGCCTGTGTGTATCGATATGTATGTGTAAGTATAGTGCATTTGCCTATGTGTGGTTTGATTTTTTGTATGTGTGTGTATATATCTAAATACGTCTGAGCGCTTAACATGCCGTTGTTCGAATGATTTCACGTGAGAGGCGACTAACATGTTGAAATGAAACTAAAGTGTATACATTTCTGTCTGGGATTCCGAATACAACTTTCAACTTAATTTCAATGAAAATACAAATTAAATAGCATATATATCTTTTATTTTTATTTTTATAATTTTTCTCCTTGGTAATTCTACAATTTAAAACTTAATAGAGATCTGATTTAGATTTCTAAATAGGTAATTTTAATTTTTTAATTTTTTACTTTTAATTTTAATTTCAAATTTTATAAATCTTTTAATATCTATGATAACCTTGATAGGTTGTCAAATTTTTCGAATCATCCTATACTTGTTTTTTGATTGGCCACTCTAGCTTATGTAACAGCGTTTACTCTTAGCTAAGGATCGTTGATTAATTTGAAACTTTTAAAACCATTTATTCTATATTCTATATTATCACTTGACAAGACACAAGAAGTGTTGAAACAAAATGGCTACTTTTGTCGTGATTTTATAACATATTTATGTTGTAATATTCAAATAAATAATTATATCTGCTCTACTCGGTATTGAGCACTCTTTAAAGAATATTAATTGTTTGTTATTGGATTTCACTCCGTATATACCAATCCTAAACTTGGGTATATATATATATATATATATATATATATATATTACCTTCAAATTTTATTCTTCGAATATTTCAATACCATATCAGTCGTTATCTTCTGATTTTAATATCCTGTCGTTTTATTACTGTCTTCTTAATAATGATTTTTGACATATATTCTCTGTAATACCTTTTATCGTAGTGACTTTATTGCCTTGCTTGGGATGAAATGATTAAAGGATTTGTGAGGCAGTGAACATGGGACACTCAAAATCTCCATACTTACATATATATATCACAGAATTATTTTCAGTATGCACGTTAGCGTCGGGTTTGAACGACAATGAAGTAAGATTTTATGTTTGTCTAATGAGATTCATCTTCAGTTATGCGGAAATATGTTTAAAAATTCATTAGACAATTCCAGCTGCAAAATTCACGATGAAAATCGAGGGATAAATTCCTGGTGAAATAATTTGGGATGAAGTAAAAAAATCTGGCGACACTCAGGTAACTCTAGTTATCCTTACAGTGGAACGAACTGATTACTATTTAAACCATAGTCAAAAAGATAAATTCACACCGCTTAAGAGTATGATAATCAATAGGCTACAGAGTTAATGATATCACATATTGTAATTTCTTTACGAATGTGGCCTTTTCAAATTTACAGCTGATAGCGTCAGCGGATTTCCGTTAGCAATCAAGTTCTGTTTATCTTCTTCAACACCTAAGTAATTCTGCGACGATAGTCAAGGAGATTTAATTAATGTCAAATGGCTTTTTTTCTGATGTTTTCAAATCGGTATATCAGTTAATGAGTTCAAACACATTTTGGGTGAAGTTACGTTGATCATTTGATGGAATTCAATGCTTTATGTTGACATTTTTTTGTTCAGAACAAAAAAATCTTAAAAAAAGTTATCGAATTGCCATTAGTCTACGTTGAGAGATAAACACGTGTGTCTCCTGAAATGCCCACAGGAAATACGACGTACTTGGAATATCAGTCCACGTAAAAAATAATGTAAAGAAACATGAGCCGGTATATATATATATATATATATATATATATATATATATATATATATATATATATAAGGAACAATCACGCATAGAATCAATCAGCAATATTAATGCGATTATTGGCGCTATCACATCGCTAGTAGAATATAATGTATGCATTAAAATACTGTTAAGCCATAGAATGATGTGATCCTCATTCATAAAACTGTTGTCAGTTGTTTCCAGTTTATATTTTTTTTAAATGCGAGTACTTTCGAATAATCCTTTATTCATCATCGGGCATATTTTCCCATTAAAATTAAGACTTAGAGACGAAATAATTGTTTGTAGACCGAAAGATGTTTTTTTCAGAATGTGCTATTATTGACGGTTGTATACAATATCGGAACGTGCAAAGTCGCAACGCTAGGTTTTTCAAACTTTAAGTGAGTATTTTTTATTTGAATTCATATGTGTGTGATGAGGTAAATCTACGTATTCTATTTTAAAAGTGTTTTCAGTTAATATGTCATGAACTAAGTATATAGTTCAATTAATTTAGTGTAATGTCTCAGTAGTTTTTTAGGGATGTATATATATATATATTTATATATATATATATATATATATATGCAAACAAATGATAATGAAAATTAATAACAAATGGTTACAAGTGACAATGATCAAAATAATTATCACTATCCTCTATAGCAATATAAACTGGTCAGAACGTGCCGAATACAAAAGCATAATGTAGCCTCAGATTTTCCAACCGGAAATAGATGTAGTGACCCTAAACTGGAACATAGAACTAAAATAGCCTGAATTATGCGCCTGTTGATCAAAATAGACTCTCTAATGGCTTTCAATGTGATTGGGCTTCTTACTAGCAATTGGAAGCCACAAGCAGAAAACGCTAACCCGTTAACGTCATACTCAATAATTGTAATCAGTGATCAATCAGATCACCAAAAAGCTAAGGCAATTAAAGACAATGATGTGTGTAAGAAATGAATGTGGAAATTTTTTGTCCAAATTATGTGAAGTGAGAAAATGTGCGTATGAACTTATGTGTGTATGTATTGTTCGTGCGTATTCCAAAAAGGGAATGCGTTATAATCGCGTTCATCCGCGATAAATTTACATGTTGACGTAAAACGTAAAAAGAGGATGTGAATAATTATCGCGGAGTATTTATAGTGTCAGAAAGCGTCCCCTAGAAGCAGTTTCGAAAATTAGGAAGACTTAACCCGACAATGTGACACCTGTTTTGTAGTTTATATGTATCTGTTCAATCTTATTTGTTTTTCCAAAGAATCAAGGATAATTTTTTCAAAAAATTAATATATTCTAGCTGTTTTCAAAATGGTCTTGTTCTTTTACTTATATGTGGAATTGTGAGCGATGCACATGCTGTATTTAAAGGTCTTCGAAGGCATGAATAATCGATACATTTAAATACTCATACATCGAAAACGTCGGGGATATCCGTCATATATATATATATATATATATATATATATATATATATATATATATATATATATATATATAATTATAAAAATGAACATAGAAGTCAACACTTAGAGGCGACAGTCTGTTTCATGCTAGATGCAATCGTTGTGGCCTGGCGATTGCCTGACGATTTCATCTAGCATGAAACAGACTGTCGCCTCTAAGTGTTGACTTCTATGTTCACTTTTATATTTACACACGCTCTATCTCTGATATTGAGCACTTTAACCCATAAATATAGCATACTTTAAGACTGTATTTCTTCATATATATATATATATATATATATATATATATATATATATATATATATATATAAGTAGCCTGACATGCTATACCAGTTTAGCTATGAAAGTGGTGTCTGGTTAGCAAGGTCAAATTACTGCTTTTAAACTACACACTTAATTTCGAACGTTCATATCTGCTCGAAGTGCAAATTAACGTATAGAAATTCATAAATATGCCTAAACCCTTGACCGTAGTGGCCGATTAAAATTTTTCGAATCGAGTCATCACTTTAACACCTCAAACGCCTTCACCAAACTGATATCAACAAGCATTATTTTTTCGCTATGTCACTCTTTTCCGCTCCTTTTTTTCTTTATCCTTATACGTCCTCCATTTAATTTTTTTTTCAAACAAATACAAAAAAGTAAGTGATGTTCTACGTGTGTCCAGTCAATATGAAAAATTTATAATAAATAAAAATTGCTCTACCATCGGTATTGATCCCTCTTTTGAATTAATGCTGGGAACGTTAGAATTCATATTTTCGTTCACATTACATTCCTATAAAATTCACCTTCATCCCTGCCGTGCGCCAACGGCTTAGTGGTAGAAGTTCCGACTGGCGCCAATTCAGTCCGGTTTCGATCCTAGCTAGGACCGGACGTGAAACAGCGAAACTGTCTCTCTGTGGATGACAAATATATTGGCTCCTGAAAAATTAATTTCAGTTGAGATCTTTGGTTTGAGGTGTGGGTTTGTAAATAGTGACTATTTAAGCTAATATTGCACGACTCTTCGGCATAATTGAGTCACTGTTAGTCACTGTGTGTTTATCTAAATCTAAAAATAAACACTATAAAATTCACCTTCATCCCTGCCGTGAGCCAACGGCTTAGTAGTAGAAGTCAGTCGGGTTTCGATCCTAGCTAGAGGCAGCCGGACGTATATTCACACTGATAAGCTGTGAAACAGCGAAACAGTCTGTCTTTAGATGACAAATACATATATATATATATATATATATATATATATATATATATATATATATATATATATTAAAGAAAAACATACCACTTTAAGGCTCCATAGCCCTTTTAAAGGATGCTGGTTCATTAGACTCCACTTCCAAAAGGTGAAGCGAAAAAAAATTTATTAGCTCTGAATTTACATTGAGCTCTCAGGATTTCATCATCCTTGGGACTACCCATACGGATTACCAAGTTTTTAGTAATTAACTATATATATATATATATATATATATATATATATATATATATATATATATATATATATATATATATATATATTTACATTATGCGAATTATTCATACGAAAAGCAGATAATGAAGTTAATTATACATATATATATATATATATATATATATATATATATATATATATATATATATATATATATATATATATATATATATAAAGAAATAGAGAGAGAGAAGTAATGGATTTTTTTTTATTAATCCGGCATATTTTATCGATTTAAAAGTTATTTTAGTGGAAAAACATTTTGAAGTAAACGATCCGTTTATATATTAAACGCTTTTTAAAAAAACTATTTGCATCTATCGTCCAGAATATTTTAGAAAACATATTAAAGAAAAATATGCAGCCTTCAGCAGGTTTCGATCCTGCGTACTCCTTGGTAGCTGAAACTTTCATTTGATCAGACGTGTTTATACCATCTCAGACACGAAGAGCTTTTGCCAATCGTGCAAAGATGATTTTCCGTCTTGCTTGATAGGCAAAATTTCTGTTGAGCTGAGTCGGTATAAGCTCCACGGATCTAACTACGGTATCTCCAGCCAACGAGGACGCAGTTTCGATATTTACAGCAGGGCGCAATCTTCTTTAATTAAATATACCGTATCGTTAATTACGAAGTGATAATAAGAAAATGATGGATTGATTTCATACTTACAGGTGAGCAATACTTTATGGTTTATTTACAGCTGACATATATTTTGGATTTTACGAATAATTCTGTGTTTTGTGTGCGAATATTGCCTTAACTATTTTTCCTGTGAAAAACATGAAAAAGTGAATTGACGAAAAGAAAATGATTGACGAATCAGATACAGGTGTGCTTGTAATGCAAACAAATTAGCTGCTTTCATTAAATCTGACAAACAGAAACTTTATATTTTGGCGAATCAATGAATAAGAATTGATTCTCCAAAATAAATTTTAGTTACGAACGCTGAGCTACCTTGCTTGGGCTGGATATTGGTCTATTCATGAGAAGAATTAATATAAATTTTGCTTTCGGCTGTGTATTTTCGAGTTGCCACATATACTTTGAGGGAGTGGTGCAGGTAGCATTATTTTCTTGATAAATGATGTTTTTTTTTAATAACTTCTCGGATTTCAGAGACATTCTGAGATTCATATATATATATGTCCATTCAACACCATCATTTGAAAAGACACCAGAATTGTGGCAATAAAATGGCTATTTTGTAGCAATTTTAAAACATATTTATGTTATAATTTTCGAATAAATTATATATATATATATATATATATATATATATATATATATATATATATATATATATATATTTAAGTAGTCCATTTTCGTTGAGGCAGATATCATTAAAGAGAACAAGCATTTTGTGTCGATAACTATTACTGAAATTACGGATAAGCTTTCTCAGACATGTTCTCATAGAATTTCCTCCTTGTGTAAGAAGAATTATACGTGATTTAGGAAAGTTGACCAGTTTAGTTAATAATAATAATAATAATAATAATAATAATAATAATAATAATAAAAATAATAATAATTTAATATATGTATTTATATATATATATATATATATATATATATATATATATATATATATATATATATATATATATATATATATATAATGTGTGATCTTTATCTGGTGCGTTTCCTCTTATTTACTTGTTATAAATACCGTCTAATAGATTAATGCAAGTAGGAACACCTATTAGCGTTATGTATCCTCAAAATAGAATTTTCACTGTACCCGACTGATCAAATTGCACATTCAATGATTGTTATTCAAGAAGTGTTAATAGCCTCACGCTACACGAACACTATTTCCAATCGCAAATATTCTGACCGGCTAATTAGACATGCACAAAGTCGACTTAGTCTCAGTCACTTCATATTCCATTAGTAAGTAGGAAGTTCCACTCAGCTTCTTTCTGAAGTGAAGATCATGAAGATATTTTGGAAAGATCGCGCTCGATCCGACAAAGTTATCATTTGATTTATCGGGGAAGCGTCCTTTCAGTATTTATTCTGCAAAGTAGTCATTCCTGGGAAGAATCCACTCGAACGAAACTTCCTTAGTGTCAATGAAATACGGGGGAAATCTTTATGATTTGCCCCATTTGTAGTTTTCATGCCGAATTTTAGCCATGCATGTCTTAACTCTTGGAAATAATTTATATAGCTCGCTAGAATCTTATCAAGTAATTAGCAGAATAGTAGCGAGAATCCTGCGAGGTTTTATCTATATGAAAGGGATGGAATCGTTGAAGATTTACCACATACAAGATTGCGTAGGCGCTTTTGAACTATATCAAGGCTGGAAAGTATGAACTGGGTAGCTGTGGTTCTGATATAGCAGTATTTTTGCATAAATAGCACATACCAGGAAGAGACGGTACATGAACCCGATTATTATCGTAGCATCTCAGCAGTGCATCGAGTATATAAAGTCAGAGGAAAACCTCGGTTCCAATAGATGTTCAATACAAGCAGCATCCTTGAGAGAACAACGGCTCATCATGATAGAGAACATTAAGTGTGTGCACAGCGACTATGAATCTTCATAGTTTGCTTCTGGAGACATTGAATGTTACAAAGTAGCTATACTCCAGTGAGCTGGTAAATTTGGATCAGTTTGAGATGAACTGCTTCGCTCTGGACATCTAGACTTTTGAAGATGCACTGAGATTCTGCTAAAATTCGTAAAAACGTTCGGAAACGTTCTAGTGTTTATTTTTTTTAGAATTTCTATATATATCATTCTTATGTTACTGCTTTTGTCCGTCGATAAATGTGTTTTAGTTTCTCTCGTAGGGATCCATCTGTATAGTCAGATTTCTTACCATTTATCTGTTACTAAATCATGGTAGTTTCTGAAGTGTCTTAATAATTGTTCTTCTTTTCATTCTTTTGTTTGAAATATCTGTATTCCTGTCTGTTTTCCATTTGGTTGAAATGTAATTTCTATTGCATTTAAATCATTCCTTATTCCTTTCTGTGTATTTCTATTGCATTTAAATCATTCCTTATTACTTTCTGTGTATTTATATTGCATTTAAATCATTCCTTATTCCTTTCTGTGTATTTATATTGCATTTAAATCATTCCTTATTCATTTCTGTGTATTTATATTGCATTTAAATCATTCCTTATTCCTTTCTGTGTATTTATATTGCATTTAAATCATTCCTTATTCCATTCTGTGTATTTATATTGCAGATTCAATCTTACGCTCGATACTGATGAGGCTCCCACTGTTTAGTGTATAGCTGGAAAATGATAACCATTCTCCAAGGACACATATATCGTATTATTAAATAATATAGACAAGTGTTGTCTATTTATTTTATGTAAATTCTTTTCATATCGTCTGATAAGATTAATAACATTATGTTGTGGTAGGATCCACCTAATTTGCATAGTCGAGTACCGACTATATAAATATGGTTGGTACCGGGAAGACAGGGAGGCGAATCAAGAGATTCAACTAGAGACTCTGCCCGACTGCGACTTCGTCAACACATTCTCCAGGAACGGTCTTCCCAGGAATATACAAAAGACTATATGTAAATATTGTGTACACTTTCTTGTTTCAATACATTTTGTTCTAAGTACATTTTGTGTTGCATTATTATTCCATGCATTAGTCAAGTTTCAACACATTATCATTAAACGAAGAACGAAAATCACAATATTGATACATATTTTTTAATCCAATCTAAGCTTTCGGCTTACATAAGCCATTATCAAAGATGACAATTACATTACAATATATTAAGCATTACACAGACAAGACAGTGATGATAGTCTGTTTCTGTTTATATGGATGATTTCCAAGTAACGATAAACACGTGCATATAAGACGCTGGAAGAGAAAATCGCACCGCAGCTCATGACGTCACACATGGCCACGCGAGAGTGAATTCGAGAAGTATTAAGTATGGGAAGCCGCTGGTATAATCCAATGGCTTCTGTTACCAATTATAGGCATTTAAGAATATTTGTAGAAATTTCATAGTTTATTTTGTTCAGGTTAGGTTTCAACTGTTTTATAAATATAGCTTCAAGAATTTTAGTTTTTGTTTATTGTTTTCATGTTTAAGTATAGTTGTGTTTTCAACGAGGATTTTTCGGAATTGTGTATGTGGTCAGGCATGATGTTTTAAATGCCTAAAATGTTAGATTTATCATTCAAATATAGTGTCAAGCGTCGTGAAAGCGACTTTGGGGTGTGACAAACATAAATATTATTTAATTCGTTGGAGATACAATCTCCCAAAGGGCACTTGAATTTGTAAACTATGTTGTTTTTTTGCAAATCCCTAACCGGGGGAGAAGAAACATTGCGAATAATTGAGTCGGATATACTAGATTTAGTATAGTACATGATTAACTTAAATTTTTTGCTTGGATCTGTTGTAGATATATTAGTATTTAGTAATGTTTCTCTTGTTCATAATTAGTATGTATTTGATTACGATATAGGAGATTAAAATGTTTGAGATTAGTAGAAGCAGTATTATGTACTATTTGTTTAGTATTGAGATTTCTAAGAAAGAATCTTATTTGTTCATCAACTATATAGTTTGGAAAGCTATTATTAATAAGTGTTTGTTTTATATTCTTTAGTTCGCTGTAAAAAATCTGTTTTGTAAATGAATTAGTTTCTGCACGATGTATTAGATTTATTATAATTGCTATTTTGTAGTAATATGGGCATTCGCTCTTGTAGTTAAGTGTACATGAATTTATGCTGGTAGGTATTTATATATCCGATGCGATGAGAACGAAAGTAATATATTAGTTCCAACGTTTACAGCCTTAATCCAAAAGAGGGATCGATACCGATAGTAGAGTGATAATTATTTATTTATTATAATTTTATCATATAGACAAAACCATTTTACTCACTACAAAGATGGAACTTGGTTTCAGTGCATTTCAACTGCACTTCGACGGGTCGCAGTTGAAATGCACTGAAACCAAGTTGCATCTTTTTAGTGAATAAAATGGTTTTGTCTATATGATAAAATTATAATAAATAAATATATGCGTGTGTGTGTGCCCGTGTGTATTGGTGTGTGTGTGATTAAATCATAAAGACAATTTATCTTAGCTGACACACGCGTTCCATCCTCTGAGTATATCTCACCTTTTAGTTAAATGCTTTATCTGAAATGTTTACACACTTACGTACACACAGATATTCCGATCCCGGCTTGAGGAAAATCGGATGTCTAGCCACACTAATGAGCTGTGATACAGTGAAACAGTTTGTCTGTGGATAACAATATATATATATATATATATATATATATATATATATATATATATATTGATAAATAAATATATACTTCTATTGTGGGGACCTACCTACAAATGGACTCCTCCACACTTATATAATATGGATAACAACTCTGAGTAAAGTCAGTCACTAAGAGGAAGTCTCCGCGTGAGAGGTACCAAGAGTGTATCACCGAGTGAGTGTATGAATGAGTGAGTCACGACACCAGTGAGAGTAAGTACTCTCCAGTCCACATTACATTGTACTACGTTTCCGTGAATAATATACAGTTTAACTTTATATCCGAGTCTGTGTTATTTTTCTATGGTTTCAACACCATAACAACTGGCTACGAGATTCGAAACGCCCTCACGTAAGGAAAGACAAAAATTATCTCTTGCTGACTATAACAACTTGCGACGAGATATTCCGAATCACACAAAGAAAATAACAAAAATATCCCTGAAGAACTGAAGAACCTAAGAGAAACCTTTACCTGAAGTGAAAGAAAGGGTCACTCTCTAACTCTAAAGACGTCTAAAAAGATCCCAGTGTGTTAATCTCAAGTCTGGCGAACAAATAGAAATCTTTCAAGAAAGAAAGTTACATATACAGCAGTTATATGTTAATATTCACCTGGAAGAAAAAACGCACACTCCAACCGAATGACAGATAACGTAACTACGAAAAAAGGCTTTGATGCGGACGTCGGGTATATTTAGAAAAGTATAAAAGAAATATTTACTCAATCTAAAGTAAAACCAACAATTTGAAAATACTAGTCAGAAATTGTATGTAAGATTTTCCCCCCTTATTCCTATAATTGTTCATCGCTTCTCTTCACCACACAGAAAAAAAAGAAAAATATCTGTTTGGCAGCGTGGTTGTTTATGTAAATTTGTTTTCCTTTTAGAGAAAAATTGAAACACTCAGACTGTATTAGAAAAAAAAATTTAGCATTACCAACCAGAGCTGAGAAATATTAAGGGAAGGAATTACTTTCTTTTCCTCCGCTTAGAGAAGAAACATTGACTAAATTTTGTTTTATTTCTCTCTGAAAACACGTATTTGAAGTCATTATGGAAGACTTTAAAGCAATTATTGTTCAGATGATGAAAGCACAATTTGAACAGCAAAAGAAGATTGAGAAACAGCAACAAATGTTGGTAGAAAAATTGCTTCTACAACAAAAAGAACAGGAAGAAAATCAAAAAGAACGGGAAGAAAAATTGCTCCTACAACAAAAAGAACGGGACGAAAAATTTCAAGAATTATTTCTAAAGACATTGGGTAAAAAGGATGTTAGTGAAAACAACACTGCTATTCTATGGAGACATTTAATTATCTTCCTGAAGAAGATAAAACATTTGAAGCTTTTTATAGAAGATATGAAGATCTTTTTGCGGTTGATTGTGAGGATTGGACGAAGGCTAAAAAAGTTTGCTTACTTTTGAGAAAGTTGGTAACAGCCGAACATAGTATGTTCGCCGATTACATTCTTCCGAAGAAAACAAGTGAATTACGGTTCGGTGAAGCAGTAAAACTTTTGTCTGGGTTATTTAGCCCTAATACAACTTTATTCCACAAAAGATGGAACTATTTTAACTTGTCAAAACGGGATGACGAGGATTATCTTACATTTGCGTCCATTGTTAATAAGCACTGTGACGATTTTCATTTGGTTGAACTGACAGCTGACGATTTCAAATGTTTAATATTTGCCCAATGTTTCGTCTCTGCAAAAAACTCGGAGATTAGACGGAGATTCCTATCAAGATTAGAAAGCAAACCAGGTCTCACATTACAAAAACTAGCGGATGATTGCCAGAGAGTAATCAGTGTGAAAAGCGATTCCAAAAACATCGAGGAATCAGGCATATCGTATGTTAGGAGAATTAGGTCCAAGTCAAAAAATTACTCCACTCAAAAAGCTAAAGAAAGCAAAGGGTACGCCCATTCACAATTTCAAAATAGACGACCCTGTGAAAAACAAAAATTACCCCCTAGTCCATGCGGACGTTGTGGTGGACAACATTGTGAAGCAGACTCTTTTTACCGAAACAAGACATGTAATAATTGCGGTAAAATTGGACACAAAAGGGCGCACTGTAGAAATAAAAGGACAAACAGAAACAGAGTCAGACAAACTATATCAAACGAAAAAATAGATAAGAATCTACGGAAATACGTTGTAGTTAACATTTTAAACAAAACAGTTAAGCTGCTACTATACTCTGGCTTGTATCTCTCAATCATTAATCTTCAGACATGGAGGAATTAAAAACAACAACAATGAAAAAGAGATACAAAACAGCACGTGCAGTAACTGGTGGCAAAATCAAATTTGAAGGTGAGCTAACGCTACCTGTAACACTGAATGGCATTACAAAGAAACTAAAAGTTTTCGTCCATAAAAATTCTGAGAATTTGTTTGGAACGGATTGGATGGAACAGTTTAAGTTGTGGGATTAACCAATCAACAATTTTTGCCAAAAAGTGAAAGACATGACAACAGATGCCCAAGACCTGAAAGACGAATTAAAAGGAACATTTCCCGAAGTTTTCTCGGCGGGGCTAGGAAAATGTAATAAAACAAAAACCAAATTCGAACTAAAAGAAAACGTTCAACCCGTTTTCAAAAGTAAAAGAAATGTCCCATTTGCATCAGTTGAAAAAATCAACGAAGAATGACACCGACTAGAAAATGCCAGTATACTATCCAAACTGAGTTTTAGCGAATGGGCTGCCCCCGCTGTATACGTAAGAAAAATGTCCAACCAAATTCATGTTCATGCAGATTTTTCAACGGGTCTCAATGCGGCTCTAAAAGATTACCATTACCCCCTCCCCACACCGGAGAAGGTATTAACCGTTTCACCAAGTAAAAGGCTTGGAAGGGGGGTATTGTGGGGACCTTGCCTACAAATGGACTCCTCCACACTTATATAATATGGCTAGCAACTCTGAGTAAAGTCAGTCCCCAAGAGGAAGTCACCAGGTGTGAGTTACCAAGAGTGTATCACCGAGTGAGTGTATGAATGAGTCATTCGTTTCCGTGAATAATATACAGTTTAACTTTATATCCGAGTCTGTGTTATTTTTCTATGGTTTCAACACCATAACGACCTCAAAGGTGGCACAGCTCGGAGATTCATGCACAATATTTATCACATATATTTATTAATATATACTTAATACTCCTGTTTTATTATCACAGTATTCTCCCCCCTCTCTCTCTCCTCCTCTCTCTCACTATATATATATATATATATATATATATATATATATATATATATATATATATATATATATATATATAATGGAGAGGTTATAATGGTTCCGACGAGAGAAAAGTGTGTATATTAAAAAGAAGAGAGGTACCGCAAACGTTTTTGGTTGTAATGTGTGTTTTTCTTTTAATATTATCATTTATTTTTTTATAATTTTACAACACGTGTTTCTGGTCTCGTAGAAAAATCAAGAAAGACATTCGGATTACTAACACAAAAATAGAGAATGTCTCGTATCAAGAATATTTAACATTGAAAAACATAAAGAAAAAAATAATTATTTTTAATATGTGGAAATCTCTACCCTTTACCTGAAGTAGGTCGCGAGACCAGAAACACGTGATTGTAAAATTATGAAAAATAAAGGATAATATTTAAAAAAAAAAAAAAAAAACCACATTACAACCAAAAAAGTTTGCGGTACCTGTCTTCTTTTTAATATATATATATATATATATATATATATATATATATATATATATATATATATATATATGTATATATACAATGTGTGTCTATGTTTGTGAATCTGTACATGTGTATGTCCGCAGCAATCCCCTCCAAATAACAAACATTTCACTTTGTCTTTTTTATATATTTTTTCTGGTAGGCGCTTCGTTTATTTATTAAACAGTAAATGCATTCATTTTTATATACAGGTATTAATATTAGATAAATCCGATTGAAGAAAATGGAGCGATTCAGACGGAATATTCATGACTGTAGATAGTATATTTATAAATATATAGACTGTTTACTAAAGAAACAGAGCGTCTACTCAAATACGATTATCAAATTATTGTAACGTTTAAAGAGATACAAGCACACACTTGCAGACATATACAAAATATTTATACATATATATATATATGTGTGTGTGTGTATGTATTTGTATATTTTATCCGCAAAAATCTAAGTAAATAAATATACTCTTTACTAAATTATGTCTACTCAAATACGAGTATCGACTAAATGTAACATTTAGAGGGATACACACACACACACACACACACACACACACACATATACATATATATATATGTATATGTATATTCGTGTATCTTTTGATCCACAATAATCTTTATTTTTCTGGAAGTGATAAGTATTATTATGCCATGATATATATATATATATATATATATATATATATATATATATATATATATATATATATTATGATCTGAGATGTTGTTGCAAACAAAACACCGCATAATAATTTCCTGTTTAAAATTTTGAAATTTGAATGGAGATTATCATATAAATATCTTCCGTAATATTTCCTCGGTAGCTTAATAGCTATTCTCTTATGAAAACTTGATAGTGTACAGGAATTATTTCCTCCCTAAACAAGGAGGTGTGTGCATAAGCATTGTTTTCAAACATTATCCGTAATCTTGAAAACGACGCCAATTGTTAGAATATTTTAATGTCCATATGCAAGGAAATACCTGTTTGAAACCCTGTATTGAGCTTAAAGAAGTTTGACATCACGATTCCACAACTAAAATAGGGGCCAATGAAATGCTTAATTCATCTGTTGCCTTACGTCTATATATTCGTAATAAGATTTTTACTATATTACAGGAATAACATATGAAACATAACAAGTACATATATTTCCTTATATAGCATAACTGAGTATTTTATTACGATGTCTTTTGTAATAACTTGTTTTTTTAATTCCCTTGTTGTGTGCACTTTTTTACGAAAATAAAATGGCGCCAATATACGTTTTGCAGCTGATTAATTGTTCATTCTATGCATGCGTATATCACAATGTTGCATGAGGTTTAGCATCATTAATTACTGAATAGCAGCTTTTCTTGATTTGAGATTTATTTTTTTATACGTGGCATTTAGATACCTTTGTCTACAAAGTTATCGTCTTGTTTTAACGTGGTCTTCAGATAGACTTTATTGTCGCTGTCTTTATCGCACTGCTGCTGATCTTTTTATCTTTCGAGTAACTTTTACGTCAAACACAGAAGAGTCACTGACATATTAAACACATCCTCTTTTTCAATTCGAGTAAAGATTATATGAAACACAATTTGAACACTAAAAGATATGGAATAAAAAGCGACTGATAAAAGTCCAAGTCTAATCAATGAATCATACAATGCATTTGCTACAAAAATAAATAGTATTTTTCTCCAGCAATTAAATATAAAATGTATTTACACAATGGGCACAATCCTATAAAAATAACTTTTTCATTCTAAAGAAAACGTTGATAAATATTTTTGGTGAAATGTTTAGAATATTTACTATAAATATGAGTATTATTTATTCTTTCACTATCCAATAAATTATATAATTTATTACAATTAACTAACGAAATAAATAACGCCCTTTGCCTTCTAACATGAAGGCTCATTTTACTCTTCTAATTTACACAGATATTATAAAATAGTTACTACAGAACTGATGATGTAATTTGTCCCATATATAAGCTACACCTGTTAGTAAACTATTTATCATATAAATATGTAATGCCCTTTTATTTATATTATTGAAGGAATTATAAACATTCTTAGTTTTCCCATCTAATTACATAGAATGTGGCACGAAATATAAAAAATGCATAGCATTAATTATTATATAGCATTGATAGAAATGAATTGGATGGAACTTAACTCTCTAAAAACAATATTCTCAATTGCTTACTAAGGGAGATAATTATGCTGCACAAGTATATATTGCGTGCCTTAACAGATATAAATAAATAAATACAGAACAATGAATATTACATAAAATTGATGCAGTAAATGGAGGGGCTCTTAACAAAAGATTAAACTCTAGATAATACAAAAATTAAAAGTTAAATTTAAAACTCCTGCATGTTCAGATTTTGCATCGATGTATAATTATAAGTAATCTTTGTTTGTATTATTTTAAGACATTTTAAAAAAGAATGTATAAACACATGACGTCATTTTTTATACATTCTTTTTATAGATATAAACATAAAAATGTCTTAAAATAAATGACGGACTTTGTCCATTTCATAATGTGTGACGTCATTTGTTTACATTTGGATACGCTTTGAGCAGATATGAATGTATGTGAGAGATTCATGGAAGATTGAAGTTTAAAAGCAGTAAAATGGACCTTGGTAATTGAACGACCCTCCGTGGCTCGATCGGTTAAGGCACGTCAGGCTATATGATGGTTCCTTACAGGATACATGTTCGATTCCTGTTGGAGGATGAATATTTTCTATGAACATTTCTCGGACATTCAGGCCGGTAAATGGTATTAATACTGTTTATTATAAACAGAGCATTTACTTAAATGTTTGTATCTATAAAAAGAATGTATAAACATAAAGATGTCTTAAAATAATTGTCAGACTTTGTCCATTTCATAAAATATATATATATATATTTATGTGTGTGTGTGTGTCAAGTTTCTTGATTTCATATTAAAAATGTTGTCTTTCAATAGCCACATATATATATATATATATATATATATATATATATATATATATATATATATATATCAGTGTGCATCTATATATATATATATATATATATATATATATATATATATATATATATATATATATATATATATATAGTGTACAAATGCAGCAGATAATTATTCAAACATATATTGTTAAATATAACAGACAACGAATGTCTATTATGTTTGATCATGAGCCGATCCAAGCTTCTTGGCTTTTATTTATAAAACTTAGTTGAATGAAAAATCTTAAAAAAAAATATCCAAATGTTGGACAGTTTTCGTCTTTATTTTCTCCCGAAACTAATCTTCTAATATGTTTGAACAATGATCTGCTTCTGCTATACACTAAATTCAAGTTGCACAATCCCTCATCCTTAAATGTTCTTAACACCAAGACATTTTAATGGAACCTCATCAAAAGTCTAATAAACACATCCACACAAAAATTACAACGGATCAACTCTGAAATTGTACGTATTAACGGAATCTTACAGTCTTCTCTCACCACTGAAAAACATCAAGGAAATATTGGATTTATTACATAATACAACACAAAAGGAAAATGAATCCCACAAACAAGTCATCCCAAAAAGGCTAAATAAATTATATAATGGAAAAATACTTCTACCAAACACCAACGACAACTTCTTTGACCTTTCGGATTACCAACTCACAAGAAATGAAATGGAATAACTTAATCTTGGAACAAATTATCACGTCGGATAGAAACCTAATTTTAATGTTTAAACAAACCCAAATGTAATCATTATATCAACAAATAGTTCTATTGTAACAAGATAACCACATTACTATGCTTTAAAATATTTACTTAAAGTCGAATATATTAAACTCTGAAGCAGCCTCATATTTGAAATTAACAACAATATTATTATCCGACGATCTGATAAAACGAATACTTTTGTTATTTTAAACAAACATGAGTACCACTGAAAATTAGATGCCCTTTTGGAAGATCACAAATTTAAAAAGTTAACTGACACCAACGTCTCCCAAATTAAAAACCATATCAATAAACTTATTACTGTTAAAAATACCAAAACAAGATCCTAGAAGGATTACAGGTGACTATCAACCTGGCTACCATTATGGAAATATGAAAATCCATAAAAAAATGATCATCCTCTCCGACCTATAGTTTTTATTTTTTCAGTGAAACAGTTTCATGACTGATCGTCCACGGACTCTACGAATCTTATACCAAGTAAATACTTTATGTGCTTTGAATTTGTTTGACTGTAAACATATTGAAACATATCGCATAGGATTTAATTTGCTGTTTTTCTGCTTATATGATGCTAAGATGAACACTAAAATATAAAATGAGAAACTGAATACACTTCCTTTAAGGTGAAATCCCTCAGCAGAGATTGTCGGAGTTACCTCCTCCTTAATTCCCAAATTCTTCACCAGGGGTCTCTTCTCCATACTATAAATACTGGGTGACTTCTTGCCTGGATCTTTTTCTTTCCCTCATGCTTCGTGCCGCATCCCATCTCGCGTGGAGGTGAGGTAAATCTTCTTCTTTTCAGCGACAAGATGTAAGGTCTTAGAAGATCAGCGTTTTCCATTTCTCGGAAAACGCTATGAACATTACGAACATACACGTACGTACGAACATTCACCAAAATACGAACATTCACCAAGGAACAGACACAAATGTTCCCCGCATTTTGCCCGCTTGTTAGAAAACGCCCCGAAACACACACACATGGACGTAGGAACATTCACCAAAATACAAAACTCTTTACGTTCACACACAAACACAAATGTTGATGGCTTTGTCACTTGTAAATTTGTTGTTTAATACATATATTTGCTGACATATATATATATATATATATATATATATATATATATATATATATATATATATATATATATATATATATACATTGGTCTTGTTTGTTTTCTTTACCTCTTCGGTTGGACTCAACTTGAGTCCGCCATGTTCTTGTAATTAGACCTTGTAGCAGGAATAAACAGCACGTGTTTTCAATTCAACAACACTTAAACCCACACGGTCCTCTTCAAGTTCTTCAACGCCTAATAAGGATCAGATTATTTCAAGATGCATTTTATTTCCGAACAATGCAAAATGCAAACGTTGATACGTTTGTATGCAAAAGGTGCGTCAGTTTAATGTTGACTACATTACCCATTCGGAATAAAATTTATACTGCACAGTAAAAGACGAAAAAAACATAAAATTGTCATGGAAATGCGCAAAAATACAGATATCCTAATAGACAATAGACTATTTAAAGACTGGTAACTTCTGACATTTCGGACTCTGTATAACTCCTATTTTGAATCTAATAATTGTAATTGAACCACAAAAATCACCTAAAAGCCCTTAAAAATAAAAGATTAAGATTTGAATTCTGTAATAAACATGTTTATGTACTTAAATCGTATCCAAAACAACAAAGTAATCAAATAATGTTATTATGCCTTCATTATTAAAAGCACATGAGACATTTCGAGGAATACGTAGGGACAAAAATCTTGAGAGGAAAAGATTAATAAAAAAAGAAACAGAGTTGAAAGGAAAATAGAAAGGAGACTACTAAACAATAAAAAATATAATAAAAATAGATGATTCTCTGTGAAAAGTATATCTCCTAAGAATAGGAGTACCTACTAAGAATTGGGATACCTACTAAGAATTGGAGTACCTACTAAGAATTGAAGTACCTACTAAGAATAGGAGTACCTACTAAGAATTTGAGTACCTACTAATAATAGGAGTACCTACTAAGAATTTGAGTACCTACTAAGAATAGGTGTACCTATTACTAAGAATAAAAATACTAAAATTACAATAACATCATAAATTCGAAATCAACAGAGAAGAAAATTCCTTATTTCAAAAACATTTTGAGTTACATTTCGACCCTAAATTCTTTATTCTAAAGATTCCCGCGAAAATAGATCATTTACCATCATCCTTTGAACTCCTTATAGTCCGTCAGAACTCCATTTGCAATCCCTTTCCACACTGTTAGATCCTGTATTGCTGTCCTTAGATTCCCAATATCTAATCCTGAGTCCCTTGCTATGGTGTCTGGGAAAGTCATTTTCGTGAGAGGACACTTCCAGCATGATGCCATAGGAGTGAGGATGACACTATTTCCCTGACCGCTCGATGGCGGTGGCCGGAAAACTGTAATCGTTTTTGTTTCATCTTAACAGAATTTGGTCTCAGTTTTTCGTAAATAGAACATATACTTATATACCTCTACTCATTATCTGTCTATATTTCTGAGATGAGATATTATGTACAATATTTACATTATTCGGAATATTGTCCTCATGTTTTTCGCCATGTTTATTACAACGTTTCGGCCGTTGTACGCTCCGGCCTTCTTCAGGTGGTTGGAATGTCGAACTGAGCCCTTTATTTCGCTCACTAGGGTAGACTGTTCTAGTTGCATGTGTCATGGGAACCAGTAATAAGGAGTGCAAGAGAAAAGCGATAATAACAACAAAAATTTCAATATAAACTCTGGTAAAAAACGTGTATTGATAACAGCAAAAATTGCAATATGAGCACTGGTAAAAAATTATGGCTGAAAACATTAGGTTTATAATTGCTGAAACTTGACTAATGCATGGAATAATAATGCAACACAAAATGTACTTAGAACAAAATGTATTGAAACAAGAAAGTGTACACAATATTTACATATAGTCTTTTGTATATTCCTGGGAAGACCGTTCCTGGAGAATGTGTTTACTGAGTCGTAGTCGGGCAGAGTCTCTGGTTGAATGTCTTGATTCGTTCCCTCTCTTCCCGGTACCAACCATATTTATATGGTCGGTACTCCACTATGCAAATTAGGTGGATCCTACCACAACAATAATACACATAAATTCATAGACAGATGTCCTAAAGGACACATAGCACAGGGGATAAAGTCGTTAGTTAGATCTAGTGACAGGACCCAAAGAGTCAATATCCGGTTTAGGCAGTGGAAAACTTGTAGAGGGGAATTAACAGGAGATAACTGATAACTGATAACTGACATCCATTAAACATGTCATATAGAGCGTTGTAATAAATATGGCGACAAAGAGGAGGACAATAGTACGAATAATGTAATTACTCTAGTCATTATCTATTCAATATCTATCTCTAAATATAAACAATAAAAAATAAACAAAAAAATAATTTACCCGCTTCCCAAATTCGATAACAAATTTTCCAGAAATTTACAGAAATCTTGTATCAGAAACGCATCTCTAAAGTTGTCATTTATCGGGTATTAATGAACTATGGAGATCAAAAACTAACGAGGGTTACGCTTTCCACAAAAGGACTACAGAGACACCGCCGACTCAGAGTTCATTTCGTCTGGCAATATCTGCGCAGGGAATTCTCCAAATATCAAGCAGGGTGTTATTAAAACATCGGTTAAAAATAAACTCGTTACTGTCGACTGAGTAATTCCTGGGAAATATTTATTCACTCATGCACAACAGATTACGAATTATCTAAAATACCTTAATATCTATCTATCTATCTATCTATTTATCTATCTATCTATCTCAGTCTTTTTATATCTATCTATCTATCTATCTATCTATATATATATATATATATATATATATATATATATATATATATATATATATATACATATATATATATATATATATACAACGTCATTTTTTTAAGGTTTCTCTTTGATGTGAAGAACGAACGAGTTCAGGTTAGATTATGCTACACCAAATTCTTATATCTATTCTTTTGAATCAGATTTTTCTGAATAAAACATTCACGACTTAAATCGTTTAGGTATCACATCAGAGCGAAGACTTTCAAATGTAACATTTGCAATGCTGCATTTTCAATGAAATCCCGTCTCCGGTCTGTAGCTTTGAATTTTGCAGATAACACAGATTAGATAAAAAAGAAAAAAATATAATGTAGTGTATAACAGACTTATATATATATATATATATATATATATATATATATATATATATATATATATATATGTATGTATGTATATATATTCAATTTTCTAGTTGAGGAATGTTCGCTACAAACGTCTTCAGATTCAGAGGAATATACCCACAGATTTTTGAGTAAAATCACAGACACTTGATGATCAGTACAGCAGCCGAAATGCTGAGAAAACAGTTGCTTGCAAAAAGCTTGGAATTAGCACACTTAGACGATGTTCACAACGCTTTCGTATTTAGTAGCAAATAAGCTAACAACAGATAATACTTAAAATATTTGATGTAATAGACTAACATTCCGGCTTATAATCTATATATGTATACCAACTATATTGGAAGTGTCAGATTACTGGTACAATTCTCCAATCGATAGAGACGGAAATACTATTGATTAACCTCATTTGATGCAAAATTATGAAATTCACCCCCCCAAAAATAAAATAAAATAATTGATATATTACATTCCTTGAGTTTTCTTTATATTACATTCCTTGTGGCATAAATTTTCCTAATTGAAAACAATATATTTTTCATATTTGTTTCAGCATTCCAGTATATGAAACATTATCAGTGACATTGTTTTAAATTCCACAATAATCTTTCAATTGGAGTTTTATCCAGGCTGGTCCCATGCTATATCATTGAATTAAGATACCGAAAGAAAAGTTTTAATTGTAATTAGTCTGTGACAATATGTATTATCTTCCCCCCCAAAAAAATTACTTCCATTTATTCAAAATGCCTTCATATCTATCTATCTATCTATCTATCTATCTATCTATCTATCTATCTATCTATCTATCTATGTAATTCTCTTAATCTCTTTCTATCTATCTCTTTCTATCAATATCATTTTGTTGAGTTCTCTCTATCTATCTCATTCTGTTTCTATCTCATTCTGGTAATATCTATCTATCTATCTATCTATCTATCTATCTATTATCTATCTATCTATGTAATTGTCTTAATATCTTTCTATCTATCTCTTTCTATCAATATCATTTTGTTGAGTTCTCTCTATCTATCTCATTCTGTTCCTATCTCATTCTGGTACTATCTATCTATCTATCTATCTATCTATCTATCTATCTATCTATCTATCTATGTAATTCTCTTAATATCTTTCTATCTATCTCTTTCTATCAATATCATTTTGTTGAGTTCTCTCTATCTATCTCATTCTGTTCCTATCTCATTCTGGTACTGTCTATCTATCTATCTATCTATCTATCTATCTATCTATCTATCTATCTATCTATCTATGTAATTCTCTTAATCGCTTTCTATCTATCTCTTTCTATCAATATCATTTTGTTGAGTTCCCTCTATCTATCTCATTCTGTTCCTATCTCATTCTGGTACTGTCTATCTATCTATCTATCTATCTATCTATCTATCTATCTATCTATCTATGTAATTCTCTTAATCTCTTTCTATCTATCTCTTTCTATCAATATCATTTTGTTGAGTTCTCTCTATCTATCTCATTCTGTTCCTATCTCATTCTGGTACTATCTATCTATCTATCTATCTATGTAATTCTCTTAATATCTTTCTATCTATCTCTTTCTATCAATATCATTTTGTTGAGTTCTCTCTATCTCATTCTGTTCCTATCTCATTCTGGTACTATCTATCTATCTATCTATCTATCTATCTATCTATCTATTATCTATCTATCTATGTAATTCTCTTAATATCTTTCTATCTATCTCTTTCTATCAATATCATTTTGTTGAGTTCTCTCTATCTATCTCATTCTGTTCCTATCTCATTCTGGTACTGTCTATCTATCTATCTATCTATCTATCTATCTATCTATCTATCTATCTATCTATCTATCTATCTATCTATGTAATTCTCTTAATCGCTTTCTATCTATCTCTTTCTATCAATATCATTTTGTTGAGTTCTCTCTATCTATCTCATTCTGTTCCTATCTCATTCTGGTACTGTCTATCTATCTATCTATCTATCTATCTATCTATCTATCTATCTATCTATCTATCTATCTATCTATGTAATTCTCTTAATCGCTTTCTATCTATCTCGTTGTATCAATATCATTTTGTTGAGTTCTCTCTATCTATCTCATTCTGTTCCTATCTCATTCCGGTACTGTCTATCTATCTATCTATCTATCTATCTATCTATCTATCTATCTATCTATCTATCTATCTATCTATCTATCTATCTATGTAATTCTCTTAATCGCTTTCTATCTATCTCTTTCTATCAATATCATTTTGTTGAGTTCTCTCTATCTATCTCATTCTGTTCCTATCTCATTCTGGTACTGTCTATCTATCTATCTATCTATCTATCTATCTATCTATCTATCTATCTATCTATCTATCTATCTATCTATGTAATTCTCTTAATCTCTTTCTATCTATCTCTTTCTATCAATATCATTTTGTTGAGTTCTCTCTATCTATCTCATTCTGTTCCTATCTCATTCTGGTACTATCTATCTATCTATCTATCTATCTATGCAATTCTTTTAATCGCTTTCTATCTATCTCTTTCTATCAATATCATTTTTTTCATATATCTCTATCTATTATCATTCTGTTCCTATCTCATTCCATTTATCTATCTATCTATCTATCTATCTATCTATCTATCTATCTATCTATCTATCTATCTATCATGTAAAGGGATTTTTGAATTAATGATTACCATAACTCCTGGTCCTTTAACTGGCATGAAACCTTACATCCTGAAGGAATTTTCAGATGTCCTTGTTGTGTTCAGTCAGTCATTTTATGTTTCATTTGAGCGCAAACAATAAAGAATTTTCAGCTTCGTCGCCTTGGCCAATGCAAATCTTTGATTCATCGCAGAATATTACTTTCAGACAATCATCCAGACACCAATAATTTTTGGATTGAACCCAATTAGCCTCATGCTCTTTACTCCGTGTGTTAACATTGGTTTTCCTTCGATGTTTCTATATGTACGAGTTTATATCCCATAGGCTCACAGGCACATCATTAAGGAGTGATGCTAGAGCTGTGAAGATTTGTATACTTTCATTTCATCTCTTCTTATTAATAAATGCATTTTTCATCTCCAGGTAAACTGATATTTGACTATTCAAATAAGTCTTCAAATAGAACTTGTAGCGACATCTCTTGAAATGGATAACACCTGGCATCGTGGTGTTATCAATTACGCACAGAAAAGGTTTTATCCCCCAAGTGCTTTCATGCTGACATGGTTGCTACAAGGAGGGTGGTGTTCCAGCTTAATCAACAGTGCTAACGTGGACAGCTGATTATACGAATTTAAAGGAGTGTCTCGAAAATGACCAATGTCTGAACATTCTGAAACTGTTATCAGCGAGGACAAACTTTTTCACATGGTGATGGGTGACATGCGATTGACTCTAAATCAAATAGTTAATACTATTAGTATATCCCGTGAGAAAGTTAAAATATTCTGCACAGTGAATTTGGCATGACGATGATTTCTGCTCGATTAATATCAGGTTTTCTGAAACTTGATCGAAATTCCATTTGATGATCATATCACAGGTAAATCTGAAATTATTTCAGAAACACCCAGTTGATTTCCATGAACGTTTGCTAACCAAAGATGAGTGATGTGTTCATCACTTTCAGTGAGAGATGAAGAGACAATACATTCTGAAGGCCGATGTCGCTTTATTTGCAGGACAAGTGATGATCCCAGTGTTTTAGGATGCAAAAGGCATTGTATTTATATATTATTCTTAAAAGCACCTCATTAATAGTGGAAAGTATTATGTCAACTTACTGAAGCTCTGAAGACCATACACCCAAGAAAACTTACGAAACGTGTCTTGTTTCATCAGGACAATACAGTCCCTGACTTCAATAGCTGCTGTACCTGACTGTGGCTTTAAAGCTCTTGATTACCTTCCATATTCTCCTACTTTGAGTATCATCTGGTTACTCTAAATGCAAAAACACTTGGTTAGGACCGAGTATCGCTGTAATGATAACATCTGTTGTTGATGTCTTCTTTGACCAACACGATGAAGTCATCTTTGAAAAATCAGATTTCGGTTTACCTGGAAAGAAACTATATATTTATGAATTAGAAGATTTGAAATTAAAGCATGTAAACTTTCACAGCTGTAGCATTACTCCTTCGTCATCAGCCTAAACACCTTTCGAGTAATCCTCCGAAATACCATTTCATTCAGCCGACGCTTCTCTCACATTGAACCCCTTTTCAGTTTCATTTTGATTTACGTTTTCTATTTTCAAAGATTATTCATTTGAATTTTCTACCTTGACACGTTGATGTCACTCGTGATCTAATTTGTTGTATTTTCTTTTTTTACCAACCCATTTATTTTATATTTTCACGATATTTAACATGCAGTTGACAGGGAACAACTAACGCCTTTCCCAAAACTCCAATATCGATTGCATTCTTGTACGATTTCTACGATACTCCCCATTGTTGCAACTGAGAGATCTTTTGTGAAAGTCATATTTCCGTTCAATTAAATGTTTCCAACTGATTCTGGTTGTCTGCAATAACACTTTGTTTAACTGTAGAGCGATTTTCCCATCCACGTTTCTACTGGTGCTTGTTTTAGGAAAGAAATTTAAAAGATTATTCCATAATCAAAATTTCATGATTTCTTTATTTTCAAGATTATTCCATAATCATTTTTGTCTGAAAACGTCAAGATTTTTTATCATATTTTTATCAGCGTGACTTGGAAAAGTATATTATTAATTTTTATAATATTATCTATGTTTAAAGATATATTTGCAAATATTACAATATATTTTTAAAGATCCATTTATTTTTCGTCTTATATATTATAAGTACGAGTGTCATTCAATAAACAAGGTGAATTTTTCGGTATAAGGACTTCTAATACAGATAGAAGCTTACTTTTTTTAATTTTTCAACGAAGTCTCCCAGCACTGTCACACACTTTTCCCATCTGTGCACAAGCTTCCGTATTCACTCAGCGTAAAAATCTTTGGACTGATGTCTCAGCCAGTTGCTCACAACACATTTAACTTCATCGTCACTTTTAAACTTCGGGCCTCTCGTGAAAGCTTTCGAGGGACCAAATAGGTGAAAGTATGAAGGGGCAAGGTCTGGGCTTTAAGGGGGATGAGGGAGTAGTTCCCAGCCCAGCTCGTTGATGGTCTGCACCGTTTTGGGCCGCTGTGCTGTTTGTGCTCTGTAGTAAGCATTTTTGGCCCCCACCGGCAGCTGACCTTGTGTGCTGTCACAACAGATAAGCTCAAAGCCCTTGCAATGTCATACACTGTCACCCTTCTCTCAGACTGAATGCGATTCACCTTATTTATTGAATGACCCTCGTATTTACTGATACAAAAATTAAAATGAACATAAAAATTATGGAATAAGAACATTGTGTTGATGAGCTAATTCCATCATTTTTACCAAACAAGGCTTAATCACTTACTTCCCTCTCTGGTCATTATAGCAATTTATTTGCACAAACTTTTTAAGTATTTTCTGTGAGTGTGATACTAATCAGGACACTTTTCCTCAATATTTCCGATATCCAAGATGTGATACTTAGTAGAGAGTAGAGAGAAAGAAGCTGTCATTAAGTTTTGCTAAGCGACAGTAAGAGAGATAACTTTAGCAATTTATGTAAAAATATTTTAATGTTTGATAGGAATTTAATTTTTAAAATCACCGAAGAAATTAAATTGATATTTGCTAGCAATTTCAAATTCTCTTTTAACAAATAATTTAGGGATTTAATATTATTTAAATAGTATATTTAAAAATATATTCATAGAAAGTACATTAAAACTAATTATTTAAATTATAACAGTTTACTTATATTAATCTTTCAATAGTTTGAAAAAAGACAATGGTTCTCAATAACAGATAAAGTGGTGACTTCAGGCGACATGTATAGGGTGCTACAATAATACATATTATATGAGTCAGGCACATGATACACCGAATAGAATACAAAAACCAGGATCAAGAACCTCAATAAGACACTTAGCCAAACCAACAGAGAGAAAATAAGTGGAACGCCAACTTTATGAATCTTTGGTAACCCATACATCCAAGGACGCTGGAAACCAACGGGACGAATATTATTATAAATTTCCCTGGACAAAAACCGTTCTTATAAAGTTCTTACAATCTCTTCTGTGGGAGGACTTCGATTTTTAAGTTATCGTCTCAATTGACTTCCAAATTTCTGAAATTTACTGCTGTCATTTAAAATACGCAATATTTTATGGACATAATTGGCATAATTTAATATTACCACAACTTCACCTTTGTTAGGTTTCGTAATACATACAGGGGTTGGACAAAATAATTGGAACAGGTACAAATTCCACTCCTATATTTCAATTATTTTAAGTGCTTTAACCAAAATTTCGTAATTGCAGGTTATATCTATTGTAAATACGTTTATTTATCTAATTTACTCTCTTTGTCTTATTTATTTTTAGAATGAAGTAAAATTTAAGCTAAATGCGTGACCTCTACGATTTCGAAAACGGCAAATTGTTGGAGCTCGCATGGCAGGAGCCTCGATCACTAAGGTTGCTGAACAGTTTGGTTTTTCAAGAGCTACCATATCAAGAACTATGACGCAATTCAAGCGTACTGACAGGGACAGACGTGCATTCAAACGCAATGTGGCAAAAAATCATCGGACTACTGAGGCCAAAGTGACAGCCGAGTTGAATAATCATCTGAATAGTCCTACTAAAACTGTTCCTCGTTAGTTCCATAAGGCTGCATATCAAGGAAAAGCCGCCGTAAGGAAACCTCTTATCTCCACTCGCAACATTCAGAAGAGGTTGAAGTGGTGCAGAGATCGCAATGCCTGGTCTGCAGACCAATGGAAGCAAGTCATATTCTCAGACGAGTCCAGTTTTTCTCTTTTCCCAACTTCAGGGCGAGTTTATGTGTAGAGGCAGCCCAAAGAAGCTTACAGCCCTGACTTCCTTCTTCCAACAGTGAAGCATGGTGGTGGATCAGTGATAGTTTGTTCCGCCATATCATTGAAATGCCTCGGTTCAATAGTTGCTCTGCATGGTAGAATCAACAGATTACCTGAACATTTTGGGAAATCATATTCATCAAATGTCTCAGACTTTATTCAATGATGGTGACTGCATCTTCCAAGACGATAATGCTCCAATATATACCGCTCGAGTATTTAAGAATTGGTATGGAGAGCATGAAAGTGAGCTAGAACACATATAGTGGCCTCCCCAATCTCCAGATATCAATATTATTGAACATTTGTGGCGCATTTCGGAACAACAAGTTAGGAGCCACTATCCTCCACCATCGTGTCCTAAAGAGCTGGGGCAGGTATTAATGAAAGAATGACTGAAAATTCCTCTGGATGAAGTCAGGACGTTGTATGATTCCATTCCTAGACGCATTAAAGATGTATGTGAGGCTAAAGGAGGACCAACTCCATATTAAATAACTTTTCTTTGAAATTAACAAGTGTTTCAATTATTTTCTCCAACCCCTGTATAGCAGTTTTAGTTTTTAAGATGTTGGCCGTTTGGAAATTGTTTTATCTGCCAGGAGAACCCAAGTGAATTGATAGACGAGTTAACGAAATTATA
>OZ038476.1:7842245-7854745 GCA_964036315.1 Acanthosepion esculentum
TCAGCCATGCTGATGGCAGAGAGAATAGGATCTCGGAGACGATTAAAGAAAGAATTTTTGTTTTGGATAAGTTACAATTAACGTTAAAGTTGACCTGTGATGGGAGGTATTTTCAAGAACATCCGCCTTGCTTACTATGTCGGATCTGTCAGATTTACTACGAGGACAGATGTAAATGCTTTTATCATCTCCATAAAAGCTAAATTGGGGACTGCTGATATCAGAGAGATCATTATGAAGATCAAAATCAGCGCATGTCCTCACGTTGGTATGAAAAGAACTTAAAAAAGACTCATTGCTAGGTTTGGAACGATTGAATTAAACCAAATCGTCGTCCTGGGAAACTGTAACACTTAAGCTTGCGTAGAATGTCAGCTTTATATTAATACTAGCAGCATGGCTCGTCATTGCACGTGCTTGATTCAAAAATCGTACGACTCATACTTCAATCGCAATCACTTGACTTAAAATATTTTTGCCCTTCCTTGCCTTTAAAGGAATGCCCTTTGCCGTGCTGTTGTTGCTACATGCCTTATTTCTTACCTATCTCACACTGCTAATTTTTTTAAAGCTCTATACTAAACATTAAATCTGTTACGAAAAAATAACTAAACAAAATGAACACAAAAAGATCATCTTTAAAAAAGGACTCGTAACTGGAAAAACCGAATGAAAAAAAGAATGTTAACAACAAATACTTTTTCACATCCAACCCAGTTCTGGTGAATCAGAATCAACTGTGACTTTAAGCAAGCGAATCAGCCAACTGGAGTAAAGTGCCATGCAGATTTAAATTTTTCCCACTTTTGAAAAATGCAGCTATCGATTTTTTTTGCATGCTAGCATGCTAGTTAAGATTCTTGTCAGTCAGCTGTTGGCTCTCACGCTGGCCAATAGAATCTTCCTGCTTATTCGAGCCAGCCAGCTCTAGGCTCTCACACTGGCCAGTAAAAAATGGCCGCAAACTACATGAAAACTGGCGTAGAAGCATGAAAATATCGATTATTTCCACTATCGATTGGAGTTGGGAAATGCAAAGTCGGTCTTGGCCTTACCATTAACTTGGAGCATGTAAATTATGGTGCAAATCCGTCGAAAATTGCGGCCGTGCATTCGTTACACACACATCCTGCCTTTTATAGATATTAATATAAAATTGTAAGAAATGCTAGGTTATTTTAAAATATAGCTTTTTTTCAACAGTGCAACTTTTATTGTGAAACATTCAATGATTCGTTCATTATCCAGTTCAAAGTATAATATTTAAATGTCTTTTAATTCCTTCCAGTGAAACCTCAATTTCTTCTAATATTACCACTATATAAATTACAAGCAACGTTCACTGCTTACTACAGTTATATTCTGAAAAATATCAATAAATGTAGAACATATGAAACCAGATCTAGTTAAAATGTTTCAATTTTATATGATCAAATAAATATTTGAGGTTGTCAGGAGAAACCACCTTTATTTATGATTATAGAATCATGGTTCAGACGACCCCGAGTTATAGCCCAATATGTCGGCATCTACATAAAAGTGTAGTTATCTTCCGCTTGGTCGTTTAGCTGGGAGGCACCACGATTGATGTGAAAAACGCAAATAGGAGTGAACAGTAGGCTGAAAGAAAGACAACCAGGTAGCCCCCAACTTTGGAAGAGCATTCACAGACAAAATCTTGGTGGTCGGTGTGAGACAACGTGATCAGCTACTTTTGATTTAAATGTTTCGGGCTAAGGCGTCATCTGTGTTCGTGTCATGAGCGAAGACACTGTCTCGAATAGAAGAATTAAATAAACTAGATTTTCGTGTAGTGCTCAATTTACAACGGATAATGGAAATCTAAATTAAATTCATAATTTTATCCCGACATAATATAATAAATTATTTATGCTGTTGTTGATATTATTACCACGTATCGGAAGTGTATTAAACATTCTAAATAAAAGAGCAAGATATATATATATATATATATATATATATATATATATATATATATATATATATATATATATATATATATATATACAGAGAGAGAGAGGGGGAGAGAGAGTAAGAGAGAGAGAAAGAATGAGTCGGACACACGACGTGGTGTAAGGGTAAGCAAGATTCTCTCGCTAGATCAATTTCGACATAGGAGTTTGATGCCCACTATGTGCTTTCCTTATTGCATATATCATATTCTTATTGTTTTATCACACACACACACACACACACACACACACACACACACACACATATATATATATATATATATATATATATATATATATATATATATGTATATATTTAAAGATATATTTATGTTTAACATTCTTTTTATAGATACAAGTATTTAAGTAAATGCTCTGTTTATAATAAACAGTATTAAATAACATTTACTTGGTCTGAATCTCCGAGAAATTTTCAAAGAAAATATTCAGGCCGGTAAATGTTATTTAATACTGTTTATTATAAACAGAGCATGTACTTAAATACTTGTATCTATAAAAAAGGATGTTAAACATATAAGTGTCTTTAAATAATTGTCGGACTTTGTCCAATTCATAATATATATATATATATATATATATATATATATATATATATATATTAAAAAGAAGAGAGGTACCGCAAACTTTTTGGGTTGTAATGTGGGTTTTTAAAAAAATATTATTCTTTATTTATCATAATTTTCTTTTTAATATACACACTTTTCTCTCGTCCGAACCATTATAACCTCTTCACTTTATATATATATATATATATATATATATATATATATATATATATATATATATATATATATATATATGATAGAAATTGTTAGGAGGATTTGATAATTATAATTAAGTAATTCATTGAGTCTGAAAGAAACCTCAACAGAATGCAGAAAGCACTGGACGGCCGATATATTGAGTCTGATTTGCTACCTCTTCGTCACAGAGGCCCGTTGGAACAGTTGGTATGACGTTTGCTTGATAACTGTCGATGCGCACTGCTGATGAGTCCCAAATGTAGGAAGAGACGGCCGTCCAGTGCTTTCTTCATTCTGTTGAGGTTTTTTTCAGTCTCAAAGAATTACTTATATATATATATATATATATATATATATATATATATATATATATATATATATATATATATAAAGTAAACATAGAAGTCAACACTTCGAGGCGACAGTCTGTTTCATGCTAGATGCAATCATCAGGCCACGAGTGCTGTTATTTGTCTCAGCTATTTATATATATACGGCTCAGTGGTGCATTGCAGGTATTCTATTTTGACGGTTATTTACCGGAAGTCGTTTATTCATTTATTTATTTATTTATTTATTTAGGGTAAATTGTTTTTCTTCTTTTTATTCATTTTTTATTTTTATTTCTTATCTTATATATTTATTTATTTTATTATTATTATTTTATTTTTATTTTGATCGTTGTTTTTA
Organism: Acanthosepion esculentum; assembly: GCA_964036315.1. Classification (NCBI taxonomy): domain Eukaryota; kingdom Metazoa; phylum Mollusca; class Cephalopoda; order Sepiida; family Sepiidae; genus Acanthosepion; species Acanthosepion esculentum. The sequence goes on from OZ038476.1 coordinate 7,845,673, forward strand.
TTAACGTAGTAAAAAATTGTTTGTATAGCTTATTTAATAGTTTTGTTTTTGTTTGGGAAGATAATTAAAGCTATTTATTCAATTTTGGGGGTGATTTTTTTAGTTTTTTCTAAATATTAATTATTATTATTTAATTTGCTCGGGTGGTTTGTTATTACCTTTCCATGAAAATCATAATTGCTGCAATAGCTTTAATTATCCTCCCAGACCCAAACAATCTACTAAATAAACAATTAGAACTCATCTCCCAAAAATTATTATAATGTTGCTAAAATATCGAAAACCTGCAAGAATAAATAACGCATATAATATAAAAGTACATAAAAGAAGAATAAGATAAAGTAACCGATATATATATATATATATATATATATATATATATATATATATATATATAATGAATGAACTCTTCCTGACACTATGAATACTGCGCCTCTCAAGAGAGAGGAACGAGATGGAATCGAGTCGTGCCAATAGTAGTTCACTCCAAAACAGACTGGCATCCATACTAACACCTTTCACATCTTGTATTATTATTCTGTGTAATATATCTTTGTTATTTCTACTCTTGTCTTCGTGTTGTTCTTCCTTGGTCCTAACCTTGGACCATAACAGTAGCGACGAGGATACTGGACGTTTTGAGATGCAAAAGACGCAAGAGATTAAATAAATGACACAAAATGCTTTGCTTTCAGAGAAATTCTTGAAACTGGAGATTACGTAAAGGACAATTGAAAACAAATACAAAAAGCTTTGAGCAAATGCGTAAAAAATGATTAAGAATCTTAATGAAAACAACAAAAAGTACTAATTTCACAAATTTATTGAAAAGATCAGATTCATTATACACAAGAAGGAATATGTCGGCTTACAGATGGAGGGTGATTAGAATTTGGGTGAATATAGATTGGTTTGATACTATCTTTAATATAAGGCCTAAAATTGTTATTAACGAGATCTAATGTTAGATAGAGAATATCAACTTGTGTTTAATATTGGTTCTAATTTTAACTTTAAAATCTAAACTTTTTGTTCCCTATAAATCATATTTTCGTAGTTTATCTACCTTAATTTTAGTGGAGACATTTACAATCATAAGACCACCGTCTTTATATAGACCTATAATCTCTAGAGTGATCTCCTCATAAGCAGGTAAGGTTGTATAAAATATATAAACCATGCAGATAAGAAGAGTCAGCTGAATACAATGAAAATATTGAAATGTCAGATTTGTCAGAATTTGTGTATAACTTAGGATAAGCAACCGCTCATCGGACAATGATTTGTTTGTGAAACATACCAGTGTGTACATTAAAGTTACTATTTACCCTTAATATATCTCGTGAGTGTTAAATTTTCTAAGCCTACTTTTCTCATTATTACTCCCCAAGAGACTATTCCTTCATTTAACCTCGGCCTATTACCAGAGGATTATTGGTATTTCTTATGGTTCACAAATCTTCTTAGTTGTTCATTACGGTAGGATGATTTTTCACTTTTATTTATAAAATATATATTGCACTCAGTATTACATCTAGGGTTCGATGTAATAAGTACTGACATCAAAATTGAGATTTAAATCTTTGACAAATCTTTGAAGCTTTAAATATCGGTTTACAAAAATACCTAATTTCCGCAGGATTTTGCTTAGAAACTAGCTTCACGAACAATTCCAAAGAATAATATCTTTTTATTAGGTATATTGAATGGAAAATATATTCAAACGAGAATTCTAATTATAAATCTTCACAAGCAAATTATGTAATTTTTTTTACTGTATTCGATATTTAAAACTGCGTAAAAAATATAAAAGATTACGTGCTACACAATGGATAAGATTTGCTCTATCATAATTAATAAAAACAAAATACAGATACCATGTATACAACACGATAATACTGCTTGGCGTGCATCATAAGACCAGATGTTTTAAATTTGCATTGATTTCTTTTGAAAATCACACTAAAACTACTGTACCCTGTAACACATTACATCATAATATAGCTAAATTGTTCAGGATAATATCTATGTAAAGTAAATGGTCATATTTGATGGCACAGCCATTTAGTAATAATGTGCTTGTGCTTTGCATCTCGTCCATATGCAATTTGTAAAGCTTCAGTAAATTATAAATTTTATAAGTTTGTGGTATAAGGCTTTCACTGATCACTCGAATTAAATCACAACTTTATGATTTTGAATTTGTACCTAATCTTTAACTTCGTTTCCACAAAAAAAGATAACGATTTGGGAAAACATATTTTGTGTCGCTATTTATTTTGACAAAATCCAACATTCAAAATGAGTGCAATAAAATTCAACCTGCCCTCTTACTCATAGATTATGTCCATGTTGTATCTGTTGTTTTAAGACTCTTCATTATTTGTGAGAAACATCAGGCTTTACATGACAGTTCATGGGTAACTCTTTTTTTTTCTAAGTACATTAGCCTATCCCTAAATTTGTTTCTCAATTTTTGCTATGCCAGTACGTCTTTTTATCATAGCATGATACTATTTCTAACACTAACCTTCCCGGATACGTTTATTTCTGCACCTACTTCATTTAGCCGTCCCCGATACGTAAATATAAACTTGATATGCACCTTTTTCTGACAAGCATGCATTCGTTCTTTTTACAATAAATTGTATAAATTTTCGTGTTTCTACTCTTGACAACTTTATCTTTCAATTGAATTTCTATAATCTGTCTTCAGCGTAATGTCCATCTGGCTGGTCTTATATTCTTCTTTACCTGTAATGTTTGAATAAATCCATTGAGAAAATACATGTTTCTTATTTTACTATTTCTAGTGTATTCACGAATTTCTTCTCTATCCGCATACCATCTGTTCACAGGAGAGCTTAGGGATTACTTGAAAATCTTTTCCGTGTAAATCAAGCTTTCCTAATATTTCCTGATGTCTTGTCTTACCAAATACCTTCGTGTAATCTCTATAATATAGATATATATATCTTTCAACATTTGCATTGAGTACATTTTCCTCGTTTTTATTTAGCTGGCCGCCTGGGAAATTTGTTATAATGGAGATGAATTAAATTTACAGCCCTCTAACCCTCTTAACATATTTATAACCCCTCATCCTTTCTTGTTACAGGCAATATTATGACGAAAGTACACAACGATCATATTTTCATATTAATGATTCTGAAATAGAATTATGGCAGTCCAGTGATTTCGTGGGGCGAACACTACTTCGGAGAAGGACAGCATAGATTAAGCCTTTGAGCCATGAATAATCAGTCAATGATTTGCCAGATTACCACGGTAATAGCATTCCAACAGAATATATATATATATATATATATATATATATATATATATATATATATATATATATATATATATATATATATATATATATATATATATGAAGATAGTTCCAACAAAAAGCTGATGTTTAGTCAGCTTGTGATTTTGAGTCAAGCTGGAAACATTTCTGCAACAGTAGTATATATGGAAGAAATATGATATATAAGCACTCTATATCAGACTAATCGTGGGTAAATTAGTGAAAACATGCCAAAATCTCTCTATAATTCCCTATATAGTTGTTACAAAGCATTTTATCAGAGGAAAACAATATATCTTTGCGACTTTCGAAATATATATATATATATATATATATATATATATATATATATATATATATATATATATATATTATGAAATGGACAAAGTCCGTCAATTATTTTAAGACATTTTTATGTTCATACATTCTTTTTATAGACACAAATATTTAATTAAATGGTCTGTTTTATAATAAACAGTATTAAACAACATTTATCGGCCTGTAAATGTTGTTTAATATATATATATATATATATATATATATATATATATATATATATATATATATATATATAATTTTTTATTCGAAAATTATAACATAAATATGTTGTAGAATCATTACAAAAATAGCCACTTTTTCAACATTGTACTGTCTTATCAAGTGATGGTGTTGAATGTAGATCATTCAACACCCTCACTTGATAAGACACCACAAGTATTGAAACAAAATGGCTATTTTTGTAGAGATTTTATAACATATTTATGTTATAATTTTCGAAAAAATAATTATATTTGCTCTACTCTGTATTGAGCACACTTTTAAGAATATTATTCGTTGGTTATTGGAATTTATTCCATATATACCAATCCTATAATTGGATATATATATATATATATATATATATATATATATATATATATATATATATATATATATATATATATATATATATATATATATATATAAAAGTGAACATAGAAGTCAACACTTAGAGGCGACAGTCTTTTTCATGCTAGATGCAACCGTCAGGCCTGTAGTAGTGAGTACCGTCAGTAGTGGCCGGACGATAGCATCTAGCATGAAACAGACTGTCGCCTCTAAGTGTTGACTTCTATGTTCACTTTTATATTTACACACGCTCTATCTCTGATATTGAGCACTTTATCCCATAAATATAACACACTTTAAGACTATATTTCTTCATATATATATATATATATATATATATATATATATATATATATATATATATATATATATGTGTGTGTGTGTGTATGTGTGTGTGTGTATGCGGGGTCTGTATTATTTCTATGTTTATAATTTATAATGTATTACAGTGGAGATACAGGGAAAGTAAATAGCATCTAATAGTCGATTGATTTTAATCTACACTATCTTATGACGGTTTAGCATGTACAAGAATTTGAATAATTCTTTCAATCCCATCGTCAAACTTACAACATCCAAGCATGCATTTTGATAGATGCAATTTCCTTCATGTGCATTTCTATATGATAGTTTGTTGGTTGTTATACACAAAGTGTGTGCCGATTTGAATCATGCGAGACGGTACATTTTCTTTAATGCCATTTATCGAGTAAGCAGTTCGGTAGAAGTAAATAATGTTTAAAATAAATTGGACGTTCCATTAAAATACTCGTATTCACCAGGAATAATATATTATGACTTGACAAATATTAGGTCTGGAATGCCAAACAGCTGGTGCTTGTGGATGTGGCCAGTATAAAAAACACTGTCATACGCATTCGTGATATTTAAAGCCACATGTTGGACCTCGACGTTCTTATCTATAGCATGATAGAGAAATTCAGTAACAGAACATAACACATCGGGGCATGACCTGGAATAAGGAAAGCTACATTGTTTGTACGAAAGAAGGTAATGTGGTGTGAGTTTGATTTGAGCCTATATTATTTTTCCAAAACAGATAAAGCGATAATTTGAGGAATCAGATGTTTCACCAAAGTTCTTAAATATAGAAAATATAGAGGTGGATTACGAACAAGCTGGAAATCATGAACCTTTAAGACATTTGTTGTGAAGTTTGGAGAGAAATTATGCCAGTACAGGACCACATTTCCTTAGAATAATTGCAGCTATACCGAGATGTCTACAAACCTTGAAATCTTGTAAAGGCGGTAGCAGAAATCATAGACCTATTTATGTGCACATATAGTCCGCTCTTGGCAAAATATCCCGCGTATATACCTCTGAAGAAACATGAGTTGAGTTAGACGAGAATCTTCGAGGAAATCATTCTACTTTATCAGCAATGAATGATATTTCAAATTCATTGAAGAGTCCTCCGAACTCTAGAACTAAACTTATGAGAGTCTATAAAGTGGTTCATTCTATCAGCGAATAGTGGCTTTGCTCCGTTGAGGACACGCTTACCCTTATTACGAGCAGAGACAAAGAGCCATCTCTTATGATCCGAACTGTCACATTGGTATAGACGGAAGAAGTTATAGCGACTGAAGCGGCAGGAATGAACGAAGAAGGAATATTCGGTTTGATTTGCTAATAACGTGTTGGCATGAAATTTTCGATTTCGAGTTTTACTCAGGAAGCAAACATATGCCCTGTTTAGTAGGGGTTATTGCATATAGACGAGCAGAAATAAATATATACACACATAACCAAGTGGTTAGAGATGCTAAGACAGTATTGCAAAGCCCGACATTAGACATGAGAGGAGGTGAGGAACGGGCCAAGTAAAGAAGCGTATCTGTAGGAATTACCAGCAGTAGGAACAAGTAGGAAAATCTAATATTTGAACGAAAGATTGAGCCATTGAGAAAATCAAAATTTAGATGCGATATCGGTGGGATTAGAAACATGATATGAAGTGAAGTCGTTAAACGCAGATATATTTACAGGTGAATGCAGTGAGAGGGCTTTTATCTATACTGTCAGATATTCTATCTAGGAAAGAATTGTCATAATAAGAGGTAGACTATAAAAGAATGGAATATAATTATCCAGGTATAACAGAGAAAAGGCAGAAGTACTTAAAAGAACAATTCGGAAACTCAAGCAACAATTGCTTTCTACTGGGAGATTTTCACGAACACGCTAGTTACCCTCTCTATGCATGTGAACCCTACAGTCCATTCTAAACTGCGTCCAGAGATTATATGCAAAAGAGGTGTTGTCAAATATTTTATGTAAAATTCATAGATATGTGTTATCCAATGAAATAATTTGTGCTATTAAGTATAGCGAGTAAGCATGAAAGCAATTAAGTCCCAATTTTCAATTTCAGATTGATATTTAGTATTTTTTCAGTAATTATAGCAATTTGCAGTGTCAATAGATTATTTGCAAGAACGAGAAAATGAATTCCAAAAGTGACTGTGATTTCCTAGAGCAATATTTCTTTGAATGGCTTGATAACCAGTCTTTAGCCAAGCGTAGATCTATGATCTTTATGCAAGACAACGCACCAAGTCATGCATCAAAGTTTACTAAATCCTGGTTGAAAGAAAAAGGATTTGTTGAAGATTCTCTAAAGGACTGGCCTTCAAATAACTGTGACTTGAATCCCATTGAGAACCTGTGGAGCTTCCTCAAAAGAGATATTTATTCTAATGGAAGGCAATTCAACAGCAAGTGTGACCTCTAGGAGGCAGTTAAAGTTGCTGCAAACAACTTACTAGCCGCTAAAATTGCAAATCTAACATCAGATGCTGACAATAGGCTGCTAAGAGTTATTGGAAAGAAAGGAGCATTTGTGCAATACATTTTAGGAGGTTCTTATTATTTTTTGTTAATATATCTTTTATTTTTAAAATAGAATGTTTTCTTATGTGTTTCCTTTAAAGAAATGACGGATTTGTTCTAAAATCTTTGATTATTATTTTTTTACATTAGTTTTACAAGGTATAATAATGTAAAAGTATCACAATAAACAGTTGCATATAAACTACTGACAGTCACATTAGTCTGTTTTGTTAACTTAGTAAAAATGTTTCCAGCCAAAAACAATATTTTTTTCTATCACTATATATCTAAGTTAATAATATTGAGTAGAATCTAAACAACGTCATAATAGGACTTTTAACATTAAAGACGCAACTATTTATACGAATTCATAACTTGCATATAATCTCTAGACGCAGTTTATATATTGAAAGATAGCCAGAAACAGAGTGGTAAAGTGTTGGGGTAAACCCTCTTACAGTAGAATGAACTCTTCCTCTTCCCATAAATACTAACCGCGAGACTTCCTAGGAGAGTCGGTTGGGAAGCGGAGACGCAGTGGTAACCTACCGTTCGGACGTACACATCTGTCTATTTATTACTAACTTGCTTTGTATATATCTGTTATCTCAATAGACTTGTTCAGCCTACCTTCGTATTCTGTGTCTTTGTTTCTGGCCTCTAAACAGGCCACAACATAAAGATTGAAGAATTTAGTTGGTATCACAGAGTTCTAGGATGTGTTGAAAACTTAAAAGAGAAAACAAACGGAATTTACCCAACCAAAATTGATACGAGTACCACAAATCTTGGAGAAAGAAAGGTCCTGGTGCTTTTTACAAACATGTTTATAGTTTTATTTTGTTTAATTTCTTTTTTTCTCATGATACATTTTCAAGGCGGAAATGACCAGGAGTAAGAGCCACTGTCAATCGCCTGAGGCAATATAAGCTAACCGAAATGTGATGTAGAATACAGCATAGTACGGCCTCAGATTTTCCAACTGAAAGTTCTTGCTGGCAACTTATCCATGCGCGACATAGCTCTTAAAGAACCCCGATACAATGCGGGTGTTAAGCATAGCATCCTCTCTAAGCGCTGCCGAAGTGCTATAAGGACATCATATTGAGGAAGTTTATGACTACACTTACTGTGCATGTATTCAATCAAATTGTACTAACATGATGAAAGAAGTTAAAATCGTATTGGGAAAGCTAATGGTATCTTTAAAAGACTCCATACTGTCTTGTCTTCAAATAAGATTAGCCTCCGAGTCAAGCTCAAATTATAGAATTATGTTGCCCTCTCAACTGCCGTATATACATGTGAAACGTAGAGATCCAGCACAAAAGTTATCCACATCTGAGATGCGTTCAGTTTAAGATGTATTTGAAAAATTTTAAATGCGGTTTACAGAGAGGAGAACCGGGAACGAGAATGTGAAAATGCTAGAAACATTTGTGTAATGGTGGCAGATACACGGATATAGATCAGCAGTCATATTTTGTCACTAGCTGGGAGTTGGCCAGCCACAGTTGCTGTAAAATAAATATATCAATGCTGCAAAAAACCAAGCTCTCGGTCTTAAATATCAGTTAGACAAACTGAGTAAAAGGAACAGGTTCCCGGCTTTGTGACATGAACAAGACCTACTGAAGTGATGGGAAACCCTTGGGCATTAATATTCGACGGATGGAAGTGCCAAGTAAAAAGGTGCAAGATATATATGTACACGTATAAAAAAGAATAAGCAAAAAAGGTCAGTATATCCACACGATCTGAAGATTCCATGAATTTCAGAGATGTGGCAAGTTGACAAATATATTATGGTAATGTTATTATTATTATTATCTCTCTCCTCTCTCTCTCTCTCTCGATATATATATATATATATATATATATATATATATATATATATATATATATATATATATATAGCCAAACCTAGAGAGCCAGACAAACCTACCAAGGTTTCATCTAAGCGGATCGTCAGGGAAATCTGGCTAAAGAGGTAAAGGAAACGGTATACTAAACAAA
>OZ038476.1:7857245-7989745 GCA_964036315.1 Acanthosepion esculentum
ACCGTTTCTATGAAGATTTATCGGATATGCAGGCCGGTAAATGTTATCTAATACTGTTTATTATAAACAGAGCATTTACTTAAATACTTGTATCTATAAAAACAATGTTAAACATAAATATCTTTAAATAATTGTCGGACTTTGTCCATTTCATAATGTGTGATGTCATTTGTTACATTTGATACGCCATGAGCAGTTATGAATGTACGTGAGAGAATCATGGAAGATTGAAGTTTATAGGCAGTAAATTCGACCTTGCCAACCGAACGATCCTTAGTGGCCGAAACGGTTTAGGCACGTCAGGCTATATGACGGTTCCGTATAGGATACAGGTTCGAATCCTGTCGGAGGACGAATATTTTCCATGAAAATTTCTCGGACATTCAGGCTGGTAAATGTTTTTTAATACTGTTTATTATAAACGGAGCATTTACTTAAATACTTGCATCTATAAAAATAATGTTAAACATAAAAAATGCCTTTAAATAATTGTCTGACTTTGTCCATTTCATAATATATATATATATATATATATATAATAAAATTATTAGTGGTAAATATACACATACATATGCAATCATATATATATATATATATACACATACATATATATATATATATATATATATATATATATATGTGTATAAAAATAATTCCGAGAGGATAAATTCCACGTAGAACTCAATGTCCAGGACAGAGTAAGGATATAATAAAAATGCTTAAACACTAATATTCCATGGTCATAATTTATTCCATTGGAATCGTAAATACGATTCAATTCATCAGACCTACAAATTCAATAACAAAACAGAAAAAAAACAACTCCGGGAATAAAAAATAAAATTTGGTGAGAGTGTATGTATGAGAGTGGGGGACGAATGCTAGAGTAAAAGAAAGCTATAGGGAGGGGTAACAGACGGGAGAAGGACAGGAAGGTCTAAAGATGAAGTTTTTAAGAGGGGAGTGAAAGACGGTTTAAGTGAGAGAAATATGAATATTTTTTCAAATGTCTAATGCATTAAAGTTACACCGGAAGGATATACTGAGTATTACTTACATATATATATATATATATATATATATATATATATATATATATATATATATATATATATATATATAATACTCAGTCTATCTTTCAGTGCTTCGTTTAAAGTTTTTTTTAGAGTTAATGAATGTCTGTACAGCCTATTGGCGCAATATTTAGAATGTTTGCATTCGTTTTATTCATGTCATATATGTTACGACATAAGACTTTACTAATAGACCTTTGCATTTTGGTGATGCGGCATCATTTACGGCAGTATTTATGTTTCTTCAACGAGACAATATTTTCGCCAACACCAGGACAAAATACCTCCTTACACCGCACTATCCAAAGATATATATCAAAGACAATTCATGTATTCACTCTGTTCCCAAACCCCAGGAATTATTTCAACAAACTGATGCATATTCTATATTATTCTCATTAAAAAAAAAAGCTTTAGCATATAGGAAACTTCTGAACATTTTAAAAGACAATATTACGCGCACATTATAGAATTACAAAAGCTTTGACAACGTATAACTTAGAATTAATACGACTTGTATCACCATCTTACTCAACAATAAAAGATAAGATTTAAAATAAAAAGGAACAGTGGAGAGAAAAATCTTCAGCTTTATCGACTAGAATTTTCATATATGTTAATAATGTCTGATAATAGTACGTGGCTAAATTTGCCCCATTTCTAAATTCTATGAACATGGCTGATGCTGGCGTTCAAGGAAGCGATTCGTTACGTTTTCGCAGACTAACAGTCTCTGCTAGCATGAACTGAAAAGAATATATTGAATGCATTGCGAGATCAGCTGCTAAGAAACATGGTTCACTGTGTCGTGCGAGACATACCTTTCTATCCAGAATCCGGCATACATTTCAATAAGTCTAGCATTCGTCCAGGCTTAGAATCTAGCTAGACATTACCTTCTCTCCGGAAGCTGTCCTGCAAATCTACAGCTGCTGTTATGTTATTATGCAAATCAAATAAACATTTAAAAAAACTAAAAAAATGTTCTGAAATAGTGTTTGTCATATTTAAGCTCGTTCATTTCCACGCTTTGTAAAATATTTAACAATTTTCTGGCATTTTTAATGGTTAGTTTTTGCGATAATTTGAACTTACGAAAACGGACTGAGTGAAGTTATTATTCAGATTAAACCTGTATTAGCTTAAGCTCTCTGAAATCTAATAAAAAACCATTGTGTGTGTGTGTGTGCGTATATATATATATATATATATATATATATATATATATATATATATATATATACAGTGATCTCTCGTTTATCGCAGTAGATTGGTTCCGAGATCGGGCGCGATAATTGAATTTCCGCGAGGTAGTGACGCCATATTTACAGTACTAATTTAACGTGTATTTGGACTTTTAAAACCCTCCCTGTACTGTTAACAACCCACCCATTACAGTACTCTATGAATAACAAGGACAACTGTTAAGCAATAACACTTTAGATTAAAATCATTAAACATTGTTACTGAACTCAACACGAAAGAAGTTGAAGTAACATTAGAATGATGATGATGATGATGAATTTGCTTCGCAGTAGAAATGACAATGATGAAGCTGATGATGACTTCTACTGTGCAGCAGATGATTGTATTTTACGTCTGTTCAGACGATGATGTTCTTTCCTGGGAAACCTCTTTCACTTCTTCCGAAAGTGCAACCATATTAGTAGCAACAGGAACTGGCTCTTTTTTGCGAGGCTGTTTTTTTTTCCTTTCAAAGAGCATCCCTTAGGGATTCATGACTTCGTCGACCTTGTTGCAAAATTGTACAGAACGAACCACATCGCCGTCCCATTCCTGTGACACCTCTTTCAATTCATTTGCCAGGTTGCAGGGCTTGGCCAGCCGTTCCAAAGTCCAGCCAGTTTGATCGACAACATCTTCCGTTTCTTGCTGCGTTTCTTCTTCGCTGGTCGTCTTTGTCAAGTCTTCTAGGTCTGCGTTGTTAGCGGCTGGGAGTAGCAGTCCAATAAATCGTCGATGTCTGCCGTGGTCATTACCGCAAAGCCGTCACCTACAATGATCGCAGCCAACTGCAAAGCTTTCTGTACTGCTGACTGTTGGATTTCGGCAGGTGTAAATCCCTTGTGGTCGTAAATAACCACGGAACACAAATTCTTTCAACTCGCGTTAATGGCGGCAGGCCTTATTTCTTGTAATGCCTTCTGGATATTTTGGAGGCACGTAACAATTTTGTGCAGCCGCCAGTATCCCTTCAAGTTAAAATTTTCGTCTTCTTCTTCTTGGGCAGGATCCAGAGAAGCAAACAGGTTCGCCAGGACATTCCTCGTGTATAGGGCCTTGAACGCCCTGATAACCCCCTGGCCCATCGGCTGAATAACTGCCGTAGGGTTGGGTGACAGGAATTCAATCTGAATGCCCTCATGTGACAGATAAGTAGCGTGGGCACCAGCGTTATCCATTAGGAGAAGGATTTTGAATGGTAAGCCCTTCTCTAATATATACACCTTGACTTGCGGGATAAAACACTGTTGGAACCAGTTGAAGGTCAGCATCTTCGTTATCCACGCCTTTGCATTGTGCATCCAATGTACGGGTAGCAGATTCTTGTTTTTTAAAGCCCTTGAGGTTTTAGACTTGTAAATAAGTCCTGGCTTTAACAAAAATCCTGCAGCATTGCCACATATCACGAAGGTTACACGATCCTAGCATGTTTTAAAGCCAGAAAGTTCGCGGCGGCATTTTTTTACAAAACAAGCCCGTCTCGTCCATATCAAAAACTTGTTCGGCCGTATATCCACCTTCGGAGATAATCTTCTTGAATGTTTCATTCATGTATATTTCAGCAGCGCTCGTGTCAGCAGAAGCAGTCTCGCCATCCAGGGAAACGCTTTTTAGGCCGAAGCGTATCGGAAAACCACCGTTTGCTAGCAGAAAAAGGACGTTTTTGTTAGGTTCTGAATCACTGGACGTCAATGGTTGCGGATCTTCTCCGTCGTCGTTCATGTTCTTCTTTCTGTAGTCGGCTATCCATAGGGCCAAAGCAGCTTCCATACGGATGATAGTTTTATTACGAGCCGTAACCACTCTCTTCGTCGACTTAGTAAAGGACGATATCAGCCGTCCTCCAAATGTTGGCCTCGTCCTTCTTGATGTAGCTAACGATGGATTCGTTCACGCTAAAATGGCGGGCTATTGCGGCGAAAGTTCTCCCTTCCTTCAACATATACAGAAGTTTCATCTTCTCTGCGATCGTCATCATTCTTCGTTTGCGTTTTAGGCTCAGTACCAGCCTTGGAAGAAGCAGCACTCTTGGGAGCCATTGCAAGAGATGAAAACGCAAAGTTCAATGCAAAGAAACAAAAAAAAAATCACATACATCACAGTGTAAAGTAGTACAGTAAACCACTCGGCGAGAAAGCTTGAAGCGAAATGGCCGCGAGAGAGAGAGAGAGAGAGACAAGGGAAGAGGCTGCGGATGGGAGCATCGGTCAATGCACCAATCACAGGCCAGACTACAAAATAGAAAGCTGTGATTCGTTGTCTCTCTCCATTGCACTAATCAAAACCCGTCTTACAGCACACTTCGTCACCGAGATGGTACACATTGCGTTTTCTCAACAACAGGATATTCGGGTACTGCATGCACATCGGATTCTAGATGGTTCTTTTTTTGTCATGTGATTTACAAGTTCAAATACCCCTATATATGTTTTTTTTTCTATTTTACGCTTTTTTTGTTGTTCCTAAACTAGGAAAAAATATTTATTATTAATATTTTAATAGATTTAATAAAAAATTATAGGTGTTCATATATCGCGATTTTTCTAGGATTTTCCAGAAACTCCGCGATATATTTTCCATATATATATTTTTTAAATCCGCGAAATCGTGAATCCGTGATAGTAGAACCGCGAATAAGCGAGTTATCACTATATATATATATATATATATATATATATATATATATATATATATATATATATAAAAATTTTTTTAAAAAAAATAAAAACAGACCACTTTAAGATTCCATATAATAGATTATTTCACCACAGCCCTTTTAAAGGACAGCGGATCATCAGATTTTATTTGGAAATAAAATTTGATGATCCGCTGTCTTCTAAAAGGGCTGTGGTGAAATAATCTATTATATGGAATCTTAAAGTGGTCTGTTTTTATTTAAATTATTAGCTCTGATTTACATTGAGCTCTCTGGATTTTATCCTCCTTGGGTCTAAGTGTATATAGATGGGTACGATAAGAATCAATATAGTAAACTTTCAACGTTCGTAACATTTAATTTAAAAGGGGGCTCAGCACATAGTAGAGCAATAATATTTATTTTGGTATATTACAAAAAAGTCATGTAAGTATCTGTACACAATTGCAATCGTGTTTCAAGGCATAACAATGCGTCTCTTCAGGCGATTCTAAATTACTGGGGAGTGAACAATTAATTTAGTTTTGTAGTTAATTTGGACTTTTGAAACCAAATTAATCGCCCGAGGAGAGGCATTGTTATGCGTTGAAATGTTACTACGATTTTGTAGTGATTATTACATGTTTTTGACATATATATATATATATATATATATATATATATATATATATATATATATATATATATATATATATATATATATACGAGGGTTCATATATAAGACACTTGGGAATGTGATGATTCTACTTCTTCTCTCCACCAGTAATGGTTTAACAAAATGGTGTAACTGAACTATTATTATCTCCCCTGACAAGAGGATGACGACAATATAATAATATTTCCCGCATTTAAATAACCTGCAAAGCGTCGAAAACCCCTAGAAAAGGAATCAATCAATGAAAATATATATGAATCGTGTGAATTATGTGTGTGTGTTTGCGTTTGTCTGGACAGCAAATATTTGTACATCTTCGTCTTGTAGAAATCTTATCTAGAGAAACATAAATTGCCATAGATACTAATGTATAGTGCGTGTTTTCATGTTTATTATTTTGCACAAAAGCTCGCAGCTTGCATTACACACAGGTCAATTTTTGAAGAGGATGAAAATCGTGTAATTTCGATGATTAGTTATGCTATACACAGGTAATTTTTTTTTATCTCGAGGGGTTAAAATTCATGTTAAAAATTGAGGGGTTTACCTATACATGAATTCGTCTTGTAAATGAGTATGTACGTTACAACAATGGATAAGAAATTAAACATACATGCTGCAGGCCTTAAAAATCTTCTTTCAAAATCTGTGCTTTTGTCAGGATTCCGAAGCGACCACTGGTTCCACTGACACAATTGTATCACCCACCAAACAGTGCTAAATACTTTAATACAAAACTACGCAATTTCTTAAACCCTGACATTAAATCACCTCCTACATGGACGTTTGCGCTGACTTTCAACTAATTTAATTAAACGTTTGTACCCTGTAGGATGTTAGCAACCCAGCACAATGTATGTGTCGCTTCTGTAATCATATAAACACGCCATTACTCTCGTTAATCGATATGTCTTTATATTTTTTAAACCTAAAAGTAATTCTTTCTCCTTGGAATTGCTTTCTTTGCATTCAATTATCAACCTGTCCATTTTGAAACTTGAATTTTCTTTTTCTATTATAATTATTAATTTTTTTATTTGATACCTGCGATTTTTCCGAAAGAAATATCTTGCCGTTTACAAATCTTTTTAAACCTATTGTAAAGAGATTAAAGTACCTGACACAATTACGTTTCTTCTGTTTAAGCACACGTTTGGGAAATTGTCAGAGGTAGAATTGATTTCTCATCTTCTCTCGTGAAATCTCGTTAAAACTTTTTTTTTTGCTTTTTAAATGTTTAATGGAGAATTTGTCTTTGTTTTGTTAATATTTGTTTGACTTATTTTCCTGAATTTCAACAAACATGCAGAGCAGCTGATTCGGTTTGAATGTAAACCAATGTTGACGGGTGAGAATTTTTCTGCGTTGAGAATTAGTGTTTTAATCAAAAGTTGTTAAATCCACAAGGGCGATCTATACTTTTTATCATTGGGGTCTTCTTTAGATGAGCTTTCTTCAAACAAACGTTTATTCCATTTGAACCTGAGATTGTTATGTTAAACTCAATATTTGTTCCAGATGAACACTATACGTGGACAAATGATTCTGTCTATAATCAAAAGCATGCCCTGAAGAAAATATTCATACGTCAATTAATATAAAGGTTTGCAATTCTGATTCAAGGTTACAGTCATTAGTTTTTATATGATGTGATAAGGAGTGGCTGGAACTGTAAAGTCTACATTGATGAAAAAGATATGAATTGGTCCCACTTGGCAAAACTCAGAAGTCTTTCTTTGTAGCATTCACAGTTACCTATTGCAGGGCGTACATCTACGTGTGGACACCCTGTCGTATCATATATATTAGTGGAATGTATATTTTGAAAGGTCGAACAAATGCTAGTGTATCTATTTTTTCACCCCAATGATAAGCCAAAACCTACTTTAGCGCATCATATTCAACCATCAGTTCCCGTAAAATCGCCGAAGCTAAGCAACGTCAAGCCTGGTTTCTACTTAGATGGGTGACCGTTTCGAAATACCAGGTGCTGTCACTTTGGATGTGCGGGTGGTCTAATGTATACTAGCTCGGAATTGTTAATCGGAGATCCGAGTTCCAATTCTGGTTGGGTTCGTTAGGTTCACTCACGCGCAAATACCATTGGTAATTGTATGAATGGAGCTTTCGTCCTCAGATATGGTTTAATTAGTAATCTGTATCACTAAACGATTATTATCTGAAAAAAATTATTACAGTCTACAAATAGTTTTACTTTAAACAACATGCAATGGGTTGATAATCCGTAGAGAATGAAGGAATCAATGAAATCCTTAAATACACCAGG
Source organism: Acanthosepion esculentum (assembly GCA_964036315.1). Taxonomy (NCBI): domain Eukaryota; kingdom Metazoa; phylum Mollusca; class Cephalopoda; order Sepiida; family Sepiidae; genus Acanthosepion; species Acanthosepion esculentum. The sequence continues at coordinate 7,865,162 of OZ038476.1, forward strand.
AATCCTGTTTGCTCCCTTAAGACTTGTGAGATAAAAATTTGATGGCCGTAATGCTATTTTTATAGGGTGCACTTCGCGGGATAGATCGAATGCAACGCATAGAAGCATTGTATACGTGTCATCTCGATTCATTTTCAGTCATTTTTCACTACCTATATCATACTACCATCGAGAAAAACGGGAACACTATAGCTTGGAAGAAATCTCCTTTCATTTTGTCTGATTCATTAAAATATGATGTTTGATATAAACGTATGTGCTTTGCATATTTCTCAGTGGTTCGATTCCAGGGTCTTTTCGAATATAAGATGTTTTTTTTCAAAATAAGCAGTTGTCATGATGCGAAATATTATTGCAAAGCGTTCCCTTCTCATCCCACTGCATTTCCTGGTTATTACTCTAATTAAATTAGGCTCTATAATCATCTTATTGTTCGAATCATATGACATTATCGGTAATGTGATTTATTCTGTCATTATTCTTAATGTTTCAGGATATAAAAGCGAATACGAGTTTATTCTATTCTTTGACCATAATACGCACGCATTTCCTGTTATAAATGTCTCTTATATAGATGGCATCACTTACGTTTGATGTTAAGAGTGTTTTCAAGGGAAATCATTTATCTGTAACATTACCCTACTGAAAAGTAGAACACAAATCGAGTTATTTTCACTTTTATTGAATTATTCCCCTTAAAATATATACTAGCACTTGAACGAAAACAACACCCCTTCTTAGAAGCACAAAGCTGTTCTTTAGATGTTAATTTTTAATGAAGTTACGCAAATCATCACCTGGATAAATTTAAACGATGTTTCGAGTCGACTGAGAAAAGTCTATCAAAGATGTCTTTGGTGGACGCAGTCGCCGTGCTGATGCGCTGGTTTTCCCGACAGATTCTTTTAATAGAAACAATTTATAAGATTTGATGCCTGATTTATGGGTCGACCTACACAACTTATCCAGAGACATTTGCTAGAAATAAAATGAGTTTAATTGAAGTAAGATATTAATTTATAAGATCACTGCGCGAAAGAATCATGATAACAACGATTTAATTATTGAAAGCTATAGCTGCACGAGAAAAAAAACATGAAAATATTTTCGATTCGGCAGTTGACCTCGCTCAAAATCATAGTGCTCAACCCCGTGCCTCAATCAATTGTGAATTCTATAATACTTCTCTAGACTTTAAATTATCCACATCCCCAGAGCTATATTCTGTGTTGAATCCACAGTTGTGCTTTCTCCTAGACTGGTTGTTAAAGACGGTTTGAATGTTCCAGATTCCTTCCAATTTAACTCATAGCTGCGAGTGGAGAGAATGGATATTTTACAACTGTATTTGTGCGAACGTCAATCTAATGAACTTGTCGGCATTCGAACTTGGCATGCGGATTTCTCGTGCCAGCCTCAAGCCACACTACTTACACACTTGAAAAAAAAGTATTTTGATAGTTTATTAGGTGAGGAAATATCATATATAATATATCGATTGTGGATAATCTAAAAAGGTCTGACGCAAGGCGACATTCATTGAGATTTTAGAAAGCCCCAATCACATTAGCAATATTCTGGGGCATAATACTTGTGAAAGCGTCCTGCAAAAGAATTCCATTAAATAAGGTAAAAGAACATATTTCTTTGATTTTATCACATTGCTCCAAGATTTGTTACGTGCTGGTTGGAGAACACGTCTAGTGAGCGCCTCTGAAAAGAAGAAGAAAAAAACAGGCACAAAACTCAATTTTAATTGTTCTTTAGAGGTTTTATTACTTGCCATTTTTACTCTGATGGTTTTCGTATTTTTCAATTCATTTTACTAAACGGAAACAAATCAGTTGTTTTGGAATTCGGGTAAAAAGGGATAATCCACATCTCGTTAAATATACTCGCTGGATTATTAACGACATTCTCACTTTGAGAAGCATTCATCCCAAAGCACAGGTCTCCATTTAGGTTGATCTCCTCTACTCTCCATCTTGTTGTGCACAGGCCTATATTTATATCCATTATATTTCTACGTTTGTGACACAAAAACCTACGTTACAATTCCTGTACAGCTTTGTTGTATGGATATTTAATCTGGTATTCGTCTACGTTCCACGGTCGATGGCGTTCAAAATCATTTGGGCGGCTTTTGGGTGACGAATTGTTTTTCAATTTACAACCTCTTTACTACAAATAAAACGTTGCTAGCTTCTCGCTAAGTTATCGCATAATATTTTCATAATGTCAGATCTTTTGCCTACCTACATTTCATAATATCCTCTGTTCAGAATTTCAGCCTCCCAATTATTGCGTCGACCTGTCTTCCTTCCATTGTATTTCACTTGGTAAGCTGAAAGTTCTACTCAGACAGCTTCTTGCACAGAACCGAACACAAAACCCATACCTTCTTTACATCTAAAGTCAACCCTCATATAGCCTACGTAATCTTCAGAGGATCGTTTGCCTTGGTTTAAGAAAATAATACTAAAATAAAATCAAAAATGGATATCGTTAACATGACTGATTCTTTTTTTCTTTCACTCTAGTTTTAGAATCGTTTTATTATTTCAAATACCAAGCAAATGCAGTAAAGCCACCAGGATGAGAATAAGAAGCAAAAGAAAGGATTAAGGAGACAATAACATAACAAGAATTAAGAAGACAAAAGATACAGATTGATATTGCATTTATATTTTTGAAGATGAATGTTGACGGCGGAGTAAAAAATCGGAAGAGAGTTCCAAATGCGTGAAGTGCGATAAAAGAAATTGTTAGTATCGAACTTACGGTTATATCTATCCCTTTCAACTGGAACATGGTGTAACCTTGCTACAAATCTAGTACTGCGCTTAAATTCATAAAGTCTACGTGCCATAGCAGAATGTTTATCAGAACAATTACCATGAAATTATTTATAAAAAGGCACAGAGAATTTAGCTAACGGCGGTAGGAAAGAGATTGAAGCCGAGATGCCAGATCATGACCAATAAAAAATACTTGTTTTGTTTTTTATCATATATAGCAGGATCACTAGTGCCTATGTGGCGGCCCTGTTCACAGACAAGACAGAGGAATAAATAGATTATGTAAGAAAACCTTTTCCCAAGATGGTGACAGAAGAATAAACTTATAAGAACTACCTGAACGACTTATGCAATTAACGGAAGAAACATAGATATTTCTTTACTGACAAGCAAGAACCCAGCTTACATATGGGCTTTTGCTTTTACTTCCTTTACAAAACAAAGAAAAACCTATTGTGTCAAAATACGAACCCTTCCGACTAGCCCAAATTCCGTTGCGTCATTCAGTTCAATAGATTTGAATCAGGTTTTCTTTTTTTACTTACGGATTTACATCAGAGTGCTGAATAACGGATGAAATGAAATCTATTAACAAATCATACATGGATAAGTAGTTCAAATGATCAAATCAATTTGGAAATCAGTTAAACATATAAAAGAATATAAAGTTATATTTTATTATTGAATTTAATCTTTTATCCTCATTTATTCAATTAGCGCATTTTGCACCCCATATGGGCACCTCTCCTTTCCATCTCACAATTGTGGCTCCTGGTGACATTTAAGACAGAAAAATGCAATGGCTTGCCGGTTCCTTTTTCCCTGGGAATGTTGAGTTATACCATCCCTCCTCTTAGAATTTAAATAGGTGTTTGAATTCAGAGTTGTATATCTCCTAAACTGGTTACCAGCCAAAGCTATAGGGCTCAATCTGTCATACTATATACACATAGCTTGGGGTGAAGGTTATTTGAACGTGAATGCAATGAACTCTTCTGGATTTCGAACTCAGCCCTCTGATTGCTCAAACTGAGCTTCTATTTATTAACCAACTATTGCCCCTTTTATTCCCTTTTTATAGTACAAGTAAATGATTCTGCAACATAAATATTTGAAAAAAATACTATTTTCTGTGTTTACATTTAAATATGGCATCTGCATTATTCTTTCATATATTTCTTCTTATTTAATATTACAGATATCAGATGTTATTATTTATTTTTGCATGAATATTGGTTTCCATTCTCATCTACATCTCTTTAGATGATGGGCCCCACGGTTCTATGAGATAAATATTTTTAAATATCGAAGTAATACAACCAAAGATTCATTGTCTTCAAGAACTTTTCTTTGCAAGGTAGACAACAGATAGCTTAATGTATGATGTAAAACTTCTTTATCTAGCGTGAATATACTGTTTATCTTAAAACTTCTTGACTTTAGCCTGTTTCACTTAAAATATATCATGACGAAGAAATTACATTAATTCCTTGTATTTATCTTCATCAATTTGGAAAGAACCTATCATTTTGCTGCTTTTAACTAAACCAAAATTATTTGCCTCTCCATACTGACATCTAGGTATTGGTGCATCAATATTTGCATGCAGATCACAACCTCCGGCCAATTACCATCGGCTTAAATAGCAGAACTCATTGCTCTTGTTAATTTTAATTATTAATTTCATAGCTTTTATAATTTAGTTGAAGGTTCATAATATTCTACACTTTATCTCTGTTTATTATAACATCAACGTTTCAAATATTTTCATGCTGATCAATCCATTTTACATGCTTAATAAACTTTTAAGGTTTTTGTAACTTTCTTAAAATTATTTTTCTGTTTTTTGTTCGTGATTTTAATTCCAATTTTGCTTAGTTTATGATCTGTTATTTAGAATTTCCAAAGTTTTAATAATATCACACAATAAATTTACCGAATGTTTTCAGTTTGTATTTTACATGTCTTATGAGACATGACAAATATTTTATATGAAGAATTAAAGATAATTAATTATGAATACATTATATTCTCAGGATGGCAACATATTAGACAAAACAACTGACACTAGAGAAATTGTCCTCTAACTACATTCATCTGCAAACGTTTTTGTTTTTGAGGATTTTCATGCTAATCACGTCAAGTGGCTTTAATCCTTCGAACGTTACTTATGATGCCGAGAATTCGTCTTTCAATTTTTGCCTTGATCATTCTCCCAATCAAATAGTGGAATTGTCTACTCGTTTCCCAAATAATGCTGACCAAGATGTTTCTTTATCTGATTTTCGCTCTAAGTCTTGCTGAACATTAATTCACTTTCGTCTTGGCAAATTGGATCACGCTGTATAGTATATGTTGATATATATTTTGAGTTGTCTATTATTTTTAGTTGTATATTATAATCTTTAAAGAAATGCCTAGCTGATCCTTGCTTTCCTGCTTGTTTGAGATCCTCTTCTGTATTTCCAATCTTTAAGAAAACAAGCGAAATGTCTGATCCTTCAAGCTATCGGCTCACTAGACTTCAACCTACTCTGGCAAAGTAACAGAGACACTGATTCACTCTCAATCAGTTAAGAATCTCTCTTGGCCGTGTCTTCTTTCAGGTAAGATATCGCTTTCACTTTCGCTTTGCTAGGACAACTGTTGACGTATTAACGATTATTGCTGAAAGAATCTATTAAGATTTGGTTAAGAATGGTGAAAACCGGGCTGTTCGTTTAAATATCATTTTCGTTATTTACGATGATGGAATAACTGTTTAATTCTATCTTATTTGCAAGGCTGATCAGTTCGATGAGATCAAATTTGTAGTTGATCTTTAGAATGGCATACAAACTGTTGTTAAGCGGGGCAAGAAATGGCTTAATTTCACCGCCTCCTAAGAGAAAGTGATCTTTTTTAATTGCCTGAAAGAAACATTTTTGCCGTTATTTTAGCATGGCTGATGCTAACCTCCAGGAGTGTGACATTGCATTTTTCTGGCTAAAGTTTTCTGCTGATATGAATTGGAAAGGTATATAAAATCAATTATTAGGTATGCAGCTAGCAGAATTTTTCCTAACAAAATCTCGATTTCAACATAATTGTTTTGATGAATTTTCCTCCATGGTACCTCGGTTTTATGGATTTAAGCGCAGTACTAGATTTGCGTCTAATTTTGTTGTTGAAATGGTTAAATGCAACCGTAAGTCTTATGCTAACAGTTTATTCTCCCACATTTTTGCTTGAGGATGTCATTTCTGGCTCTGTGCTTTCCAGTCAACATTTGATTTTAAAAATATGCAATGTCAATCTATTTCTTCTCTCTTTTAATTTCTTTGCTGTTCTCTCTCCTTAACGATATTTTTTTCATATTATCCCGCAACCACTTGCGTCTTTTTATTTGGATTGAAATTATATATATATATATATATATATATATATATATATATATATATATATGAAGAAATATAGTCTTAAAGTGTGCTATATTTATTGGATAAAGTGCTCAATATCAGGGCGTGTGTAAATATAAAAGTGAAAAAAGAAGTCAACACTTAGAGGCGACAGTCTGTTTCATGCTACCGTGGCCTGACGATTGCGTCTAGCATGAAACAGACTGTAGCCTCTAAGTGTTGACTTCTCTGTTCACTTTCATAATGTTATATATATATATATATATATATATATATATATATATATATATATATATATATATATATATATATATATATAACACAATAAGTCAAGCAATGATCGTACTGCGTAATAAAATCTAAACCTTCAATAATAAAAAAGAAAGAAAGAAAAATAAAAACAATTAAAAATATTAAAAATTTAAGGGAACAAAAGAGAGAGAGAGAGAGAGAGAGAGAGAGAGAGAGAGAGAGAATTTTTTTCCTTTTTCTCATTTTTCACTCACTTTTTTCCCGTTCTCCTTTTTATTCCGATATTTCTATCTGGATGGATTGATTTCATTTCTAATAAAACTTTTGGTATGAAGAGATGAATATAAAAATATTCATGGAACAAATTACAACGAATATGTATTTTCAATTTTCTTCTTTATGAATTTACGTGACTTAATGTCTCATGTGGACACCTATATTTTTCAAGATCCTTATCAAAGCCGACAAAACGATTATTATGAACTCAATAATGATTACTACAAGAAGTGCAAAGGATGCTAGGTAAACAACAAGCCTTTATTTCTGCAAAGGTCCATAAATATAATTTTATAAATTGTACACAATTTTTTTTTATTCTCAATCCAAAAATATACAAATGTATATATTAGATGTAGTTTCCCTTTCAATATGGAAAAGAGGATAATGCACACAACACGGGCATAATTACAATCGATCCAGCCTTGATAGGATGTGCAACTGACATGATAAGTAATAGTATCCCCTCAGAGAGGCATGTCTAGCAAAAACGTGGTCTGCCGAGATGTTATTCGGTGCTGCCGTAGAAGAGTGGAAAAGAACATTTCATAGCCATAAAATGAGCATGCCAAAGACATTTAAATGTATGACTTCTGTTCATATGTTGACGTTGCGTTGTTAAACAAAACAACACTCCATAAACCGATGTATTTGAAGTGTTCAGAATTTATTAATTCCACATCCATAAACAGGTTTTGCTGTTTGTTTTGAATTAAGTTTAGTTTTATTTCTCACGAGTGAAATTTGCAGCACAATCTAATTCAATCTTGAAGAAGTGAAACATCCACGCCGTTTCCTCTTTGTTCAAACTGTTACGTCATATGATATTTTTTTTAATTATATTGATTTTTGTATTCGTTTATTCGATATTTAGCAATTTACACTTACAGAGGAGGAGCTGAAAATGTCATAAGAAAGACAAGTGTTAGAGCTGTGAAAATATTGCCTGCATTAATTTCAACTATTACTCACTGCATTGTTTTTTTTCCAACTCACAACTGACTGTTAAAAGAAGTTATGTTATTTCTATTTGTCAAAAAATGTCATAAACAGAAGAATTGATATCATTATCACTGCTATACTGGTTCTCGGTCAAGTGGTTTACATGTCGGGGAAGAGATGAGAGTCAAATTAATTTTACTGATTAATCAATGCCCCTTCCATCAGTTTCACTGAGCATTTCTTCTTCATTGACATTTTGTAACAGTCCCACTGTTGGCATAGTATCTTTCTTTGAGGGTTTGACCCTTTTGAAGACGATCAAGAAACGCAATACCTTTTGTATTTCATAAAACTGAGGCCATCAACTTTCTTCCCTTGGCCTTCTTTGGAGCAGGTGGGTAAAGGTGTTGCCAGTGAATGGGTTCTTTCATTGGCTGGGGGTCAAAGTGAAGAAGCCAACACTTATGATCGCTTAAGAAACGTTCAATAAATCCAACTGCATCTACCCCAGACAATATAAGATTTTTCGCTGACAAGATCAGTCTGGTGCTCTTTTGATCAGGTATCAGAAGTCCTGCTACCCATCGAGGAGAGACTTTTGTCATACTAAGCTCAATGTGCAAAATATTCTCAACCGTCTCACAAGATATGATAATAGCATCTGCTATATGATTTATTGTCAATCACCAGTTATCCATCACAATGTGTTGAAAACGATCAATGATTAATTCGGTGGTGGCATTTGCAGGTTGCCCAGACCTTGGAGTAATTCCAAGACTCTCCCTTCCTCTCCTAATTTCAGCTGCCAAAATTTGCACTGTTGATAAATTTGGAGCGCCATCCTCTATTGTATATACTATGTCAGCATGAAAGTCTTTTTTCTTTAGGTACTTCTGAGCACCACAATGATATATCCTTTTCCATTATCAAGCGGATTTACTATTAGGTACTTTTAAAGTCTCCTTTGATTAGCCAGGCGTCAGTTTATCTGTAGAGAAACAATTCCCTTATTGATAAGAACGGTTGAAATTAATGCAAGCGAGATTTCACATCGATAGCACTTTCACAGTCAGCTCATGAACTTTTCACTCCACCCTCGCATAGTTAGAAATTTACAGTTATATAAAGTTTACATATGTGGAGTTAGAGGAGAAACATTCTCTCAAATAATGTAATGAACAAAACACTTTAGAAATATGCTTTCACTTCCGAATATTTCATAACATAATGTGAACGTATTGGTCATAGTAATTAAAATAGACGAACCACCAGGAAAATGTTCCCTACCGAGCTTTAAACAAAGGATTAAGTCTCTCATGAAATCTGGTCATAACGTCACTTACTTTTATTGTTGTTTAAGACGCACAAATCTTTCGCCTACATACAGAATCAAATGAAGGTGACATCGCTAAACATTAATTTCTCGCTATTAATATGTGCGTAACTCTCTGAGTGTCACAGATTCCTTTAGTCCATGTTCTTACACTCCCAACCTGCATATGCGCTTAAATTTAATTTCAATAGAAAACCGGAAAATGTTGTCGTGCTATGTGACTGATTTTCTATAAGTTGAATAATCTCTCATATATTTCTTTGGCATTTTACTACAAAATATAAAATCAATTGTTGGTAATAGAACATGTTTTTCTTTTATATATGTAATGATTGTGGGGTCTGGTTTGAAGGAAATATGAAAAGCTGTTATAACTTTTAAAATATTTAGGGAAGAAAACAGTTTATTATGGTTCTTTTGTTTTGTTTTTTGTTTTTGTTTTTTGTACACGGAATCAGCATATTAAAAAACACGTTGGACATGCAAAAACGCCATGCACGTAAAATATGAGGATCTTTGAGAAAATTATAATTCTAACGTCTCACTTCGAAATACAGGTAAATCGTTCCGTGCAAGACAGAAAGAAGTTTTAAGAACAAAAAAATAAAAAGAACTAAAACAAAATTGTCAAATAAGTCGAGGATTTGGTTCTACGAAATGATTACATATTCATATAGGAATTTTTATAATTGAAAAAAAAGGAAATCTCCTGCCTGTCGAATACGGAAATGTCATGTTTAACCCGTATCATTATTTAGTCACGCGATCTGTTCTGTGATGTTTAGGGTAAGAATCTTATGAAAACCAGAAACAATAATACGCACTTCACATAAAAACACCGAAGCATAAACTGGATCACATAGATTTACTTCAGAGCCAAAACTATTAACAGAAAATTCCAGAATTGCGAGAAAAATGTAAAAATACAATAATATAACAAAGGCGATAAATTTTCAGCTCACGTCGCCGTGGGATAGAGATTTCGTTCTCGTGAGTTCGATTCCATACTAGTGTCCTACACACGTGGATTTTTTCCCGATTAAGATAAATCTATAAATTACAGGTTGCTATGATTACAAACAAGATACACTTACATACATTTAGTACATACATGTGCTAAGTTCAGCTCCTCTCGTAGTGCTTGAAACTTGTAGTGCAACAAATAAGACTGATTAAGTTCACACACAATATACCAAGGGGAGAGTAAACTAATATTCCAACCAGGAATCGGATAGGGAATACATCCCACCCTAAAGTATCTTACGTAACCTTCTACCAGTCTCTGGTCGGTGGGTGTCAGGACTTCTGACACCTGATCAAAAGAGCATCAGAATGATCTCGTCAGCTTTTCTATCAAGGTGCGACAGTAAGTTCACTCTAAAAATTAATTCGTTAAAACATACATTTCTGAATATCTGCATCTATTTGCCAAAACTTATCTAGTCCAAAGTTGCTTATTTTCCCAATGGAAAAAGAAAAGCAGATCTATCACAGAGACGGATTCCTTAATCCAATAAAATTGACGTTCTATGGGGACAGCAATGTTTTCCCTTTGTTGATGAGGGTAATATATTTAATAATTAACTACCTGGCCGAGGTGTGGCTGATTCTACCATTGACTTTATTGGTCCCTGCTTGGGCCAGACGAATGAAGCTGAATGTATATGTTCAAGAGAAAATACTTCTCGATTAAAATACGGATTCCCCACGATATCAGTATAACAATATATCCTCTTATAGGTAACTGTATATTACTATAGGAAATATAGAACCTGTAACAGATGTAAACTATAATGATTTCACTCGAATATATGTCAGATAGGATAAGGAAAACGATAGCTATAATCTATGAAGCATTGATATTCGCTTTAGAAGTTGAAAAAAATTATTTATACTAGAAATACACGTGAAATTTTCACGGTTTTCATAGTTGAATTGTCGAATGATTCTTATTGATTTACTTGATGATTGAATAAGCACATGTCGATCTTTATGAGAATAAAATATCTGTAGAATGTCCCTCCTTGTATTATGAAATATTTGAGGTTACAATTTTAATAAAATGTTACAATTACAAATATAAATATGAATGCTGTCATATATAAAGATGTAATGGGGAACAAATGAAAATATTTTAAATAAGCTCTTTTATATTACACTGAAACAGACATTAAACACTTCTTTGTTCACTGAAATCAAGTAGCGTCTCTCATGTATTTTTTATCACATTGGAATGGTCCATTATGTATATGTTATTTACAGAAGCCGATAATCACTTCTATTTTATTTTATTTTTTCTTTCTTTCATTTTGTCACTGAAACCAAGTAGTGTATGTGACATTTAGACTTATGTGACATAAGGCTTTCCTTATGATCGAAACAACAGTCCTTTAGTCATGAGTTATTGTCCGGACGTAATGTTCTTGCTACCTAATGAAGGAAAGAATACGCAAGATTATAATAATATTATTGAATTATATAATTCAACTAAATAAATGAAAACAAAATGTCGTATTTTTCTGGTCTTGTTCAAGAGAAATTGTAACATTGACATTATAATTATATAAAAATCATAATTATTACCACATTAGGGCATGTTGCATTTATAGACACCTATAAGAAAGAAAATCGTATGTAAATGCAGTTAGTCTTATAAATCAGTCCGGGCAGTAGATGCACTTGAAACTGCAGGTTATTCTCATATACACGACAAACCGGGCATCTCTCGCCGTTCCCTTAGTTTTGGATGGAAACGATATTTCCATCAAAGCTAAATAGACAAATGACAGTATTTCCTTTTAAATCACTTTCTTATTAAAATATTTTATTTTTGCCTTTTCGTCACGGATTGTCATGTCCTTTCTTTTACCCACTCTCTGTGTATTTCTCTCTTTCTTTCGAAGCAGTAGTCTCTGAGAGGAAATGAATGGTGAGCAGACTGAGCATGCGCGAAGTGTCTTTCAACACATGTCCATAATTAGCCACTTCTTGACAGACGATTCCAGAAACTTTTAAGTGGCTTTCGCGAAAATGAAAAGAACAGTTTGATAATTATGTTATCTCTCTAGAGAGTAAAACATAAATGGATTGTTCAGAATGTCACCGATTCAATACCTCTTTTTCCCACGAGAATTTATACAACTTACCTTTTTGGGGTGTACTTACCAGAAACAGAATATAAGCACATTGTTGCTATGCTAATAATTAAAAACATTGATATCCTTCTTACTCCTTTGCACGAATGTAAGAAACATTTCTATGAAACTTGTATAAAAGAAAGATTGCTGCCCAAATACAGATTCACACACAAACACACACACACACACACACACACATATATATTGTGTGTATTTAGGCAGCATCTGTCATTAATGCATGTTTCATTAAATAATGTAGACTGTCCGCTGGAAGAGAATATATATATATATATATATATATATATATATATATATATATATATATATATATATATATATATACACAGCAAAAAACCAAAAATTGTTTCATGTGGGTATAGTCTATTTCAGACAAGCACTGCTATATGCCAGATTTTCTTAGCTCAAGGCTATCGGAATGGTGCATTTTGAATATAGTTTATATAGACGTCGGTGAAAGTATGTGGACCAACATTAATATATAACAGTTTTCAGAAAAAGATGAATTTTCTTCTTCTATTTCTACACCTACATCCCACTTTAGTTGTTTTGGTATTGCCTATGGAAGTCAAGAAAGAAAACTTATTCTTGAAACCCCATTTTGGAGAGCCTTTTCATACGATTCTTCATTTTTATTAAAAATGTTTTCGTTGGACGAATTCTGGTACAAACGGTGAAGCTATTTGTTTCAGGATGGCATTGGGGTGGTTAGAAGTAACATTAATGTATTTAGGCTTTCTAAAGGCTTTAAATGTTTTATCATTAAGGTTGAGAATGATATCTAGGTAGTCAACTATTTTAAGATTAGAAGAAATTACAATCTTAATCCCTAGTAAATTAAATGCTCTAATGATTCTATTTCGTAACTTCGTTGTCAGCGGACCATTACTATTGGGGATGAAGATGAGTCCATCATCTCTATATAGACATAGTATTCCTTGTTTTACGATTTTACTAAGCATATCTAAAATATAAAAAATCCCTACTAAATCCGCAAGCTGCGCTGAATCATACGCTTCCATGGGGACGTCAAAATCATTAATATGGCACTTAGTCCAGATAAAATTATTACGTTTTAGCAGGGAATTTGTAGCCGTTAAGATTATAATAGTTTCATTATTTGTTATCTCCATATAGTTCTTTGCAAAGTTAATACTATTAACAAGGAGACCCCGGGAGATAGAGAAATAGAAATCTGTTATATCAAACTTAATAAATGTTGCTCTATCCGTGTTATTCATATTGACAAACATTGAATTCAACACTCGGAGGAGACAGACTGGTTCATGCTAAACGCAATCATCAGGCCACATGTGTTGTGTTATATATATATATGAGACTATTTATGTATACGAGTCAGTGGCGCATTATAGGTAGTCTATTGTATTGTGTGTAGTCTATTCTACAGGTTACTATGCCGGGAAATGTTTGTTTTTTGTGTATTATTTACTATATTTATTTATTTGGATTCCTTTATTTTACGTGTTATATATATATATATATATATATATATATATATATATATATATATATATATATATATATATCTGTGTGTGTGTGTGTGTGTGTGTGTGTGTATCTCCATAGAAAAAACAAAACTCTCTTGAAAATGGCTAAAGAACCCTATGTATTTAGTATTATAGTAGGCTTTATTTTCAAAACAGTCAACATATTGTGTCCATTTTAATCGTTGATGTTATTGAGTGTTGTTGTTTGGTATTTGTTTTGTTGTTTTTTCCATTATTTCTAGCTATTTTTACATGTAGACGATGCTATTATGTTTGTAAGTATGCTGCGAATAGAGTCCGGTAGAAAATAAATACTATAGTTTTATTAATAATGTCTTGATTATGAGGCTGCATGTGTTCCATGTTTGTTGTTAATGATGGGCTTTCCATAGTGAGTTCGTTTATACGGGTTTTATTTGCTAGTCTCATGAAGAAATAAATACTGCCTTTCAATAATCTATTAAATCCTCGTGGCTCGAAAGTATTCTTTAACGTCAAACATTTAATTTTATTAAATGCCTATTTTTACAAACTCGAATTATTGTTTAATTCATAAAACCGGATTTATATTTGCAACTATTGACCACAATCTGTTCTCCGATTGTATTTGGTGTGAAAACATTGACAGTGAAGGAATGAATAAAAAACAAATAGTTCAATATCTTTCTCATGTGACCGTAAATAACTGAGCGTGATTTGCGTGGAAGCGCACGCTTATAGATGTGCATAAAATTAGGTTATACTTGCCTCCCTACGTGAAACTAGGCCGCTATTATTTCATTAATTTCCTGTTGCCATAAATATTTTGGTTCCCAGTCATCAATGTCACGCATTAGACACTGGATAAGAAAATAACAGTTCCGTTTCTCGAAGTAGAACCCCCCAGACATTAACAGAGAACTAATGAGAATAGAGATATCGTTACGTACGTATAAAACAGCTTTGCATTTCGATTAATAACAATGCGCATCATTGGACCACATATTTAGTTGTTTGCTTGTGTATCATCTTACAATAACTTTCAGTCCCTCTTGTCATTCATCGCGAGTTCAATATCTAATGAAGACAAGGGCTTATTTATTAAACTCTCGCTATTTACATTATTCGGACTATTGTTCTCATCTTTGTCGCCATATTTATTACAAAGTTTCGGCCGATGTACGCTTCGGCCTTCTTCAAGTGTTTGGAATGTCGAACTGAACCCTTTATTTCGTTCACTGGGGTAGACTGTTCTAGTTCAACGTACCATGTCTAATGGATGTCAGTTGTCTTTCTTCAGGTGGTTGGAATGTTGAACTGAACCCTTTGTTTCGCTTACTGGGGAAGGCTGTTTTAGTCCTCAAGGTCAGATGGCACAGTGGGTAATGGCGTTAGTTAGATCCAGTGACAGGACCCAACGAGTGTGAGTTCAATACCTAGCTAAGGCAGTGGAGAAGTTGGAGAGGGGAATTAACAGGAGATAACTGACAACTGACATCCATTAGACATGGCACGTTGAACTAGAACAGTCTATCCCCGTGAACGAAATAAAGGGTTCAGTTCGACATTCCAAACACTTACTGACATTGAATAAGCGACTAACTCTTTAGTACGTCGCATGAAATTGAACAAAAGACGCCGTATTCCTGATCTGATAGAAATTGTGGCTGTATTTCCTTCTTTTTTATTGAAGAGCGTACACTGCTGGTGAACCGGAAGTTATCCAGGATTGGGCAATAAATTGCCAAGAAAAATCGAATGGTGTGCACTACGGAAGATGAAAAAATTGTAGCTGACGGAATGTACACAAGTCGATACCCGATCAGTATCGGCTGTCTGACCGTGGAGAAAGGGAATTATGCTTTAGACCCAAATCCACTAATGAACCTCGGCTAGAAACATCACTGATGATGTGTACTAAAACATCCAAAAGATGTATTTTACGATAATTAATATATATATATATATATATATATATATATATATATATATATATATATATATATATGAGTTAAGAGTGAGCACTTAGAGCAACAGCCAGTGGTTTAAGGTAATGTACCTTCCCCAAATTACATGAGCAGAAGATTGCTTTCGTAATAAACCGATTACCGCCACTCGATGTTGACAATTGTGTCCAATCTTATATTAATACACGCTCTACCTTTGATATTGCGTGCGAACGTTAACACATAAATACTTAAAACTTAAAACCATATTCTGCTATCTTGGAAATGTGTTGTGTTTCATGTTGATTCTGGAATAACCTGATTTCTATGGAGTTTTTGAGGACAATGCATACCGTCATACATTCAATGAACGACAGATTCTTTAGATTTCGTTTACTCTTTTAATTTCATGTGTTGTAGAATCAGTAGTAGTAGCATCGTTTCTTGGAGAAGGCAAAGAGTAGATAGGAAGGATGGATGTCTACATGTTGGGAAACTACTCTTTACCACATGGTGGCCTGTCTCATTAAAGAATATGGCAGCTGGCTTCCACTCTCGCAACCCGTGCACAGTTTACGTTCTTTTATTGGTCTATATTAACGCTTAAACAAATACAGTCAATCTCTGTGAGAATTCCACGTCCACTGGGGTAAAATCTCTTACAATCAGTTCGGGTCGTCGGAGTTCAGATGAGTAGGTATTTTGTTTTCATTTTGGATCAGTCTAGGCACTCTGTAACAGATTTATGTTCAAAATCACGTCAATAATCAGAAAGATGTTTGCGAATGCTTCAAAGATTAAATAGAATACATGAAAAAATAAAGTAAGATATGTGGAAAAATGAACTTTTATTGGGTTTTAAAGATTCTTGGGAAATACACCTTACAAACACACACACACAAAAACACACACACACACACACACACACACACACACACACATATATATATATATATATATATATATATATATATATATATATATATATATTACAAGTGTTGATAGTTTGATGGACTGCTGGATCATGCAATTTAAATTGTGTGTATTTATGGCAGCATTTTTTCATTGAAGCATGTTTCATTAAATAATATAGATATGTGTTGTCTATTTATTTGATGTAAATTCTCTTCATATCGTCTGATAAGCTGAATAACATTATTATTAAACGAAGAAAGACGATCACCGTATTGATACATATTTCTTAATCCTATCTAGGTTTTCGGCTTTATCAAAGATGACAATTACATTACAATATATGATTTTATTTCGTCTTTTAATGATAGTGCTATTAAGCTTATCAGACGATATGAAAAGAATTTACATAAAATAAATAGAAAAAACTTGTCTATATTATTTAATGAAACATGCATCAATGAGAAAATGCTGCCTAAATACACACACAATATATATATATATATATATATATATATATATATATATATATATATATATATATATATATATATATATATATATATATATATTTAAGGAGAGAAAGAGAGTTCAAATATATATTCTCATTATATAAACTTCATGTTCACGTGCAAATAGAAGCAATTTGATCAATTTATATATAATCAGTTGTCCAAAAGGGAACAGTATTGTATGTAATTTCGTGTGCCCTTTTGCTATATCTTGACCGTTGTCCCATTTGCGTCAGTTCTGACACACGTTGATAACAATTGTAAAAGATCGTCGGAAATGAGCAGTAAATAAAAAGATTTCACAAAGCATAGAATTTCATATTGTATTACTCGTTTGCCACAGAAACAGTTTATTAGACTCGTATATAAATGGATGATTTGGGAAGCGCATAAGACTAACTTCACCGGATGTTAGCCATCATCAATCAACTTCAAAATATCGTCAGCTTTCATGCAACATGAATTTTATTGTAAGTTTATAAATTATATATAAACCCTCTTTGGAATCTGAAGCCGATTTTTCCGTCCTCAAAAAATCTCAAAATTTTGAATGTTAATTTTTGAGTTGAGTAACCAATCACCATTTATATATTTAACGCAACGTAACTTTTTTTCAAAATGATATGAGCTTTGTAAATATAAGGAGATTATATTTACAATGTTGAATGCATGTAGATGTATTATATCTCATTATACACCTTTCACCGTTGAGATTAAGAAGACAGATTTTTTTTTCTGTTGCGTTTTGTTATAAATTTATCGTTAATCTACGAACGTCAAATCGGCAGGATGAATTGGAAAAAAGCATAGACGGAGCTTGGAAATGTTAACTCCTGATGAATATTCCTAGCAATTTCTCAGTTTAGCCGATTAGGCCACAAAAACTTTTTCAGTAGTTAACCGTGAGTTTATCTCTGTTTATTAACTTTTTATTGTTCTGCCTAAACAGCGAGGTGCTTGCAATAGCTGAGTTAAAATATCATCGCTAGTCTCCGATATCTGCCTTCCAATATCACCAAGATAGTATTCTACAACACTTATTTATGACAGAATAAAGGTATTAGAATTATTATAAGAATTAGTGTGAAGCACTAGTTAAAAGTTAATATTATTTCCCAATCCTTCATCTAAGAAAATAAACCATCTCCATTTTTTATGACTTCTCTTTTCCCCCCACAATTATTTAAACCTTATATTGAAAGATTTTTTTTTCTTCATCCTTTAATAGATTTCTTTCCTTTTCTTTTTCTTTCTTTTTTTTTACTTTCCCTTTTGCTTTTGTCTGGAAAAATAAATTCCATATTTTAAAAAAAAATCTCCGGTCTGAAGAGATGAATATTTGAATATATTCATGAAATAAGTTATAACCGAAATGGATTTTAAGCATCATCTCCATTTATTATTAACATGCATCTATCTATCTATCTATCTATCTATCTATCTATCTATCTATCTATCAATCTATCTATAAATGCGTGTTCACGTGGAAATTGAAGCAATTTGATAAATTGATATATAATCAGTTGTCCCAACTGGAAGAAAATTGTATATATTATGAATGTAATTTGCTAAATCTTTAACTTTGTCCGATTTGGGTCAGCTCTGATCTGCTAAGAAAATAAATCATCTCCAATTCTTATTAATATGTAAGTTTTATACTTATAATATGATTAAATATCAAGTACAGTAAAAAATACTGTGAAATAATGGCCATGGCTGCCAATAGCTGAAGTTTAAAATATTTCCGTTATTTCCAAACTTAAACACGTCATTCAGAATTCGAACTTTAAAAGAGTTTTATTTACAAATACTATATCTATGCAGATTGATATTGACTGAGAGCTTCAGGGTTTGAATCCTGTGCATATAGTTGCTCGGATATTATACAAGCATTATATTAGTAGAAATTCAATATTGAGGAAATCTCATGTATTTTCTGTTGTAATTACACACGTGGATATGAAGCTAACAGCTTTTATATGCATTCAATATTAAAGATGCTTCATTCAAACGGAACCGTTTCATAAAAATATGACAGCATTAAATCGAAATGCGTCTCTGCTGATAAAAGTATCGGTAGACGTGTCCCATCACAGATACGCATATGCCTCATCTGGTTAATATATTATAGCTTTTACATAACCAGAAATTGATCTCTAAGTTTGATATTCTTATGCTCTAGGGCTGTGTTATTTATTGAACGTGGATGGATTACAAAACGCTTTACACGCGAGCAAAGAATAATGACATCGATGTTTGCTATCTGACAGGTAATTTTAGAACTTTTCTTTCGTTTTTGATTCTCGCGTAGACAATATTAGAAAATGCACATGTCCAATCTAATCGTATCATGTTGTTCAAATATCACCAATACCTAAACTTATGATCGAATAAATATTTATGTACTTTAGGATTGTCTTACTAAAATACTCACATAAGTAAAACCAGCAGTGATGATCAAAGATAACTGAGATTATCTACTACGCATGACAGTATTTCTAAAGGGTGCACTTGTATATAACCCAGCCAAAATCGGTTATTACTGAATTGGTTCAGGAGACGTGTTTCACTTTAGGCTACCCCGAAAAGACACCAGTAATAATTGAACTTTAAGGAATTGGTCTATAAGTTTAACTTGGACATTTACTGTCAAGGAAGTAGAGAAAATAACAACACCGTCAAATATGTACATTTAGTTAATAGTTATTTTAAATTACAATATATAGACCATTAGACGTGTGGGTGGTGTAACAGTAGTCGGTACGAAGTAAAGGAACCAGTGCCAATTTTGAATTCGATCGGAAATATTAATTTTCATCGCATTCATACTGATGGAAAAAGGATTGAATTTATAATTTCTCACCTACTACTACTACTGCTACTACTACCACTACTACTACTAATAATAGCAAACAGACTTCCAAATAAACATTGTTATCTCATAAAAATTCTCAAAAATACCTAAGGAACGTCCAAATGACATGAAAATAAAATGTAAGAATGCAGTATGTAATTATGTAAAAATAAACGTTATAGACAATGTGAACAATGATAAATAAACCATGTAAACAATGTAATACATACACTTTGTAACATTCTAATAAATAATTCTTTTATATCAAGTTTCAAGGTATGGGACTTGGTAAAGGATTGCGTCAAACAAAAAATCAGAAAAAGAAGAAATAATAATCATAATAATAATAATAATAATAATAATAATTTTATGGGACGTTACCTAAAACGACAGAGTGAACTCTTCCTGACACTATGAATACTGAGCCTCTCAAGAGAGAGGGGCGAGACGGATTCTAAATGGGCATATTTTTGGACGAGCCTACGGGCTCGGAGAACCAACATTAAGCCGGCCTTGTGCCACATGCGACCCACGTGGGAGGGTTGTTAAATATCGAGACGGAATCGAGTCGTGAGCTGTCACTGACTGTGTGCGACTTCTGTCGAACTCTCTGCTTTGGCAGAGAGGAACCCGGACGACGCTTTGCCGTAGGGCAAAGTTTCGTCTGGGGAGGTAGACAGTCCCTGAACCCGTTTATACGGGTTCTAAATTTGTATATTTTTGGCCGACCCTATGGGCTCGGAGAACCCACATTAAGCCGTCCTTGTGCCACGTGGGAGCGTTGTTAAATATCGAGACGGAATCGAGTCGAGCCAATAGTAGTTCACTCCAAACCAGACTGACAGTCATACTAACACTTTTCACATCTTGTATTATTATTTTGTGTAATATATATTTGTTATTTCTACTCTTGTGTTCGTGTTGTTCTTCCTGGGTCCTAACCTTGGACCATAACAAATAATAATAATAATAATAATATAATAAATATTCAGAAATCGTTGATCATCTTGTATTAGGTTGCACGATATTGTCACCCACTGAATATAAAACACGGCATGACAGAGTGGGCCAATATCTGCACTGGAAAATTTGCAAATACTACGGGAAGGAAACTGAAAGAAACTGGTACGAACACTACCCAGACCCGGTTACGGAGATAGGACCTGTTACAATTCGATGGGACTACACAATAAACACTGACAGAACAATCAAAGCCAACCTCCTTATTGATATGTCTCCTTATTGATATGGCAGTCCCTGCACTGTAACGCATCTTTGAAGATATTCGAAAAGCTGTCAAAATACAAGAACCTTGAAATAGAAATCTAAAAAATGTGGCACATAGGAACATCAACAACCCCTGTTGTAGTTGGAGACCTCGGATTGGCCGGAAAAGATTCCAGTAGACTAATTGAAGGGATTCTTGAAAGCCCATGCCTCGAAGAAATACAAAAAATTGTTCTCACAAGTACAGCCCACATTTTACGAAGTGCTTTATCTATGTAATTTTTTTTCAGTGGAAAATGTCATGATGCCATTTCTAAACTTAGGTTCCTGCGATGGACCCGGAAAAATGTGTATACGCCAGAAATCAAAGGAAATAAAAGCAATAATAATAATATGGAATATTTTGTTGTTGTTTTTTCTGTTTAAATTGCTCAGTGGAAAATGTCGTGATGTCATTTCTGACCTTAGATCTCTAGTCGGGACCTGGGAAGAAATGAGTAATCACAAGAAATCAATGGAAATAAAACAACAACAAAATAATAATAATAATAATAATAATAATAATAATAATAATAATAATAATAATAATAATAATAATAATAATAAACGAAAGGATTTATCTATGTAATATTTTTTTGCAGTGGAAAGTGTCAGGATGGCATTTCTAACCTTAGGTCCCTGGGCGGGACCCGGACAGAAATGTGTAAACGCCAGATATCAAAGGAAATAAAAATAGAAATAATAATAATAATAATAATATCATCAAAACTATCTGAAGGGAAAATTTACAAACTTTGGCACATGAGGACATCAATAATTGCAGTTGTATTAGGATCTCTCGGATTGATTGGAAAAGGTTCCGTTATTACTCATTAAAGTGATTCATAATAACCCATGCCTTAAATAAATACCAAAAATATACTCACAAGTAGAGATGACATATTACGAAGAACTGAAGTGCTTTATCTTTGTAAAATGTATCATTTTATTTTCTAATTTTTTTTTCAAAATAATCATTTGATAATGTCATGAAGCAATTTCTGTCCTTAGGTCTTTAATTTCGACATGGGAGAAAATGTTTATACAACATAAATCCAAGGAAATATCAATTATAATGTCAAGAGAGTTCTTAGAAAAGTTCCAAGTATGTCTGTTTGCTAGGATGGCTAGCGAATCCCTATTGTGGACAACAACATTAAATATATGGCCACTGTATTAAACTACAAAACATGAAAATATAATATTAATGTGGTTCAGTCAATTCTTTGTCGTGCATCTAAATAAAATATATGTCAATGTAGGTTTTGTAGTTTAAATGTTATTTACAAGATATGGCATAGAGAGTGGTTGAAATTTCCAGTGGAAGTGAATTAAGACAAAATTAATATTATCAGTTATTATTATTATTATTGAAAAATTATACGATGCCTCCAATCATGTAGTATAGTCAGAGGCACAAACGTTTATAAGATAGTTCCATTTTTGGCTGTTTAAAATATCTAGTACAATAGCAACAAATATATTAAAAACAAATCGTGAAGTGGACAGTAACTTTCTGCCGTAAGAATATTAGAAAAAATACACACACACACACACATACACACACACACACACACACATACACACACGCACACACACACACACACACACACACACACATATATATATATTCAGTTGTATGGATATGAGTTTGTGGCACTGGTTTTCACGTATTTGCGATGACCACACAAACTGGTTTATGTTTTTTAAATTATATCTATTTATGCATGTTTGTCTATGTTTGTTGGTGGGACGTCGTATGTCCTTCTGTGTTTGTTTGCAGTGACAATCTCAGGCGTATAGACGCAAATATATACAGGTGTACGCATTATAGTTCACACAAACACATCCTTATAAGCAATCCGAGACTATGCGCAGATACACATTCATGCGTTCGGGCGTGCATACATACTCAGTTGTAATGCTAATGTATTTACTGCGCATATAAAACCTCGGAGAGTACAATCTGTACATATGTCAAAACAAATCGGTACCCAAGAAAAAAATTTGGAAAAAAAGAAAGAACTAAAAACATTTGAACAGGGCGAAAAAAATCGTCGAGTGCTTTAAATCTTTAGTCCAAAGAAAGAAAAAAACAAACAAGCGAGTTGTAAATCTAAAATATAGATGGCTCAATACGCAAAGTAGAGCTGGAATAAATAAAATAAATCCTAAAGCTGTCTTACCCTGAAGATCCGTTTAGATGAAACCTAGGTACGTTTTCCTGGTTCTTTAAGGTTTATTATATATATATATATATATATATATATATATATATATATATATATATATATAAAAAATAAATTATATATATTATTTTGTTTTATATGCGCAGTAAAATAAATATCTATATCTATCTATCTATCTATCTATCTCTCTCTCTCTCTCTCTCTCTCTCTCTCTCTCTCTCTATATATATATATATATATATATATATATATATATATATATATATATATATATATATATATATATGGGCAAGTGGCCGAGTGGGTATAACTCTCGCATCTTGACCATAAAAGATTTGTTATCGGACTGGTCGATCCGAGTGGGCGGTACCTTTGGACTTCGCTTGAAAACCATACCACGGGTTGACCCAACCGTTGTGATTGAAATTGGGTCGATAGCTGTGCTAGTTCAAAGTGACAAGACATCGGGGCCGAGGGTTTCAGAGTACTGGCCTTGTTCAAATTGTTAATCACGCTAGATAACACGCACTTTCCCAGAAAGTGTAAATAATGCTCAGCATATTTGCAGTATAAACCACAGGTGGGCTCAGTGGGTGCTGAAATATGACTGAGCCAGCGTCTGGATTGGCTAGCCGCCCTAGTTGACGGGTATTCTCGAGTACGAGTGGCCAGCCATGTATATATATATATATATATATATATATATATATATATATATATATATATATATATATATAATGTTGGTGTGTGTATATATATGATAAGTTAAAGAATAGGAAAAGTTTATCAATGTGTAATGTTTCACTTTTATTAAAGCGACCTCAGAGAAGCTTTAATAAAAGAGAGATTGAGAGGAAAGAGACAAAAAAGACAAAAATTCAGGTATTTTCAATTTTGACGGGATTGCTTCTCATTCTTTAGTCATGTATCACGTCACTTAAAACCGCGGCATGTGTCCCATCGCTTTCCGTTTTGTTTGCTCAATCAGCGTAGTGATTTGGTTTTCCGTTAATCTGGAGGTGTTTTTTCGCACGTAGCGTCTGTATTAAATAAGCTGGATTCTTTCCGAATAAATTCAAAAAAGGATGACGATGTAATGTTTTTGATGTGTTTATATTTGGTCATAATGTTATTATTATGCTTTTAATGTATTTCCTCCTTAAATAATTATCTTCCTTCATAATTAGAGTAGAATTAGTAAAATCAAAGTTATGTCCCACTTTGTTCCATTGAAATATGAGAGAGTTTGAAAGATTGTCCAAACGCAAATCTCTCTTGTGTTCAAGGATGCGGGTTTTTAGATCACCTGATACCTCCCCACAACACAAATATTTTTGTATTTTAAATAATTTGATGAATACTGGCATTTGAGTTAGTGTCGGGGTATTTTTCCTTTCTAATTATATATCCAATTTTCTAAGAGATAGTTGTAACAATTATATTCTGATATATGATTTTCTTCCATCTTGATCCATTAATTATTTGAGGAAAAGGCAGGGAAGAAGAAGCAGATTTAAGCTGTTGACAGTCTTGATAATAAGTTCAGCGTTACACAGAAGGAAACAAATGAGAAAGGAAAGAACAGAATAAGCACATTCGATAAGAATGTAAAATAGCATTGTTTATCTTCATTAACCGCTTTCCACCAACTGACGAAATATCTCGAGAGAAATCACTTTCATCTACCGAAATGCGTACCTTTTTGGCCTGGAGATATTAATGTGATATCGAATTAAGTTTTGGTGTGTTCTCATGCATTTGACACGATATCTCGCTAGGATTCATATGATAAACTTGTTTAAACATAGGTGACGCCAATGTTGATATGGTTAAAATAAAATCCATTTTTCTGGCGAACCTCTTTTATCTGTGAAACATGAAGAAAATGAGATATTTTATCAAATTATATATATTTTTTTCTATTTTAAATCCATGTAATCGTGCTTAATAATACTTCTAACGTAAGACTATTACACACTAGAAATTCATACAAGCTGTCATATATATATATATATATATATATATATATATATATATATATATATATATATATATATATATATATATATATATATATATATATATAAATAAAGTAATTGATCGAGTCTAGAAGAAAACTCAACAGAAAGCACTGGACAGCCGTTTCGTACTATATTTGGGACTTATCGCAGTACGCATCCACTACGGAGAATTGAAACCCGAACAGTTACGATAGGAGGTAAACGACATACCAAATGTACCAACGGGCCTCGGTGACGAAGAGGTAACGAATTAGACTCGATATAGCGCCTCTCGGTCACAAATTTTGTGGTGGAACTTCTCCGAGTTTCTCTTTTACCCATAGGACTGTGCCTCCCCGAACTACGACTACTATCCCCAAGCCGCTTTCTCCAGAGCATTGGAAGCCGATTCAAGCAAGGATATACAGAGAGAAATAATTAGGAGGATTCGAAATAGTCATAATTAAGTAGTTCATAGAGCCTAGAAGAAACCTCAACAGAATGCAGAAAGCAATGGACAGCCGTTTCGTCCTATATATATATATATATATATATATATATATATATATATATATACTAGCAGCATGGCTCGGCGTTGCCCGTGCTTGATTCAAAAATCGTACGAATAGGTAGTTTCCTCTTACTTTTCAACTAATATGTATAAACTGATTTGCAGTACAAACGGTAGTTATGCTCACCAAGCGTTTCATGTGACAAAACATAATGCCTCCGTTGAGATTGACTGGAAAGCCTCAAAAAGGCCTCTACCTCGATTTCCTCCTCCGGCTTTCTCTTTGCCGCAGAGACACTTTTAGAACGCCTGCTAAGGTTGTCTCGCCATGGTATTTTGGCACGCTTAGCAAAGCTGCCGGGTCGGTCATCGCCACGGCACTCAGAAGAATGCAAAACAGAGGGTGAAGTAGACGCCAGCCGCTTCTCCCCCACGGAGGCACACTCAATGGAATCCTGCCCCCGTTTCCCCTTAGCCGGTAAGGCTTTTTTTTAGAACGCCTGCTAAGAATGCCTGGGTGTTTTCGCAACCTTTGCAGAGCTGCAGGGTTGGTCCTCGCCATGGCACGCAGAAGAGTACAAAGCAGAGGTTGAAGTAGACGCTATATGATCATCTGTAACCGGAGTTATTATGTGCTCCTCCGCAGTCTCCTATTCTGCATGTGTAACGTTAACGGTGTCAGGGCTCTTCAGTTGCTGACGTGCCGATGTTCGTCGTGTAGGAGCCATTTGAAGGGTTGTAGAAATGCTGTGTAAGAATGCGAATAGAAGTTGATGCCGAAGCTGAAGCGGTGCAACCTTGTTGATTACGAAAACTAAAAATGCAATGGAGCAGTATGGAAAAAGCTTCTCTTAGCTATGGGTCGTGCTTTCTGGCAGCAAGAAAATGTCGCTGTAGGAAGAGGTTACGCAACCAAAACGTTGAAGCGTTGAAGGTTAAAATGTAGTGAAATACTGAGGTGTACTGGGCCGCGTAGTAAAGGCAGAAGAGAAGTAACTTGCGACAGCAGTTAACTGTCTAATAGCAAAACTGAACTACGTAACGGTAGAAATAGGTATGGAACGCTAGATGGACTGGGCTGCGCAGTAAAGGCAGCACGCGGAGATAAATGGGTAAAGCAAACGTTTAAGCAAATAGACAGTGAAGTACTGAGGTGTACTCGGCCGCGTAGTAAAGGCAGTACACTTACAGTGAAAACTGTAACGTGGACGTAAAATAGGTTGGGCAAACGATTGAGTAAATAAGTAACTTGCAACAGCAGTTAACTGTCTAATAGCAAAACTGAACTACGAAAAGGTAGAAATAGGTATGGAACGGAAAGATAGACTGAGCTGCGCAGTTAAGGCAGCACGCAGAGATAAAATGGGTAATGCAAACGTTTAAGCAAATAGGTAACTTGCAATAGCAGGAAGCTGTCAATTAATCCAAGGACAGATGCGTTAATGGTGATCAAATCAAGACGTGAGTGCGGATGCAGCCGCGCTGAATGTATTTAAATGGAGCGTGACTTGTGATTGATTCGTGTAGCCTGGACAATGGCCATGATTTAGACCAATGAATGAGCTCACGCAAAATGGAAGATGCTAGCGCGCATTCACGCACGCGCGCATGATTTTGCAAGCGCAAGGCTTAATCGTATATGCACTTTGGATCTAACGCACGTGTTGCCGGCAATGAGAATGCAAGGAGCTGCAATGAAGCATTTGCTCGTTTGATTTGTGCGACAACGAAAAGCCGCTAGCCGTTTGCCGGCATTAGCTTTATAATGGAATGGGAGGAAGCCCTGCTGTTTTAGCGCAAAAACTCCTCGTCGGGTCTGGGATGTGGTCTGGGCTAGGGAAAAAGGTTTAACGAATTGGAAAATGGACTGTTGAGGGCGGAACCATTTTCACTCAGTACGTATGCGGTTTTTTTTTCAGTAAAGACGCGAATAAAGGAAGTGCTTATTTTGGTAAGTTCCGACGATTAAAGCAAAAGTGTTGACAAAGTCGAATATGTCATTTGTGGCTCGAAGTCAGACCTGGTAGCAGTGATAAAAAAGCCGAATTTCAATGGCCCTGCACCCATTCAAGAATTTGAGGTCAAATGTTTTCTTCCACTCCACTGCACGCACTGACCTGTTTCTTCCCGCGCATAAATTAATCTGCATTTAGGAAATACCCAACCGGAAAAACATTTTTAAGGGTTGACCGATTGTGGATTTGCACTCTGTTTGTGGGGCGCACTCTGTTTGTGGGTGAGTTGAAACTTCACATGGTGACTCCCAATGGCCTCCTCATAAATCCGCTAAAAACCGACATGCGGTTCAGGTGCAATTTGGGCGTATAGGTTTTATTGATTTTCCGCGCTGTTTAGGGGTCCGTGAAAATTTCTGGACAACACCTCTAATGGTAGACTTTAAGAGTGTGTCAAATTTGGTTGAAATGCGATCATTTCTTCTGTAAGCAGAATTTTTCGATTATCGATGTTTTCGGAACCTGTGTTCGAACTCAAAAATCGGGCTCCGCCATGTCCTTACGGCAGCCATTTGCAAACTTGTGGTGAAAACCGCATTGAAATAGGATGAGAAATGCGGCCTGGGCGAGGTAACAACCCCCACGACAGACACACAGAAATACAACATGAGAAATATATATATATATATATATATATATATATATATATATATATATATATATATATATATATCAAAACATTATTGCATTAATGCAGCGTTTATTTACATGTTTGAAAGACATACAAGCTGTTAAATGATAAATAAAGAGAATATATATATATATATATATTCTCTTTATTTATCCTATATCATTATAAATATCATTATCATATATATATATATATATATATATATATATATATATATATATATATATATGCGTGGTGTCTTTATCTGCATGCTCGGGACATTTCGATATATGAAAATGGTTGAATTTGCTGCCAAATTAAAATAAAGTATTCATGATGCAACATAACACCTGTTGGCTAAAACAAGCAAGGAATTTTTCAGAAATATTTTCACCAACAACTAGAAAGAAATAAAATTGATAAAATTAAGTAAAAGCCTAAATTGTGAAATGAATTAGGCTAAATGTACAAGGAAATGTAATTGACTTCACTTTTCGACACATGCTCTATCGTAACGCATCAGTATCAGTCCCACGCCGCTGTCTCTGCAAGTTTTAAATTTGCAATGCTCTCGACGAGGCGTAAATTTATATGTTTTGACAATTGATTTAATTTTCTATGCTGATAACAGCGTCGCATGCAATAGTTCTCTCAGAAATAAGATTAAAAAGCTTTAATATTGTCTTGAAAAATATAAGAAATTTAAAGAAGAGAAATATTTAAAAATTATAAGAAACTCATCTATAAAGTATGCTTTATATAACTGATATTTATGAAGAGTATTTTTTTCTGGCCTACAACCATGTGAACTCTCTAATGATGAAAATTACTTTAGGCGTCTGACAGACTAGATTGTTAACATTTGTTCAAGAAGTGTTGATCTCATAACTAAGGGTGATATATAACATTAAGGAATGCAATATATATTTAATTTATATATGGAAAATTATCTGCATGCCAGATAATAATAATAATAATAATAATAATAATAATAATAATAACAACAACAACAGCAATAACAATAATAATAATAATAATAATAATAACAACAACAACCACAATAACAATAATAATAATAATAATAATAATAACAACAACAACAACAACAACAATAACAATTATAATAATAATAATAACAATAACAATAACAATAATAATAATAATAATAATAACAATAATAATAATAATAATAATAACAACAACAACAACAATAACAATAATAATAATAATAATAATAACAACAACAACAACAATAACAATAATAATAATAATAACAATAACAATAATAATAATAATAATAACAATAACAATAATAATAATAATAACAACAACAACAATAACAATAATAATAATAATAATAATAATAATAACAACAACAACAACAATAACAATAATAATAATAATAACAATAATAATAATAATAATAACAATAACAATAATAATAATAATAACAACAACAACAATAACAATAATAATAATAATAATAATAATAACAACAACAACAACAATAACAATAATAATAATAATAACAATAACAATAATAATAATAATAATAATAATAATAACAATAACAATAATAATAATAATAATAATAATAATAACAACAACAACAATAACAATAATAATAATAATAATAATAATAATAATAATAATAACAACAACAACAACAATAACAATAATAATAATAATAATAATAATAATAATAATAATAATAATGGATTGAATGTGTAAGTTGTTAATTGCTGAACAAGTCCACACAGGATCCTATTCACAAAGATGTTGAATGATGTGTCCCCACAAGTGAAGAACTTCCTGAATTGCAAGTCACTTTACACTGGTTACAGATAATTTTGCTGTAAAGATTTTCTGCTTTACGCGAGAGAATAGCAAGGCACCTCGATGAATGCCTAGGCGGTTCTATTTCTGATTAGACGGTGACCCTGTAGAATGATACTGAAAAAATAGGATGAAGGTAATTGGAGGGAAAAGGATTCATTTTGGAAAAGATATATAGGGAAAGTTCGCGTTGAAGGCATATCAGTTCTTCTATGTTTTTTTAGGATAAAATGTATCGCAAGGGTGTGCACGTTTATAAGGATCATCTGGCGATAAACAAAACGATCCTGAGTCATGGTAAGAAACATCGACCGAATCTATATGTGGTTTTGTTTGATTTCAGTCTTGAAACACTCCAGATGTTTGCTATTGAAGTCAATATTTACTAATACTCGAGGGCATAATATGAGTGACTGGAAGACTTGTTTTGATTGAAATAAAGAATACATTGGCTTGATAAAGGAGGTGTTTTTCAAGGTGACTCTAGACCCACACTTGTATATTGTGATTGAGTTTATCTGAAGACAGTAATAGAATTCAGTAAGGATCTATATATGCGGCTCAGAAATTCCAACTCTGCTCTTTTGTCTATGGCAAGGCAAGAAGGCGCATTATCGTGCCAATGAACAACCCTCTGAAGAAGTCATAACGTACGTGGACACAAGTACTGAGGAATTATTGAAATCGATGATATATTCAATAGACTTATGAAGGACAGGGTAGGGGATACATATGAAGAAAATAAAAAAAGTAACTTAAATCTTTACTCTCAGAAGTTGATTGCAGCAATAGATTCGTACACTGTGGCGCTAGTTTTTTGGGTTTTTTAAGCATATCACCCAAATAAAGGGGGTGGTGCCACTAGCAAGCAAGTCGTTACAGAGAATAAGACCCACGGTAATGAGGGATGTTTGAGGAAAGGATAAAGACAAGGACGCGAAACAAGATCAAGGCATCAGAAGATGTCGGTTGACATTACATTTGGATGTTTGAAGATTATAGCTATCCAGGAAGTAAATAAGAGTAAGGGAGTGCCACTGTTGGGAAGTGCAAGATAAGGAGCAGTTGGATTAGAAGAGGCGGTTACATTTTACTCTTACGACAGTGAAAAGATAGAAGCGATATGCCAACCTAGTAGCACGCTTAATTTTATGCAGTTTGGATACCAGTGGAAGTAGCTCTTCGGAGCACTTGCCATGAAAATATTTGTAGAAAAGATAGAGGAAAGTCACAGCACATCTGTAAATAAATGACTGTAGACGAGATGCCAAATTAGGAGCTGTCATATTCCATATCCGTCTCTGGAAAATGCTTCAATTTTAAATTGGGCACAACTGAACGTTGGCCATGAGTCGTGCACTACACATAAAGTCTAACATCGGCAGACTTTACAGGAATTGATCTGAGCTCACGCGGATACTCACAAGCTTGGCTAACTGAGTTGAAACTGAACGATAATCTCTGTTACACACGTTGGTGAACAGTGATGAGGAACTGATGTAATTTGCGTGAGTATAAATGGGTATTGATGAGGGTGTAGTGTAAAAATATCATTTTAAGGCGGGAAAGATTCCTAAGTAACGTGATCAACTATTGGACATGAAGATGCAAGGACGATTCGAAAGAGCAATGGAATGGTTGAAGCCATCTGACCAGAAAATATGGATCGAAAATGTAATCATGGCCGTGCAGCAAAAAGACTAATATAAGAAAGCCATGGCTATCAACGTGCATCAAACTGTAGATCAAGAAATGTGTGAGCTTTGTGGAGAAAAACAATAGACTGTTACGCATTTAATCAGTGGTTGTGAGATGTCGGCATAGAGATAGTATAAAAGACGACATAAACAAGTTTGATTTAATTTGCGCTGGATCTTGTGCAAAATATATGGCTAGCACATATCCGAGAAATACTAGGGCGCGTAACAATGAAAATAACGAAAGGAAAAAGCAAGTCAAAGGTAGTATTGGACTATGAATTTCAAACAGATGGAAGTATTGAACACCAAAGATCAGATATACCCTTGTTAAACAAAACTGGAAATAAAGCTCAAATAGCTGATGTGATCATATCTGTTGAATACAGTAAACAAATAGAAAGAATGAGAAACTACTCTGACTTGAACGTTGTAGTTGCCTGATTGTGTAAAATGCAACAGCAAATTATAAAACACAAACCGGTAGTGATTGGGCCCTCGATCATATTTCATTGTAACTTAAAATACACTATGTGAACGCTACAAAAACTTGCTCTATTAGTTATAGCGAGAGTATTTCGAAACGGAATGGGCTCCTTTTTTGTTTACTTTAAATATAGTATTTTCATTCGTCCTCAAGACATGAACATAAAAACTGTTCCATGATTCATTATTAATAATAATAATAATCAGATCCGGTTTCGGAAATAGGACCTGTTAAAATTTTATGGGACTACACAATACACACAGACAGAACAATCAAAGCTAACCACCAGACATTGTTATTAGAGATCGCACACAAAAAGATGCCTCCTTATTGATATGGCAGTCCCTGCAGACTGTAATGCATCTTTGAAGATCTTCAAAAAGCTATAAAAATACAAGGACCTTGAAATCGAAATTAAAAAATGTGGCACATGGGAACATCAACAATCCCCGTTGTAGTTGGAGCCCTGCGATTGGTTAGAAAAGACACCATTAGACTAATTGCAGGCATCCCTGGAATCCCGTGCCTTAAATAAATACAAAACTTGTTCCCACATATTACGAAGGGTTTTTTCTACGTAATTTTTCTTCAGTGGAAAACGTCATGATGCCATTTCTAACTTTCAGTCCCTGGGTGCGACCCGGAAAGAAATGAGTACACATCAGAAATCAAAGGAAATAATAATAATAATAATAATAATAATAATAATAATAATAATAATAATAATAATGATAATAATAATAATAATAATAATAAACTCCAAAGACAGTCAATGATGGAATGGTTGACTGATTTGAGTATTTCTCGCCTATAAATTATTCCCTTATCCCAAGTAAAATATAACCTCTGACAGTCGAGTTCAACTTCTGATCTTCATGTTTGGTACTAACTGGAGTTGGTGCCTTCAAATAACCTGTGTTATGGGTATGTTGAGCCCATTTGCCGTGCTAGACAAGCAATGCTAAGGGTGGTTGTGACTCGTTGGTCCATAGATGCCAACACGCCTAGTGATTGTGTCACAATAAAAACATTAATGATGGATGCCTTTCATATACCACAAAAACCTCGAATGCGTAATGCTAAATCAAAACTTTGAAGGTAACGCCAAAAAAGGACCGATACCATTGACGGCGAATGTGTTGCGCCAAGCAGGTTTGGAGTGCCTGGTCTGGTTGTAGCAGGTCGCTATACCACGAGAGACATTAGAGAAAGAGCGAGGAAATAGACAAAGATGCTCTAAAGACAAGTATATTGTTCTGATTGAATGTCAGGAAAAAGCGAAATTGGAGGGAAATTCGTGCATATATCAGGGTATATTTGATTGAAGATCATCTGTGCGTGTGATAAATTATTCCGAAATATACATATTTCATGACTGGAACTTTGCAAGAATCATCATGCTAGTTAGCAAGCAGCTGGACTTTGCAGCTGTAAGGATATTTTTGGCAACTTTTTCATCTACAGGTTTGCTAGTTTCAAGAGATTGATATTATGTATAACTTCAAATCTACGTTAATGTTTTGTACAATTGCTGATATGTATATCACTGTTCTGAAGTGTTATCAACCTGGAGGCTTAAACAAGTAATACCGTGTATTAACCATTCAAAGTTTCGAGCTAATATTATAACGAAAGAGATATGCCAATTGATTGTGCATTGCTAGATAGATAACTTCACTGTTTCAGTTCATATATATATATATATATATATATATATATATATATATATATATATATATATATATATATATATATATATATAGAGTCGCCTGACGATTGCACTAGCATGAAACAGACTGTCGCCTCTAAGTGCTGACTTCCATGTCCACTTTTATATTCACACACGCTCTATCTCTGATATTGAGCACTTTACCCCATAAATATAGCACACTTTAAGACTATATTTCTGCATATATATATATATATATATATATATATATATATATATATATATATATATATATATATATATATTCACATTTCATTAAAAACGAGTGACAAGATGCTTTTATTTAGTTTTTTATATAATTTCTGGTGCGATCTAATAATGTTTTTCTTTTTAGATGATGAATTGTATAAAAACTGTCCGAATGTTCTTTTTATCCGAGCGCTTTCGGCTATACATTTAGCCATTTTCAAGGATTATATTTCAAATGTTAGAATTAGAAATAGTTTTTTATATGTATGTTTCATAAAATGTTTCATTTTTTTTTCAAAACACGGTCAAGTTATGTCCATTCTAACAGTTGAAATATAATCCTGGAAAATGGCTAAATGTATAGCCGAAAGCGCTCGGATAAAATGAACATTCAGACAGTTTTTATATAATTTATCATCTGAAAAGAAAAACATTATTAGATCGCACGAGAAATTATATAAAAAAATAAATAAAAGCACCTTGTCAGTCGTTTTTAATGAAATGTGCATGAAAGAAGGATTGCTGCCTAAATACACACACACATATATATATATATATATATATATATAGAGAGAGATAGATATATAGATATAGATATATATATATATCTATATATATATATTCATTAATGCATGTTTCATTAAAAGACAATTACATTTCAATATATCAAACAACACACGTTCGAAACAATAATGATAGTCTCTTTTTATTGCATGAAACATTTCAAAGCGACAACAAACTCGTGTATACGAGACGCAGAAGCGAAAATCGCGTCGCAGATCGTGACGTCACACGAAATGCAATTGTTATCTTTGATAATGGCTTATGTAAGACGAAAGCTTAGATTGGATTCAAACATGTATCAATATGGTTATTTTCTTTCGTCTTTCAGTGATAATGTTATTAAGATTTTCAGACAATATGAAAGGAATTTATTTAAAATAAATAGACAAATCATGTCTATATTATTTAATGAAACATGCATTAATGAAACACTGCTGACTATATATATATATATATATATATATATATATATATATATATATATATATATATGTATATTATTTTTCAGTGAGTGTTCTATTTCTTCAAGATATACACCCTTGTGCAAATTAATTGAAACAAAACGATTAATTCCGTTATTATTTACATATTTCTTATTTTCGCAAAGAAACATTACTCAGTGCACGTGTTAGTACTTCGTCAATCCATGCCTTGAAGTCGTTCCTTGAAGACTGACAACAGATACTCGATTGGATTTAAATCAAGAGAGTTTCCGTGTCAATCTATAGTACTTTGTTTTGTGCACTGGTAAGGCTTGCCAGTGTGTTCGTGCAGTGTTACAATTTTTGTAAGCAACCTTGGATTAACGTCCATTGCATGCAATGACAGTAGGACAACTAATCGACAGTCGAGTCAATAGTGACTGAGCGGGATAAGAATCTGATGCTATGATGGATGACGTAATATTTTTCAACGCCACATAAATTTCATCATAAACCCCGAAAATAGATTCATATTAGTACAAACCACTGCATATGACGTAAACTGAAGAAAAGAAATAGATATCCATTACGCCCTGTCATTCCAGTGAAACTAGAACTGACAGTCTGGTGAAAGAAAGGCAACTAAAGCGGTTGTTTCAATTATTTGCACAAGGATGTATTCTGTTAGATTCTGGTTTATATAACTTTGTGTATTTCATTCTCGAATTCTTAATAAGTTTTACTCTTTTTATAATCGTTTTCTTCATAACATATTCCCAAACTTTCTCACATCTTCATTTAATGTCTTTTATAGTCTTCGTTGATATCTTAATTTCTCTATTGAATATTTACCAGATAGTTTAGTATTGTGTTTATAAAATTTATTTTTTCTCTCATATATCCAAGCTCTTTGTGCTTTTAGTTGAATGCGTTGTTTTAGGGAATCTTTTACGTTTCTCCTGCTATTTTCGTCTTTTATCTCATATATGAGTTTTATTTTTACAATCTGCTGCTTTTCACTTTTATTACTTTAGATAGTTCTTCTAATATTAAGAATTCTGCCTGAAGACTCTCAACACCTTTTTATCTTTTTATGATGATGCTGATTTATGTTTATTTCTTGGGTTAGTTTTTGTCTTTCTTGCATTTCCGTTGATATTAGCACTTCTGCATTAAGAGATTTTATTATATTTAGAGTGGTTAAAATCGAGGGAATTATGTTGTAATTTCTTTCATTTCTTCTGTTATTCTTATAATATCTTCCATTTGTGTTGACTGTTTCATTTTCTGTAATATTTGTCTTCCTTCCACATTATTTACTTATTATACTTTTCCTTAATTATTTTTGCTTTCATTTCATCAAATTTCTCCTCAGTTGTTCACTTTGAAACAGGTTCCTTATTAATGATCTATTTAATGTTTATTAGAATTTCTGTTTGAATACTATGCAGGTTACTATGTTATTTCTGTATCTCCTGCCTTTTTACTTCTAATGTTCACAACATCTAAAATCTTTATTCAACTCGAAGATTTCTTAGATTATGATCATTTAAATTTTACTTATGTTCAAAATATTATTTGCTTTAATCTATGTTTCCTTGCTAAAACTGTACTGTGAATATACTGCATAGTAGCCAGCGCCCATAACTTTCTCTCTAGTTTATTTTAAAGTTTTTTACTTTACGTATTAACAGGTATTTACTAAATTGAACCCTTATTTGGAATTATCCATTGACGGTATGCATTCATTTAATTTCGAGGAAACAACCTGTGTTTTCTTTTTTTTTACATCAGGCTTGTTTCGTCCTTGCTAAGAGATTGCTAAGAAACCACCTGAGGGTCTGCGCACTATTTCATGGACACTTGTAATATTTAAGTTTTATTCCATTTTAAAGACCATCACGCCAAGTCGATTCATCATTCTAATAGTATTAATGTTGCCGATATTCACGCTTCTCTGTGTGTGTGTGTGTGCGCGCGCGCGCGTGTGTGTGTCTCTGTATGTGTGTCCCTTTCTATCTCTCTCAAATAGTTGACTTCCCTATAGTCGTTTCCTTTATTATTCTGACCAACAAGCTTCCCTCCTCGATTTTTTCAATACCTTCTCTCTTGATTCATTTCGAATTTAGCAACACCTTCTCTTTTAAATTCGTGTCCGTTGTTATTAACCCTGAATCGTCTGTTAGGCATGAACTTCTTATTCAGAAGACTTCTTTCTGTTATTGGTATTCTGATTGGGATTAATATGGCCATCTTCTAAGAGACGGCCCTTCGAGTTATATCTTTCGTATCTTTAATAATATTTGTGCCTCTGAAGTTTATTCTTGGTTACATGCCGGCATCAATGCTTTTCTAACTTCTAGTAAATACGACATAAAACCACAGCATTATCCTTGGCAGCTTTGTAAATGTGTGTTAAAATGATATTTCTAGAATCCTTCGTTTGTTCAATCAATTTAAAGGGTAACATCTGCCGATAAAGCAAAATGCTGTGTCCAATAATACTCTTCCAATTCTATTCTTGACTCATCAAGTTTAGCCTTGCTCTAGCACGGTTGATGCTGACTTTAAGGAGAGCAACTCACTGCTTCCTCCTGCTTTCACGTTCTGCAATGTCATGAAGTGAAATGATTATATTTATTCAATGGTTAAATATGCTGCTACCAAAGTCAACTCAATGTGTTTTGCTAGACAATGTTTCCCGCCAAAAAGTATCTGCACATTTAAGAGTATACGATTCGTCTATGCCTTTGATCCGGTGCCTTTTCTATATCTACAGATTTTCATGGCCTGTTCAAGTCCGGTTTCAGTCATTATGCCAACGCCTTAACGTAGCTTCTCTTTGCCACTTCTATGAATATTTCTATTTTAGTTTTATGAGCTACCTCGGCTTTCTCTGGTGAATTTATTAGTTTTATACAAAGTTTTTATGCTGAAAGTGACTTCTCTTGCATTTCTGATTTGAATAAATTGTCCATACTATTAATAAATTTAATTTAATTTATCAATTGATATTTATATTTTAAATTGCTGATATAATATATAATATTAATAATTTGTATGTTCATTTTATTCGATAAATGGAAAGTTAACTTCACGGGATGAGAAAGAAAAGAGTAAAGATCGAATTCCATTTGGGTTCATTTCA
The DNA here is from genome assembly GCA_964036315.1 of Acanthosepion esculentum. Taxonomy (NCBI): domain Eukaryota; kingdom Metazoa; phylum Mollusca; class Cephalopoda; order Sepiida; family Sepiidae; genus Acanthosepion; species Acanthosepion esculentum. The sequence continues at coordinate 7,903,690 of OZ038476.1, forward strand.
TTCACTTACGCAAATACAAATGGGCGATCATGAATCGTAAAGAGGCATAATCCTCCAAGTTGTTCACATTCTCTCCTTCCAACACATATTGGGCCAACTCTGTTGTTCCTGATCATGAATATATGACTAAAAAGGTCCATTAAAGTCCGAGTAAAAGAAGATAAATGTTATATAGAGAACATTATTGGGACTTACATAGAACATCAAGTCGCTGGGTAACAGTATCTTGAATACGAAAAGGGAAGAACTGGAACAGAAAAGTGCATTCTCTCGAGAGGGACAATAATTTTGAAAATGAGAATAAATAGTGACTTGCTTTATTAATAAGTTGTCTGTGATATTATCAGTTCCCGTTTGCCCTAAGTAATTTGAAATGTTTCCTGTGATTATCAAATAATTACTTTAAATATTTCCACAAAAAGGCATACGCTAAATTCCTTGCACATACATGAATGTTGAGTCTGGTACGTAGCAGGCAATCAACGCAATGAAACTTATTGTTTCCAAAGTCCAGTAAAATAATCACAAGTTATATCTTGATAAAAACGATAAAATCTCCTTTTTATACGAAAGAGCGTAAATTTATTCTTCTCGATATATACGCAACGACATTTGTATCGCTTTATATTAAAAGAAATTTATCTAGTAATTAAAAAAAAAAAAGATATTACCTTTGATTAAAAAACCTTATCGAAACGGATGGCCTTCTCTCTAATGATTAAACCCTCATCTTGAACAAACACAGACAGATGGGCTTTGATCAAATAAGTGACGTCTTGGAATAAAGGTAATCGAGTGGAAAGAGATAATATTTGGTTCAAAAAATGCCCAAGGAATTGACCGATGGTTAATATTTTAAACAAACTTGACAATATCCGCAAATTAAACTGAAGTAGATAGCGTATAGACAAAGACAGAAGTCATGCAAAATCACACACACACACTTCCCATATTGCTTTCCCATCTGTCCGTAAAGACTTCTTGCCCACCAATCAAAAGAAAACTGTTATTCATCATTTTAAGTGTCGGCGTGAATCCAACTCTGTGGGTAAGAATATCCAACGGCTGGTGCAGCGAATTGAGTAGCTCGTGCCTTGCTTTATACTTGGACATGCTTGATTAACATCCGGGCACTCACAGGCGCATGTGTTGGCTGTCGGGGAGCATTTATTCAGTTCAGTCACTTGTGGGACCAGTTATTCGGCAGAGTTATTCTCTGTGCTGCACAGGAGGAAGCATCCGGCGGTTAATTTCAAAACCTCGTGAGCGACGGTGTGGTCAGAGGGAGCTGACTCATAAACAGGTACTCTTCGGCGAGACTTTGTCTTGTTCTTGGCAACTTTGATTTTCTTTTTTTTTTACCCTCCCTAGTTTTCTCAATTCTATTGCAAAAATCTTTGTTTCCTTGCATTATTTTTTTCTTATTTACAAGGATGTTTCTTCTGACGAATCATCGGACGAAAGGTACCTTAAAACTATTTATAAATGAGACGATATTTTTGCATCCGACTTATATATATATATATATATATATATATATATATATATGTGTGTGTGTGTGTGTGTGTGTGTGTGTGTGTGTGTGTGTGTGTGTGTGTGTGTGTGGAAGTATGCAGAAAAATAGGAAAGAACACGTTAGGTAAATAATCCGGAGTTCTTTAGTATTTTTGCTTTTATTTTCAAAAAAACAGTGCTCCATAGAGAAGTAGAGCTTATATTATAATATTTAAAAAAAAATATGATTCCTTCGCTACATAAGAGTTCTCATGTTTCAAAAGCGAGAGACGAGACCCTCAATATAATTTTTGAAATTAAGTTGAATTAATATGTCTGGTCTCGCTTCATCGTCAAGCGAGAATTTGGGACACTTTAATTCAACTTAATTTCGAAAATTATATTGAGGGTCTCGGCTCTCGCTTTTGAAACATGAGAACTCTTTTGTAGCGAAGAAATCATATTTTTTAAAAAATATTATAACAATATATATATATATATATATATATATATATATATATATATATATATATATATTGCTTTATCCTTTGAAACCAGCATTTATCCTGGCGGTGCTTTATCGTTGGGCAACTTAGATTTCTGTATCAAAACAATGTTCAGTTATCCCTTTAATGAATTCTATATGTATCTTTTTCTGTACCTGCTATGTTTTAATATAAAAAAAAATATTCTCGGTTAATTATTTGATAGATTATAATCGGATATACATTTTATTCCCCATAACGTTATCTTCGTGCATACACGTCTATGGATTGACATCCAGTGTTTTTCAAGAAGTAAATTGAATGTCTAACTTTATAAAAAACGGAAATTATCATGAAAAATATTTCTTTCGACAGTGATTGAACTTATAATCCTATTTCTTGGAAAACCACCCATTGCAGATTTACCGATCGATCTAGTAGGTATCTACCACAAAGGTAGCCTCACTTGCCATTTTTGAAATGCATATATATATATATATATATATATATATATATATATATATATATATATATATATATATATATGTATATATGTATGTGTGTGTGTGTGCCGACTATTTTTGTACACGGTGAAGCGGATAGCATACGGTTTGGCAAGATATTCATATACCCCTGACACCTGTCAGACGCGTTTGTTACTTGGTTGCATTTTCAAATGATAGACTCGGGCATAGGGCCCGGTTTGCTGCTCGACATTACGCATAATTGCACTTGCAACACAGGGACATATTTGCCCATGCACTGTTTCAATCGTCTGATAGATGGAGATAACTTGACTGAGCGCACACTGTGAAACTGGAAGTTCGCTGGTGACATTATCTTGTCTACTTTCTGTCTGAATTCTCGCAAGCGCATGATGTTTATTCAGATCCAGTATAACATCCTTCTAAAATATGTTGCTGACTCTTATAACACTGAAATCAGGACCTGTACAGTGGGCAATGGGACTATTTATTTGTGATTTCGAATCGCTAACCTTCGGAGAGTTAATCCAATCCTAATGCGCACAACGCTAGTAAATAAAACAAATGCGCTATTTCCCCGATAGGGAAACACGTGAAAATTCAATAAAAACATTGAATAAAATTCGAGTACACACTAACCCCCAAATCACAAATTATTGAGATTAGTATAAAGGCCAAATTTGATGAAGATATTCTGACAACTCGTAAATGCAATATTTTTTCTCACTATATTCCGAATATATCAATTTGCTTATAAACAGGGTGTTCCAAATTTCGGTGGACAATAAATAATTACATTTTTTTAAGATTACATATACACACAACCATATTTACTAACACAATTATTACATTGACAATTAAATTTTATTGCGAACAATAATAAAAACAGCCCTTAAATTTTATCAACGCAGGTACTCAAACTGTTTTCCATCACAATTTACACAGCTTTGAAGTCTACCTCTAACGCTTCGACAATTTTTTTGCACAAGTATTTTTGGATAATTATTTCTTGAAATGAATAATTTTTCAAATCACCGATACTTCTTGGTTTTCCACTATAAACATTGTCCTTGATTACTCACCAAAAGAAGAAATCCATTGGGGCCAAGTCTGGTGAACGTGCCGGCCAATCAATTGGACCTCTTCGGCCAATCCATTTCTCAGGAAATGTTTCATCAAGATACACAGTTGTAACAATATAACCGATACATAAACCTATTCCACATACAGTCCATCCTACTTTTGGATCACCCTGTATAAGGGATTATTTTTAAGATATTTTCCAAAGGCGTATGTATGTGAGGGAAAAGATTGTTGGAACTTACGAAATGTTCATACCATTGCAACTTCTCATGTCATAAATAAATTATATGTCATTGAATAAAGTAGTTTCTATCATGTTTGTGATTTCAATTTCTACCCCTGCAAAGACTCACGTACTATCCTTGCATTCATGTACGGACACACACACATTCATATAAACGCACTTGTAAAGATATTTCAGCCTTAGATGACTAGAGGTAAAATATTTAAAATGTATTAAAATATTCTTTCTTTTAAGATATATATATATATATATATTTCTTCTTGCAATATGTCTTAGATACGTTTAATATTCATGAAGAATATTCAGAATATATTAAAAACGAATGACATTTATATGGTTTCAAGTTATCCGAAGTGTTTGCTTTTTTTACTCATGAAGCATTTTCATTTTAAATTTCCGAGTGTATATTAATTTTTTTCACAAAGAACAGAACGTTTCATATGCTACAACAGTTTATGTAGGTGTTACAAGCATAAAATATTGAATTAATCCCCTACGAGATTTTATCAAATAACCTACATATTTGGGAGATTTTCACAAAGATTCACCTGTAAGGGAAATTTAGTAAAGCCTCGTTCATAATAAAGATGGTAGCAAATAAATTAAAGTCGAGTGAAATTCATATCGGATGAGTTTCTTTCAATTCCGACACTGTTACATACATATATAAACATAAAATGGAAAATACCCAAGATGATGCGATAAAATTCGAGCAATTGAAGATAAAAAGGAAATTATTTAATATAACCTCTGCTATATTAAAGCTTAAGAGGTATGAAATCCAAGGCGAATTCTCTACAAAGTAAAAATTATAAGGCATGAATCTTGAAGAGAAAATAAAAACATAATCAAGACATTTATATTCTACACTACGTCAAACAAAAGGTTAGCAAGTAAATCTCAATAAAGAGTAGGAATAGCGATAACAGCTACTGAACTTAGGAACATTTTTTTCCTAAAATTTTTTTAAGAAAAAATAATGATAAATCTTAACAGATGAATGTCGAGTGTTTCCTTATAAAGAAATAGCTAATAATACCATCAGCACAAGAAGTGTTCTTTTTTCAACGACAATTATCTCAATCAATTTTTAAGGAAGATTTCTGTTTTAGTCTTCACAGGGTATATTTTATCGGAGTATCATAGCCATAAGTAACTGGGGACCTATCCTACATCTAATCTTTCCAATTTGGCCTCTAATTAAAAAAACGCCATGCCTCAACGAAAGCATCGTTCATATTTCACATGATAGCAAATCTATGAAAGTCGAGCGTAATTCATTTCGGTTCAGTTTCCTTAAACCCCGACACAGTTACATACATATATATATATAACCATAGAAAGTAAAATACCCAAGATGATGCGATAAAATTGGCGCACTCAAACTGAAAAAAAAAGGAATGTATTTAATAACCTTTCATATAGATTTAAACTTTTATTTCCTTACTTTAAGATTTGAAAATATTTACTTTCATCTCCCCACCTACATTGAAGAAAGCAAAATAAAATTTAAAAAATACATTAACGTTGTGCATGCAAGTGTTTGAAAACACCGCCAAATGTGACGAGCAGCTTTTCCCGTTCTCTGACTTCAGGATTATCAGTATTTGTCTCTTTTTGACGGCAGTAGTTCTGAATGGTGTGTCCATATCTCCTTGCATCGGCAGGTATATTAAAGCTTCAGAGGTGTGGAATTCAAGGCGAATTTCCACACACACACGCACATCTAAGGTAACCGGAGAACTCCAGCAGTAAGGCGCACTTACTGGGGATAATGCATAGATGGGAATAAAAAAGAATGACGTTAATAAGTTTTGGAAAGGAAAGATAACATCATGCTTTCAGGTGTGAGATATTCTACGGGCGTCTCTCAGAAATTAAGATATTGGTTCAGTTTTTACTTCATACAATGTCTCGTCGGAAACTAGCTTCAATGTTTCCACAAGTTTATGTATTTGCGCAGTTTATTTCCACCAAGTAGCCGTGTACACACACACACATATATGTACATATATGTATATATATATATATATATATATATATATATATATATATATATATATATATATATATGTATGTATGTATGTATGTGTGTGTGTGTATTTGGGCAGCAATCCTTCTTTCATGCACATTTAATTGAATTCGACAGACAAGGTGCTTTTATTTAGTTTTTTACACAATTTCTCATGCGATATAATATTTTTTCTTTCCGTATGATAAATTATACAAAAACTGTCCGAATGGTCTTTTCTTCCGAGCGCTTTCGGCTATACATTTAGCCATTTAACAAGGATTAAATATTTTAACTGTTTATTATTTTCATGTTCAAAATTAATATTATTCAGTGATGTTTTTTTCTTGTTTATATTAATAAGGCTTCTATTATTTTTAGCCTGTTTTTTGCATGTAGATGATGCAAAATCAGTGTTGTCAACTAGTATGTTACGAATAGTGTCCGGTAGTTCTCCATTAGTATTTAAATGAGATCTAATTGAGCTATGGTCAGAAAGGTGTAGAGTAAGTCTGCGTGTCAAACATGTTGTAGTGTGGCCTATATAATTATTTACGAATTTGATAGATCAGGAATAGAATTCCTTAATCGGCATTTAACTTCGTAAATCATATTTGCCCTATTTAATTTTGTTCTGGGAGGTGAATTATTATTTCTAACTATAAGGTTAGAGGTTTTAAATTTTTGTAATAAATAATTAATCTATTTTTTTTTTGGCTATTGTCATATATATATATAATTGATCTTGGGATATTGATTTGAAAATATCTCAAAATCGCTACACAACTGCAGTCATATTTCGATGCGCATCATTGCATTTGATCAGGCGAGGGAACGATTTATTTAAATTTAAAAGCAAAATACAATCTCTTTTTACGAATAATTTGGGTGAGTTATAAGGTTTGTGGGTTTTATTCAGTTATTTTTTCATGTTTACTATTAATATCAAAAGATAAATAATATTGCTCTAATTTGATATTAAATGTTACAAACGTTGTAAATTTAATATTACGAACGTTGGGATTATATCGATTCATTTATATATATATATATATATATATATATATATATATATATATATATATATATATATATATATATATATATATATATATATATATATATAATAAACTATATTTAAGGAATGCTAAATCTATGGATGAATGTTTCAGAATGAAAGAGACTGTCGCTCCTGGAAAAACGTTTACCCATAACGAGTAAGAAATGTTGACAAACAACGCCATAAATAGCTACAATAATATTTTGAATAATTGAATTAAGCAGAATGGCTTTAAATAAATTTAATTTAAAAAAATATATCAATAGAAAAAAAATTGGGATTGTTTCCGATGACTGATTAGGTAACTCTAAAAGGCTTGTGTTCTTCGCTTGGAACAACTATTTGTTTACATCAGGGTTTTCCAATTTTGGATGAGCGATGGTATCTGCAAACAACGACTATTTCCCCTATTTTCTATAATTTTGAGATGTGTCATTTTCATTAGGATAGTTATTCAGATGAATTAAAGTTTTTGGATATGAATAAAATAAGACGAAGATTAACAAAAAATATTCACTGAATTTTTATTAATTGCTCATAGTGTATATTCTTAATTTTATGATTCTGAGCAAAACTTGCAACGTCACCAGCCCTAACGATATGAACATTCTTGACCATAACACTAAATTATATACAAAATTCTCAATTGTCAAATATACATTTGTTTGTTCTTTTTATATGGTATCATCAGCAGTCATGTTATTTTCTATCTCGATTTGGTAGGGCTTTTTTCTACATCATAAAATCAGGTTATATACCAGTAACTGACTTTTACCAAACAATTTTCTTATACATTTTAATATTTACTACATAAGTGGGCGGGGAAAATATCTTCCATGTAAAAGTGAGAGTGATGATGCACGAAATGTTGGGAACCACTTGTTTATACTGTAGTATCATTGAGATCATTTTCTTTCTGAAATATTCAAATATTTGGTAAACTGAAAAGTTTCCTAAGCTGAATGATATTCCCATTCACAAATATATTGCGATACATAGCTTTATCAAATGTTAATTTCATATGCAGTATATATAATCTAAACACTATATTAGGCTCTGAACAGCTCAATTTGGTTTTAGATCTACTAATGTATGCAATGATGGTTTATATGTAATCAATCATATCCAATTACAAAACCTCTCTAATGGGAAACTGAATACGTATTTTTCGAGCTCACATCAGCTTATAGCCTCATCAATCGAGACTCCCTATTCTCGTCTATTAGAAACCGCCTTTCAGACTTCGATGTCACTGAATTTAATATTATAACAAAGGAAATTCATCGGTTTACATGTTTAGTGAGTGCCCCAATACGGAAATATTTCAATCTTCATCAGGAGTACGACAAGGACGAAATGAGTGCCCCAGTCTATTTGATCTTGTCATAGATTATGTCCTGCTCATGTAAGAATAAAAAAAAGAGGAGGACACTAATTAAGTAATCATGACATTTCGCATAAAAAATGACTCAACAAATATAGGGCAGCAATTGTGCTTTTCTTTCCAAGGCCATTTGAAATAGTTATTCATAATTGGGATATGAATGAGCTTACTAAAAATTGCAAGAAATAAAACTCAAAATAAATCTTCCCAAAATAGAAAGTATAATATGAAATTGAAATGAAAATAATGGTGTCGCCTATCATCCATGTTCTAAATCCAGGATGGACATTTAGTAAAAACTAAAACGCATCAAATAACGTGGCGTATGGATCAGCGATAAATAATTTAGTATAAGAGTTAAGGAATTTGAACATAGATTCGGCTTCGGTATATGTAGTTTCTCCCAACACCACAAAATCTGCATAACTAAAACATTCACCCAAATATTCCAGTTATGTTCTTAAATAGTCTCGTTAGATGAAGATATTCATATTGATGTTATACATGGCGCCACATTCATTCAGAAAAAACTAAAATGTTGCTGTATACAATGATTAAAATGTATTTGAGCGAATGAAGCCTACGTATATTGCTGAAGACTACTTCGAACCTTGTGAACTGGCTCTAGAAAATAAAAACAAAAAACTTCAGCCAATAAGAGAATCTACGTTGGTTAATAAATTTGAATAGCTGCAGCAATTAAAAAAGATAAGACATGGAACTTGAAGAGAAAATAATGACATAACCAAAATACTGATATTACACAACATTAAACAAAAGGTTAGGAAGGAAACCTCCATTAATAATGGAAAGAGTGATAACAACTACTGGACGTAGAATTTGTTTTCCTGAATAATTATTTCAAGAAAGAAGAATTATAAGTCTTAACCGACAGTAGTTCTGCCTAATTGGCAGATGAGTGCCGAATGTTTTTATAAAGAAAGGGTTAATAGTGCCATTATGACATGAAGTGTTCTTTTTTCCACTACATTGATCTCGATCAAAGTTTAAGGAAGTTTTCACTTTTAGTTTTGACAGATGATATTTTATCCGAGAACCGTAGCCATAAGTAACTGGGGATCTCTCCGAAATCTTGTCTTTCTAATTTGGCCAGTAATAAAAAAAAACGTGATGCCTCAAAAAAAGTGCATATTCTTTGCATGACAATGAAAATTATATTGATATATTTCATTATTATCTTGTCTGCACCTATGCCATAATAGGAGTCTGAGAGTGACAGGATGTTGAAGTAAATGAATCCTTGAGTTCTTTGCAAAATCTCCTCGGGTTATACATTACTTCGAAATAATAACAATGGCAAGACTTCTAAATAATGGGTATTTGCTGACTCTACAAGTAAATCTTTAAAAATGCATTTTGACAGACAGGCCTTGCTTCTTCCATTTTCGAATGAATGCTCTGATCGTAATGACGAGGATCTTATCTCTGTTGAAGATTCTTCGATATCGTATTTCTCGATAAGGACGACCAATTTTCACGTCACGAAATTCTGGAGAATTCTCCTTTGTTTGCATCATTGTGAAAACCATTACACATATGCAGCCCAGATCCGCAAATAAACTTGTAAGTGTATGTAGATGTTCCTGCTTCATGACATGCTCTGATAATAGTTGAAGATTTATAAAATTATAATTGGAATAAAATCCCATACAAAATTCGAATTTTTATTTCACTTAAAATGTAAATTTCGTATTTAAGAAGACTTTTAACATTTAACTAAAATCTGACATTTCCAGTTTATTTCACGTAAATGTGACAATTGTGAGAGAAAAACTGACAAATACGCTTCTAAAATTTTATCTGATGACATTTTTATCTATTTTTCAAGTCAGGTTTGTGGGATTAATTTCACAAATTCAGAATAATTTATGTGCAATATATAATTTCAGGTAAACAAACAGTGATGTAATTCTGAAGCAAAATTTGTAGCCTCTTTTAATGTGCTTTAATATAGGTTTATAATTAATATATATATATATATATATATATATATATATATATATATATATATATATATATATATATATATATATATATATATATATTTCGATCCCTGTCATCCTTTTCATTTATCATCTTGTATTAGCGGCGTCGAGTAGCGGCATCAAAGGCTTTACTCTATTCATTCATTCATTCTCTATTTCGTTCTTAGCCAACAAATCTCTTACTCTAGGGCAGGCGAATTTTAGGATCATGATATTGCACTGAATTTGAAACTTGATGCTTGACATGATAAATATTGATAAAAATATGTATTTTTAAATTGTCTCCGTTTCTTGAGGAAACAATTTTGAAGATTAAATTTACGTTCAAAATTGTAGTGTTGGAATCTCATTTCCGTGATCTTTGAAAGCCTTATAGAAGAGTCTTAGAAAAGTATAATTTTCTGAAACAAATTCTATATGAACGATGTGTATGGTACAACCACAGTATTATTAAATCTGTGTGTCATCAATACTTTTATTTACTTCAAAGCCAGTTTATACTGATCGATTTAACAACAAAAGATGTAATATATTATCCAGAGCAGTAGTTTTAGGGCATTTGTTAATAAAAAAAAAAAAAAAGGTAAAACATTTGTCTTATAATTTATGCCCCCTGTATTATGGGGTTACATACACTTATCTATGTTTTGTTATTATTAATTATGATTTAACAAATGATCAAACAAATCTTCTTCATTTAGAAGCCTTTTCTTGTAATCTTTTACGATTTTTCACACAAATTTGCTTATCAAATGCAATGAGGAATTTGCATATTTTGCTTGTGGTGATTAAAATGTAGAATTCTGGAATATTAAATACAAAATATATCAAATTTATTTGGATTTATTTTCGAAGTAGTATAATTTTGAAGTATGTTTGTAAGCAAAATCTTGCAGAATGTAGGTATTTCTGTAATTTATTCAGACCATCTTTAAAACTCAATGCTCAAGAATCGGCATGAATTTTGACGTTTGTACTAATCACATAAAAGTGAAGCTATTGACATCGAGTGAAATGTTGATTTTCTAAACAAATTTAAAGTGAAACAAAGTGAATCAACCTACCCTACTTTAATACACAGGCCTAAACACACGTCATTAGCACAGGTATAGTTTTTTAGTTCTACATTGTATGTTTTTTTACCGCATTTAATATTGTAACAATTAAATCAAAAGAAATGCTTTCAAATTTATAACACTTTTTCATACTGATTTTGATATTCCTTTTCTGGTTGTATCCAGAGAAAATATCACATTTGTTGCCATTTTAATTGTGCTTTAGTAACCGAAATAAAAGGAAATCCGAAGGGGACAAACCAGGAGAATACGGTTCGTATTGGAATATGTCCCTTTTCAATTATCTCCAAGCTCAGATTTACAATATGTGGTCTTGCATTGTCGTAGTGGAAAATGACATCTTTTCGATTTGCCAAAATTGATCGTTCTCCTTGATTACCTGCATTGAGATTGAGTCGTAATGCATCTTTGCAGTTATTGATTCGCTGGCTGTAAGAAGCTCAATGTGAATTATCCCTGTGCAATCCCAACAAAATGAACTGAAGACCTTCACTGGATACAAAACCACTTCAGGCAGGGCTTCAGCACATTCAAATCTTTGAATCGAACATATTCATAAATATACATTTTCCATCGCCTGTGGAAATTCTGTCCAAGAACTGCTACTTTTGGTAACAGCATATATATATATATATATATATATATATATATATATATATATATATATATATATATATATAAGTGAACATAGAAGTCAACACTTAGAGGCGACAGTCTGTTTCATGCTAGATGCAATCGTCAGGCAACTGATATATATATATATATATATATATATATAAAAGTGAAAATAGAAGTCAACACTTAGAGGCGAGAGTCTGTTTCATTCTACATGCAATGTCAGGCAACTGATATATATATATATATATATATATATATATATATATATAAAAGTGAACATAGAAGTCAACACTTAGAGGTGACAGTCTGTTTCATGCTAGATGCAATGTCAGGCAACTGATATATATATATATATATATATATATATATATATATATATATATATATATATATATATATATATATAGAGAGAGAGAGAGAGAGAGAGAGAGATAGATAGATAGATAGATAGATAGATAGATAGATAGATAGATATCCTCTGAAACACGATCGAACTTTTTGCATCACAGAATGCGGCACTTGAGTGATAAATTTGGAAACAAGTCCGCTTCTCTTCAAATGGCAAAAGGCATTTGAAATTTTGTGTGTCAAACTCTTATCCATCTCTTCTGTTGCTTTATTCTCCAGGATATGAAGCAGCGTGTCTTCATTGAGGAAATCTGCCATATTACTTTTTGACTGTCTCATGCCCTGGGCGCGATCCAAGTAATCCAGTTTCCAGTCCGACCTTTATTCATTTCCGAAATTCCTAGTGCAACAAGAAAAAACTTTCTGAAATGATGGTGCCGAGGTATGTGAATATGTGAAGCGGCTTCAGGTCAAAGTGATTGATCTTGATGTCGGGAGGCTGTTCAAATTCTTGGCCCGTCACGTTGGTTTCTTCAGACAGATGGACAGGCTGAACTCTTGGCAGACTTTTGATAAATTATCCATGAATCGCTGCACCTGCACTTCAGACAGTTTTGTTGGCGCTGCATCATCTGTGAACAGCGTGTCTCTAATGAGCAGATCATGGACTTTGGCTTTCGCGTTCAGCCGAAGCAAACTGGAAAGCCTTCCGTCTGTTCTTATGTTCAGGTAGACGCTAATGTTTTCAGTTGAACAGCCGAACGCACATATTCAGAAGATGCCAAATAAAGCACATAACATTTCTTCATACCATTGAGTATACTTAAAACATAAAAATAAGAATCGACAAATTGTACGAGGCCTTCATATCTGCATGAAACGAGTTGGAGAACTTATTTTGTTGAGTACCTTGAACAAGCTGTCTTCAATGATATGTGAGGACGGTTTAGGCAATATAAAGTTGTCTCTGTTCTCGTCATTTCTCTTGTAGTTGTCGAAGGGAAAAGAGCATGTAAATCGTGGAACGCTTCGACCTGAAACCAAACTGGGATTCGAAATATACGCGTTCATCGAGCTTCAGTCGTCTATCGAGGACCACAAGGGCAAAGACCTTCCCGACAATCTTCAGCAGGAAGATTCTCCTGTAACTTTTGCAATCGCTTCTGTTACCCTTATTCTTATAGAGGGTTACTATGTTGCATTATCTCATATCATGCTGTACAGTCGCTCCTTCGAGCATTGCCAGTGTAGGCATATGTGGACAAGTAGAACATCATTTGCGAACTTGATGGCCTCTAGTAGAATGTCATCTATTCCTGAGGTTTGTCTTATCGATAGCTTATCACTGAATCTGTTCAGCACCCAATCCGCAATGCGCCCAGTCCCTCCATGATCGAGAGCGAGCTACTGTGTCTAACCCATCGTCCGAAATACTGCTTTCCCTGTAGTATATTTTGGGGTAGTGTTCCACCCATCTTTACATATATTTGTCTGTGTCCTTCCTAATCTGGCCGGCCCCGGATTTCAGCAGTGCTGCCTTGTAATTGGGTTGGCCGAGATCTTTTTGATTCCTTCAGACATCCTGCGAATTTTATTAGAGTCGAGTAAAAACTGTATCCACTCACATAGCTCGAGGCAGTAGTCATTTGCATAGCGCCTGTCTGTCTTCTGCGCATTGCTTCTGGTTTTTATCATAGCTTGAGCTGCTATGTTGGTGTTTGTGCTCCAATAGTGCAACGCACTTCCTATTCATGCAGATTAAGAATATCAGGTTATACGTAATTTTATATGAGAAATATACCACTGTAGATTTCAGCATAAGATATTATTTTCAATTGGGAATATTTATAATATTGAGTTACTTAATTTGTATTAATAAAATAGAATCTTGTTCTGCATATATAACTAAACAGATATAATATAATTTATTGATGTGATATATTTTTTATTTTCATTTATAATTTCAGGTTTCTGAACGGAAAGACATAGAACCAAAGAGAACCAATATTTTTACATTTCTTGAGTGATGGTAGCGCAATGATGGAAAATGTGTAAACGATGAACAAAGATCGCATAAGAGAAAAGGAATTTGGACACATTGACACATCGGAACGCGAAAAACGTGGCTTAAACGAAAAAAGAGCAAATTGGATTGAGTTTGTTTGTTTGGGGTTTTATGGCATATCAACCACTATGGGTTATTTAATGCCAGATCCAGTATTTACTAAATATATCAAAAACATATAGCTGGCAACATCATTGTTTCAAAAACGTGTAGCTCGCAACATCACTGTTTCAAAAAAGTGTAGTTGGCAACGTAATTGTTTCAAAAAAGTGTATTTGGCAACATTATTGTTTCAATGTGCTGGAAAAGACCTGGAAGTTCACTATTTTCCCATAGCTGGGATCCCAACAAGTGCTACCACCCCGGGTCAGGGTGGACCTGGGAACACCAACAATTAAGTGGTGGTTCCACGCTTCCTCAAAACCTCCTGATCAGAGGCCTTGCTGTTGGATGCAGTTTAACGTCGTACCCAGAACGAAATAGGATTGAGCAACAAAACTCTATTTAGATAGACGAGTATTGGGAATGTAAAGAGAAAGGAATCAATAAAAGATATTAAGAGAATTGGATAATGACATTTCAGCACACAAAGAAGCGAATTTAAGGAAGGGAAATGTGCAAGTTATTTGAAGAAGTTCTGATTTCTCATCATTAAATGCTAGTGGTATTACTCTAGTGAATTGACCTTATGTCTGGGCAAGAGTTTGGGTCCTCCAGGGAAATAGTCAATGAAAATAATTCGAAGACAACTGACAAGTTTTAAACGTTTCATCCCAAGAAAGGTAATAAATGCTGCTCGGCTGCAACCGGTTACTGAGAAAGACGTTATGAAGAGACAATATAAGAACAGGGTTCATGCAGACGGATCATTGCGATTAACAAGGCAATTCAATTTTTGAAGATCTAAGTTAATAGGCAAACAGACATCCGGAAGAGATTTCCACAGGCAACAAATGGCTGAGAAGAAATTACTGGCATTCTTAACAGGGAAACTGAAAGACGAAGCTTCCAATCTCGTAGTTCTCTTAGATTGGTCAAATCGATGTAACAATGCTGAACAGAAAAATAATCATGAACATATTTATAGAAGATGCAAAGGAAAGCAAGATGAAGGCGGTGAAAAACGACTGAAGTTGAGATTCCAGATCAGGATCAATTTCATTGCTGGTTCTTCTTTGGATCTCGACAAAGATTTCTAGAGACAGGAAACAAACAAGATATGGCGGTAGTATTCAATGCATAGACGATCGTAGACTTATGTACGTAAAAGATAGATTATGACAGTGGAAGTTTTCTAGGATAGCATACTGAGACTGCATTCTACTTAATGTCAGGGGAAAACGTTCGTCCGAGTCTGCGCAGTGAGTTGCACCCATGAAGGCTTACATCAACGCAGTTGATGGAAGTCAAAAAACAGTTATTTAAGAATGTTTTCATTTTGGAGGCTTTCAAAATAACAAAACACTTCTTGCTCCGGTTAAAATTTCGAATGACATTTTCGAGACTGGCTGCCAATTTGATTTTACCGAATTTCTCAGACTTTATTAAAACAGGAGGAATTCGTTTTGTCATCAGCATAGATATTGAGTCGGGAACTTTATGGTTCATGCAATTTTCACCCAACACGAGGCCCAAGAGCCATTCACGGTAGAGAGTTATTGAATTGATGTGGTTGATGCACGGTGGATAAGTTCAGTTCATGATATGCTGGAAATATAGCTGCTAATCCAGATTTGAAATTGTTAAGATTGCAGAGGTCAAGAAGGTATCCCCACGTATGTTTTTTCCACAATGCAGTGGTACTTACGAAGAAGCTGTTCGAATGTAAATTCTATCATAGTAACAGGATACGATTGGTAAGAGTGGCATTCCTTCCATTTTACGTAGTAAAGCAGGTCCTAATTCTGAAGGTTAAGACAGATGTAACACTGGAATGTTGGTCGCTAGAACTGCATAGGAACGAGCTTTGTTAAAAGTTGCCTGTTGGAAATTCGTTGCAGACGAGAAAATAATCTACAACTGATAAAGATGCGAGGATGATCCTCAAGACCGGAAACATGTGCAAGTTATACCAACAATCTTACATAATCTGATCTGAGTATTGTAAAGATACAGCATTGAATGAATCAGTTATTTCTTATTAAAGAACCGATCTTTAACGATAGATTGTATATATTTGTTTTGCTTGAGTCACGTGGTGAACATGAGCACCAAAACGCGCCAATTTGGGGGATAGATTATTCATCATGATAGGTGAAACTTGCGAGATTGGCCAATGGTGAAGTGATGTTACTAGCTTGACTTTGAAGCTATTAAAACCCTTCTTGCTAGTTTTTCACTATTTTGCAATAAGAGATATGTAGCAGGCAAGATAAGCTACCAGTATCTGGCTATCTGTATTATTGCTTATATAACCATACACTTCTGTATCAAATATATAAAATGTTTAAGAGAGACGTGAGTATGTTCCCAGATATAATGTTAATATAAAACAGAAAATATTAATGGGAGATTTGCGGATCTCAAGTATTATTTTGTGGAAGCAAGGTATTTAGTAAAAAGATTGATTCCTACAAATATCTTGATTTTATCAAGATAAATAATGACAAGCATTTTAAATTACTAGATAATACTTTTGTGTGTTACAAGCAAGGAACTTTTAGCTCAAGTGTATAAACACACAGGAAAACGGTTCTTAACGTTCTTTATTGCAGACTTTCGCATATCTTGTTATATCAGTTTAAAAAAAGATGCCTAATAGAATGCCTCCTAGCCTTACCAGATATTAAACCAACAGTATATATTTAGAACTTATTTTAAACTGATTTCCATGAATATATAACAATATTAAGACAACTAAGTAGGATTAAAAGACTTACTGGAAGTATTTTCATCTAGAAACAGTTGAGAAAAAAACCTGGAAAATTTGAAAGAAAAATAGACGCAAAAAACATTTAAAATGATGAATTTAGAATTTTATCATTATTTGGGATATTGGATAAAATTTATGTTGCTAAAACCCATACCGTTTGAATTCAAATATAACTAAACCTACATTTAAAATAATCATTTCATCTCAATCAAGGTGACAATACCACTAGAAGGTAGGGATTTACAGAGTGAACCATCATCTGATTAGGCGTGCTTTTGATCGATTGACTTTAGAGATCTTCAGAGCTAAGAA
Organism: Acanthosepion esculentum; assembly: GCA_964036315.1. NCBI lineage: Eukaryota > Metazoa > Mollusca > Cephalopoda > Sepiida > Sepiidae > Acanthosepion > Acanthosepion esculentum. Next base: position 7,921,233 of record OZ038476.1, read on the forward strand.
AGGTTCTATGTGCCTCCCGCTTACAAAGGGGAAGACTGTTTCGAATCATGTCGGAGGTCACATTTTCTTTAAGTTTTCTAGTAATGCTCGGTGGATTTGTAGCGGGCGCCTAAACGGTGAGGTTTCCAAATAAGTTGTGGACGAGCATGCCGCGGGTCCCGCCACAATTATTTTATTTTTGTCTAGGCAAAGACGTGGTAAGGAACATGGAATGTTGCTGGAGGTCGCTATTCAATGTGGTGGTCACAATGCAATTTATATTTGACGTAAAATAGCACATGGTATAATATACAAAACAGAACGTAGGGTTGAAAACTTAACAATTGAATTTATTAAGTATTTGATGTACATGCATGTATACTGAAAGGTTAGATGGAGTTATGTTTCTTAGGCTAGGAAATATTTGTACCTGAGCTCATTAGGATTACATTAACTATTAAATTGTAGTTTAGAAGAATGAGTATTTGTTCATTGTTTGGAATTGTGTATTGTACAAGTTGGTAATAGTTCAGAATGTACTTGCGTAATTATTTGTAAGGTTCTTTTACTTCTGACTGGATCAGTCAAGACGGGAGTTCTTTAAGAGTCACATTTTGGCAGCAGAGTTGAGACGTCCGAGTGACGAAGAGATCGACGAAGAGAGTGTCCAAGAGAGAGTGATAAAAAGAGAACGAGAATCACTCGTGTTTGGTTTTTATAGTATGTGGTGCCACGTGATAGGATCACACTTAGTTGGCGCGAAAACAGACCTATCACGTGTAGGTGATTTGATTGGTCGAAACTGACCAATCAGCGGGTTAGATTGAAGGTGATTAACCAATGAATGCTTGTTGTATATTTTCTATGAATGATGGTGATGGTGGTTATGCCACAGATTAATAAACTCTGTTTAAAAATGTAGCGTTCCAACTCAAAATTCCGAGCCATTTCTTCTATTCTATTAGGCATTATCAAGGATTTTTAATTAAATGTAAATCTTTTTATATATGGGCATCTATAGTGATGGCAATGTTGTTGTTTTTTAATTATTTCCAAACAGAGTCAGCAGGCTGTGGACATGTTCAAAGTTAATATTTCAATTTAAAATAATTCCATAACCATTTTCAACATCGTATAAGACTATTATCGACGTAGTTTTCAGTTAAACCTAATTGAACTTATTTTAACCGATTTTAACCTATTTGAACACACGCAAAAGCCTGACAAACTCTGTCTGCCTCATACTTTTATTAAACTGAATAGAAGACTTAATCGCAGTAACATGTCAGTCCTTTTTAATAGAGATTGAATGTATATATATATATATATATATATATATATATATATATATATATATATATATATATATATATATATGTATAGTCTGATGATGTCCTAAGGAATGAAACGCGTGATATAAAAACTTTCTTCCAATTTGTCATACATTTTCCGAAACATACACACACAAACACACACACGCATCTCTTCAGTAAAATGAATGGAGCACTTTGGCTGATTGGCATTTGTTTACGTTTGTAAAAACAATACGCTAGATTTAGTTGTGTGACTCTACCGAGTGAAGATAGCTCTGGCTGACACCAAATTAGTTGTGTTTCAATCCTGGCTTGAGGCATTCGGAAGTGTAGTCGCACTGAGGAGCTGTGATACAGCGAAACAGTACTATCTGTGAATGACATAATTTAGCTCTTGAAAACACATTTCAATTGAGCACTGTTGAGTGATAAGCTAATTCTATAAACAACAGCCACCTGCACTAATGCAAAGCTCTTCAGTAAAATGAATGGAGCACTTTGGCTGATTGGCATTTGTTTACATTTGTAAAAACAATACGCTAGATTTAGTTGTTTAACTCTACCGAGTGAAGATAGCTCTGGCTGACACCAAATTAGTTGTGTTTCAATCCTGGCTTGAGGCATTCGGAAGTCTAGTAGCACTGAGGAGCTGTGATACAGCGAAACAGTACTGTCTTTGAATGACATAATATATATATATATATATATATATATATATATATATATATATATATATATATGTCTATATCTATATCTATATATATAACAAAAACAAAACACATATCCTTAGTGCATGTGTGCGTGCGTGTAAATTTGTGTGAACACATTCACCCTGCCCCCGTCTGCACGCGTGGGCCTACGTGTAGAAATTCATTATTTGGCCATTTTTTTTACTGTACACTCACTCCTTAACATTTTCTCTTTTTTTCTCTTTTTCGTCCTTTCTTCGAAATGTCACAATTTTGACATCCGGTTTTATAAATTACCGAAACCTCAAAACATAAACTCTTATCTAGAGAAGAGACTCGAATAAAGACGACAATACTGAAAAAAAAAGAGGAAAAAAAGACCTGAAAGCAAATTTACCTACTCAGTAAACTGTTCGAAACCTAGATTGCCGAGATCTATCAGGAAACCTACCTGCGCGTGTGCGTGTGTGTAATAATAATAATAATAATAATAATAATAATAATAATAATAATAATAATAATAATAATAATTCTCCCGCCTTCTACACTTGATTTGCTCAATTAGACACGAAATGGTGAAAGCCTCTTTAGGAAATAGTACACTTTTCGAAGAACAAAAAATAGAGAAATCGTGCTCATAGTCAGCAACAAATTATTCAAAAGTCCCTCCTCAGATTTTGAATTGCTGTTAACCTTCTCTTATATGGGTTGTCAACCAAGACTAAAGGGCCAATCTGCCAGTAGAAATCGAAGATGTATTCAGAATTGGATATTTTGCGACATATGTTATTTAAAATGAACTCTATTGAAATTCGAAAGCAGCTCTCCGATTTTTCATTCCGCGTTGATATTCATCTACGGCACATACGCGTAACTCTTGCACACACACACACACACACACACACACACACACACACACACACACACAGAGACACACACAGACACACACACAGACACACAATCGTACTCGTGTGCTTCAGCGTTCGTAACTTCTGTTTGCTGTATAGGCATTAAATGCAGATGACATTTTAGCCATACCCCATAATCAGGATAAATCTACGTGTGATAATATCGTATCATTATTATCTAGCAAGAGTAAACCTTATTTAACGGCTTTAGATCGCAGGACTGTGATCTTCTTTTGAATGTCTCGCAATGAAATATTGTCTCGCGCAGATGGCCTGGCAAAATGATGGATGGTTTCTTCAGATTTAAGCGCCATATTTTTCCACGCCTTCATTGCTTAAGAAAGTTACGTTCAATACATGTATGATTTACATAACTTAGTTTTCGTACAACGTCACATGTACGGGGCAGAAGGTAAGAAAGTACTGCATAGAATTAATGGTCAACACGATACGTCAGAGGACATTAATTGAGTTAGACTTTCGATCGCACACGCACACTCTCATACATAAACTGAAAGGTAACAGACATAAGAACGGGAAGTGAGATATAAAGTCACTTTAATATGATTCCTATTCAAATTCCTGCAATTGAAAAACGACAGAATTTAGTATAAATGTTTGCTTACTTTACTGACAAAACCCAGATCTTCACAATGACTTTGATAGCCAAAAGTACTTGAATGAAACAGAAAAACAAATTTGTCAATTTCTTCATTCGCAAATTTGAAATATATAAATTTGAACAGACCGAACTTATCGCTGTAATTTAATACATATACATATATATATATATATATATATATATATATATATATATATATATATATATATATATATATATATATATATATATATATATGTTTCCTGCCTCGTCAACGTTTTGTGTGTGTATATATCTAAATATGTATGGGCGCTTATGTATTATAATTTGAGCGTGTTTGGATTGTTTTACGTGAGAGGTTACCATCACATTTCCACTCTTTGAATTAAAATGTATACATTTTCGTCTCGAAGTATTAACATCTATTCGAACGTAATTTCAATGAAAAAATAAATTAAATAACATATGTATTTTTTATTTTCTCCTCAGGAATTTTATAATTTTAAACTTAATAGAGATTAGATTTAGATTTTAAAATGGGAAATTTTTTAAATTTTTAATTTTAATTTCAAATGTTATCATAAAATTTAATACTTATTGGTTAGAATAAATTCTATTTCACTATAATCCCAACTTTAAAGCTTTTAATATCTGTTATAACCTATAATTCTCATATACTTGTATTTTGATTGGTCCTTCTATCTTATGTAACAGCGTTGTCCCCTTTCGAAGTATCGTTAATAAATTTGAAACATTTAAAACCATCTATTCTACATTCAACATCATCACTTGATAAGGCACCGGAGGTGTTGAAACAAAATGGCTATTTTTGTAGTGATTTTATACATATTTGTGTTATAATTTTTAAATAAATATTTATATATGCTCTACTCTGTATTGAGCACTCTTTTAATAATAATTGTTGGATATTGGAATTTATTCCGTATATACCAATCATATACTTGGGCATATATATATATATATATATATATATATATATATATATATATATATATATATATATATATATATATATATATATATATATTATGAAATGGACAAAGTCCGACAATTATTTTAAGACATTTTTATGTTTAACATTCTTTTTATAGATACAAATATTTAAGTAAATTCTCTGTTTATAATAAACAGTATTAAACAACATTTACTGGCCTGATATTTTTCGGAGGACGAATATTTTCTGTGAAAATTTCTCAGACATTCAGGCCGATAAATGTTGTTTAATACTGTTTATTATAAACAGAGTATTTACTTAAATATTTGTATCTATAAAAAGAATGTTAAACATAAAAATGTCTTAATATATATATATATATATATATATGTGTGTGTGTGTGTGTGTGTGTGTGTGTGTGTGTGTGTGCGTGCGTGTGTGTGTGTGTGTGTGTACACACGGTGTCCGTAAAGTTTGTGTGCACTTTAAAAAAATTATAACTTTATTTGTATTTAAATTTATAACTTTATTTGTAATAATCTGTAAAAAATGTTATAAATTTTAATGTACATATTTTTAAGTATAGCTAAAATAACTAATGTGATTTCAGACATTACTGTAAATCAGTTGGCAAATGTTTTCCGTGAACTGCAAAATCGTATTACACTTTGTATTGCTAATGATGGAGGACATGTGGAAACTTAAATAAAATTTCAATAAAACCTTAAAAATATAGATTTACTTCTTTCTAATCCTTTTTACAAAATACTTCTATCGTAAATACAAATAAAGTTATAAATTTTTTAAAGTGAACACGAACTTTATGGACACCCTGTACACACACACACACACACACACACACACACACACATATATATATATATATATATATATATATATATATATATATATATATAGACAGAGAGAGAGAGAGAGAAATAATACTTTTAAAAGTTTTGTTATTTAGCTGACTGATGAGTTACCGTCAGCATTGCAACACCAGAGTTTCGTAGAGAGCCGCACCGGTAAGCACTCTGTGCGCTCGTCATTGGGTATCAGCAATTGACTGCTTATACATCTCGACTTTCTTTTTTACATTAGTGTATGTGTACGCGCGTGCAAGTGTACTTTCGTGTGCACGCGTGTGCCTAAAAATATAGAAAGTGATTTATTTGTACCTTTTTCTTTTTCTCACTTTACACTCACCCCTTAACATTTTCTCTTTTATTCTCTTTTTCCTCATTTTGACTTCCGGTTTTATAAATTATATAAATTGCTGCATCGTCCTTCTCAGAGTACGCCCGGATGCTAAAACCACGAGTCAGTCCCTGCTCAGTATCATATTTTTTTGTAAAACACCCGTTTGGTGTTAAATTCTCCAAGACATCCTTCCTCATTGTGTGACCCAAGATCTGTCTTTTTTCTGAATCTGAGACTTTTTACACATTTTACTTGACACGTCTTTGTTGCTTATGCGTTCCCTCCGTGGTATCCCCAGCACCTTTCTATAGAAACTCTCTCTCTCTCTCTCTCACACACACACACACACACACACACACACACACACACACATATATATATTTGTCATCCACAGACAGACTGTTTCGGTGTTTCAAAGCTCATCAGTGTGGCTATACGTCCGGTTGCCTCTAGCTAGAATCGAAACCCGACTGAAGTGGTGTCAGTCGGAACTTCTACCACTAAGCCGTCGGCTCACGGGATGAAGGTGCATTTTAGCGTGTTTATTTTTTTAAGATTTAGATAAACACACAGTGACCGACAGTGACTCAATTCTGCCGATTGCCTTCAGGCTTCACCACATCTGCAAGAAAAAAGCATAAATACAGGAGCATAAATTTTTCATAAAAGTTCAGTATTTGTTTCTTTGTTTCATTTTTTTCTCTTAGTTTTTGGAATAAGTGCCACGCCAACACGCCTTTGGATTTCGGTGTCGAAGAGCTGCGATATTTAAACTTCTCTATTTTTTAATTCCGATATATTCAGTTTGTAGTTCGCATCTTGAGAATTAGTCGACCATAATTTCTTTTATTAGATACACATTGACTTTAATGCAAAAAGGAAGAATAACTTGATATAGAGATTGATTTCGGCCCTGTGTTTCACAAGGCACCTACAGTTCGATCTTGATGAGTGATTATTTTGTTATAGAATAAATATCAATAGTATTAATAGTATTGAACGGAGGTGTTGGTATTTACCAATATATATATATAATAAACAAATAATACGATGCGGGAAATGTCAGAAAAATATGAAATAATATTTTACATTCCTGAATAAACTAAAGAAGCTTGGAAGTAGCTTCCTACGACCAAACAAAGGCAATCTAGTTTATGTTACGAAAAGAGTCTTTACTCCCAAGTCCGATATTTTATCCTACGTGCATCAAAAATGGTTCTTTTTTTTAGAGATGTTTGCCAGGAAAATAGTCTCTTTGCAGTCTGACCTCCAATAACTCGTCGTTAAAGGTAGCATAAGTGGCAAGTGGGGGGGGGGAGATTAATTAGGAAATTGAAAATTGAAACCGCTGTCATTGTGCAAAGGAAGTCAAAGAGTTTTAAGATAATATATAAGTTATTAAATTTATTATGTTTTTGATGATTCGCTTCTCCGATACAAGTTTATCTTATTATTTGTTTTTCCAGAAAAATCATCTAAAAAGAGTTTTCTTACATATATTTTGTAACATTTAAAGATGAAAAATATACGGAGAGCAATCTTGGAGAAATGACCTTGCTCAAAATGAAAGTTTCAAAAACCAAAGTCGATTATTAAAAAAAGTAAATGATTTCAAAAGAATAACGAAACTAGAAAAATTTGAAAAACTGAAAATCGGAAAGTGATTCACCGTTAACCAAAAAAAACAAATATTTCTATGCAATGAATGTTATTTGCAATCAGACATACGTACATATATATATATATATATATATATATATATATATATATATATATATATATATATATATATATATATATATATATATATGCATTTTAATGCAGTAATTGTATATAAACAAAAAAATATTTATATTCAAATATATAGGATTTGTATTAAATACATGTATTCATATATAAAATAACAAATATCAGAATTCACTTTCTAATGATATATATATATATATATATATATATATATATATATATATATATAATACAATGTTTATGTGAAAACATGAAGAACATTTATATTTAAATATATAGAATGTATATTAAATATATGTGCTCGTGCATAAAAATAACAAATATCAGAATTCACCATGTGTGTGTGTTTGTGTGTGTGCGTAAATAAATAAATAAATATATATATATATATATATATATATATATATATATATATATATATATATATATATATATTAATGCAATATATGTATATAAAAATGAAGAACATTTATATTTAAATAGATATTAGGACCTTGAATAAATTCTAGCTGTTTTTTCATGAACAGTAATGTTTTATTTACAATACTTAGTAAGAAACATGTCACTGAAAATAGTGTCCATAGCTAGCCACTACATTTTTCCACCTTTCTGGCAGCTTTTGCATTCCTCGTCGGAAAAACTAACTGTTGCTAACCAAAAGTCGACACATTTTTTGGCATCTTCATAAGAATTAAAATACTGCCCAGCCAGGCCATGTGTCAGCGATCGGAAGAAGTGATAATCGGAGAGGGGCAATTTCTGGTGAATAAGTAGGTTGGGGAATGCTTCCCCATTTAAACGTTTCCCAGTAGGTTTACCCCCATTTTACAACATGTTGCCTAGCGTTGTCATGTTTCAAAATAACGTTATCGCGTGTCTGCTCGTATAGCAGCCGATTTTTCTTCAATGCTCGGCTCAAATGCATCAATTTTAGTCGATGGTCATTTCCCGTGATGATTTCGGTTGGTTTGAGCAGCTCATAATAAACAACACTCAGCTGATGCCACCAATTGCAGAGCAGAATCTTCGAACCACGCAAATTCGGCTTTACCGCCGATGTTGATATATGGTCGGGCTTACCCCAATATCTTCTACGCTCAGGGCTATCAATCGTGTATCCACTTTTCATCGCCGCTCCCTATACGATGCAAGAAACCTTTATTTTTCTGCCGTTGAAGCAGCTGTTCACACGCGACAAGACGTTTTTCTCTATACAAAATACGGCAGGGTTTCGGACAACTCAATTCCTCCTTGGAGAGTAATGATTCATTGCAGTAGGAGCCGCTATTGTTTTTGTTTTTTTAAAAAGCCTTTTCCTAGAGAGCTCAACCGGTTTTCCAGGAGCATTTATATTCAACTTTATATATGTATATATAAATAAAAAGGATGAACAGTAAGATATATGATCAGGTGTTCTTAAAGATTTTTTTTTATTTTTACAAAATAGTGCTCAATGTCAATTTACAGAGCATTAATGTTATAAATTAACTTATTAAAATATTTTTCGCTACACTGTAATAACCATGTTTCAAAAATGGAAGCTAAAAGCTTCGAATTTAATTTTGTAATTAAATTAAAGACATTACTTCCATTTCATCCTCAAGCGAATTTTGGAGTAACTTATTTTTAAATTTACTGAGTTTTAAAGGAATTGCAAAGATTCATTATTATTATTCAAGGGGTGGTAGCGTGTTCATTTCTAATAACTTTTGTTGTATGAGTTAAGAGTTACTTAAATCTTTATACATATATACATATATATATATATATATATATATATATATATATATATATATACACTAATCTCTCTCTCTCATATATATATATATATATATATATATATATATATATATATATATACACACACAAATATATCAGTGGACACTGAGCTCAACGCCGAGCTACCACAGTCTGTTTCAAGCATGTCTATTGCCACAAGATGTTGATCTCAACGTTCATTGTTATATTTCCATACGCTCTTACCTTAACATTGACCACTTTTGTCCATAAATATAGCATATCTGATAAATAAATTATTCTTTTTAATAAATTTCCGCCAAGAAAAGTGCTAATGTCATTAAGGCGCAAGAAGTTACCCGGAATGAGAAGATATGAATAAACTGGAGAAGGAAAAGGAAACACAAACTTAAACAGAAGATAAGATCTACTCCTGTTCAAATGACCCGAAGGGAGTGTGAATTTTAAGTTTTTGCTGATCTGATAATTCTCGACAATAATCCCAAAACCAAGATCGTACATAATATCTTCGATAATTTAAAATGCAGTAGTATCACACTGCCGAATACAATCTAAGAAGAAAACTCCATTTGGACGGATTTAAATTCCAACAGACACCAACGGCTCTAATATGCATAATACATTAAAAATACTTGTGATCTTTTGCCGTTGGATCTTGAAAAAATCCCAACGCTTTATTCTTAACTTCAGTTTTGACTCTCATTCCAACTCGAAGTCACTGAACAAATACGCTTTTTCATTTTCTCCCATTGTCTCCGCTTTTGTTTCATATAACATTTTACATCCTACTAACACGTATATCTATCTATCTATCTATCTATCTATCTATCTATCTATCTATCTATTGTAATAAAAAGAAGAACAGTAAGATATATAATCCGGTGTTTTTAATTGTTATTTTTACTTTTACAAAAAAGTGCTCAATGTAAATTTACAGAGCATAAATATTATAAATTAACTGATTTAAAACACGGTTTCTTCGCTCCACAGGAATTATGATGTTTCAAAAACCGAAGCTAAAATCTTCAAATTTAATTATATAATTAAATTAAAAAGCATTAGTTCTATTTCATCTTCAAGCGAAGAAAGTATATTTGAAATCAGTTAATTTATAATATACATACATACATACATATATATATATATATATATATATATATATATATATATATATATATATATATATATATATATATATATATATGTTAATGCATGTTTCATTAAATAATATAGGCAAGTTAAGTTCATTTTATTTTGTCTGATAAGCTTAATCACATTATCGTTTGAACAGGAAAGATGACAATTTCAGTATATCAAACAACACACGGACAAAACAACAATGATATGCTTGATATATTGAAATTGTCATTTTTGATAATGGCTTATGTATGCCGAAAGCTTAGAATGGATTTAAACATGTATCAATATTGTGTTTTCCTTTCCTCTTTTAACGATTATGTGATTAAGCTTATCAGACAATATGAAAGGAACTTATTTAAAATAAATAGACAAAAATTGTCTATATTATTTAATGAAACATGCATTAATGAAAATTTGCTGCCTAAATATACACAATATATACATATATATATACATATGTGTGTGTGTGTGTGTGTGTGTGCGCACGCGCGTGTGGATGCTGTTGTGACTGCTTATCCATTTATTCCTCCAATCTTTGCATTTTAATGAATTTCCATTTTCGTAAAGGCTAATACCATTAAGCTATCACGTGGCTGTAAAGCCCACCCCTGTGTTTAAATTTGTTTGAAATTTCTACTTTTTATAAATCGTAATAGAATATCATATCTTTTCACTCACCTCCATCACAGTTTGAGAATTTTTTTCTTCTTCCCGGTTGAATGCTTCTGCTGGAAAACTCTTTACCCTTGGCCTCTGGAATTTTAATACAAGGATTAAATCAGGATTATGTTTTTCATATCATTTATTAGTTTCTTTTTTAATTCAACAACTTCTTCTTTAAGGTTGGATTATATATATATTTCCTGTACGTTTATTTTTCTCTTAGTTTGACTTATTCCTAATTTGATTTCTTTTATAAGTTCGTTCACATTGTTCCTTTTGATTCTCCTCTTACAGTATCTCTTTATTATTACGTTTATCTGTACTGCGTTATATATGAGGAGATTAACTGAATTAAAACTTATGACACGAGCAAGCTAAAGAACATTTGTCTGATATTTAAGGCAAGCGACATAATGTTCTGACATTGATATTTACAAAGACGATGTGAAGCTGTTAAATAGAGTTCGTCTGAAATATAAAATAGGGTCGTTTTGTTACGCCGATGTTATACATAATGAATGTTTTATGTTGTTGCATTTAAAATCGTAGTTGATATCGCTATTTGAATAGAGATCACAGGCACCGACATTTATATTCCCACGAGTCACAGCGGGGTATAGACATTGACTAAGTTTGCCGAAAAACATCACTGCAGTAAAGCAAGTGGCGATTAATTTTGCTATACAAAATTTACTCTACAAGACCGGTATTTTAATTATCCCTCTGCTGAAGACATTTGATTAGCGATGGTAGTTCTAATCTTCGTGTCATGTTTATCGGGATTTTCAATCAATCCGTGTAAGAATGTAAGTTTCGTTCTGATTACCTTGTTCTGAAGCGTTTCTCGCAAAAGTGAAATATCTGCACTAATTATTTTTACTATTGTTCACATAATACACGTCCCAAGATCCACTCAATGTAGATTTTTACCCAATGAGATCGTTTAAGGGCATCAAGGGTGGTATAAAAAATATATGATGATATTATGATGATATATACGAAAGATAACGATTGACTCTAAACACGAAGAAATTAAAATCATAAAGATCGGGGAAGCACGTTATCTTGTTTCTGTTTTACAAAGAAAGTTCTGGGGAAAAAAGGCTTTCTTAATGTAAACTTGCTTTTCAGCAAAGAAACACGAAAGGAAATTTGTCGACCGTGTGTATATGGCAAGGTGGGTCCTAGCTGTGATGCCTGAACTTTTGGAAGAAATAAATGCATCTCATCTGAAAATTTGCTATGAAAATAAGGATAGAGCAGTGTAAGATTTGCAACATTTTTCTTTCTCTAGGAAAAGGCATGCAGATTGGAAAATAAACCATTACCCACAATGCCGTGTCGATGCTAATGACATCTGTCAATTCTAGAACGTGGAGATTGATCAAATGAAGCGTATATGTGGAAGAAATGATGTATATTTTGTTTGAGCCTACTCATGCAAACATTAGCAGGATGTTCTAGCTACTTTCTTTTATGTGGCCAAAGGGAAAGTAACTTACCAAGTAAATGAACAAGTGGGTATTGTGCGATCTGCCGAATAAAAAAAATAACCAAACTAGAAACACGTTAGTCGCAGCTGTTGCCATAAATGTACTTCGGATATGTTAATATTTTTTGTTCTCTCCAAACGTCGATAAACGAAAAATTGATCCGTCGACAAAAGCGGTTGGTGTTAACAAACTAGAAAATAGTTTATTTTTCTACCTTTGTCCGGCGGCTTGCGAGTCACTGTTGCTTTGTGCGTTGAATTTTCTGACCGTTTACGTGCATTAGAATTTTTTGCATTGGACCTGATTTCCACATTTTTTGTACACCTGGATCTGCGAGTTTGGACTGGAGATTTGTTTATTTCGTTTATTAATTTGAGCTGTCATTGGAATTTTTGAAAAACAAAATGAATCAACCATTTTGGAGAATCTTTAGCGATGGACCTTATATACGGGTTCCAGGAGGACTGGAGGGGAGCCCGTGTTGCAATAGACTTTCGAGTCAAGGATCCCAGCTTGACAGTAACCTCGTTAAGATGATAAATATATTAGACTTTAGTAGTGACATTAAAAACCAGTCTCTTAAAAATGCATATTTTATTTGGTTTTGAGTGTTTAAAGAGTTAAACAACAATCAAAATTATTTCATCGTGGCATGTCGCCGAGTCAAAGGGGTTTGGAAGTGTCTACTGATATGAACTGGAAGATATGCACATTTTACCGGAAGGAAATTGCAAGAAACTTGTATGAACATCACACAAACCCTATTACAAAGAAAGTGCCTGTAACAATTTTATGGGGTGTTACACAAAGACAGAACAATGAAAGCTAATCGCCCAGAAATTGTAACCAAACACCACAAAAATGGCACTCCCTGCAGAGTGTAATATATCTTTGAAGTGGAAAGCTAAAAAGATTGGCACACGAGTACATCAGTAATTTTCGTTGTAACTGGAGCCCTCGGATTGATTAGAAATGGTTCCAACAGTGTAATTGAAGTGATTCCTGGTAGTCCATGGCTTAAATAAATACAAAAGATTGTATTCACATGTACAGCTCACACATTAAGAAGAACTCTCTCTATGTGAATTGTCTGTGATCATGATGTTTTTGTTTTGTTTTTGCAAAACATGATCATGAAAGGTACCATTCTGGTTGGGACCCGTTAGGAAATGGGTATACAACAGAAACTCAAGGAATTAATAATAATAATAATAATAATAATAATAATAATAATAATAATAATAATAATAATAATAAATCTAAAAAATGTGGCAGATGGGAATATCAATAATTCCTGTTGTAGTTGGAGCCCTTGGACTGGTTGGAAAAGATTCCAGTAGGCTGATTGAAGGGATCCCTGGAAGTCCATGCCTCAAAGAGATACAAAAAATTATTCTGACAAGTACAGCTCACACTTTACGAAGGGCTTTATCTATGTCATTATTATTTTAATTTTTTTTTTTTTTACAGTGGAAAGTGTCATGACGCCATTTCTAACCATAGGTCCCTGGGCGGGACCCGGAAAGAAATGTGTAAACGCCAGATATCAAAAGAAATAATAATAATAATAATAATAATAATAATAATAATAATAATAATAATAATGATGATGATGATGATGGTGGTGGTGGTGGTGGTGGTAGTAGTAGTAGTAGTAGTAATAATAATAATAATAATATTATTAATAATAATAATAATGGCCTACTTAATATTGTAAAATACTTTAGTGACGACATATGCATGAGCTTCGGATTAGATAAATGTGCTAAAATAACATTTAAGAAAGGTAGAATTTTAGAAACACCCTTAATAGATTTAGATTTTGCCACGAAGATTAGAGAATTGGAGCATGATGAAGCTTATAAGTACCTAGGAATTAGTGAGGGAGATGGCATACAACACTCCCAAATGAAAGAGAACGTAAGAAAGGAGTACTACAGGCGTGTACGCCTGGTACTAAATACCGAGCTAAACTAAAAAAAACGAATATCAGCTATAAACACCTTAGCTGTTCCTGTGGTGCAATACACCTTTAATGTACTTAACTGGACCATAGCTGAAATTAAGCGAATGGACGCCAAAACGAGAAAGCTCCTTACTTGCTACCGCATGCATCATCCCAAAGCTGATATTGATCGCCTGTATGTGCCCAGATCCGAAGGAGGCAGAGGACTAGTTCAACTAGAACTGTCCTACAAAAGTACAACAATTGGCCTCCAAAGATACTTGGAAAATACTGAAGACTGGATGATGGTATGTGTCAAGGAACATGAAAGTAGTAAGAGTCTTTACTCTGTAGTAAAGGAAGCCGAAAAATTCAAAAAGGAGCTTCAAATGGGCACAGAAATTCAAATACATCACTGTACACCGGCTGAAACTGCAAAAAACTTAAAGAAGAATGCAAAGAGAAATGCGACCGACCAGATAAAGAAATAATGGCAAAATAAACCGCTCCATGGCCAATACTCTGCCCATACCAAACAAGCTGACGTAGACAAAAACCGCACCCATCAGTGGCTACGTAGTGCAGGGTTGAAAGGTGAAACTGAGGGTTTTATCATTGCTGCACAAGACCAATGCTTGTTAACTAGGAATTATCAAGCACATATACTAAAATACTGTGTTAACCCAAGATGCAGATTCTGTGACAAATATCCAGAAACCATTGATCATCTTATATCAGGTTGCACGATATTAGCACCCACTGAATATAAAACCCGGCATGACAGAGTGGGCCAATATCTGCACTGGAAAATTTGCAACTCCTATGGGAAGGAAACTGGAAGAAATTGGTACGAACACCACCCTGACCCGGTTACGGAGATAGGACCTGTTACAATTCTATGGGACTACACAATACACATTGACAGAACAATCAAAGCCAACCGCCCAGACATTGTTATTAAAGACCACAAACAAAATAATAAGTGCCTCCTTATTGATATGGCAGTCCCTGCAGACTGCAATGTGTCTTTGAAGATAAATAAAAAACTGTCAAAATACAAGGACCTTGAAATAGAAATCACAAAAATGTGGCACATGGGAACATCAACAATTCCTGTTGTAGTTGGAGCCCTTGGACTGGTTGGAAAAGATTCCAGTAGGCTGATTGAAGGGATCCCTGGAAGTCCATGCCTCATAGAGATACAAAAAATTGTTCTGACAAGTACAGCCCACACTTTACGTAGGGCTTTATCTATGTAATTATTTTTTTAATTTTTTTGCAGTGGAAAGTGTCATGACGCCATTTCTAACCATAGGTCCCTGGGCGGGACCCGGAAAGAAATGTGTAAACGCCAGATATCAAAGGAAATAAAAAAAAAAAAAAAATAATAATAATAATAATAATAATAATAATAATAATCTCAACAACAGGAAAAAGCTAGAGGGAAAATTATATTTCAGGAAAAGGTCGAAGTTAGTGGGAAATTAATTCAAATTTTAAGATCTAATAAAATTCTAAATAAGTTAATGAGGATTTACCTGTCTCTACGGCGATATAGAGAGATTTTATGTTAACAGAAGAGAATTGGAAAAATTATCTGTATCGAGAAAGGAACCCATAAAATAAAATCGACATAGCCGTGAATGAAATATTTTGTAGAAATAAAGCGACTAATAAAGAAAGAGGAAACCATTGGAATATTTATGAGCAGAAGTAGAAATGAAATTAAGGTTTAAATTCTCCATATAATATTTTAAATGCATTTATGAAACGTCACAGACGTGCAATTATAAATATGGATACGAGGAAGTCAGCTGCAAAGAGAAATGGAATCTGATTGCACTTTAGAACTAATAAATAGTATTTTCATCAAATTTAATTAGATAATGTCAGAAGTTGGACCTACCGATTTATGGAGAAAATTCTGGAATGGTAAACCACACTATTGTTATTTAAAAGATTAGCGCCAGTATTGCACAAGTTGAAAGTGTATAAGCGCCTTTTATTCGACCATGGAAAACAAGTTACCAGAGTGCAAATTAGAGAAGCCTTTATAACACTGTCCAGCAATTGCCCCAAAGCATCAGATAAATAAATAATATCAAAGACACAGACTGATGGAACAGTAAATCATATAATAAATAAGCAAATTAGTTCATACATTTAAAATTAATTATTCCTCGAGCACTCAGTCTTCGAGTCGAGGAAATAATTCTGATTTGTAGAAGAATGTTCGCAGTAGACACGTTGTGTTTTGCCAAACACCACAGAGGTTTCCCACTGTGTCGATTGACAAAACAATATTCCTTACTAAATCTTCCATCAAACAATGTTCAATAATAAACTAAACTTATAAGTATTGACTGACAGTGTGAAGTTATTCACTTGAAATATATTTTTTCAAACGGACTGAATAACACAATGCAGTCTCAGACGGAATTTCTTCATAGCGTAGATAAAACGGGTAAGGTTGAAAATTATGCTGATGTCAAAATCGAAGCCAGAAGACAAGATTGGGGACGCAGTAAACAATCAAAAGAAAATGATCTCAGATAGCGAATGTTGTCTCTTTAAGAATACAGTATTTGAACGAAAATGACAGTCTAGAAAAATATTCCAGACAAAGGAAGATGAACATGAAGCGAACAGTTTTTTTTTTAATATTTTCATCCCAAGCAAGGCAATAAAGCCATTAAGACACAAGCGTTTACTGACTGCTAGAGAATAGGAAAAAAGTATATATTAAGGAGGGAGAACATTAAAAGAACAAAAAAGCTGTGCCTATTTTATCGGAGGAAAATTTTAGGTGAAATTCAATGCAGATTTGAAAGCATCCCGAATAAATCCAGCCAGAATACTGAGGAACATGCTAAAATAATGAATACGGTTTTTCTTACTTGATGTTCAGTAAAATGTAATAGACTCAACAAGTATAACAATTCAAAAGTCAAACGTATATATAGATAATATGATGCGTGTAAATTTTGGTTGTAACAATTTAATACCGAGGTCGTCTGTTTTCAGTGTCTTTTTCAGAGAAATCGTGAATATTCAGAAAATCTTTACGAAGGCGGAAGTGGCAATGATCGACTCTACAGAAGAGCAGAGTACAAAACATTAAAATGAAACAATATTTACATCATATTTATCAGAAATACAGACAGATAATAAAATGAAAATATATTTAAAGTCTCACATCTGAAATTCTACAGCATAAATATTTAACAAAATAGCTTAATAATAATAATAATAATAATAATAATAATAATCAATATCTGCACTGAAAAATCTGTAACTTTTACTGTAAGGAAACTGAAAGGAAGTAGTATGATTGCCACCCAGATCCGGTGGTAGGAGATATGACCTTTTACAATTTTATGAGACTACACAATACATGGACAGAGCAATCAAAGATAATTGACCAGACATTGTTATTAGATATCGTACACAAAAAATGTGCATCCTTATTGATATGGCAGTAACTGCAGATTGCAATGTATCTTTGAAGATCTTCAAAAAACAATTAAAATACAAGGACATTGAAATCGAAGTCACAAAAATGTGGCACATGGGAAAATCAACAATACCCGTTGTAGTTGAAGCCCTCTGATTGGTTGGAAAAGATTCCAGTAGACGAATTGAATGGATCCCTGGAAGCCCATGCTTCAAAGAAATACAAGAAATTGTGCTCACGAATACAGCCCACAACTTACTAAGGGCTTTGTCTATGTAAATTTTTAAATTTGTAATGTTTTTAATTTGTTTTGCAGTGGGAAACGTCAAGATGGTTTTAGTTGTATAATGTTCGATTAATCTAATATTTTTATTTATTTCTCAGTCGTTAAGGAGAGAAAGAGAGACAGAGAGAGAGAGTGAGAGAGAGAGAGAGGGAGACAGTCAGCCGACCAGAGCGAGAAACAGAGACAGCCAGGGAGACGGAGAACAACCAACAAAGTTTAGAAAAGAAATGAGATATTATAGCGTTGAATATAATTTTGTAACAGAGGTAATACTTTGAAGATTATAAGGATATGTAGAATAGATAACGCTTAAAATAAGACTTAGAGAAATTAAGATTTTAATGATCATGGAAGCATCCAGTCAGGAGTCTGTTGTACAATGAAACTTCCATCATGACAACAAGTTACGAACGAAAAGTGAATTATTCAACTGGGTATATAACATAACATGGCTTAACTGCAAAGGCCGGAACTGTAGCACCGCATAAAGTTTCCATGCAATTATCGATAGAGCGGCGAGAGCATTACGGCGTCCCATCTGTGTGCACAAGGGTTTAGGTGCATAATAGGAAATAGTGAAACGTATCACTCAAAGGAAAACCGGATAGAGAAGAGTTAGGCAGGAGGAATCAGATGTTTTCTGGTGGGATAAACGTAGCGACCCTTTTTCCAGCATCTTTACTGTTGGATCGTATCTATGAGTTCCAAAATGTTTAGCGTTAACTTGAGTCCCGGTAAAACTTCAACACAAGGAGTCCCCCCCTTGAGAGTGCAAACATTCAAAGGGACTAGAGAGAATTCACTGCCTAATTAGTGATGAGGAAAATTTCCTAGCTTGGATTTGACTTATTGAAATTTACAAGCTGTTTATAACCTATTTAGGCTGTTAGCTTCAAAAGAGAGCTAAGATGTCACACTTTGGTCACTTATATTTTGGTAGGTGCTCCCGTAAACTGTAGTGACATTTGCGTATATATTTACTCTTGATCACTGAATATTCTTAGGTAGACAGTTAATATAAAACAGAAAGAGGGGAGAAGCAAGGAAAGGTTGGAGATCCCTTCATTGGCATTCAGAAGACAATGACATGAATTTTTCTTTTATGAAAATCCTTCCAGAGATTCCATAACTGGTGAGTTTATGTAGAAGATACCTATGTCATTTGTCAATGACGTTTGAGATATCTAAGGCGATTTGTGTCGTCATTAATTATTTAAATGCCTTATTCTGTGTGTAATGAGATTTAGAAGATTACCAGTGGACATCAAGAAGTGAAATCCAATATGCTCTTCTCTCAGTTGTTCTGTTAAGGTGACACTTCCTGTTGACGATTGACCTAAATAGTTTGCTCATGACACTAACGATAATGTGGTGGGAATGACCGCTACCCCACATGAACATTAACAGAGTGTAGACAAGTAACCTAATCCTCAGTCATCGACAGAATATGTCATTCAAGAATTGATTAACAATTTTTCCAAGACGGGAGGTAAAATTAGGCTAATGATCTAATGTCCAAACATATTTTACCCAGACCCGTAAGCTTTCGTAAAATTATGGCTTGTGATCCTATGCGTAAAATTATTATGGTTTTTGATGCTTTACGTAAAATTATTATGGCTTTTGATGCTTTGCGTAAAATTATTATGGCTTTTGGTGCTTTACGTAAAATTATTATGGCTTTTGATGCTATGCGTAAAATTATTATGGCTTTTGATGCTTTGCGTAAATTATTATGGCTTTTGATGCTTTACGTAAAATTATTATGGCTTTTGGTCCTTTACGTAAAATTATTATGGCTTTTGATGCTTTACGTAAAATTATTATGGCTTTTGATGCTTTACGTAAAATTATTATGGCTTTTGATGCTTTACGCAAAATTATTATGGCTTTTGATGCTTTGCGTAAAATTATTATGGCTTTTGATGCTTTACGTAAAATTATTATGGCTTTTGGTGCTTTACGTCTAGCAAAATAAATTTATTTTACGCCTTTAAACTTTTTATAACCATATTAAATATCTTTTTTGACAGACATAATAAATAAGAGAATAAACAAATGGGTAAATTGTCGCCATTTTATATTTTTAATTTCGCTCGATCGCAATGATTGTTTTTAATTTTTTTTCGAATGCACAGTATTGTAGGATCAGTTTAGCATCGTCTTTGAGGAAAAAGAATTCCAGGACGCAATTCATCCCGCCAGAAATTTCGAAACGGCATGCTGTACTGCTTGGTATTCCCGCCGAAAGTTCCATTTCGAACATGTCAGAGTGTTTGGGTGTCCATCTGAGAAGAGGATTCAGAAACAGTTGGATGAGTCTAATGGTGATTACGAAGATAGAGCAGCTCGTAAAAATGACTCTGATACTTCTGATACGAAAAGAAGTTCCGAGGTTTTTGGTGAGGTCTACATCAAGTGCCATGAAGAGGTAATACTGCTCTGGATCAAGAGTGGCTGCTGGAAGACCCTCTGTCTGGTAATAGGACTCTGCAACATGCCACCCAAAAAGAAGCACTCCGTGATGTCTGTCAGACATTTTCTGCCTGCATATCACCCCTACCTACGCTACCACATCGCCCACTACCTTCTAACTCCCCAGACTGCAACCCTCTTGATTAATATGTGTGAGGTGCAGTTAAGGCCAACTAAAGAGAGTAATGGGTTAAAAACCTTTTGGAGCAACAAAAAAGGAATTTGTGGAAAGACATGTTGGTCAAAGTTCTTTCAGTTTAATTGCGTACATCTTGATTAAAAAAAAACAAAAAACTTGTAACAACAAAGACGTACTGAAGGCAAGGATTACGGAAGCATTCACCGAATTAAACAAGGAGACCGTCCAGAAGAGTTGCAGGAGATTGTATCAGTATAGCTTAGCGAACATTTAAAATTTGTCAGGTCTACTGATAAACACATTAAAGTCAAGGTCAACTCCTATAAAATATTAATATCGTAGCTTACATATCATACCAGGTAGTTTACTAAGGAGAACTTCCAGAAGAGTTGCAGGAGATTCCGAAGTCAGCTGAGGGTGAAACCATTGGCGATTTTATGTCAAAAATTTACCCTTTAGTATATATTACTAAATTACTATATTTAATTACTATATAAATTACTTAATATTTTACTGAGATATTTTATGTAACATTGGTAAATGTATCTGTTAAAATGAGATGTCAATGTTATTTTCCTTTTTGCGTAATTTAGACGACAATTTATCGATAGCATAGGTCGACGTTCAAATATACGGTAGGCTACAAGCGGACGAAAACTTAGTCCTACCAGTAAATGAAGTTTACAATGTAGGATAACCTGAGCCAAATCTCTATAAGGTCACAACACTTATCTGTATATTGAGACACTAACACTAACATCTTTCTGTTTACGTTATATAGCAAACAACCTACAACAAACACGGGTAGGTACCGTATATTGTCTTCGTATAACTTAGCGAATATTCGTCAGGTATATTAATACATACATTAAAGGCAAACATCAGATCCTTTAAAATATTTGATACCGTAGTTAACATGCATTATCAGGTAGTTTCTTGATGTTATTGCCAAGTGGAGCATGTTATTATAAATCACAGCATCACTCATCCGCCATTTACACCAGCTGTTGGGTACGCTGTGTTCTGTCTGTAGCGTTACGAAATCACTGTGAAAAATATTCACCAAACACACACTCTTCAGTGGGATATATCTGCGGCAATCTGATGAAGGTATGGTAAGTGGTGTACATTATATGTTAGAAGTGCTGTCCCACTTGTTTACAACACAGTAATAATGGTTTGCATTCATACCCACCAAATAATACAAATTCTAATTTGTACTCAATATTATATGTATGTGTGACTTTGGTTGTATATAACAGACTGAAAAACTTGATTAATTTTCATTGATCTTTTTCGTATTCATAATTTTTTTTTCTGTTTGGTGGGGGGTAAGGATGTGTAAAAATTTTCCGTAGTGTCCATTGTTCAAAGTCACATTGAAGGGACCTGACGATGACCTCATTTTTCTATTGTCCTTCAAGACTTTATTGCATGATACACTTTCTGTGAAATTTATGAATATTCTTCAAAGTTTTTTTCCAAAAATCCATTTCCCGACATACACCTCATTACACTAACCCGACCAGATAGATAGATAGATAGATAGATTAGATAGATAGAATCACAAATATTAAGAGTAAATGTAAAAATTAAAATAAGCTAAAAGCTTAATACGCCCACATATGTAAAATGTATATATATATATATATATATATATATATATATATATATATATATATATATATATATATATATATATATATATATATATATATATATATATATATATATACACAAGTTTTATATATATTATTTGTATATTATATATGCCCGTTACTTATTAGAAAGCGCTCAATATTAGTGATAGAGCTAACATATTTAGTTGGGTTGATGAGAGTTTGTGACCCTGGGTTTCACGCTCTCTGCGATCGTCAGTCAAATATATATAGTAAATCAGACAAATATATATAGTAAATCCATTGATATATAATCTAAGTGGACCTTAGTAATATAAAATAGGCTATTCTTCATATGAGGTGTTTTTTATTTTATTGTTTATATATATATATATATATATATATATATATATATATATATATATATATATATATATATATATATATATATATATAGTGTGTGTGTGTGTGTGTGTAAGTATGTGTGTGTAAGTATTTAGCGGCAATATTCCTGAGAACATTATTAGGCTTATACAGAAGCTTTTACACAACAACTGTTAGACTTATAAATTATTCAGTCTTCATTATTCTATCGCGAATTTGATGTCGAAGGAATATGTGGCACAGAAAACAGATATTCTTTTGACAAAATAAGTAATGTATTCAGAGATAGATACGTTTTCCTAGTAACAGGGAAAAGGGTTTCCAGCTGCTATGTTATATCTAATTTCCCACTTGACAGCGACTTCTGGACATTATTCTCGCAAATGAAGAAGAGACGTGAAACAAAATCGAATGACACAATTCCCATTGTTACGACATGTGAATAAAATGGAGATTTTCGAAAGAACGGGAACTACAAGGAACCTGATACTTGCAGTCAAAATGTGACAGATGAAATTCCTTCGGCACAAAGCATGGTGAATTAACACACGTACACTTCATCTTTTACTAAGTACCGTTTCCCTTCAATACGTGGGCGATCATGGCTCCCCGCAACTTCCGTTCCTTTTTTGGCCTTTGTTAATGTTTTTATTTCTACTCCTAATCACAAGAAAACGCAGGTAAAACCGCGAGTATCTTCCTTAATCTGTCTGAGTGAATATATTGTGTAACAAGGCCAGCTAAACAGTAAAGAGTTAAAAACGTTATGTTACAACAAAAAAGGAAGTTGTGGAGAGGCAATCTGTCTCCGTTCTTACATTTTAATTGTGTATATCATGACAAAAATTATCATTTAATTTTGAATCGATTTAATATTAGAAGAATTTTAAATGTTGGTTTTACCGATCGAAAGATATAGTTGCACCACATAAAAGAATACATAATCTGATGGAGAACGGACTAAAGTCCACGTCATTTAATTAGGTCAGATTTATTGATTTGAGTTGGTGATTGAGCAGGAAAGTTTTCATATAACAAAATCAAAAGTCAACTAACCTGTCCTTAAAATAACATTTCTTGTATCAATGAATCTTTGGCTTCAAAATGTTACTGATATTAAAAATAAATGTAAGCATAAATATTTATTTGTATGTTATGGCTTCATTCAGCAAAAGCTACGAATTATCTGAAGGTATAACGATAGAAGAAAAGTTCTATTTTGATTTTGTCAAACCCAACACTTGAATATAGGAGATGAGGTATTATGTACACTATTTACATTATTCGGACTATTGTCCTGATATTTATTACAACGTTTCGGCCTTTCAGTATCTGTCTTATTTCTGAGATGAGGTATCATGTAAACGATTTACATTATTCGGATTATTGCCTCATATGTATATATATATGTATATAAATATGTGTATATATATATATATATATATATATATATATATATATATATATATATATATATATATATATATATATATATATATATATATATATGTATTTATTTATTTATTGTCATTTTCTTTGATCATATATTACCCTCGCAGCCATATACGATGCAAGTTTGATTCAGAAAGAATAGCAGTAGTAAAATCAGTAATCTTCGATAAATAATTTAAATATTTTCTTCCTGGTTATCTCACTATCGAGAAATGGTGTTTTATTAATTCGTAATTGTATATCTACTATAAAAACTTATTTCCTAATTTGGGCTAGAAATTAACATTAACTGTCTATGAACAAGTGTATTAAATTACGTGTGTATAACAATTGGATATTTTATAAGAAAGTACCATCTCATAATGAAAGGAAATTCCCAAGACATATCAATCATTGTTAACGTCTTTCAAGTAGACGTCTTATTCTTGTTGTCTACGCTTAGCCTCTGCTCAATATTGATTTTTCTTATTGTTCTAAGTCCCCCCACTTCTCATTCTCCTTTGTTGTAACCTTTTTACACCACTGATTTACTTTCCTTGATCAAAATTTCAAAGATCACAATTCTATTGATTACGGTCGTCTTGTGCGAACCTGATATAATTTTGAATATAACATTCAGAGAAATTATTTTCATCGGTCACTATCTAGAGAATTGTTTTGCACACAAGTCGATTTATTACCGTCACCTTTTTGCGCATGAAGTAGTAAATTTTGACACCAGCGTCTAATTAAACACGTCCTGCAATAATGGTCGCCACATCTATTTTTTTGTTTTTCTCACCAATATCTTTTATTTTATTTCACTTAATTTAATTTATGGTACATGTTCTTTCTACTTTCGCTCAAACAACGCGCTCCTTTTTCTACAAAGATATTCATTCATTACTAATTACTTATTTGATTAAGGTTGCAGAATTGATCGGTTGAAAAATAACAAAAACCACAATGTCCTCGGTAAGACGATAAACTACATCCAACAGTAAAGCCTCTGATCAGGAGGTTTTGAGAGGCGTGGAACCATCTTTTAATTTCTGGTGTTCCCAGGTCCACCCTGACCAAAGGTGGTAGAACCTGTTTGGGTTCCAGATATGGGCAAATATCTAACCCCAAACCTGGGGTTAAAACACCATGAAAGTATAAAATAGGTTTTAATACCAGAAATACTTTGTAAAAAAAGTTATTACCAACAATAACTTTTTGAAGAAAAACTTATTACCTGCAATGCATTTTTGAAAAAAGATATTACCAGCTATACATTTTTGAAAAAAAATTACAACCGATAGATTTTTGAAGAAAAAATATTACCAGAAATAGATTTTTGAAAGAAAATAATTTTAACAGCAATAAATTTGAAAAAAATATATATATATATATATATTACCAGCAATAAAAATTTTGTCAACATTAAATAACCCATTGAGGATAATATGCCGTAAACCAAACCAAACCAAGCAAAAAAGCACATCGTTTGTAATAATCCCATTATGGATTTAATCGGAATAATATTTCTTTAATTCCTGATAATTCTCTATGCTGTCGATAGATTTAGTCTGCCTATTCGTGAAGTGGTCGATGTTCGAACCTAATTTCAAAATAATTCACGGACTCACTAGTGTTCTATGGGCATCAAATGTATCATAGCTATAGAAGCAGTGACTAGTCTATATAAGGAGATTACTCCCCTTTAGATAGTCTTGATTTCTGTGTTTTCCTTCCTACTATATTGGTTGCCAGCTCAAGGGAAAGAGAACCCAGTCTACTCAGCTATTTAAACTATTTCTGGGCAGCGAATATATGGATTCATACATTTTCCATACGAACTCAGCGTTAACCGTTATACTACAAGCACGTTCTATCAAATGTACAAATTCGGGGTCAGCATATTCCTTTAACCTTTTGAAGCCGCGAGTTCCTGTACAATTTTAACACTTCTGCCTGAGCTCCTGATTCAAAATTTCACAAATAACTGGTATGCAGTGTTTCACGGCAGATATAAATATAGTTATAAGTGTTTACTGACTATTCAACCGGCGGCTGGGCAATAATCATTTTTCTCTACCACTGTTCAGTCGGTGACTGGGCATTATCTCATTTTTCTCTACCACCTTTCAGTCGGTGACTCGGCATTACCTCATTTTTCTCTACGACTGGCAAATCGGTGGTCAAGCCTCAAGGCTTTAAAGAAGAAACAAGTTGATGTAGAAACACATAGATCTGGAAATGATAATGAAATCTGGAATTTTGCTATTGTAGCGTGAAGACGATGTGCAGGTAGTACAACGGGAAGTGGCTTAGAAAGAGAAATCAACGAACCGAATTCAAACTTTAGTCGAGATCGTTATGTTCTCTTTCATACAAATGCCCTTGGGAAATCTATGAATCCATTTCTCCTACAGAGCTTTCGAGCCATGGATGGCAGCCAGTCTGCAATTGATGCTTTGATTAAATGAAATACTCCAGCACCTTAGGTCATTCTTGGAGTTTTTTTTTTTAAAGTTCGGTACTCAATCTATATAGCCCTCAATTTTCAGTTATTACTCGAAGTTTTGCAGATTTGTGCTGGAGCATATCTGCAATTTTAAGATGGCTGAACAGTTTGACTAATTTTTATCTATCAGACTATGCTTGAAATAAGGCCAATTCGTTACGGGGGCACTTGGAATGATTTGTTACGAGTTAGGTGCTTTTTTGATGTCAATGACAGATCTTGGAGATATAAGGTCAGTGGAATCTAGGTTCAAGATGATAATCATTCAGGTTGACCAATAAGATTAAAATTCTAGACACTATGTAAACAATTCCTGAAATTACACGGGAAGAAAGATGGAGTATAATCCATCAACGGAGTTTCATGAATGTAATCAATTATGGAAATTTTAAAGAAAATTTGATCATGTAGCACCTTCAGAAAAAAAGATGGTCGCAGATGTTGGAATTAGCGGGAACGTTTCAATTGTAATTATTTAAAAAGGTTAATGGTCGGATGTAAATGATATGTAAACTGTTAAGGATTACTTCTGAAAAATGAGAGTAGCAATGTGTATAATTATATTTTTAAATAAATTCCTATATTTATATGCTTGTATGTGAGTGGTCACTTCCCTATGGTTAACTGTTAACTATAATTGTGTGTTTACTAACATACAGGGTGTCCATAAAGTTCGTGTGCACTTTAAAAACTTTATAACTTTATTTGTATTTGAGATAGAAATAGTCTGTAAAAATGTTATAAAGTTTAATGTACCTATTTTTAAGTATAGCTAAAATAACTAATGTGATTTCAGGCATTACTGTAAATCAGTTGAAAAAATGTTTTCCGTGAACTGCAAAATCGTATTACCCTTTGTATTGCTAATGATGGAGGACATGTGGAAACTTAAATAAAATTTCAATAAAACCTTAAAAAATATAGATTTACTTCTTTCTAATACTTTTAACGAATTATTTCTATCGCAAATACAAATAAAGTTATAATTTTTCTAAAGTGCACACGAACTTTATGGACACCTTGTATTAATCTAATGAAATTGCTTCTTTATCCCTGTACGAACACCGTCCGTTCATCTTTCCGGTAGTCACATTTTACACACACACACACACACACACACACACATACATATATATATTTGTTTATACTTTATTTTTATAGATATAATTTATTAAATAAATGCTCTGTTTTTTAATTAAACCGTATTAATTAAATTTATAGGCTTGCGTATTCGATAAATTTCGGAGAAAATATGCACTCTCTGGCGGGAATTGAACCTGGAACCATAATGAGAAGCGTCATTTGACCGAACGTGCTGCTAACCATTCAGCAACGGAGGAAGTTCTTGGTTAGCAAAGTCCTTGTTTAAGAGTAGAAACAATCGATCGAGAAAAATCGTGTGTGTTCGTAAACAGTAATTTGGACCTTTAGGTTTTTCCAAACATTTACGTTTCTTGGCGGATCATATATTAAGCCAATATTGGATACTTAATAAAAAAAAATAGATAAAAACACAAACAAAAAGAAAGATGAATTAAATGGAATTGGCTAGATTTATATTATAAAATAAATAAATGAATTTAAAATGTTATAAATTCAGCGTACCCTCCACTTCGTACAAAATGCAGTTACATCAATTTAAATATCACGAGAGTCCGTTTCACGCGGAAATCTATTTTCTACTTTTTCTTTACTTTTACTAAAAATTTCTGATCAATATTTACATACCATATTTATAAATATATATATATGTATATGTATGTATGTATGTATGTGTGTGTGTGCGTGCGTGTAAAGTACTTGAAACTATTCTTTTATTATATATCATATACGCTTAGATCGAGCAACACCGTAATGCAAAATATCCAAATGTTGAACAGTTTTTGTCTTTATTTTCCCCCCGATACTAAAGCCACAATACAAAGCTTAGAACGACTCATGATCAAACATAATAGACACTCGCTGTCTTTTATATTTAGCAATATATGTTGTAACACACACACACGCACATATGTATGTATGCACACACACGTGTGTGTCTGTGTGTGTGTGTGTGTGTATGTGTGTGTGTGTGTGTGTGTGTGTGTGTGTGTGTGTGCACAGAATAGTATACCGATATCCGACGAACGGCTAACTAAACGAACAAATTGGATAATGAATATTTCATCTTGAAGAAAATTAAATTCGACGAACTAGTAAATCAGATATGCGCAGCTACGAACAACCTAATCGATGACTGTATCTCCATATTTTGCCCATTACATGTCGAATGTTATCATGTTGGATTGCGAATATTCATGTATAATATTAAAAATTATATTTTTCATATTCCGTTTTAAAAACCTACCTTGGAAATTAAGAAGGAAGAAATGTTTTAACAATGGAAACGGAAAATTGATGATTGGTGTGAATTAAAGGTAAGTGAAGACGATGTGCAGGTAGTACAACGGGAAGTGGCTTAGAAAGAGAAATCAACGAACCGAGTTCAAATTTTAGCCGAGATCGTTACGTTCTCTTTCATACAAATGCCCTTGGGAAATCTATGAATCCATTTCTCCTAGAGAGCTTTCGAGCCATGGATGGCAGCCAGTCTAAAATTGATGTTTTGATTAAATGAAATACTCCAGCACCTTAGGTCATTCTTGGAGTTTTCAGTCACGCAAACATTCCTATAAATTCAGTATTAATTCAATGATAGAATTTGCGTAAGTGTATCGTTAATACATGTACAATTCAAAGTTTAATGCCCTTAAATTAAAATTAAATTTAAGGATTTTCTTCTCTCAATTTAATCTTGAAGTTATTAATTTGTTTTTTACGCATATTATGTATTTTCTATTTAATTTATGTTATATAATATTATATACTATATATATTATACATTATACGGAGATTTTTAGTTGAGGCTTAAGACAGATTATCCCTATTTATTCGTATATCAATTACTCACGTAACGAAGAATTTGATAAACGAACGGGTCTCAGGAACGGATTCTGTACGTGTATATGTTCCATAAGCAACACGGATTTGTGGGAAGACTTTCATACCAGAATGCACTGCTTTCCTCCAGATTGAACGGTTTAGAGCTAGGTTTTTCCAGTAAAACTGGTAAGGGTCATGGTATTATTTTCACTGAAAATGTCGCTAAAGATTAATCTAGCGTGTAATGAATGCATTTGTGTTTAAGTAGAACTGGCCTCAATAAGTCATCAAAGACGCCACCCACCGGGAGAAGTCATTTATTACACATTATGCGGCATTTATATAACAAGTGCAGACACACCTCCACACTAGAGAATGTAAGACCTTGCCCATATATGCGCTCCCTGAATTAGAAGAAATCGAATCGCAGTCATCACACACAAACACACACACGTATACATACATACATACATACATACATATATATATATATATATATATATATATATATATATATATATATATATATATATATATATATACGAGTTAAATATCTTTAAATAATAATTTGCGGATAGCTTTCTTCCTTCAAATGAAAAATGGCCAGTGTGCAAAAGCACTTCATATTTAAAGGAACATGCTGATTTGAACGCTTAATGAACTGATTAATAATCTTTAAATGATTAAAAGAAATTTAATCATTTAAAAATTATTAACGGATTAAAATGGTTCAAAAGGTCGTGTACCATAACGCCCTTCTGTAAGAAAATATCGAAACATATTACTCTTAATATCAACTATATCACTAGTAAATTAAGTGAATTGCTCCCTACATGCTACACACACACACACACAAACACACACACACACACACACATATATATATATAGCCATATATATATATATATATATATAGCCATATATATATATATATATATATATATATATATATATATATATATATATATATATAGCCACACAGATGAGCTGTGAAACAGCTAAACAGTCTGTCTGTGGATGACAAAAAATATATATATATATATAATTGTGTATTTGGACAGAAATCCCTGTTTTATGCAAATGTGTTAAAATCCATGGACATGGTGTTGTTTTTAATTTTTTTTTATATAATTTTTCATGCGTTTGTATAATTTTTCCTTTGCAGGATATAGATTATATAAATATTGTCCAAATGTTTTATATATCCAAGCGTTTTACGCTATAATTTTAGCTATTACCAAGGATTAATTTTATATTACATTTAACTTGATACATGGATTTTTATGATTGTATCTAGAGTTATAGCAATGTTTTATACTCCAAACACGATCAGCATACTCTGGCTGTATTCATAGTTGATATTATTGAGTGTTGGCTTTTTCTCTTTTATTATTAATGCTTCTATTATTTTTATCATTTTCCATGTGGATGAAGCTATTATATTTTTATTATCAACGATTATGTTACAAAGAAATTTTGGTATGACTCCATGTTTTATTTAAATGAGACCTAATTAAACTATGGTCAAAGAGATGCAACGTGAATGTTCCTTTTAAACACGATGTAGTATAACTAATATAATTATTTACAAATTTGGATTAGTCAAGAAAACTGCTCCTTAAGGGACATGTAAATTCGTAAATAATATATATATATATATATATATATATATATATATATATATATATATATATATATATATATATATATATATACTACTTCAAATGTATTTCCATAAAATATAAGCGTATGTTTTATAATCATTTATGTAACCAATTAACAAACATCCACATGACTTGAAAACTTCCAACATCGTCAACAACTAAAATGGATAGCAAATGTAACTAGAATAGAAAATAATGTCTTAATTAAGATACCGAGTTGTCAGATGGCAATAAAAAAGGACAGAAATGAGTCTCTCATCAATACAAATGAATCTCTCATTAACAGAAAAGAATCTCCCATCAATACTAGAAATCACTGAATATTTTCCAAGCGTTTTTGGCTATACTTTTAACCAAGAATGAATTTTATTTTACATTTAAAAGAATAGATACATTCTTCTATATATGTATCCAGAGTTATAAGAATGTTGTATTTTTGCAGAAACGGTCAGACATTATGGTTGTATTCACAGTTGATATTGTTGTGTGTTGGCTTTTTTCTCTTTTATTAATAATGTTTCCCTTTTTTAGACTTTTTAACATGTGGATGATGCTATTTAATTTGTATTATCAACGGGAATGTTGCGAACAAATTTTGTTAGGTCATCATTTGTATTAAAATGAGACCTAATTGAGCGATGATCAAAGAGATCTAACATTAGACATCTTGTTAAACATGTAGAATATCAGATATAATTATTTAGAAATTTGAATTCGTCAGGGACAGAGCTCTTTAAGACACATGTAAATTTGTAAATCATATTGGATCGCTGTAATTTGGATCCTGCAAGCGAATTATAATTTTTGATGATTAGATTAGCAGTTTTAATTTTTATAATAAACAATTAATTAAATCTTCTTGTTGTCATCAGGAGTTGTGTAATTTTTTTATAATGTTTCTTAATGAAAATTCGTCTTTCTTATAGTTATTATGCGTTTGACTTTTTGCATAAAATGCTAATATTATTGTTTCTGTATATGTTCAGTGTTGCTATCAGTTACCTTAGAAAGAAAAGAAATCTAATATAATAATCTGAAAGATGGTTTGGAAAACCGTTAACAAGCGTTTGTTTCACGTTATTAATTTCTTTAGGGAAAAGCAGACGTGAGGATGAATTCTCATGCGCTCTCATCAGGAAATTTTTAATAACAACTATTTTATATCTGAGAAGACACTGGCTACTAAAATTAAGATGGCAAGTGTTTTTCTGGTAGGCTTTTTATATAATGAAGTAGTGAATCTATTCTTACTGGACTACACAAGAATATCCAAGATAGGAGGTTATTTTTTGGTTAAATTCATGGGTAAATTTGAGGAGAGAATTGTAGTTTTGAGATTATCAATTTCGGTTTTGTTCTGAGCTAAAATAAGAATTTAATCTACGTAGCAGACATATATTTTTGGTTTAGTAACTTTTTAAAATAACATGGACCGAGATTTCCTATACTTGCTCTATCATAGATTATATTAGTGGTAAATATCCAGGTAAAACTCAATGACCAGGACAGATTAAGAATATAATATAAACGGCTCCATGGAATATTAGTGTTTGAGCCTTTCATATTATATTCTTACTCTGTAATATATATATATATATATATATATATATATATATATATATATATATATAGAGAGAGAGAGAGAGAGAGAGAGATAGTGTATCTCCCTCCAAATCCTCTGTAACCACTTTCTTGCTCGTGGCTCCTCGCCTTGCTTGGGGTGAAATGCTTAATATATATATATATTTCTTTTTCTTTTTTTCGTTTCAATCTTTGGAAGTAAAGTCTGATGATCCGCGGTCCTTTAAAAGGGCTGTTGTGAAATAATTTATTATATGAACATTAAAGTGGTCTGTTTTTATTTAAATGTATATATATATATATATATATATATATATATATATATATATATATATATATATTAGAAGAGTGGTTTGAGTCATGATGTTTGTAGCCTTTCTGTAAACGTCGAAATTGAATTCCTTATTGTTTTTGTGTAACATGTTATCTATTTAGTGAAGAGTGTATCTGGTTTCATTTTCAAAATGAATTCTATTGTAGGTTCACCATTGTTAAGTTCGTTGTGAATGTCTGTTAAATTAATATTTTGTGGATATATTAATAGTGAGACGTCTATGAATCTGCCTCAAAACTCTTCCTGTTTTAGATACACAGACGACTGTCGAACAGCAGAACAGACTGTGCCTTATATCCTCGGTCAACACTCTGTCTACAGCAGAAATTAAGGGCAAGATCCTGCGGGAAAGGTTTTATCATAGACAGTCATGCACGGAAAAAGACATGATCGCTCAAACATGTATCGCATATCGCACTTATAGGATCGTAAAATATATATATATATATATATATATATATATATATATATATATATATATATATATATATATATATATATATATATATATATATACATACATACATATATATATGTATATATATATATATACATACATATATATATATATGTATATGTATGTATATATATATATATACATATATATACATACATACATATATATATATGTATATGTATGTATATATATATATATATATATATATATATATATATATATATATATATATATATATATATATATTGCATAATGAGAAGCCACGTATACTTTCTTGATATGTATATAATATGGAGAAAACAACTGAAAAGTTGCAAATTAAAAAAAAATAATTAATTATATAAATATATATGTGGTATTTAAATATATATATGTATGGTATAAAATGACAATTGGAAAAATCTTTTCCAATTGTCATTTTATACCAATATGTCTTGTCCACAGAATTGATCTGGGAATTTAACTATATATATATATATATATATATATATATATATATATATATATATATATTCATTAGTAAATACGTATATAAATATATAGATATTCAAAATTTCGCCAATAAAGTAAATAATATCATACAGTTGAAGAAATGTTGATATTTAATTTGCTAAATATATTTGATCATTTAAAATCAAGTTGAATCTTCCGTGCACTTTTCGAATGTTCATGATGTCTTTTAGGTAAAAAATGTCTTCATCTCATTTTGGATGCATGAAATGACGACAAATGATGCGAAATGAAGATGTTTTTTTTTAAAAACCCGAGAACTTGTCTAATTTAAAAAAATCATCTTGGGGTGGCAAAGATACACTGATTAATTCAGTTAGATGCCAAAATGGCAAATACCTCCCGGGAAATATGAACATGAAATGCAATACACAATAATTTATAATGGCAATTTTTTTCATTATTTAATTTCAGTTAATAATATACGGGTACATAATTTGTGGTGGCATGCTAACTCATTATATAACTTAAAATATGCGTTGTACACTTTATATACTATTATGTAAATCATTGTGTAGGTGAGTGAGTGTGTGAGTGAGTGAGAGATGGAAATAGAGTGATGGGGAAGTGGCTGAATGATTCGAACGTTCGCTTCCTGACCATGAGAATCGGGTGCGAATCTTACCACTGGCGATTTGACGTGATGTTATCGGTCTCGGGAAGGCGATCCGACCATACAACGGGTTGGGACAAGCCTTTTGAATGTCATTAGATAGACGGAATTCCTTGGGAGCTGTCGATGACTGAGTATTTGAGCGTGCTGATCTTGTTCAGTCTGTTGATCCCGCTAGATAATGTGTTCTCTCGAAGAAACTTTAACTAAGCTCTGCACATCATACTGCCGGTGGTTTCTGTGAGTGTTGCCTGACCACTAATAGACGAGAATTCACGGATTCAAGTGGCCAGCCATTATGTCAGTCTATCTGTCTATCTGTCCGTCTGCATGTATGTATGGGCACGCGGGCCAGTGTTTAGAACGTTCGCTTTTCGACATTGAGACTTTGATAGAAAGGTGACATGTTGATGTTAGCGTGTGAGGAAGTGAACCAAGCACGGGACACTATTGCGAAGAGCTTGAAACTCATATAATGAGTTGAATCGAGGCTTGTGAGTGAAGATTGGCCGGACGAAACTGTACGTAAGACGAAGATACTTGTGCTAACATTAAACATGATCGTGGATTTAAGTGTAATGACTTTGTTCAAAAACTCTTGATCATCACAGCTAATTCTCTTTCTCCCAGAATCTTACATTAAGGTGCGAGAGAGTATAATTCAAAGGTGGGCTTTGTCGGTGTTTAAAGTGCACAAAATATCCTAGGATTGGCAAGTCACACTAGCAAAGAAAGATACTTGGAAAACGTTAGGAGACAGCCATAATGAATACATGAAGAGATAGATAGATAGACCAACATATAGTTAGGGCATTAATATATATATATATATATATATATGCATATATATGCATATGCAAGTATAGGATTGATGTATACGGAATAAATTCCAATCACCAAAAAATACTATTCTTAAATGAGTGCGCAATATAAAGTAGGACAAATATAATTTATTCGAAATTTATAACATAACTAAATTATAAAATCACTACAAAAATTGCTATTTTGTTTCAATACTTCTAGTGTCTTATCAAGTGATGGTGCTGAACGTAGAATAAAGGGTTTTAAATGGTTCAAATCAATCAAAGACTCCTTGCTAGGGTAAACGCTCTCATGCTTCAATGACCAATGAAAATACAAGTATATGAGAATTCAAAAAACTTGACAAAGAATTTTGGTTATAAAAATTAATGCTTTAATGTTAGGGTTAGACTAAAATAGAAATCATTCTAACTAATTAATATTAAATTTTACTATAAAATTGAAAATTAAAAATTAAAAATTACCAAATTATATTTTAAATTTAATCTATATTAAGTTTAAAAAATTATAAAATTATTTAAAGAAACCGAGGAAAAAATACATGTTTTGGTATTTATTTTGTTTTTATTGAAAGGCCAAAAATTCAGTTCGAATAAACATTAAAATCTAATGTTGTTCTGAGCTTCGTTACAACTGAGATACATTTGAAGTGATGAGATGCGTAGGGGAGGGTGAAATCTTGAAACGAAATACATACATAATCAGATTATAATACAAAAAACGTAGACATATTTAGATATATAAACAGGTAAAACTTCCAGAAGTTAGCGGTCTGGCGTGCGGCACATTTGGAAAGCCTTGTGAGTGAAATTGGGTAGACGGAACTCTTGGGTGCCGTCGACGCTGTGCTAGCATAAATTCACAATTCATCCTGTCCGAGGGTTTGAGTGTGCTGGCGTTGTTCAGATTGTTGATCACGCTAGATAACAGGCTCTCTCCCATAAATTGTAACTAAGGTCTGCTCAGTAGAGTTGCATTAAAAACCACAGCTTGGCTCTGTGGGTGTTGAGCAAACACAAATGTGCCTGATCGAGCGTTTGCAATAGGGATAAGTAAGCCGCCCTAGTAGACGGGTATCCTCGAGTACGAGTGACCAGCTATTATTATTACATATGGATAAATTGTCATCTAAATTAAGCAAAAATGAAAATAATATGAATATCTCATTTAGATACATTTACACACAAATATCTTGAAATATAAAAAAAGAGCAAAATTATTCAATAAAATCGCCATTTGTTCAACCCCGGCCTCCGGCCATATGGTAAATCACATTCAAGTCTTCTGGCCTATCTCCTTCCGTAGATTGATGAATGCTGCCATAATCCTTGCCTTTGGTTGATCTTTGGTGTTGTAAGTTTTGTTGGTCTGTCGATCAACTCTACCAAACCCATAATAATCGTTTGCAGTCAGGGGAGTGAGGTGGTCAGATATATGGAGCAGAAATTGTCTTACAGCCATGTTTGGGTTCTTCTGCATGTAGCATGGTTGTGTTGTCAGAAACAGTGTCTTTCAACAGCCACCCTGTTGAACCAGGGTATCACTACTTCCTCAAGGCAATTGATGTAGGCCTCTGTATTGAGCTTATGGCACTAACATTAGGGAGTTCTTTTCTTATCAGGACGATCAGAGTAACTTTACCGAGCTGATGTACCTTCGTAATCACTATTAGACTCATCCAACTCTTTCTGAATCCTCTGCACACTTCTCAGATTGATACCCAAACACTCTGACAAGTTCGTATTGGAGCTTACTGTGCGAATGTCAAGCAGGACAGTATGGTGATTCCAGATTTTGTGTCATGGTGCTCTTTTTTATCAACGACAATCCCCAACACACCCATACTATACTGTGCAGTTGACAAAATCAAAAACAAAAAAACGGGGACGCGCTAAATTATAAGTATTAAATGGCGACAATTTACCCATCGCTACCATCGAATATTTTTCGTGTATTCCAATCAAATGATTTTCTACAATCAAATAAGTCAAGAAAATCACTCCAACAGTAAAAATGATTTTATTTAGCAATTACTTTCCAACACTTTATGACATTGTACTTGGGAAATAAAAGTGATCTTTCTTGCCTCATTTGATTGTTAAAATCAACAACAATCGTGAACTTCTGTTGTCCTGGACTCTTTTCTTTTATCCTTATCTCCCCACTTTTCTCATTCTTTTCCACTACGTATAATTCTTTGCATCCTAGTGGCATCACCAGGTTTCTTGGGTTCCATATATATATATATATATATATATATATAAGTGAACATTGAAGTCAACACTTAGAGGCGACAGACTGTTTCATGCTAGAAGCAATCGACAGGTATATATATATATATATATATATATATATATATATATATATATATATATATATATA
The DNA here is from genome assembly GCA_964036315.1 of Acanthosepion esculentum. Classification (NCBI taxonomy): domain Eukaryota; kingdom Metazoa; phylum Mollusca; class Cephalopoda; order Sepiida; family Sepiidae; genus Acanthosepion; species Acanthosepion esculentum. The sequence goes on from OZ038476.1 coordinate 7,959,205, forward strand.
TATATATATATATATACGTTGATTATTATTGGCAAACAGTATTTATTTAACGATTTAAAAAAAAATTAAACCTAATCTCTGTTATTATTATAAAGGTTTTCATTCTACACCATAGATCGAATATTACATATAAAAATTAATTTCAAACAAATTACTGATTCTGCTCTTGGATTCACTAAGAGTGTTCCATATTAAGTAACACGAAAATATTTCTTCCAAAGTTTATGCAAAGAATTAAATAACACGAACATTTCGTTAGAAATAAATAAATGTTTTGTAATGTTGTCCGTGAAATACTGTAATATTATGTGATAGTACTCCTATATGGCAGTGAATCCTCACAGATTAACAAGAGACTTGAGCGTTCAGGAATATGGGAGAGAAATGGGAGAACAGAAGGATGCTGAGAATATCATGAAATGAACATATGGGTAAAGCTAAACTGCTTTTTTTTTAGTCATGTTAGAGAAACATTTTGACTTCCATCAGCATGCTAACCTCCAGGACAGTTACTCTTTGCGCCTTCCCTGTCTAATTTCTCAGTCTGATATGAACTGGAACAATTATATTGAACCAACTACTGTTAAGAGATGTACTTCAGTGAAGAGCTCATTGTTTTACCTGAATATGTATTGTACCATTTGAAGTCCAACAGCCATCCTTGCATTAATTATTATTCTCTCATCTGATCTGAATCTTCTGTTATGTATCTTGATATCATAGACAAAATCCTATGATAAAACCTACAATTATTATCGATCCCGTAATTAGATCATGGCTATATCATTTTTCCCGCCGTAATATACATTCCCTGTTAAATTCCTACCATCCTCTTCGTGGCAATTGCTCTGATGCACTTACCTCCTTCCCACGTCGACTTCAACAGTTTTACCGCTGAGTCTGTTTGCTGTAAACGTAGTTCATTATAGTTTCATCTGTCGCACTTGACACTTTGAACTCTCTACTGCCTTTTTCTTTTTCTGTCAACTAAAATCTACAAACATTTAAATGCAACGGCAATCGCCATATTCGTGTATCTTGTTTATTTTATTAATCATTCTCCTCAGTAAGGTTTTCGCAGTTTCATACACTTTCTTTGCCTGTACCCTCTATAACTTCTTGCGTTTTATTGGCTTTCTCATATTGCCTTCGGTAAAATGTATATCTTTTCAATGCCCTTAATACAGGGCTTCTTTCAGATTATTTCGAGAGAAGTCAGATCAAATATCAGCCAATAAATATTTCGTGCTATAATTCGCTTATCATATGTGTGTATGCCTCTGTATGTGCGTCTTCCTGCTTCGGCAATGGTTAAATATATATACATATGTGACTCTTCATTTTATTTTAGGACATATATCTATAGATATGATGACAGAAAGCCTTCTAGAAACTCTACAGAACCATAAACGTGGCAAACTAATAGACAAAATTTATAAAAACTTCTTACATGAAAAAAAAACAAAATATGCATCACTAAACCATTACTGTCACAAAGAAATTTTACAATCTAAATATCATTGCTGGCTTCAAATAAACTCAAGATGTTTGACAAGACGTAAAAAACGATCGCTCATCAATCTGTTTATAGAATTTGTTTTTCTTCTAATGCGAATACATCAGGAATTTATTAATTCTAGTGGGACATTATAAAAGCGAAGTAATTATTGTCAGACAAATATCTACAGTTACAAATTCTGTTGCTAACTGTTTAATCTTATGTCTAAAATTGACTAAAAAAATTATTTCATGATCATTCCAAATAAACGCTTGAATCATAGTGGCATTATCGTCTAGCTTGGAGTAAAATGATAAAAAAAATTATATTTTGAAAAAGTATATGTTATTTTTCCAGCAGAAACTTTAAATATAAACAGAGTCCCCAATGACAGGAAAATAATATTATTTCAGTACAAAGGTGTTGCCTAAATTGCATACACTTAACTGGAAAATTGGAAATGTCACTGCTTCATAGATGTGGTCAGACATTTCGTTTTATGAGGAGATTGAACGAAGGCCTGGAAAAATCAGCTGCTGATACTGCCCGTATGATACCAGAGTCATTTTATATGTTAATAAGCACAGAAAAAAAAAGAAATATAAAAGTCAATTTCCAGAACATTAGTTTAAATACAACAAATGTGATGGGCGAATTATGCAAAATAGGAAAAGACAAATTAATCCTTATAATTTTTCTTTTTAAAGTGACTTTCATTTCCGTATTATGTTTAATCTTCTTTGTATCTGGAATATGTTTCCTTTTTTCCAATTTTGAATTTTCAATCTTTATTGGGTGAAACTGATATCAACAACTTATCATATCTTATTTTCTTCCCTTTTCCTTTGTATCTGTAAGATTTAGATGTACGCCCCTCCGTCTTTTTCCTTTCTTTTCCTATTCCTTTGTATCTGTATAATTTGCATATACTCATCCACCCTTTTTTCCCCTTCTTTTTATAGTACGGATGTCTTCTCATGCTTTCTGATGTCTTTCTCTTCTTTCTACTTTCTTTTTATTGATTTCTTATCTTCTTTCATTTTTTACTTTGATTTGCTTTCTTCTCTCTTTTTTATGGAATGAATATTTTTTTTATATATTTGTTACTTTGTTTTCCATGGAAAATCCTTCAAAAATGTAAAAAGAAGTGATGTTTCATGAATTATATTCTTAAATAAAATCGTTTATTATGACCATCGTTAACCACCTGACGAGACATCTTTTGACATCGAAATAAATATGCATTTGCCGATGTAACTTGCTTGTTCCAATATGAATGTGTATAATAAATATCTGGTGCTCCATCTTGTATTGAGACCTTTTTGCAAATAATGTTACTAACATTTGAAACTATATTCTTTTCGTTCTTTAATATTGGAAATTTTTAATTTTTAATTTTATAGTATAATTTAATATTTATTAGTCAGAATGAATTCTATTTTAGTCTAACCCTAACATTGAAACATTACATAATTATTATAACCAAAGTTCGTTGTCAAGTTTTTGGAATTCTCACATACTTGTATTTTGATTGGTCATTCCAGCTTATGTAACAGCGTTTCCCCTAGCGAGGTGTGTTTGATTGATTTGAACCTTTTGAAACCGTTTGTTTTACATTCAACATAACCACTTCATAAGACAACAGAGGTGTTGAAGCAAAATGGCTATTTTTGTAGTGATTTTATAAAATATTTATGTTATAATTTCCGAATAAATATATATATTGGTTTTACAATTAAATATACTCGTGTATTTTTCCAGCGGAGAATGTTTGATTACATATTGCATATAAATATATATCTGCGTGTACAAACAGAAGTGATTTGGTGTACCTGTGCGTATATATTTTTTGTACGACTGTATTTGTGTTTATTTTGTTGTACGTTTGTGTCTTTGCTGGTACCTGTGTTTGCGTATTTCTAAGTTTGCGTTACTCTGTTAGTATAAATCAATTTATATGGGAATATAGGTCAATGGTTTTAACGTAAGTGACTCAATATCATATATGGCGATTTCTAAAGGAGGCGACACTTCATGATATCAATCGGGAGATTTTTCAATGTGCTGAAACATTTGGAAGTCGGGAAAGTATTCTAGTTGAACTAAGATTTGGATAAACGAAATCCCTCGGATGCCCTTAGTTATTATGCTAGCACGGGTACATTGTAACCAAGTTTTTGAGCCTACGTTTTTGTTCAGTTACTGATATCGGCAGCTTAGACGTTATCTCCCAGCGATAGTTTCAGTATAATCACGTGATTATGTGGTTGTCAAAGAAAACCAATATCCACTTGCAAACGAGCAGCCACCCATTTTTATTATGCTATAATTTTTTAAATGTCGTAGAGAGGTGAGTTCCATAAACAAATCGGAGTTGATTAGAGCCTCTAGTAATTTGCCAAATGGAGGTAGAATACTAATAGGTCGATAGTTCGAAGGATCAGATGATTCTCCAGAATCCTTAAAAACCGGAATTGCAGAATACTTCCAACAAAAGGGAAAGATAGAAGAAGCAATGCATCTACTGTAGAACTTGGTGGTAATAAGTGTCACTGTAGGAACACATCTTTTAAGAACAATTACAGGGTTACAATCAAGTCTATATACCATTTATCATCTCTCTCATCGACCTTGGAAATATTTATTTCTCCCTCATTGTAACATATAGGTTTTTGTAAAATTTTTAGTGAATATGCTTCTATTTTGGATCTATTTGTAGATGTATACGTGTGTGTATTAATGTATGTTTGGCATCGTCATATTTTATTGCCTTTGTCTGCATCTTAATTTTGAGCTTCCTTTGTATGTTTCACTTCAGCTGTGTGGATATATTTGCTGTCTTAATTTTTTCCCTTGCATTCACACTTTAGACAATTGTCTATTTAAACTTTTCTACTTCTACAAAATTTGTGACAGACATTTATGTCACCTTACATCGAAATTAAGATAATCGACCAAAATAAAATATTCCAGGAAGGTGAAAGCTAAACTGTGTTTATTTACGACCCTCTTGCACAATAAATATTTATTCTATATATAACACTAGCGGTTTGGAGTGAGAAATCAGAGTGGCGGGTCCGAATTCCAGTCGGGTCCTTTACGTGCACTTAAGCGTAAGTACACTTTGGAAATGTATGAATTCGTTTCAATCTTCAGAGATATAAGCAGTAGGACTTATATTTGTAAAGTCCACTATTTTCAAAACATCATTTACTCTACAATCCAATATATATTTTGGTTTTAAATAGACGAAAAGGGTTGATAATCTAAAAAATGAAATCAATCAATCTATTATATACATAATAATAACTAATTATTATATACAAATCATTCTTTATGTCCAAAACCTTATATTAATTTTAACTTTTTATGTTCAGTTAGTACTACAACGACGATTGCTTAGACTGGAACGACTTTTCTTTTTCTCGTTACAATTTAAATATACGCTACATTCGGATATCGAATAATTTTATGAATTAACATGCATGTAAAATATACATTGATACTAATGCAATCTTGATTCTTGTGAGTAAAAGCCTTATATTAGATTTGGTAAGTTACTTTAAAATTAAACAATGTACTTCTTCAAATAGCCTCAAGTTTTTTATTTCCTCGCTCGACACTTGGTGATAACCGATTAATATCAAATGACTGTAATAAACTACATTATTTCATGCATTAACAACATCTATATTTACAAAATGCACTAAAAAAATCAGTAAACAAACTAATTGATTTTAAATATCTATACAAGAAAATCATACATATATTTTTATATTTTTATCTTAGTCCATAAACACCCTGTCACATTATTAGGCACTTGAGATTTTACCGGCATTAAAATTGAACACGTCTTGAACTTTGAACTTCCATAGTCAAGGTGAAATAAATTCGATCTTGAGTGACGTAAATAAACGTCAAGGATTTGCATAAAATATACTAAATTTTGAAAATCTAATAGTCATATTTCTAGGTTGAATATTTAAGATCGTTTATAAGGATGTTGTGAAGAACCAAATGATCCATAATTTCAGATCTTGTAAAAGTTAAAAGATCATAACGCTACAAAAATGAAAGGACAGGCCTGGTATCTCGGAATTATACAGAAGTTCATTGGAGATCCAGTGTAATTTTGATTATACAGGTTAAGGAATTTGTATCGCTGATCTGTGTCTCGTATCAAGGGAGAGACAAAAATAAATCTGTGCTTAGCTATGAAATTATTACGCATTGTAGCAGCAAGGAAGTAACCAATATTGGGTCCTAAATCAATTGGCAACACTTTGGAGAGTGATCACTAGATCACCATTACAAAAAATAATGAAAAAATGATTAAATGGACACCAGTATATAGGCAGACCAATTTCTTTCACTGTTCTTTTCACTAAACAACACCATGCTACCCTCGATGGGCTAACCGGATGGACTGAAGTCTGTGTAGCGACTAACGGAAACAGCCCTGTCAACCTGAGACGTCAAAACAGCGTGTTTTTATATTTTGTCGATGTTATTACAATGTGAAAAAGTAGGAAAGACAGCGTGTTACATTTGGTCAAGAATGGTAACTCGGACATAGACTGAACAGGTAGTGCCATTGTTCAATAAGAAGCCAGGCGTATTCAGAAATATCATTTTAGGAACATTTCTGGTGCATTACATTCGGCGAAGAAGAAGAGAATATACTGAACGGAGTGTTTTTTTTAATTCACTGGTTTGCTCATGTGGCTTTCTTGCTTGTACGAGCTTTAGCCTGTTGGGAACATGAGGATCATTATGAAAAGGAACATATATATTTACCAGCATAATTCTGCAATGCATTTTCCATGCCGTACAATATGTTTTCCATAAAGAAATACATCTGCTGAAAAGGAAGTCAAAGAATGAACGACTATCAAGATTCGTTTCAAAACATTTCACATTAAGTTCATATAATTAATTTCCTTCCGATAGAAATGCACTGTTTTCAATAAAATTAAAATATTTAGCATTGTAAATTAGCACACATTTTAGTGATATATGTTTTATTTAAAATGTTTCTCGGAATTTCAGTAACTTGGTTACTGTTAAAATTTGATAAAATTTGGTAAATTTCGTTAAAATCCGTTAAAATTCGAAAACTATTACAACATTGTAAAAGTGGCATGTAAGTGAATATAATTTATATGACATATCTTAAAAGAGAAATGATTCTAGCAAACTCTTTATGAAGCAGATTTTTCCCGCAGTAGGTTGCCATTTCTTTCTGCGGTAGACCAGTTGGCATCCAATAAATTAGAACTCAGTCTCTTCTGCTATTTACCCATGACTGCGGGGAGAAAAAGAGGAATCATAGTTTTCCCATATGTGAATGTAATGGATTCGACTGGGATTCGAACTCAAATTTTCGATTCCTCAATCCGAGCCATTATCCATTATTCCAACTGGCCTACTTAATTTAATAGCAGTAAAATACGGCCAAAAATGATAGAACATATAACACTCGAAATAAAGAAGAAGGTCTGCCCGGGGAGAAGGCTTAACAAAAATGTAATCTGCAAGCCTGTATAACCTTGGGAACTAAAGTTTTATATCGGTGCCTCAGAAAGAGAGTGGAAAAGGAGATATTATAAGCACAGGTTAAACTTGAGAGATAATAAGTTCCGAAACGATACGAGTCTCTTGACGTACTATTAGCAGAGGAAGAAGAAGGGTAGGTCAGATCCTATTGTTGAATGAGAGATCTGGAGTACCGAACACGAGTTCGCCATTGAGGGTAGCAGATGTAACATGTGCAAAATTGAAAAACTGGAGATTTTGCACGGTATGGGTGATAATCAAAAGCTAAATAAGAGAAAACAACTCATGTCCATCTGAAGTGATAGAAATAAATTGATAATAAATAACGTTCAGGAGGGATTAATTTAAATCTACCAACAACCTGCCTTTATTTGTTGACGATCCATCCGGGTCCACCGAAGAGAGCAAGCGCTGAATGATAATGTTACAACTCTATTGGTAATGACCTTTTATCAACCCATCTCTGCTCGCTCCCCCGCTGCACAGTATGTACCACAACCGACATAAAAAGCACCTTAATATAGAATTGTGTATATTTCCCTTAAATCAACTGAAGATTGTAAAACAACTGTATAACAAACTGGGAGCCCACGTGCATTCGGGAATGGAAGCAATAACTGACTACCGTTTGTTTTTGTTTTATATGTCTCATATATATATATATATATATATATATATATATATATATATATATATATATATATATATATATATATATATATATAGGTGTATATATATATATAGGTGTGTTTTATATGACTCATATATATATATATATATATATAGGTGTGTGTATGTGTTTTTTTGTGTGTGTCTGTGTATTTTGGCTACAGTTATATAAAAAGGAGAGAAAATGAGGACTGAGAAGGACATATATTGACGGATTATAGGTTATTATTATGATTGTTATTATTATTATTTTATTTTTTTTATATCTGGTGTATACCCAGTTCTTTGCTAGTCCCAACTAGAGACCTAAGGTCAGAAATAGTATCATGACACTTTCCGCTGAGTATTTTATGAAAAAATACAACCCTGTGATTACAAGCATTTTACATAGATAAGGCGCTTTTTTTAAGGTATGAGTTGTACTTGCGAGTACAATTTGTTGTATGTCTTTAAGGTTTAGTCTAACAGGGATTCCTTAAATGAGTCTAATGGAACCTTTTCCCATCAATCAGAGGGCTCCATGTACAACTGAAATTGTTAATGTCTGCACGTGCAATATTTTTGAGATTTTGATTTCAGTGTCTTTGTAATCTGGTAGTTTATGAAGATCTTCAATCTGCAGGGCTGCCAGGTCAATAAGAAAGCACGTTGAGTTCTTGTGGTCTTTAATCGCATTGTCTGGCCAATTAACTTTGATTGTTCTGTCTTTGCGCATTGTAAAATCCCATACAATTTTTAAAGGTCCTATTTTCATAACCGGGTCTCGGTAGTCCTCATGCCAATTTCTTTCAGTTCCTTTTCCGTAAAATTTGCAGATTTTCTAATACAGATATTAGTACTTTCTATTATGTCGCTTTTTTATTCAGTGGGTGCCAATACCGGGCAACCTGGTACAAAGATGGTCAATAGTCTGGATATTTACCACATAATTTGCATTTTGGGCTAGCACAATTTTTCAGTATCTGCTTTTGGTAATTTTTAGTTAGCAATCATTGGTCCTGTGCACCAAGAATATACCCTTCTTTTTCATCTTTTAACCCTACACTATGTCGCCACTAATGAATAGTGGCGACATAGTGCTGTTTGTCTACATCAGCTTATTTGTTACGGGGAGAATATTGACCATGATGAAGCTTATCTTGCCATTGTTCCTGTGTTGTGTCCAGTGTATTTGCCTTTTTATATGTTTTGCAGCTAAATAGGTGAATTTCCTTTTGTTTTACTTGCATTTCTTTACGCGCTTAAAATTGCATTTTGAACTTTTTGGCTTCCTTTATGACAGAATAATGTTTCTTAATTCTTTCATATTCTTTTACACAGATCATCATCCAACTTCTGTAGTTTCCAAATATCTTTGAAGACCGATTTTTACAGTTTTGTAAGTCAGTTATAATACTCAGCTTCCTTAGGATATGGACACCTACAGACGATCAACAAAAACTTTGACATGATGCACGCGATGACAATTATTATTATTATTATTATTATTATTATTATTATTATTATTATTATTATTTTTATTTTTATTATTATTATTATTATTATTATTATTATTATTATTATTATTATTATTATTTCCTTTAATTTCTGGCGTTTACACATTTCTTTCCGGGTCCCGCCCAGAGACCTAAGGTTAGAAATGGCATCATGACACTTTGCACTGACAAAAAACAAAACAAAAAAAAACAAAAACAAAAAACAAACATATTTTAAATAGATAAAGCCCTTCGTAAAGTGTGGGCTGTACTTTTGAGAACAATTTTCTGTATTTCTTTGAGGCATGGGATTTCATGAATCCCTTCAATTAGTCTACTGGAATCATTTACAAATAATCCTAGGGCTCCAACTACAACAGGGATTGTTGATGTTCCCATGTGCCACATTTTTGAGGTTTCTATTTCAAGGTCCTTGTATTTTGACAGCTTTTTGAATATCTTCAAAGATACATTGCAATCTGCAGGGACTGTCATATCAATAAGGAGGCACTTTTTTTGTTTCTGGTCATTAATGACAATGTCTGGGCGGTTGGCTTTGATTGTTCTGTCTGTGTGTATTGTGCAGTCCCATAAAATTGCAACAGGTCCTATCCCCGTAACCGGGTCTGGGTTATTATTATTATTATTATTATTATTATTATTATTATTATTATTATTATTATTATTGTCGTTGTTATTGTTGCTGTTGTTATGAAAATGTCAGAATTAATGTCTTCTGTCGATCTTTCTGTTTGTGAGAAAATTCACTAAGGTTAAATTTGATACTATTTTTTTTTCTCATTTCTTGGTTATATTTACGGATACTCATGGACCGTATAGCCTAACAATAAAAAACAATGAAACATTCTGCGTTTATTCTATTTCTAAATCACTCGGAATATAAACAAAAAATATATATCATCTCGAGCGGTACGACATTTCACTTGACGAAAGCGAGTATAATAATTGGAAAACACTAAAAGAGAAGAAGAAGATTGAATACAATCGTGGAAGGATTGAAAATGAATGAAAAATTAATATTTTTTTCCTAGGAGGAACCAAAGTTTTATACATCTCTAACAAAAAGATTTGCCCAGCCATCGTTGCCTCGTGAAGACAAATATGTTTTTTTTTTCTCAAGTGGGAATACTTTCATCGAGTCCCCTTCGTTCTTAGATCACATATACAATTTTATCAGCTGTTCATCTGACAAATCCAATTATAACTACAGCTAAAAGTATTCTCTAGAAATGAATAATTGCGAAATAATTTATGCAGTCTTCAAAATCTGTAATATTATTTAAGCCAACACATTTGATCTCAAACCAACCAAACCCAAACAACTTTTACATATGTACAATCAATTCTGCATTATGATCTTTATGTCTGCAATTCCTTTCGAAGACTTAATCTACTTTTTTTCAAAAGTTAAGTAATTTTTTTATCTTTTACTTTTTGTAAATTTAAAAAATAATTATTTTAGGGAATTTCGCACGTTCAGGTTCTATTTAATGCAGAAAGAGTTCAATGCATGGACGTATACTCTTCTCTGGTATTTCTCAGAAGTAGTGACATGCCATTAATTGGTTTTGGGTAATCTATTCAAAATCGCAAAGAAATAGAGAAAGATGCTTTTAAAATGTTTAAGCAATGTATTAAGGAGCAGGAAAAGCTCGTTTAAAAGCAAAAGTACGAAAGAGTTACTTAATATTAATCGTCTTAAATGGCAGTGCATATTGAACAGGATCTATAAAGATAGAGAGGGCACTTGAGGCAACAGAAATATAACTCTACAGTAGGATGTTGAGAATGACCTGGATTAAACAGATGAAGAGGATGTTTTAAGGAAAGTGAAAACCAAAAGGACGCTTATATTTAGAATATGAAAAAGTCAATTTATATTTCTAGGACACATGATCGGGAAAGTGGGCCTGATGATTCTGATTGTGGTTTGTTTGTTTCGTTTGTTTTGTTTTACGGCACATCAACCTCAATGGGTCATTTAATGCCGACAACTTTTTTTTTCTTCTTTTTTTTTCTTGGTAATATTTTTTTTTTGCCAAAAATCTGTTTCTGCTAATATCTTTCCTCAAAAATGTATAACTGGTAATATTATTTTTCAAAAACGTATAGCCGGCAACACTATTCTTTCAAAAAAAAAAAAAAGAAGCAAAACGTATAGCTGGTAATAATCTTTTCAAAGAATGTACAGCTGGCAAGATTACATTTTCAAAAACGTATTATCAGTGGCCTTGCTGTTGGACATTGTTTATCGTCATACCCAGGACGCGGATGTAGTTTATCGTCATACCCAGGACGCGGATGTAGTTTATCGTCATACCCAGGACGTGGATGTAGTTTATCGTTATACACAGGACGGGGATGTAGTTTATCGTCTTAACCAGGACGCGGATGTAGTTTATTGTCATACCCAGGACGCGGATGTAGTTTATCGTCATACCCAGGACGCGGATGTAGTTTATCGTCATACACAGGAAGAGGTGAATCTGATACTCTCAAGAAAGCAGCGAATAATTTAACGAGCTTGTGTAAATTGTATTTGTGTAAATATTGTGGAAGATGTGATTGGGAAAGGTAACAAAATCAGAATCCGTACGAAGAAATAGAACGGATGGGAAGTTGTGTTGATCCATGATCGTGCACATCCTTGAGAACTATCCTTTATGACAAAACATAGATTTATCCATTTATTTTAGCCTAATTCTTTACAGTCTATATTTAGCTTCCTGTGAATTCTCATTTGTTCTATCGTTAATATTGCTATTGAAAGGGAATATATCTTAAACTGTAGTCAAGAGTAAGGATTAAGGGCAATGTAATAAGACAGCTGATGTGGATCCCGAATGAGGATTTAGCTGAGTACTGAAAAGTGTAATGAGCGTATCTTACTTTTGAGCCACCGTTGTTAGATTACAATTCTTTGAACATCGAATGAGGATCAATTCGTCTTGTAAGTTGCTTGTTAAGCCTCATATACTTGGCAACCGTATTAGAACACTTCAAACCATGTACTGGGAGCAACCCAGCAGAATATGAATAGAAAATTAAGTCACGAAATGAACACAAATAGAAAGAGGGTATAAGACAAGGATATGCTTGCCACCAGACCTAATCAGCCTTTATAGTGAAGTTAAAATAAGAGAATTAGAATTCTTACCAAGACTCATTGTTGGCAGTCAAATTGTTAACAAAATTAGATATTACACATTATGACATGGACAAAGTCCGAAAATTATTTTAAGACATTTTTTTATGTTTATACATTCTTTTTATCGAGACAAATATTTAAGTAAATGCTCTGTTTATAATAAACAGTATTAACATTTTACGGCCTAAATGTCGGAGAAATTTTCTTAGAAAATATACGTCCTCCGACAGGAATCGAACCTATATCCTATACGGAACCGTCATATAGCCTGACGTGCTTTTACCGATTGAGCCACATTTTACATTTGGATATGCATCGAGCAGATATGAATGAACGAGTGAAAATCATGGAGAATTTTAGTTTAAAAACAGTAAAATTGATCTTGCTAACCGAAACGCTCCTCTGTGACTCAATCAGTAAAAGCATGTCAGGCTATATGATGGTTCCGTATAGGATACAGGTTCGATTCCTGTCGGAGGACGCATATTTTATATGAAAATTTTTCGGATATTCAGGCCGGTAAATGTTGTTAATACTGTTTATTATAAACAGAGCATTTACGTAAATATGTGTATCTATAAAAAGAACGTATAAACATAAAAACATGTCTTAACATTAGATTATGTACATGAGACAGACTTGATAGTAGACATAGGAAAGCAATTACAGGAACTGCTGCAACATGGAGCCAGGAAAGCAAGAAAAAAGTAGTAAATGTCAATTGTACGACGAAACAATCTATATTTGTCAGCAAAAGGAAAATCCCAACATGCGAATTACAAATTGGTGATACCAAAATCAAGCAAGTATAATAAGAATCTAAATATCTAATATGTGTTTTAACGAAGATCTAACACCGAAATTCGAAGGTGCATTGAGATAGTGAAAGATGTCTTTCAAATACTAAGCAATGTATTAAAACAGGAATATTTTCTCAGAAATAAAGAGAGGATGCCTGAAACTTTATGTAATATCAGACCTCTTATATGGTATTGAATGCTGACAAATCTCATCACAGATAAAGAAGAAACTTCGGACAATATAAACGTAGTTCTACAGAAGAATGTTGAGGATACTCTGTAAGCAACGACAAAGTTTTAGATAAAAAGAAAACAAAAAAAAAGTTACTTATAATTGACACCAAAAGGAGAAATTGAATATATTTATGAAAAATAATGAGGAAAGAGGAATCAGAAATATTGATACTTATGGAACATCATAGCGTCATGAGGGATAGAGGAAGGCAGCTCCTAAACTACCTAACAACTTTGCGTAGATAGTTAGCAGAACAGGATGAGATGTAGCAAAAAAGCAACTTTATTAAGAGCTGCAAAAGACTGTAATTTGTTGAGACATGATTGTGAACGTTCTGAAGGGACACGGCATTTAGAAGAAGAAGAATGTTTACTAAACTTTTTTGAGAGATCGTTATTATTGAGTATCTTTATGGTAGTGATTATCAGGCTAGCTAACGAATAATTATTAATTAGTTGTGTTTTTAATTCTCACTGGAAGCTGCTTGTTTTTTTTTGTCTTAGCAACATATTGTATATAGTTTTATGACTTGCCACTTAATTATTACGTATTTATATGTTGAGACAGTTCTTGATTTTATAAAATTATTGTTCGCATCAGACATTTCTCTAGATCATAAGTGTACATATCTCGGTTTGTTATTTTCTTATACGTTCGTCGACTTCAGCAGAAATGAAGTCTGAACAATGTAAGAACAACAGTCTACTATTCCTTCTTTTCTCATCTTTATTCGTGTTCTGTTTAATACCAGATACGTACCACCAGCATCTGTTTCTCAGATTATTTCCAGTTTGCAGACAAATTAATAATATTTCTAGTGCTTCCCAATACGCTATAATTTCAATCTCTCATTCGCAGAGAACAGCTGATGCTAAACATTGGATTATACGGAATTTCATACTTTTATCTTGCAATTTACACTTGTAACGACAACCTTCCTTACTGTCTGATATCCTTTGGTATTTTTTGTCACTAAGAGTAGATAAGTTCGTCCAGTTCACAATCCTCCCTGATCTTTTGAAAGGGAGTAAAAAGGTTATCCCTTAGTATCTGTCTATATTTCTGAGATGAGGTATTATGTACACTATTTACATTATTCGGATTTTTGTCCTCATTTTTGTCGCCATATTTATTACAAAGTTTAGGCCCTTCAGTATCTGTCTATATTTCTGAGACGAGGTATTATGTACACTATTTACATTATTCGGATTTTTGTCCTCATTTTTGTCGCCATATTTATTACAAAGTTTAGGCCCTTCAGTATCTGTCTATATTTCTGAGACGAGGTATTATGTACACTATTTACATTATTCGGATTTTTGTCCTCATTTTTGTCGCCATATTTATTACAAAGTTTAGGCCCTTCAGTATCTGTCTATATTTCTGAGATGAGGTATTATGTACACTATTTACATTATTCGGACTATTGTCCCCATCTTTGTCGCCATATTTATCACAACGTTTCTGCCGTTATACGTTCCGTCCTTCTTCAGTGTGTTGGTATGACGAACTGAACCATTTATTTCGCTCACTGGGGTAGACTGTTCTAGTGCCATGTGACATGTCAAGGACACATGGCACAGTGGATAAAGGCTTTCGTTATATTCAGTGACAGGACCCAAAGAGTTTGAGTTCAATACCCAGTTTAGGCACTGGAGAACTCTCAAAGGGAAAGTAACAGGAGATAACTGATAACAGGCATCAATTAACATGCTAGAAGAGTCAACCCCAGTGAGCGAAATAAAGGGTTCAGTTCGACATTCCAATCACCTGAAAAACGCCGGGGTGTACAATGCCCGAACGTTGTAATAAATAAATCAGAAGCTATTAAAAACAATTTTGTCAGTTTCGCAATTCATCTATCACGAATTACGCCGATCCAAGAACAGGTAGCATTTCCACATGCGACGAAAATGATAGTTCAGCACACTGTGAGGAATAAGGTCAAAGAAATGATTGATAGATTATTAGTTTCTGGAGGAGAGTTAATAAATTGTGCTATGCAACGTATTCCTCAAGAAAACTTCTTTTATAAAAATCATTGTGATTGAATCGTCGTTCGGAATTATTAATCGGAGAGCTCTGTTACAATTCCCTTTGGGTTCTTTATATTACTTACGAACAAATACTCTTGGGAAGGGTAGGAATCCTTCTCTTCGCCCCCAAGCTATGGGTTAATTAGTAAAATTTCGTAGGTTTGGATGAGAAACATTTTTGACGAACATTTGAATTTGATTTTCATGAGATTAATGCGTTTTGAATGTAGTGAAAGTTTGCTGCTGTAGGGTCAGAGGACTATGACAGGGGTGGGGAAAACTAATACGGACACAATGTACTTAAGGCAAAATAGTCATCGTCCTTCGGTGTTTTGTAATTTAATCTAAAACGTTTTAAGATATGTCTAAATTTATTTTTTTCATCAGTTTATACCCATCCCGTTTTTCCATTTAAAGCTATTCTACATAGTTGTAAAGAAAGGTTAATTCAAACACTTTAACAAGATCAGATTTTGTGATAGCCATATGACAACTGTCAGGGATAACTGACTGAAAATTATTCCAAAACTTTCAAGATTGTACAACGCCAGGTCTCTACTGATAAACATGACTTCTGAGGGTCTCAGACAAATTTACGATGGTAATAATGAGAATTTGCTTCGAGTGGTTTTTAATGAGTTTGTTATCAAGCGATGTTGAGTGATTCACTCCAGTTAGTAATAGACACGCAACCAAACATAATTTTAAAAGCCGACGTATCTTTCATCGCACCTGTGCATCATAGTCACGAGACGTGTTTTTTTAGTGTAAATAATTTTATTGAATGGAAAATATATATATTTGATTTTGTCAGTAAACAGGAAATATTGAAAGGCAAAAGAAGAGAAGTTTTCTACTTAAAAATGTATGATTGGATTCGGGCGTAAATACAAATCTATATTTGCCTTTGTTGAGACAGATGTAAAGTTTATGAATTTAATGTATAATTATTTATAAATGGACAGCAAAATAGATATCAGTTGTATGAGAAATTACCATTGCCCCATTTCAAACATCTTGAAAGTAAATACACTGGAATTTTTTTTTTTTAATTTGGAAATACTTGAAAGTCTTGGGTATAGATGGCAAATAAACACATACATACATACGTGTAGATAGATAGATAGATAGATAGATAGATAGATAGATAGATAGATAGATAGATAGATAGATAGATAGATAATGGCTGTCGCCTTGTTGTCGAGTCTGATCATGAGAAGATATCATTGTAAAACCTCGTTGAACTTTGAACAGATATAACTCCTTAAATCGGAAAAACCTTTAAGGTATATCATACAAAGTTGGAGTATGTTGCATTTTGTTGTCAGTAGGGCTATCTTTCTGACTGCATGTCTTTTCAACCGAACCAGCTAATCTGCAAACATTTCCGCAAAAATGACAAGAATTATCAATAAGTAAAGACACTTTGTACGATGTATTCGAATAAAACGTCATTTTATTTGCTTTATTAAAGCAAATCTTAGTACACAAATCCTCCAGTATCTGTCTATATTTCTGAGATGAGGTATTATGTACACTATTTACATTTTCGGACTATTGTCCTCATCTTTGTCGACATATTTATTACAACGTTTCGGCCCTTCTGTATCTGTCTATATTTCTGAGATGAGGTATTATGTACATTATTTACATTATTCGGACTATTGTCCTCATCTTTGTCGCCATATTTATTACAACGTTTCGTTCTTTCAGTATCTGTCTATATTTCTGAGATGAGGTATTATGTACACTATTTACATTATTCGGACTATTGTCCTCATCTTTGTCGCCATATATATTACAACGTTTCGGTCTTTCAGTATCTGTCTATATTTCTGAGATGAGGAATTATGTACACTATTTACATTATTCGGACTATTGCCCTCACCTTTGTCGCCATATTTATTACAACGTTTCGGCCCTTCAGTATCTGTCTATATTTCTGAGATGAGGTATTATGTACACTATTTACATTATTCGGACTATTGTCCTCATCTTTGTCGCCATATTTATTACAACGTTTCGTTCTTTCAGTATCTGTCTATATTTCTGAGATGAGGTATTATGTACACTATTTACATTATTCGGACTATTGTCCTCATCTTTGTCGCCATATTTATTACAACGTTTCGGCCCTTCAGTATCTGTCTATATTTCTGAGATGAGGTATTATGTACACTATTTACATTATTCGGACTATTGTCCTCATCTTTGTCGCCATATTTATTACAACGTTTCGGCCCTTCAGTATCTGTCTATATTTCTGAGATGAGGTATTATGTACACTATTTACGTTATTCGGACTATTGTCCTCATCTTTGTCGCCATATTTATTACAACGTTTCGGCCCTTCAGTATCTGTCTATATTTCTGAGATGAGGTATTATGTACACTATTTACATTATTCGGACTATTGTCCTCATCTTTGTCGCCATATTTATTACAACGTTTCGGCCCTTCAGTATCTGTCTATATTTCTGAGATGAGGTATTATGTACACTATTTACATTATTCGGACTATTGTCCTCATCTTTTCGCCATATTTATTACAACGTTTCGGCCCTTCAGTATCTGTCTATATTTCTGAGATGAGGTATTATGTACACTATTTACATTATTCGGACTATTGTCCTCATCTTTGTCGCCATATGTATTACAACGTTTCGGCCCTTCAGTATCTGTCTATATTTCTGAGATGAGGTATTATGTACACTATTTACATTATTCGGACTATTGTCCTCATCTTTGTCGCCATATTTATTACAACGTTTCGGCCCTTCAGTATCTGTCTATATTTCTGAGATGAGGTATTATGTACACTATTTACATTATTCGGACTATTGTCCTCATCTTTTCGCCATATTTATTACAACGTTTCGGCCCTTCAGTATCTGTCTATATTTCTGAGATGAGGTATTATGTACACTATTTACATTATTCGGACTATTGTCCTCATCTTTGTCGCCATATTTATTACAACGTTTCGGCCCTTCAGTATCTGTCTATATTTCTGAGATGAGGTATTATGTACACTATTTACATTATTCGGACTATTGTCCTCATCTTTGTCGCCATATTTATTACAACGTTTCGTTCTTTCAGTATCTGTCTATATTTCTGAGATGAGGTATTATGTACACTATTTACATTATTCGGACTATTGTCCTCATCTTTGTCGCCATATTTATTACAACGTTTCGGCCCTTCAGTATCTGTCTATATTTCTGAGATGAGGTATTATGTACACTATTTACATTATTCGGACTATTGTCCTCATCTTTGTCGCCATATTTATTACAACGTTTCGGCCCTTCAGTATCTGTCTATATTTCTGAGATGAGGTATTATGTACACTATTTACGTTATTCGGACTATTGTCCTCATCTTTGTCGCCATATTTATTACAACGTTTCGGCCCTTCAGTATCTGTCTATATTTCTGAGATGAGGTATTATGTACACTATTTACATTATTCGGACTATTGTCCTCATCTTTGTCGCCATATTTATTACAACGTTTCGGCCCTTCAGTATCTGTCTATATTTCTGAGATGAGGTATTATGTACACTATTTACATTATTCGGACTATTGTCCTCATCTTTTCGCCATATTTATTACAACGTTTCGGCCCTTCAGTATCTGTCTATATTTCTGAGATGAGGTATTATGTACACTATTTACATTATTCGGACTATTGTCCTCATCTTTGTCGCCATATTTATTACAACGTTTCGGCCCTTCAGTATCTGTCTATATTTCTGAGATGAGGTATTATGTACACTATTTACATTATTCGGACTATTGTCCTCATCTTTGTCGCCATATTTATTACAACGTTTCGGCCCTTCAGTATCTGTCTATATTTCTGAGATGAGGTATTATGTACACTATTTACATTATTCGGACTATTGTCCTCATCTTTGTCGCCATATTTATTACAACGTTTCGGCCCTTCAGTATCTGTCTATATTTCTGAGATGAGGTATTATGTACACTATTTACATTATTCGGACTATTGTCCTCATCTTTGTCGCCATATTTATTACAACGTTTCGGCCCTTCAGTATCTGTCTATATTTCTGAGATGAGGTATTATGTACAATATTTACATTATTCGGTGTATTGTCCTCATCTTTGTCGCTCAATGGGGTAGATTGTTCTAGTTCCACGTGTATCCACTGTGCCATGTGTCCCCAAGGACAAAAATAGAAAAGAATTCTACTTAAAAACGTATGATGGGTTTCGTTTCAAGGACACATGGTACAGTGGATAAAGGCGTTGGTTAGATCCAGTGACAGGACCCAAAGAGTGTGAGTTCAATACCTGGTTAAGGTAGTGGAGAACGTTGAGAGGGAATTAACAGGAGATCACTGATAGCTGACATCCATTAGACATGGTAGGTGGAACTAGAACAGTCTACCCCAGTGAGCGAAATAAAGGGTAAGTTCGACATTCCGACCACCTGAAGAAGACCGGAGTGTACAACGCCCGAAACGTTGTAATGAATATGGCGACAAAGATGAGGACAATAGTCCGATTAATGTAAATAGTGTAAACAAATCCTTATATATTCCATTCGTATCGCCTATATAGTCTGAAATTATATATAATTAATATTAGATTTACATTTAACTTTTGCTTTATCTTTATTGAAAGCTTGTGTTGGCGTATGAATTTCTCTTTTGAAAAATTTAAATTCAACCAATCCTATACTTAAATTCAATACCAGTGTCGGAAATCTTTCAGAGATTTCTTTTAAGAGATCCGCATGCATCTGCCTTGATTTTATGCAAATAATTGCATCCGAATCCCCTGCTAACTGTTTTTACTTTAGCTACATCAACAAGATCTTTTCAATATCTTCTATTATTTGCAATCTCTGTTTCGACAGCACATTTAAACCTTTCACAGCATCAGCTTCTTTTATCTATTTATATTTTGTTACAGTAGAAAGTTGGTTGTCGATGCTATTCATCTTAGCAAGATATTTTGCTATGAGTTCTTTTAAAAAATTATATCGTGGTTTTCGTTGTCATTTTCTTTTGGCTCTAATAGGAATTTTCTTCAAAATCATATTGCCTTATTTAACACAAAAATTAATTTAAGAAAAGATTTTTAAAAATCGGACTAATGCAATTGGAGATGCATATTTTGCGAGAGACACGGACTGAGTCACGCACACTCGTGTAATGTTTTGTGCGGCAGCTTGGCTTGGAGAAATCACTGCAGAAAGAGAACAGGAATGTACAAAGTCGTAACAGACGGATTTCGTTGCTCGTTAACCGAGGAGATATTCTATTTCCGAGACATATATTCCCCGAAAAAATAAAGGATATATTAATCTTATGTTAAGGGAGCTGCTCTCGATAACCGAGGTTCCAATGTATAGCTAAACATCTCGAACCAATTGTCCTATTCGAATTGATCGTATTTTGAACCAGAATACAACCGCTAAGCTATGTAGACAAAAACAGTAGAGAGGCATAAATCGTCACAACATTAATCATTATCCAAATATTTATATTCTTCGCAAATAATTTCCATATATCCTGTTTTCGTATATTATTTATTGATCGGAGTTTACAATCCTTTACATTGAACATCTCTTTGAATAGATATCTGTTTTGCAGTATCCAAGAAAAGGTAACATATAAGATATTAAATAACGTGCCAGTGGCATGGGCTATTTAACATTATCGAGAAATGAATTTCAAGTATACAATATCTTGAACAGCTGTAGCAGCCCTAAGATCTAATTCAGGTCACTCTGGAAATGACAGCACTGTCCAGATATTAATTATTCTATCTCGCTTTTGCTTCCAGTTAAAGAAAGTGGAGCTTGCTACAAGACGGCAACAGCTGTTATAATGTGATCTTTCTAAGAATACAACAACTATGACATTCAATACATGTTCTTCATAGTATATGGCTTTTTTTCATTCTGACTTGGATGTTCACGTAGAATCTTTTATTTACAAGATTTTAGCTCCTTTTCTCTCTGGTATCATTTTGAGGTCTCGATGACTTTATCAAAATTGTGTAGCGTGTTTACGTTTAGATTTAGATAAACAAACAGTGACTGACAGTGACTCAATTCTGCCGAAGAGTCATGCAATATTAGCTTAAATAGTCACTGTTTACAAACTCACACCTCAAACCAAAGAGCTCAACCGAAATTAAATATATATATGTATATAGTTTGTGTGTGTGTGTGTGTGTGTGTGTGTGTGTGTGTGTGTGTGTGTGTGTGTGTGTGTGTGTGTGTGTGTGTGTGTGTGTGTGTGTGTACGTTTGAATGCAAATGTTGACGGTTGAAATTATAACTTTTATAAATCCTGCATGAAATTCCATGATTACATATCATTTTTTGTGAGGTAGGGACACATCAATAATTACTTTCTGTTCAAAATAACAATGAGGATGAAAAATAAATTTGATAAAAAATCTAAAGCAAATAACAATTTGGCTAGTTCCAGTCGATCCTTTAGTTTTCAATATAAAGTGACGCCGCTTTTGGAAATTAATTAACATTTCAAAACTATTATTGAAAAGGGCTACAATGTGTTACTAGGCTTTTGAAATGAGCCACTGTAAAAATAGAAATAGATTTTAATTCCGCATACACTGTATTCTGTTCTCTATATCAACTTCGGATTATTCTTTTTCTTTTCGCAATGCATCAATTTATGTCATGTCAAAAAATATAAATTCAACGCATGGAGAAAATGCTTCGAATTTAGCTGAAACGTTACATCGACAGTTTCCGATAATTAATTCAACTGTTCAATTAACGGTAACAAAGGCAACTTGAATATTTGCGTGTGCATGCATGGAGGAAATTTCGACACAACATTCTGTACTTGACAATGACATTTCATTTAACTAAGAAGTTAGCAGCTAAAATTAGTTTTAGAAAAAAAAACAACCTACTCTGTGAGAAAGTTCATGTACTGACTTGCCAAACCCCATAGGTGTTCCTTGCATGTAAAAGTAATTGTAGATGTCATGACCCTAAAACTTTAAGTTAATGTTTCCAAAATAAAATTTATATTATATTGGTAAAACGTTCCTAATGTACATAGAAATAAACCATGTGATTTCCAGGTTATAATATATGTTTTATTAGACATATTTATAGTATCTTATTTATATTATTTTATTTAATGTATCTCATTTCACTTTAATCTTTTAAGTGAACGCTATTATGCAACTTAGTGATTGTTCATCACATTGAAAATATATGTGTAAAAGCGAATACTTATTTTGTACTGTATATATTTAAATATCAAAAAAGAGATAACATATTTAACGTTGATTAATAGAAATAATTTAACAGAGAAAACAAATCAATACAAAAAGTAATTGAAAATAATGACAAAATCAGAACAGGGTATGAATATATAACTTGAAAGATGTCATAAAAAGAAATCTGAGAAAATGTAAAATGTAATTAATCCTTTGAGCCCTGGATTCCTGAGCAATTTGGAATCCTTCTGTCTGGGTTCCGGAGTCAAAATTCGCAAATAATTCGTATGTAATGTTTCACGGTAGATATAAAAATAGCTACAAGTGTTTACCGCCTGTTCAACCGATGTCTGGGCATTAAGTCTTTTTTCCCTTACAACCGGGTTAACAACAAAAAATAACTGAGCAGAAAAAAAGTAGCTGAAGGAATTTGTGGAGCGAACGTAAAGATCGGAAACCGTCAAAGTATAGAAAGAAATTAATAAATTATGTTAATGCAACCAAATCAACTTGTTTAAGCAAACAAAGAGTATATTGTAATTGTGAAAAAGAAGTATATGAAAACTGTTTTCGCAACAGTATTTTTTTTAGGATTAATAGATTCCTGAAAAAGCATGAAATAATAAATGCGACGTTTGAAGTAATCCAAAAAGTGAATTAACCAAAAGAGTTGTGAATTCCTGGCCACAGCAGAGGTGAATTAAAACTTGAAGAGTAGAGTTACTAAAGGGAATTAACTGAAATTAAGATATCCAGAAAAGGCATGGCACGTGGAACTAGAACAATCCACCCCAGTGGAGAAATAAGTGTTTCCGTTCGAAATTCCAAAGTATATCACCTGAAGAATTCTGGAGCGTACATTGGCCAAATAGGACAATAAATGTGAGGACAACAGTCCAAACAATGTAAGTAGCGATAAAACTCAGAAACATAGACAGATGATGACAGAGAACAGTTTGATTGTGGACTCTTTTTTTTTCTCATATTGTAAGCGCTATATTCAAAGTTAATGAAGGAGTAAAGTAAATATGCGTTTTGTATTGGAATTATTTGGTCTAAATTAGCATTAACCTTGAAACCACGACCCACGAACTATTAGGGCTTCAGAATATATATAAAGTCATTAGCAAATATACGATACCAATTAAATATATTCGAATATACAGTGTGCGTTTACTTGTTAGAGACATTAAAATATTTCCAACTACAGTCACTACTAACTATTTGAACCTATGAAAAATAATCCTAACCTAATAATACTGATTTTGAGGCACATGATAATGCTTAAAATAATTACACATCATGATTTCTAAACTTTATTTCATTATTATGTTGCTAGGAATGCTGGTTCACTGTGTTGTGGTAGAAATCTTTTTCTCGATAGAAGATATATTATATTTTATATGCCTACTATTCGTTCAGGCTTTGAATATTACTGCCGTATCTCGTATGTTGATTCTGCTATATATTTAGCGATTCTTGATGAAATATAAAGACAAAAAGTCAAATGTCATCGCTCCTGATCTGGCATGTCAATTCCAGTCTCCACCATTACGTTGTTTCCATGGGACTTTTCTATAAAAAAAGTTCATGGTAATTGTTCTGATAAACTGTTTATATGGTACGTAGACTTTATGAATTTAAGCATATTACAACACTGGCGGCAAGGTTTCACCATTTTAACGTTGAGATGCCTAGATGGAACCGTAAGTCCTATTCTAAGAGCTTCTTCTCTTGCGCCTTTCTCCCGGTTTCTTGCTTTCCTGTTAACATTGATCTTCAAAGATTTAAATGCAATATCAATTCATATCTTCCTTTTTCTTAATTCTTGTTCATTAATTTTTCTCTCTTCTTAATAGTGTCTTATTTCTCATATTCTCACGCACTCAGTAACCTTTTGTGCCTTGGTGGTTTTATTATTGAAGGGATTTTTTTAAAAGGTTACACTTAGGAAATATATATGTGGGTTTCTATTTATTCACAGTAGCATAGTTTCCATTTTTTAGGCACCAAAGGATAGCGGATACCTGTGTATAAAGAAAACTCATAAGCTGTATATAAACGAGATAAGCTGATTGTTTGAAATATCACCGTGTTTTATTTAGAAATAACTATTTTAGAAATGGACAATTAATACGCTGAATGACGACAATTGTACTAAGATATAACTTAAAATATACTACCAGTGCGCAAACGTAAGTTTTAGAGGAAGATAAATATTTTAATAATCTTCATAGATCAGTGATTAAAAACAGAATCCAGTAAATGATGCCTGTAGGTATTAACGAGGACCTTTCTTCTTCGAACACCGTGAACTGCCGCTGACGAATCACAAACAAAGGACGAACTAATAGAAATAACATTGTCTGAGAAATTTCAATAACAGTAAAAACCTAAAATGGATGGTATATGTAACTTGAAGAGAAAATAATGATATAATCAAGATGCGGGACCATAATATTTCGAAAAATATCTTAGGAAGCAAAGCGCCATCAACATGGTGGAATGATCCTTAAGGGTGGATGTTAGGCATCAATATTCCTGAAATTTCAATTTAGGACAAAGATTTTATAAATTTCAACCAACTGTAGAAGTTACATCTCTGTCAATGAATACCGATATTTCCCAGATAAGGAGACTGCCATTATTGCCGTTAGCATTACCATATGTGACAAATACGTCAAGAGAATACGTCCATGAATGTGTATTTATATAGACAGGATCACGAAAGGATTAAGAAAGAAAGGTTGATATTTTATTATTTGACCATGATTTGGCAGTGACCTTTCCAGTATCTTATCGTATACATTGATTTATTTGATAATTCGGTTGTCGATTAGGGAACTGTTTTAAACTTGAGTTTATTCTGATCTATTCAAGGTTACTTTATCAATATTTCGAGAATCAAGGGTTCTGTCTGATTTATTCTAACTTACAAATAACCTGAAAAAATCGAATTTGTTATCTCGACTCGAGAGATAAATATTTTACGAAAGAAGTCAACTGTCAATATCTAACGTGTCGAACAAATTTTTCTATTTCCGTATCTATTAACATCAGTAACGCACCTGAAAATCGATTCTACGCCTGAATGATCGATTTATCCTTTATCTTTGATATTCTCACTTCCGAGTCTAGTTTTAGGACGCTTTTATGTCTTCAAAATGAACCAGATTTAAGTCGCATACCGGCGTCATCGAAATGAACGTTACAACTGCATCGCCTGATGCAACACGCCGGAAAACCTTGATGTCTGTTTTGAAAGTATTCTATAAAGCGTTACCCTGTTTGTGAATACAATTTATTTATTATGACAGTTCCTGTTATGGACTAGGCTTCTTGGTTTTATCACTTCTCAAAGCTTTGTACACAACAGGTCTATTTTTTTCCGTTGGGATAACAAGGTTGAAATTCAGTTTGAAATAACTCAACGAAGATGTATCTGTATAAAACGTTACTGAACCCAAATATATTTTCATATAGTAATAAGATTACAGATAAATGTACGTTCGAGTTCATCCAACAAAATGCATTCTGGATCGTCTTACAATGAACCAATAATCAACCCGTTTATTTAGCAGACCATTAAGTGTGTAATACGAGTGACTCTCGAATTTATTAACCAAATGCAAGAAGAGGCTTTCAACATCTAGGATATTCTTACATTTTATTGAAATAAACCAGGTTATTTGTACACATATTAGATATACAATCATACAAAATATATATACATCTATACAAATCTATATAATGTTTATATCAGCAGGCTGCTAGTATAAATTACAATTGTGCTAATGGACGCGCAATCAATGTTCGTTGAAATCAAGACAGTAAATTGGACTTCAGTAAATATGGCTGTTGTTTAGTTTCGCGTAGTAAAGTCATCGTCGCTTTTTCATAAATTATCGAAATGCATTTACCAATTTTGAGTTTGGAGCGAAACGCATAGATCAATGTATTTTTCCCTCTACTTCAGTTCTTTTTGTTCAGGTCATCTTTGTAATATTAAACGCAACTCATTCTCTTTAACCATTTGTACCAGCCAGAGTTTTACCCAGTTTTCTTTTTCTGATTCCGGTGTCGTCTATGAGTTGATAGTTGTAAAGTTCTTGTGGATCGTTCTCTAACTGTCATGGGCGATCATGGCGATCCCAAACTTCCTGTTTTTGTAGCTTTTAAAAGATTTTTGTTTTTTCTATCCCTCCTAATTCCTGTTCTGCCATCCATTAACAAAAACCTTTTAAATAGGTTATCGTTGTTTCTGTTATTTTGGATACTTATGTACTAATGAGCAAACCCAAATGACTTGACTCACTTTATAATTCCCCAAAAGAAGGTTAAACAAACAGGAGGTGTAAAATATTCAATCCGTCTTGTATAAAGGCGGCCATTTTGATTACTCTCTCCGAATGTCCAATGCCAACCAGTCAGAACCAAAGATGACCAGAACAGAAGGAAGAACTACGCTCTGCTACTTTATCGAGATATCCACTGCTAACCTGAACTACGCTTCCCTACTGTCTTCGACATATTCACTGCCAACCTCAGGATTCTATACTCAAAGACTACCGTCATCATGAACAACACTTTCTTCTGCCTTGCCTTCAGAATGTCCCCTGTCAAACTTTCCAAACGCACTTATCTCATTATGTGAAAAAGAAATATCAAATATTTCGGATTCCAAATTTTCTTTATTCCATTAACATTTTATTCCATTAAAATATTGTATTCACTCACATATTCAGTCCTTGGTTTTCCTCGCACCTTTCTGTAAAATCACATTTCAGTCAACCCGGTATTTTCTTCATGGGGAGAGATTGCCCAGCATTCAATACTATGAAGTACGTTGATATTTCATAAAAATCCAGTATTCTTTTTTTTCCCAACAAACATTCCCTGTTCCTTAATATATTGTTTAGCTTTTAGATATTAAAATATTTTTAGTTGCTTGATTTTTGTATTTCCACTTCGTGGGTGGCTTCTTTTCCTTCTTTCTCTTGATTAAATGCACATATTCTATGAGCAGTGAAGTCCACACACTTGGCCAGAAGAAATTATCACGTGGCTCAAAGTCAAATAAGACAGGCGAAATCTAGCAGACCTCCATGATGATTTTGTAGATCGAATAATTTCTATTGACGATATCTTTCATCCCTATCAGGTAAGACACCAGCCATCTTATCCAACTTAAGTAAATGATTGCAATTTGTTTTAATTTGTCATACCATATGTTCTGTTCGAATTTTGAATAAAGAAAACAAGTGACCAAATGTTACATTTAATTACAGATTCAATCAACAATGTATCTTCCCTGATTATCTATGTCTTCCTTTCAGTGTATGATCGCGCATTATCCTAATGAAACATCACCCGTTTCCGATTCACTAGAGCAGGTCTTTTTTCCCTCAAAGCTTGGTTCAAACGCTCTAATTGCTGACAGTATATTTGAGCATTAATTGTTGCATTAGGTGGTAAGAATTCTAAGTGGATTCTTCCTTGGCAATCCCAACAGATTGAAAGACGAACATTTTGCCCATGAAGTTCCCTTCTCGGGTGTGGCTGGGGTCCTTACCCTTTACCAAGCCACTGTCTACGACGCTTAACATTTCGATAAAAGATCCATTTTTCGTCGCCAGTCACAAGTCTATCCAAAAAAATGTGAAACAAGTTGGCGAGAATGGAGAGAAGAGCAGATGTCAACTCGGGATTTGAGGTTGTTTTCAGACAATTCATGAGGCACCCATTTTCCTAGTTGTTGAAGATGACGATGAACAGTTGTAAGGTTTGAGCTGAGAACTACTGACAGTTCCTCAACTGATAAAGCAGTATTTTCTTCAAGGGCTGCTTCAAGAAGCTTTTCACCAAACTCAACTGGACGTCCGATTCGATCTTCATCTTCAAGGGTGAAATCTCCACCTCTGAATTTTGCAAACCATCTTCTGCAAGTACTTTCATTCACACATTCCTCTCCATAAACTGAGTGAATGTTTAAAGCCGATTCGGCTGCTGAGTTTCCTTTTTTGAACTCATAAAGCATTATGTGCTTCAAATAATTCTTGGGTACTTCCATGTTAGCAGGGTTTGCATCAAACAAAATTTAATTTTATTGTTCTCTGATATAAAATTTGATCAGTTTAAATACATCTAAATATAAAAATAATGTTCAGCTACACTAGACATTATAAAATACTCTTTAAATTTCGTTCATTTTAACAAAAAGTTAAAATTCGGACAGAACTTATGGGATGACCTAATATATATATAGGGTGTCCATAAAGTCCATGTGGACTTTAAAAATATTATAACTTTATTTGTATTTGCGATAGAAATAATCAGTAAAACAATATGTAAAGTTTAATATACCTAGTTTTAAGTATAGCTAAAATAACTAATGTGATTTCAGCCATTACTGTAAATCAGTTGGCAAATGTTTTCCGTGAACTGCAAAATCGTATTACCCTTTGTATTGCTAATGATGGAGAACATGTGGAAACTTAAATAAAATTTCAATAAAACTTTAAAAAATATAAATCTTCCTCTTTCTAATCCTTTTTACAAATTATTTCTATCGCAAATACAAATAAAGTTATAAATTTCTTAAAGTGCACTCGAACTTCATGGACACCATATATATATATATATATATATATATATATATATATATATATATATATATGTGTGTGTGTGTGTGTGTGTGTGTGTGTGTGTGTGTGTATATATATATATATATATATATATATTGTTAAATATAACAGACAACGAATTATGTTTCATCATGAGCCGTTCTAAGATTCGTATAATGGATTTAGTTTCCGAAGAAAATAAAGACAAAAACTGTCCAACATTTTGATATTTTTATTATGCTGTTCATCAATCTATACTTTTGACTCACATGAGCCATTATCAGAGTGGTTATATAGACATTACGACAAAGATATTCGCCATCAAAGAAGACATCTTCTTATGTTTACATAGAATTTTGCTATGTGAAGATAGCAGTCGCGGAAGAGTAAAAGCAGGTCGTAAATTCGTTAGGCGGATCTATGACGTCGTACATGACCACATGAGAGAAAGAAATGTTATCAACAGAACATATCTATATATCCTTCCTCCTTTATCTCATTGGGTGCATTGCATCATTCAATTTTGATTGACTTGGCACTAGATTCCCCATAGTAAGTTACCCAAGCCTATACGACCAAGTCTGGCCGGCTATTTACCCATAGCTTGACAGGGAAAAGATGGCTTTATACATTTACCAATAATATTTGCAGGTAAATGAATGTAACGAACTCGATTGAAATACAAATACATCTCTCCGATTTCTCATTCCGATGTGATTTCCACTAAACCCTCATACATCAAAGTTTACAGCGGCTGGTATTATCAAGCGGTCACCCACCTAGATATTAACCAGGCTCGAAGTCACTTAACTTCGGAACCTGTGTTTCGACCTGATATGTGTGTAAGCTATATACCTTGATTATATCTTCTTAATATAGGTCACATGAATGTATAAATGGGCATAGGGAAACAATCAGATACACGTAGATACAGACACACATAATCTTATTGTACACAGATTGATAGCTTTGCCAGAAGTGTACCAAGATATATTAATTGACTATTCGACAAGCGAAACAGGAGCACATGCGTAGTCAATAAATCTTTTTTTTCAGATGCACTCTGTTGAAGTTCACATCATTTTGTTAGCGGTGTTCTGTTTTAGAAATTAAAGTTGAATGCAGTGAGTCTTCTTGTCTTTCCTCAGTACTTCTCTGCTGCAGCTAGTTCCAAACAGCATGCGTGCTCTTCTTTTTCCTCCTCTTTTATCCATTGTCGCTTTCTCTCTATTGCT
>OZ038476.1:7994745-8009745 GCA_964036315.1 Acanthosepion esculentum
TTTTATTTTTAGATTTATTTATTTTTTTTTTTTTCTCCTTAGTAATTCTACAATTTAAAACTTAATAGAGATCTGATTTAGATTTCTAAATAGGTAATTTTAATTTTTTACTGTTAATTTTAATTTCAAATTTTATAAATCTTTTAATATCTAGATAGCCTTGCTTAGTTGTCAAATTTTTCGAATCATCCTATACTTGTTTTTTGATTGGCCACTCTGGCTTACGTAACAGCGTTTACTCTTAGCTAAGGATCGTTGATTAATTTGAAACTTTTAAAACCATATATTCTATATTCTATATTATCACTTGACAAGACACAAGAAGTGTTGAAACAAAATGGCTACTTTTGTCGTGATTTTATAACATATTTATGTTGTAATATTCAAATAAATAATTATATATATATATATATATACAGAATTATTAACACTACCCCCCCGTAATTACAAATAAAGCATTAATACCTTAATGGTAACTTTGTGTGTATTTTTTCACAAGTGATGAAATAAAGAATGTTCATTGATGACCATATCAACATGTTTATTTTAATGTCAAACAATAATATAAGGAAACACCAAAAATTATTTAACACAGAACAAAATTATTGACCCTCTTGTTTCAATAATCAATTGTGTAACCTTTATTCTTGATTATTGTCTTTAATCGTTTTTTATAGTTACTCACAAATCACGACACGCACTGGCAGGTATTGCGTGTCATACTTCTTTGGTAATAGCTTCTAGTTCCTCCACATTCAAAGGCCATCTTTCTCTTAATTTTCGATGCAGTCTACGTCAGGAATTTGTGCGGGGTACGCCAATATATTAATTTTGCTGTCATCTAAGTATTTTATAACAATTCGTACCGTGTATATCAGGTCATTATAATGTTTGAACATCTAATGACGCCCCAGAGACAGCTTACCTGCATTTTTATTTTATATTATTTTTTAAGAATAGCCAAAAACTGCTCTTTATCCACGATACTCTGTCCTCTCAATATTTCTCCTGGTACAGAAGCAGCAAAATATCTCCAGCGCAGTATGCTCCCATCACCGTGCGTAATTATAGGGAGAGTATTCTTGGAGTTTTTGAGATTCATTTACGTTCATCCCTACATAACGGAAGTTCAAGTGTGAAATAATTCTAGTTTGGTTTCATCTGACCATAAAGCAGATTTCCAATATTTACTCTGATATTCAAGATGGCTTCTAGCATAGGGTAATCTGCATTTTAGTTGTTCAGCCTTAATAAGGGAGTTAAGATCAAAGTCATGCTCTGTGCAAACAACTAGTTCCTGTCTTCGTCAATACATTCAAACCTGATGTATTTACACCATCAACAAAGTCCTTTGTTGTTAAATGGGTACATGCTGAGAGAATCTCTAACAATCTTGCTTTCCATTCACCCAGAAATTAAAGGATAGAAGCAGATCAGACTTGAAGTACATCCTAAAAGTAAATTCCCACATAAAGGGACTAAACAGAGATTTGGGTTTATCCAGAGAGTATAATTTCCACGAGGTAACCCATTATCAACAGCAGCACTCTTCGGATGAGTATGCCCTCCACCCACATTTTTAGTCCAAGATTTAACAGCCATCACCCACCTACTATATCTTCAACAGACATCTCCTACCTACTATATTTTTATGTTTGCCACCTAAGATTTCCCTCATTACACACTGTTCAGTAATGGAAGTATTGCCATGTACACTGAGGTCTACTTTCCGGTCACTCTCTTTTCTTTCATCTTTCTTCTTGTTTTGTTTTTTTAAGTATTTCACCCCAAGCAAGGCGGGATGCCACTGGTACGTAAAGGGTTACAGGGTGGGACCGAGAGTTATTTTTCGGCACACCCGGCCATATTTAACAAAAAATATCCAAATTTGTATCCAAATGTTTTTTTCCCTTTTTTTTGTTTTTAAGCTTATCACCCCAAGCAAGGCTGGAAGCCACTAGCACGCAACGGGTTACAGACGGTTTGGAGGAAGTGCAGATAGGAGTGGTAAAGGAGAGGATGTGGAGAAAGATAGCGGATCGATCAAGGCAAGGGGTTACAGAAGATTTGGATCGAGAGCAGATAGGAATGAAAGGTGAAAGGATGCGGAGAAGGGAAGTGGATAGATCAAGGCAACTGGAGATGTCGATTGACGTTACACTTAAATAGTTGGAGATTGTATTTGTCAGGGAAACAGGAATAAGGAAGGGAGTTCCACAGGCGAGATTTGCGAGACATGAAGCTATTGGAGTAGAAGAGACGTCTACATCTAACAGTTTCAACGGTGAAGAGGTGGGAACGGGATGCCAGCCTCGTAGGACGTTTAAATTCATGAGGCCTAGAAACCAGCTCATCGGGGCAATTACCGTGAAAGTATTTGTAAAAAAGACAGAGCGAGGCAACGTCGCGTCTATGAGAGAGCGACCGCAGACGAGATGACAGATCAGGGCCAATTACATTGCATATCCGTCTCTGGATCTTATCAAGAACCCTGAGGCTCCAGACCATATATGGCAGCGATACTCCATCTTTGTTCCACCTCACTTTCTTGTCTCGTCAGATGTCATTATGAGTACATCCCGTCTTTCTGCTATTGACGAGTTAGTAATATCTCCCCGGCGAACCAGGGCCAAGGGATTGACGATTTTTATAGACGCTCTGGCCTCGTCGTATGACGTTGAACCAGACCTAGAATCACGTTGAACGAGACCTTGAGAGTTTAAAAGGTGCTACTTTCAGTCGCAAATTCAGTTTGTTTTTCTCTACAGATCCGTCCGGTTGCCTGCCGAATGGAGTAGTGTCGTAATTTGGATCTGTATTTGTGATTTCAGGACTGAAGATTGAACGATAAGTTTAGTTGTTACTTTTTCAGTTTCAATCTATTTTGAATTTCCTTTTTTCCAATTTTTTGTTTTAGTGTATATTGTAAGTTTTTACATTTTCCGTTTGTCTTATTTCTTTTTTGTTTTATTTTGCTACCCTCCTCCTGTTTTGATTTGCATTTTTGTCTTTTGTTGAATTATATATTGTCCTTGTTTGCCCCGTTCTATTTTCCAGTTTATTTGTTTTTGAATATATATCCTTTTCCTTGTTCACCGTGGTAGGAGTTTAAAAACCTACCATGGTGGACTATAACAATAAAAATGAAACAACGATTCCTGACCCGGTGTCACCAAGTAAAACGGCCTGGGCCTAAAATAGGCCGCTTGCAAATGATCCGGACTTCTACAGAGAGCAGAGGAAGAAGTTCGAAGACTCTTTCAATGGGACTGAATTTTTGACCATTGAGGAGGCCTTTAAGGCTGTACGTACCCGGACAATATCCCTGTTGACTTCTGACGTTAAGACGCTGAAATTAATTGGAGTCAGCAGGGACAACATGGAAGAAGCGTTAAAAGCTGTAAAAATAAATCCAAAAGTTCTCGCTAGGAGAACAAACGCTTTGTGGGACATCTTGCTGGCTACGGAGCAACAGGCGAAGGAGCTGGCAGAAAGTGTTCTGAATAACCAAACGCTTGCGCCTGCAGACCGAATATGTGTACACGCAGGACACAGGTTACAATTCATGGCGTGCCAGTGGATGTTTCCGAGGACAGAATGGGGGCCTTCTTTGCCATATATGGCGAAGTGCATGAGGTGAAGGCCCTCACAAGCAAGATTGGGACCGCAACTGAAGATATAGAAGTCCAGATTACGGTGAACCAAGAAAGCTATAAAAACCTACCAAATACCTTAATGTGCAGGCAGAAAAAGATGTTGGTGTTGGTCGAGGACAACGACCCTTTTGTTGGTTTTGTGACACTTTGGGCCACATGGCCAAGGAGTGCCCTGCTAAAAACAAAAAAACAGTCGTCTAGTCCAAATGTAGCAACATCTGCAGCAACAACAACAACAGCGACAGCTGCAACAACAACAAAAGCAGCAACAGTGACAGCTACAAGAGTGGAGAAGGTTTCAGACGAGGGATCAACACCAAAGGCAGTGGAGGAACCCTGGAAGGTGGTAGTGAGGGGCAGGAAATCCCCTAATATCCGAGCCCCACAGGAGACTCCTCAACCCAAGAAGAGTCAAGAAAAATCCCCAAAATCTCCAAAGCAGCAGCAGCATAAAAAACAACAGCATCAACAGCAGAAACCACAACAGCCAGAAAAGCAGCAACAACAGGAAAAAGAGATGGAGGTGGAACAAATGTCTCCACCTCCGGCGACATCCCTCAAAAGATCAAGGGAGGAGAGTGATGATGAACATTCGCAAGGGCACTCTGACCGTGGTAGAGCGGAGAGAGTCATGGATAGAACCAGGGCAATCTCCGTCCCTGCCTCTTTTGAGGATGCTAAGGAACCCTTAAGAACCAGACGTCACTCTTCCTCTCTCACCCGCATTATTTCCCCTTCACTTCTCCCCTCAGCCCACTTTCCACCCCTCCCCTCCACACTCATCCACTTCTTCCCCTCCTCATCCATCAAGGGAGAAGAAGAAAAAGAAAAAAAGGCCCGGAGCATGTCTGCAAAGTAGATAGGGAGGAGTATAAAAAGGGCCTTTCCAAGCAGAGAAAGGCCCTGTTAGGGACACTCTATAAGATGGAGCTAGTAGACGGGAAAAACATCGAGGATCCCCGAAACTTCCCCAAGGCCCCAGGAGTTATAACTTGTATAAGGGAAACTGGGGGCCAGCTAGAAGTATGGAACCATCTATACGAGGCAAGAGCTGTGTTCCCCAATATGAGAATTTTCGAGTTGGAAAATGAAAATCTGAAAAAATTAAGACAAGTTTGCTCTGGGAGGGTCCCGGTATTACTCCTCCCTTCCTTATATAGAGCTATAAAACTAATTTATCCCACAGACGTCGGCGGGATTGTCTCAGGCTGGCGGATGACGACGGAATTGGGAACAGGAAGCCTGGGACAATCCGTCGGGGTCCTGTCAGATATCCGCCCTGTATGTGATTAGGTTTTGCCGTAACTTTTCTTTTTGCAGGCCTAGCAAATGTCTATTATGATAGCCAGCTTGCATGCGAAGGGCTTGAGAGATCGGGGGAAGGCTGCCCGCCTGCTTCGGGATCTCTTGTCCTTCGGCGTGGATGTTGCCGCAATCGAAGAGACCCACCTTGTTTGCACTTCCGATGCGTGTGTGCTGGAGGATGACTTTGTCATCTATTCAGCATATGGGGAGCGGTGTGGCAGAGAAGTTTCTTTGTCAGTCAGACGTACTCTCGATGCGAAGGTGGACCTTGTGCATACAGATGCCGAGGGCAGGTTAATCGTAGCTACACGGATCACAAACTCGTTTGTGCCCGGGTGGCGTTAGAACATAGGTCTAGATTGGCTGGTTACTGGAAGTTCAATCTGTCTTTACTGGCTATTTAGATTAGTGCAGCGGAGCTAGTGAGGGAAGTTATCGGGAATAAGTCGTGGGAGCGACTTAAGGATAGAATTAGGTCCTTCACCACTGATTTCAGCAAACGGCTCGCTCTAGATAGGGCTGATAAGGTGAAGACACTTAAGGCTAATTTTTCCCGGGCGGAGGCAGGGAGATCCCGTAGAGATAGCCCTAGCTAGGGAAACCCTGCAGCGTTCGAATAGCGACTGCTACATGGGTCAGGTAATTAGGCAT
This sequence comes from Acanthosepion esculentum, assembly GCA_964036315.1. Taxonomy (NCBI): domain Eukaryota; kingdom Metazoa; phylum Mollusca; class Cephalopoda; order Sepiida; family Sepiidae; genus Acanthosepion; species Acanthosepion esculentum. The sequence continues at coordinate 8,000,358 of OZ038476.1, forward strand.
AAGTTAAGTAAGATGTCTTCTGAAGCTGTGAACCTGGGCGCAGATCTGAGTCGGGAAGAAGTCCGTCGAGGTGTTGATCCTTACATTCGTCAAGTCGAAACCCCGGAGGGGCGTACTCTGCGGTCGACTGAGGACATGTGCGAGGCGTTTCGGCGGCATTTCGAGAGCCGCTTTACCAAGGAGCCTGGTCTCCGTGAGGAGGAGTTTCGCAGCTATTTGGCTGACTTTCCTCGGCTTGCGCCGACTGAAGCAGCTAGCTGCGAGGGAGAGATCACTGAGAGCGATTCTACGATGAATTGAAGAATGTTGGCAGAGGCAAGTCGCCCGGTTTGGATTGTTTGCCTTATGAATTGTACTTGAGGCTGTCGCACATCTTTGTTCCGATTTTGACAAATTTTGATTTGTTCAACAACTGGTTTCGGTCGGGGTCCATCCCCCACCGCATTTCCAGGGGTGTGATCACTCTGTTGAAAAAGGGCAAGGGTGTTGGGGGGAAATTAGACGATTATAGGTCCATAACTCTGCTAAACACAGAGTTAAAGATTATGGCCAAGATCCTGCAGGAGCGTTTGCAGAGAGTTACCGAGTCTCTGTTGGGCAGACTTGTTCTGTGAGGGGCCGAACAATTCAGAGCAACCTGCATTTGATCCGCACGATCCTAGAGGGCGTAAAAGATGACGATGAAGCCGCGCTAATCAATTTGGATCAGTCCAAGGCTTTTGATAGGGCCGATCATCGCTACCTTGCTACTGTCCTGCAGGCCGCCGGATTCGCACCCGACTTCTGCCGCTGGATTAGCCTCCTGTATCGCTCCACCAGTGCTGTGGTACAGGTGAACGGAAAGTTGTCGGGCGCTTTTGTTCTGTCGAGGTCGGTTCGTCAGGGTTGTCCGCTGTCGCCTCTACTTTATGCTTTGGCGTTGGAGCCTCTCCTGCGCCGGCTGAAGGACGAGACGTGCAGTCCGGCCCTACGCGGGATCGCCGTTCCTGGAGCGTCTCGAGTCAGGGTTTCCGCGTACGCCGATGACGTATCTGCTTTCGTGTCGTCCCGCAGCAACATTAAGGCGGTACAGAATGCGCTTGAAGAAGGTGACAGGGGCCAAGATAAAACGCGACAAGTCGTCCGGCTTGCGGTTAGGTGCCTGGAAGAGGCGTGATCTTCCAGGCCTCTTCGGTTGGACGGACGGTCCTGTCCGTATTCTTGGAGTGTGGTTTGGAGCCGACCTCCAGCTGGAGAAAAATTGGTCTGAAGTAGTAGCAAAGGTCGTTTCTGCCGGTAAGATTTGGAATCGACGGAGATTGTCCGTGAAGGGCAGGGCGGAGGTCTGTGTTACATACATTTTCCCCCTCATTCTTTATCGATTGTCAGTACTTCCTCTCTGTAAAACCCACATGAAGGCGCTCGAGCAAGCGCTATCCTCCATTTTATGGAGGGGACGCGTGAACAGAGTGAACAGACGAGTCTGCACTAAACGTCCGTGTCGTGGGGGGCTGGGAATGCCACACTTGATGAGCCACATCCGTGCCTCTCGGTTGGCTTTCCTACGCCATGCATTGACTAGAGGAGATCCGATTCTGGAGGGGATTGTTAGGGACGCGTTCCCTAGCCTTACCATCAGTCCCCCCATCTCGAGGGTTGAGCGCCATCGTAAACCCCGAGACCAATCGCTTTTCCTCCGCGAGTGTCGGTCAGTCTTGAAGGCTATTCCGCGGTCCAGTGACCTTTCACGGCCTAGGAAGGTCTTCTATCGGGGATTAGTGAAGGGTCGCGCGAAGGATTCCCTACGTGATACGCTCTGCTGTATCAGTATCCGTGAGTTTTCGCTTACCTGGCGATTGGCCCGAAATCGGCTGCCTCTCAATGACAAGGATTTCATATGGGGCTTGGCGGATTTGCCAGACTCTGAACGGTGTGGCCTTGGTTTAGAGGAAACGGCTTCGCACGCCTTCTACCATTTTTCCCGTGTCCGCCCCTTATCGGACCATGTCGGCTAGCTGACGGCTCGTCTCGCTCCCGAAGAACTCGTGTCCATTGATCGTGCATACGCGTGTGACAATGTGTCGCCCCCGTATTCCGGGGTGAAACGAATGGTGTTTCTGACGCTGCTAGCCACGGACCGAATGACGCGCATGGAGGAAGTCTTGCGAGGCAATCATCTTTCTTATCAGGATCTAATCCGATTCTTTGAGCATCAGCTCAAGATGTAGGTTAGAACTGATAGGAAACGATTGCATTCGACAGTCTTTAGCGAAAGGTGGGTAAAAGAGGCGAGCTTGGTTCGTTTGAACGGGGCTAGCCTTGATTTTCTTTTCTAGCTCAACCTAAGTTACATCGGAGTGGTTTCCTGTGGAACCCTCCCCTTGGTTAGGTTAGACAAGTTTAACTGTACCTAGTTAATGTGAGTAAATGTGTTCCTAACTTGTTCCCGGTTATCTCTTATGTTATGATCCAGTCGAGATTCCCAACCTCCCCAGTTTGGTTTTGACCCCCATTTTTATCTCGACTGGCTCACCCTTTTATTTCCCCATGCCCGTGTTATTTTTTCTCCTTCCCACTCCCTTAGTGAGAGTGCTTCTTGATTTTGCCCTATGGGCAAAATACAGCGGCCTCTCTGTTTTGAGGGTTGGACGGGCCCTACAAACATAAATTATGTTTAGTTTAAAATTTGTTGAATTTTTGTTTGTTAATGTGTTCATCTCCCTCCCCTTTCATCTTTTCATTATTAGATTTTTAATGTATTGTTATCATCATCCCATTTTTATGGTGTGAGCGCGTTTTTGTAGGTTCCTCTTGTAAGGTTGTGGTATTATGGTGTATGGAGGATTGAATGGCGACGGACGAGTTCTTGTGGTGAATGTGTCAATTGTAATGTATGAATGGGTCGCGAATCTGATTAGCTAGGTATAGGATAGTTAGTTACGACCAGCCTTTACCCTCCCCCTCTTTCGGCCTTGTGTCACAATTTCTGTATTTTCAGAAATAAACCAACAGATCCTTTGTAGAGATCGCTTTGCGCAGAGAATACCGAGTGTTACTAGTCATTTGACTTTTGTTACCATGACAAGGAAGACTTCGCTTGTAAGCAACGTCAGACTTTTCGTGGCAAGCCTTGAAACCGTCTTGCCTCCACCCCCCTTACACGTCGGTGAGATAATCCCGACAGTCTAGCTTTTGGAATGCGTCTTTGCCAATCCCAGTCCCATCCCAATAAATACGTAATAATAATATTTCAGAACTTCATCAATTTTAGACATATTTAAATTGCAGATGAATGTCGATTTCAAAGTTTCCCACATAAGAATGTATACTGATAATGACCTCTAAGTTTTGGGCAAGACATGTTTGTTGGCAAACATAAACGAATTAATGAAAACCCACACCTTTTAATCAGAATAAAGTGACTAGTCAGTTCACTTCATCAGAAATGCCCCCAAATTAATGACCAACAATTTCTTGACTAAATAGTAATCCATTGGGGAGAAGTGACATAATTTTGATCTTGCCATAAAAATATCACGCTCGCAACCCTGAGACGTTGCTCGCAAAAACAATAAAGTAAACTAGTCTGAAATGATGACTGTCACGCCTTAAGGGGACTTCGTGTTAATGGTTTTACTAAAAAATATTTTCCAACTTATTTTTAGCGGTAGCAGAACATCATTTCTGCAACAAAAAAGTAAAAAAGTAAAGTTTTAAAACGACAACTTAAGGAACACTCCAACTTAAAAGAAACTTATACTTTTAATAACTGGGGAACAAGAACCCGTTTCAAAGCAGGATCCTCGAAATGAGACAAACATTATTATTAAAGCTATAAAGATTACTTTTCTGCTGAGGTCGAGGAGAGAGTCGTAATTATTATTGATGATCTAAAAAAAATTTACTCCACTTGACATATAAACACACTTTTTCTTTACTTATTATCTAAATGTATTTCTCCGAAATTTAAGAGTATGGTCGGTTAATAATTATTCTTTGTAGTTCGTCCACTACCACTACTGTAATATAACACATAGAAGGTCTTTCAACAAACAGATATTCTGATAGCCTTACTATATATACAATTTCCTGCGGCGGTAAGAGCCGACAAGTATGCTGAGGAGGGTGTTTGAAATTTGAAATAACTTGCTATAAAAAAATGACATCGTTAACCATTACTGTGTAAAAGTAACACTGTAAAAATAATGTTATATCAACAAGATTATTTTTCGCGTGTTAAATCTAAAAGTGAAAATTTGTTTTCGTGTGGCTGAACTAAAAGCGAAATTTTGTGCTTTTCTATTTAAAATTTCGGTAAAATTCCTGGCATGGAACAAGTATGTCTCTTCATTTAACCGTTGCTGATTCGTATAAATCACAAAGACGTGGAAATAGAATTTCGGTTAAAATAGTTGGGGGTAAATGTCGATATAAATTCCGATTAAAATGTTTATTAAATCCCGCCAACAGAAACAGAATTTGAATGTAATTCTGAAGGCAATGACGTCAATGAAATTATAATCATAGACAATAAAACGTGAGGAGCAACAGCAAGAAACAGAGAAGATGAAATGAAAGAGTAGAGGTTGATATAGAAGAAAAAGCTAGCGGGGCAAAAATCATTTTGCTTTTTTTTATTAAGAATAATTAGTAATTTTTTTATTAAGAATAATTATCTATTAAGAGTAATTATAATCAACTACAATCTTACCGTCAATATTTAACCCATTATTTGCCATGAGCTCCATTTGGGGATCTGTTAAAACTAAACTCACTTCATATTATTCCTTGTATTTACATTGAATTGCTTACATACATTGCATTTGCAGAGGTATATTTTACAACACTTAGCCTTTAAAGTTTTTATTATTAGCCGTAACTAATCATAGAAGACACTTTCTGTTGTAATTTTACATTTCACAATGACTATTTTGAAAAGTATTTTTTATTATTTCTAATCAATATTATTTTTTGATGTTTTATACACATATATATTTGATGTTCTAGTTGCTATAAAAATGACAATGGTAACTACTGAAATTAAACTTAAAGAATAAATAAACTCCTAAGACATCTGTCTTGACCAAAAATGCGCATTAAAAATTTGCCAGTTAATGGGTTAATAGTTCCGTTGTTCACCCCTGAAACTTCAAATGCGGTATGTATTTAATTTTTTGATTGAACAATAATCTTCACTGCATAGAGAAAAAAAAACAATTTAAAACCGAGTTTCCAAGACATTGGCTAATATATTTCATGTTTTTGTTTCTCTGAGTAGGCACGGTTTAAACATTCTATGGTTGTTAAAATACGTGGCCACGTTTAAATCCTTCAGGGTAAAATATAATTAAATAAAATTAAATTATAAATTTCAGATATAATCATGTCGAAAACAAACTGAAGAGAAATGGCAATCGTTATTCACATATTGTATTTCCTGTCAGCATAGATTACATGTACGCTCTGGTATCGTAGAGAAGCTGCAAATGTGATTTTAAGATTTTGCAAATATTGTTAAATAAAGAATAAATGTGATATAAAGAAGAATACAAGCCATCCATTGTTCCATGAGTCGAGTCGAAATATAAAATATTCTAACTTAACTCGGGGAAAAAACTAATTCGATGTTTGGACATGCAATGAAGATATTGCAGTATTTGGGAAGACCAAAACATTCGTAACTTAATATTTCTCTTCTCAGACTTTTATTAAAGGTTATGACGTATATTTGTTCTTCAAAGATATATCTTCATTATTTTCAAGTTTGAATCCATTTCTGTGTCTGTTAGGTTAATTTATATTTCTTCAAAATTCCAATGGATGGCATCTTTTCCCAAAACTATTGAACTATTTTCTGTATAATTTAAGTAAAAAGAATAATGTTCAAATCTGTTTACCATAACAGTTTACTATCAACCAGGAGCACCTCGACTTGCTGTAATATTTAGCAAGCTTTTATCGCTAGAACAATTACAACTTAGTGAGCTTGATTCCCATTAGATGCCCGATACATTCGTCCTTGTGTCACATCTAAGCTGCGTTTAGAAAATCACGTTGTGCTCATTTCGATGTGGTTTAAGATCGCGCAGAAGAATCAGACCAGAGATAGGTCAAGAACAGTGCGGGATTGTTAAATACACCGGAGAAGGAAAGTGATATTCATGCTCAGAATGTTATCACAAAGAAAGAGCGATACAAATACAGAAGAACGTGTACCTATGTTTTATAGACTACTTAAAGGCGTTTGACAAAGTATGCCACAAAAATCTATTGCAACTGCACAGCTACCTTGATATATTTGGGAAAGGTATTAGAATAATCAAGAACCTATACTAGCAGCCAATGGCTTTCATGCGGATAGAGAGTTAAGCAGATATACAAAAATAGAAATGGTCGTAAGGCAAGGATGTATCTTCTCACCGGACTTATTCAACCTATACAGCGAGACAGTTCGGAGAGAATTGGAAATCCTCCAGGGATTTATCATTAGCGGCCACATATGATACACAGATGACACAGCAGACACGGAAATAAAATTAGAAAACCTATTTCAGAAGGTAGCGAAGGAGAGCCAGAAGAAGGGACTAAGCCTAAACTACAAGAAGACATAATTCATGGTCAACAGTAAAATATAAACCTGAAATGCGATTTACAGGTCAGGGACACTAAAATCAAACATGTGCGCAAAATTAAATATTTGGAAAATATTGGGATGGCCAAAGACGCATTCCAAAATCTAGACAAAGTATTAAGAGACATGAAGATTTCGTTGGTAACAAAGAAAAGAGTATTCACCTGCTACGTGACATCTGCCCTCCTTTACGGCATCGAATGTTGGACAGTGTTATGGGAACCTACCCATAATAGTAATGGACTAGTCCGTACCCCATAAATACTGCGCCTCAAGAGGAAGCAGACAGAGAGAGAGAGAGAGCGAGCGAGAAAGAGAGAGTCAGTGAGTGACAGTGTGAGTCAGAGTTCTGAGTCAGTCAGAGACAGAGTCGCGTCAGACGATTACTGTAAGACATTGGAATAGTGATACTGGTCGAGACAACATAGTTCTCTCTAACCTAACCTGATTGTTATCACTAACACTTCTACTCTTTTGTACATATATTCTATTTATAATATATCTGTGTTATTCCATACCTGTGTTCGAGTTATTCTTCATTGGTTCTACCTTGGACCATTACCGTGGTACAAAGACCTAGATCATAACAGACAGTCTCCTCAAAAATGAAGAACATACTCTAGGCAACGGAAGTATGGTTCTACAGAAGGATGCTAAGGATATCATGGATCGAGAGTATGAGCAACGATATTGATTTTAGAGATGATGCAAATAAGAAGGAAGCTTACACTTAACATTAGGGAGAGGTAGTTGAAATTTCTGGGACATGTAATGAGAAATAAGTGCTTGGAGAATCTAATACGTACATGGCGAATAGAGGGAAAGTGAGATAAGGGAATGCAACGCGTGACATACCTAGCGGACTTGGGCAGATGGATGACAAAGCAGTGTCTGAGATAGATAGCGAGGGGACAAAACGTATGACAGCTACAAGGGGGGCGTGGAGAGCCATGATCGCCTACATGCTGAAGGTAAACGGCGCATAAAAGAAGAAGAGGAAGCATATCTCGCGAATTCAATTACGACTACGACAAAATCAGTCAAGTAAAACAAAATTAAATACCTGTGACTATTTTAACAGAGGATGCAAAGTGCGCCATTGTTACCCAAGGGAGCACTGGAATAGTGAAAAATGCCGTCCAAAAGCTAAGCAAATTATTAAGAAACAGAACGATTTGGTTAGAAAGAAAGAAAAGAGTGCTGAACTGTTATGTGATATCTGTTCTCATATATGGCAGTGAATGCTGGAGAATCTCCTTACAGATGAAGAAGGGACTTGATACAAATGAAATATGATTCTAAAAAATGATGATGAGAACAAAACTGACCGAAAATGTGAGCAACGATGAAATTTGAGAGAAAATAAAAAGAAAAAAGAGAAGTTATACGTAACATCAGAGAGAAATCAGTTGAAAATTCTAGGCAACTTAATGAGATAAAGTCGGCTTAGAATGTCAGATCTTTACGGGACAGACTGACTGGAGGCAAGAGAAACAGAGGAAAACAACACATGGCCTATATACCGAGCGTGAGTAAATGGATGTCGAAGCAAGGATTTGGATAGGTAACAAAAATACAATATTAAGAGCTACAAAGGATAGACAATTTTGGAAGAAGAATTAGTAATAGTAGTAGGAGGAGGAGAATGAGGTAGATGGAGGAGGAAGAGGTGGTAGGAGGAGGAGTTGGTGGATAATAATAATAAAAATAATAATAATAATAATAATAATAATAATAATAATTGAAATTGTCCGGTCGTATATTAATCTTCGGAGATTATGATCACGATATTTGTGGTGGCATACATGTCCACTGAATTCGCTGTTTACTTTTAAGTCACATTTATCGTCTCATGTAACGAAACAGGCTTGTATTATTGAAATCGTTATCCGATCTAGCACTCTAGAAAAAGGCTAAATTTTAGAAATAACAGCTGCTGATTTTAACATATCGCTCTTCAATTACGAATTGAGTCTTCTTGGCTACTGGTGTTTGTATACATCTCGTATATAATACATTAAAATTACCATTCCTCTGCCGTGCGCCGATAGTTTAGGGCTAGCATCTCTGACTGATTCCAAATCGGCCGTGTTTCGATCCGAACTTGAAGCAAATGGAATGTTTAGTCACACTGATGAGCTGTGATACAGCGAAACAGGATATGTGGATGACTATATATATATATATATATATATATATATATATATATATATATATATATATATATATATGTGTGTGTGTGTGTGCGCGCCCGCACTCGTGTGTGTGTGTGTTTGTGGGTCTGTTCGTACCTGTATGTAAATATGAGAAATGTGGACAATAATGTTAACACCAAATAGCAGCATTCTGTTTCATACTTAAGCGTAAACACCTGGCCATGTGTCAGTACTTATTTACACAATGTAGTAATGAGTAATGGCCATGTTTAAGTTTGCAATAAATAATAACAAAAGAACAGGGCAAAATAATATTAAGCTAAATATATATATATATAAATATATAACAAGACAATACAACGGTAATCAGGCAAAAGTTCCCAAAATAAACATGATTTTCATAGGCAAAAGTGATACAAACAAGTGACTTTAGCGGTCTGACTTCAAGAAAAACAACAATATGGTGGATGAAACTAAGTAGTGATTTATCTTAGTGGCTAGCAAGAAATCTCAGTGTGGACGATGTTTGTACAAATTTGTTGCGGTGTCATTTTGAAGTCATTCCAACAATGAGTGAAACCAAAAAAACGGGGACTGAAGTTAGCAATAAATCATGAAAGAA
>OZ038476.1:8014745-8117245 GCA_964036315.1 Acanthosepion esculentum
TTCAGTAGAATATTTGTGATAATTCCAGCAAAGAACATCTCGTGGTGCATAGAGTGTCACCATTGTTATACTTACGTTGACAACACGATGGGGAAGACAAAATAATATAGAATTGACTTGAGACAGAGAATTATTAACTTCCACAAGTTGGGAAATAGTTATAGCATTATTTTAAACCGGTTAGCTATCCCAAGATGTACAGTACAGTCCGCTATAAAGATGTTTAAACAGTTTGGCACGACAGAGAATTTGTCTGGGTGTGGAAAAAACAAAATTTTCACCGGGAAATGCAAGAAAACTGTGTTGTGCGGTTAAAATAAACCCAAGAGTTGTTTCGAAAGACATCGCCATAAGTTTGGGTACGATGCGTATCAGCGTAAGTACTCACACAATAAAACGTTGTTTAAATAAAAATGGTTTCTATGGAAGTCGACTACGACGAATCCCTCTTCAAAAGCCATGTCCCATTGTTGCTCGGTTTAATTTTGCCAAAACGTTCTTGGACAATGAAAATTGCTTTTGGGAACAAGTACTATGGAGCGATGAAATATAAATTGATCTTTTTGGACATAATGATGTACAGAAGATTTGGAGCAAGAAGGGTGATGCTTTCCTCCCAAAGAACACAGTGGCAACATTAAAACATGGAGGCGGCTCGATGATGTTTTTGGGGTTGTTGGAGAGCGATTAATTTCAATAAGAGGAAAAATGAAAATTGCAGACTAAATCAAAATTCTGGATGAAGATCTACAACTATCAGTGCAAAATCTTCATCTGGGTCGGCGATTTTACTTTCCAGCAAGATAATGATCCCAAACATACGTTTAAATCAGTGATTGCGTGGCTTCCGAAAAAGATTACAGTTCTTCCATAGCCTTCAATGAGTCCTAACTTGTATCCTATTGAAAATCTCTGGCGAATAAATCGTCGGCCATTGAAACTTTCAGTAATTAAAATGTGTAACTATTGAAAAATGGAAGATAATCCCAGAAAATACTTTTTCAAATCTCATGAAAAGCACTAGAAAACGATTGCAGTAAGTTATAAGTATGAGAGGCAATGCTGTTGACTATTAATATTGCGAAAATTTGACATTTTTTTGTATTTTTAATACTGCACGACTAATTTTATCTTTTCCTATTTTGAATAATTAGCCCGTCAAATTTGTTTAATTTAACCTATTCTTCTGGATACTGAGTTCCATATACCTCTTTTTTGCTTATTAACATATAAAAAACTGTAATGATACGGACATTAGATTCTGAGAAATGGATGAAAATATTCAAAATTGATGTGTGTACAAATAATTTCGTTTTTGATGTATCTATAAATTGTAAGTACTAATAGAATTATCGGCATTCACTGGCCACATTTCAAGTCTCTTCTTTAACTATGAAAAAATAGTCCATCATGAAGAATTTTTATATCTTTCTCCTTTCGTTATAAACGTTAAATAAATCTGATGAAAAAAATAGATGCTTGTTTCACTCATCTTTCTATTTTTATATATTCGCTGACATCGAGCTCTATATTTTTCTTGATATTTAAACAATGTAAATTTACGTCTACCGGCATATGCAACCTTGAGATTTAATAAAGGATATATGACTTCTGGTAAGGCTTGAAACTGCGTCCCCGTTATAAGATAAGCCAGTACATTTGTGTAGATGCAGTGTATTATAATCGAAATATTTTCCAATGTCATTTGGTAAAAGTTTTTTCAAAAACCTCCCGAACTGGATTTAATATGGGCACATAATATATATCTAGATAAAATATCTATTATTGTATTATTTAGATTTAAATGCCTGGCAGAATTTCGAGACCTGAAGTTCCAGATATATATATATATATATATTGTGTATATTTCGGCAGCAATTTTTCATTAATTTTTCATTAATGCATGTTTAATTAAATAATATAGACAATGTTTGTCTATTTATTTCAAGTAAGTTCCTTTCGTATTGTCTGATAAGCGTAATCACATTATCGTTGAAAGACGAAAGGAAAACACCATATTGATACATGTTTAAATCCAATCTAAGATTATCAAAGATGACAATTTCAATAAATCAAATAACACACAGATGAAACTACAATAATAGTCCGTCCTTGCTGCTTGAATAAGCTCAAAGTAACAACAAACTCGTATTTACGTGACAAGGAAGCGAAAATCGCGTAGTAGCTCGTGACGTCACACATGACCACGCGAGAATGAAAAACGAGAAGTATTAAGTATGGGAAGCCGTTGGTATAAACCAATGGTTTGTGTTATAAATTATAGGCATTTAAGAATGTTTGTGGAGATTTCATAGTTTACACACACACACACATATATATATATATATATATATATATATATATATATATATATATATATATATATATATATATATATATATATATATATACCCAAGTTTAGGATTGGTATATATGGAGTGAATTCCAATAACCAACAATTACTATTCTTTATACTCAATTACTCAATACAGAGTAGAGCAGATATAATTATTTATTTGAATATTACAACATAAATATGTTATAAAATCACGACAAAAATACCCATTTTGTTTCAACACTTCTGGTGTCTTCGGGGTCATATGCAATCTTTTAATAATAGTAACTATAAATATATGACTTCATTATCCAAATACTTTTGGAGTCTAAAAGAAAAAAAGAAAACACCTAAGGTTAAATGGAAATTAATTAGAAAGGCCCGGACATGTAACTCCCTATATGCCCCGTGTTACCTATGCCTTAACGAGAAACTTGAAATAATTAGATTTAAAAATAAGACTGATCTTTTAAATCAAAGATATGAACTAACTGTTAACTGTAAACATCGTTTTAAATTTAACTTAGTATAGAGATCATATACTTTCAATGATAACGATAAGTTAAACTTAATGGACTATTACCTTTTTAGCATGACGGTCGCCCAATCGATATGAATGTGTACTGTGTACTTACAAAGTATTATACGTGTCTTTATTTGAATGTATATATTTGTATGTTATGCAGGGTGGTTTCTACTGTTGGATGTGTATATGTGTATATAGGGGTATATATATGTAAGTTTTTTTTATATGAAGGTATATGGTTGTGTATATTGGCATCTAACATATGTTAACCTGTTTATGCGTATGAGTAGGGGTGTAAATTCTGGTAAGTGCTACCACTAAATGTGTAAGTATATGTTTGGGTATATAGATATATATATGTGTACTTGTGTGTGTGTAAATATGTGTATACATATGCATATGTATGTATATGTATGTATGAGTGTGCATATGTGTGTGTATATGTAATATGTATGTATATATGTGTATGTATATGTTTATATATGCATATATATACATGTGTGTGTATGTTTAAATGTGTATATATGTATGTATATATGTATGTATATGGGTGTACATATATATATATATATATGTAGGTGTTTATATGTTTGCGCTCGACTGTTGGTGTACTGTATATCTGGATGTGTTGATATGGGTATTTATATATGATTAGATATTTATGTATATATGGATGTATGTTTGTGTGTCGTTGTATGTGTATTTGTATGTATGCTTTAGTGTCTTGGAGTGTATAATGGATACAAACTAAAATCTACTTTTGTTGATAAGGAACCTTTAAATTATGATAAACTTTTAATATATTTTATCATAATATTGTTGGAATATTATTAGAATATAAGTTGGTCTCTGTATAATTATTCTTTTCCCTTTTGTGTGTATGTGTCTACATATTTATGTATATATGTATATGTGTTTGTATATGTATGTGTGTATGTGTATATTTATATATGTATGTATGTACGTATATATATATATATATATCTGTATGTATGTGTATATATGTATGTGTGTATGTATATATGTATGTGTATGTATGTGTATGTATATATGTATGTATGTGCGTAGATATATGTGTATATATATGTATGTATGTGTATATATATATATATGTGTAGTTGCGTATGTATGTGTGTATATATATGTACAAGCTGATGTGTATATACATTTTTATATTTATATCGTTTTAATTTACGTTTGTTTGATATTTCATGTATATACATGTACTTGTAAATGTCTGTGTATATATTTAGTTTATATGCATATATGTATGCGTGCTTGTGTTTGTACATCTAGATATGTATGTGTATGAATGTATGTATTTGTATATAGTTGCATCTTTATGTATATATTTCTTTACTTGCTTTATTTACTTTTCTGCGTTGACGTATGGGTCGATATATTTATATGTGCTTATCTATATGTATGTCTATGTGCGTATGTCTGTATATGCGTACCTATTATGCGTATATATGGATATGCGGATGCATGTGTTGATTTGTATGCGTATGTGTGAATGTACAATTATATATGGAGGTGGTTATTTACTTTTGTCTGTAATGTGTCGAAAACTATATGATTTAAAAATGTATATATATATATTTATATATATTTATTTGTTTAAATTTTATCTATATATATTTGACCAGATTAGTTATATTTCAAGTTAAAATTCGTTTAATAACATATTAAGCCACGAATATATTCACTTTTAGCTATGACATCTGACCGTCTAGGTCATAGTGAATGTGGCTGTATGTGCCTGTGTGTATTGATGTCTATGTGTAAGGAAAGTGCATTTGCGTACGTGTGGTTGTATGTGGTGTAGATTTTTTTTATGTGTGTGTATATATATCTAAATACGTCTGAGCGCTTATGTATTATAACCTGCGTATGTTCGAATGATTTCGCGTGAGAGGCGACTAACATGTTGAAATGAAACTAAAGTGTATACATTTCTGTCTGGGGTTCTGAACATCCCTTTTAACATAATTTCAATGAAAATATAAATTAAATAGCATATATATCTTTTATTTTTATTTTTATATTTTTTCTCCTCGGTAATTCTACAATTTAAAACTTAATAGAGATTTGATTTAGATTTCTAAATAGGTAATTTTTAATTTTTTACTTTTACTTTTAATTTCAAATTTTATAAATCTTTTAATATCTATGATAACCTTGATTAGTTGTCAAATTTTTCGAATTACCCTATACTTGTATTTTGATTGGTCATTCTAGCTTATGTAACAGCGTTTACTCCTAGCTAAGGATCGTTAATTAATTTGAACCATTTATTCTATATTCTACATCTTCACTTCATAAGACACCAGAAGTGTTGAAACAAAATGGCTATTTTTGTCGTGATTTTATAACATATTTATGTTGTAATATTCAAATAAATAATTATATATATATATATATATATATATATATATATATATATATATATATATATATATATATATATATTCCTTGAATTCTTACATAAAAATAATCTGATTGTACATTTTTGTCATTTTTTTTATATATTCCTCCACATGTTTGAATGTCATAACATTGCTTGGTATTCCCCCCATCTCATTTCCTCGAATATACTACCGACAATCCAAAAAATAATAGGGCGTTTAATTTCGAGTAATCATTACATTTTTTCATTATCAAGTTTCATTATTAAATAATTGTTGGTATGTAACCGAATATTCCTTCAGGAGACTTAATCCTTTTGCCATCGACATGGTTCATTAGCTCCAAACACTTTAAGCTTCTTTTGCGTTGGTCGCTTCTATTTTCAAACCATCATTTTAGATTAATCATTTCTTAGATTCAAGCCGCTCATTTCCTTCTTCCTCATCAAATTATGTGATTTTTTTCAAACTCCGGGTCCTTCAGAAACTAACAGAAATCTTGGTTCACCAAACAGAGTCAGTGAGCAAAGCTATTTTGTTTTAAGCTACCAGAGATTCAAATGATCTAGGTGCCACGTGGGTTAATCTACGAGACCTAAATGTCACCCCGTACAAAACCAGGCCTCAAAACATACACTGTGGTTGCACAAAAGTAAATGGACATAGGATGTACCTACCATATATTTTACATATGTAATCTTATACACCATGTCCTTTCAGAACTTAGGCGATCATGGCTCTCCACCTCCTTCTATCCCTTTGCAGCTTTTATCACGTTCATTCTCTCTACTTCCTCTCCAAGACTACATTCTCACATCCACTTGATTAAGCCAGGTATGTCACACGTTGTTTTCCCTGGACTCTCTTTTCCTATATTTGACCCGTGAGTATCACGTTCTCCAGGCCGTCCTTCCTCATTATGTGTCCCAGAAACTTCAGCTGCTTCTTCCTGATATTAAGCATAAGCCTCCTCCTTGTTTGCATCCTCTCTAAGACCTAATCGTTGCTCACACGCTCGGTCTCATCCTACGAGGGTAGAAAGCAAAATCACACGTATTCTTTCAAATTGATCGAACGTCTGAAGAAATTCTCGAAAGCTTGATTGGCTGACGTCAATTTGACGGAGTTCAGATTTGAATAAAATGTCTTTTTACATATAACAAATTAAATCTCTAACATTACATAAATTGTTTATTGTAAAATATATCACAGAAGAATACTTTCTTAATACTAATTCTAATGATGAGCTTATCTGCTTCCTTACAAAGAAGCATTCGGCATTCAATTAACGCTACTATCGTTGCAAATTCATAAAACCTTTTCCTTGAAACTGTTTTTAGGCAGAAAACGTTTCTCAGGTTCATTTTATGTTTTTTCTCCTACTATTTATATGGGTTTCCTATCTAACCGTTTGATGAAGAATTAACATCTTGATTATGTCATTAACTTCTTTTCATTCAATTTCTGCGACTTATCAACACTTTTCAACTTATTTAATGCCAGGACAACATTTTAGATTCTAAAACATTATTTTCTTGAGGTAATCATAGTTTAGTGATACAAGTTTTACTAAATAACCCATAGCTACGTGGAGACAAGAGGATTGATACCTTTCACAGTGATATTTACGCGGAAGGGAATATAAAGAAGCAAACGGGAATTCGAACACGGCTCTCCGATTAACAATTCCATTATCCTTTACACCAGCCGTATATCCAGACTTACAGCTCCTGGTATTTCCAAGCAGTCATCCCTTTTGTTACTGACATGCCTTCGCTGATCGTACGGGAACTGGTGTTTCAACGTGATGTGACTGTACACCTTGTTTGGACACGATGAATGTTAAGAATGAGTCATGATGTATAAATTTACGAATATTGCTCGAGTTGTTTAATAACATGATTTTGTAAATGTAAATAATTATGTAAATATTTATTACATAGGACAATTCCCATTTGAGTCGTGTTTCTTATTAAATTGTTTTGGTGTGTGAAAAATCAAATAAAGCTTCCAAGTTAAAGTAGTCCATTTTCTCTTTTAAGCCATAAAAATTGCTATATTTATTTTTGTAACACGCTGCCCTTCTTGACAATATCGATAACGCAACTGCTTCTAACAGAATCAAAGAGATTTTGAACTAGATATGAAATATGGCCTAAGGCGGAATCATTATTTTATATCATTGATGTAATTCTTAGCACGAATCAAATAACACATAGTTCGTTGCGATGGGGTGAAAAGTTATATTACGCTTTCACAACGCACAATGAATCAGAAAATTTCTTTAGAACTTTGGAATTTACCCTTGTGATATCTAAGATGTCTTGAATTTTAATGCATATAAGAAACGATAAAAAAGGGAATCAGAATATATCCTAAATAAAAGAAGATAATTTATAAGTAAAATTTAGATAATAGCTTATTTATTTATTCTCTCGAGTTATTTGAAGACAAAAACATGTTCTCCGTTTCATTTTAAATTTGTGCATTTAAGTAGAGATAGAGGATAACACCGTGATATCATTACTGTCTACGATGCATTAGGTATATATATATATATATGTATATATATATATATATATATATATATATATATATATATATATATATATATATATATATATTTTGTCATCCACAGACAGACTCTTTCTCTGTTTCACAGCTCATCAGTGTGGCTAGACGTCCGGTTGCCTCTAGCTAGGATCGAAACCCAACTGAATTTGCATCGGTCGGAACTTCTCCCACTAAGCCGTCGGCGCACGGCAGGGATGAAGGTGAATTTTAGCGTGTTTATTTTTAGATTTAGATAAACACACAGTGACTGACAGTGACTCAATTTTGCCGAAGAGTCGTGCAATATATATATATATATATGTGTGTGTGTGTGTGTGTGTGTGTGAGGCACTTAGTGAAAGGTGCTCAATATCTGAGATAGAGCCAACATATTCAATTGTATCGATATTATTTAGTAACCCTTGGTTTCACGCCTTTGCGATCATCTGACAAAATATTTTTATTCGTTTTTTGCAGGGTTGATCTAATATCCATAAAACTGAATATATATATATATATATATATATATATATATATATATAGAGAGAGAGAGAGAGAGAGAGAGAGAGATACATATATATCCAAGTGTAGGATTGGTATATACGGAGTAAGTTCCAATAACCAACAATTATTATTCTTTAAAGAGTGCTCAATACAAAGTAGAGCAGGTATAATCATTTATTTAAATCCTTTGGAGAATTTGTGGACGAAGGAGTCGAAGTGTCATGTCTATGTCAACCATATCCCTCTACCCCCTCTCACACCCCCAGCGATAACCTTGCTTCGTGGTCAGGCTCTTTGAATCACCATATACTCGCGTTCTGATTGGTCATTCGAATTTATACTACAACACTCATCCCTAGAGAAGGGCCGTTAAGGAATTTGGAAATATTTTTATTAAAAAAAAAACAGTTATTCTACATTCAACACCATCACTTGAAAAGACACGGAAGTGTCGAAACGAAATGGCTATTTTTGTAGTGATTTTATAACATATTTATGTTATAATATTTAAATAAATGATGATATATATATATATATATATATATATATATATATATATATATATATATATATATATATATATATATATATATATCATTCGGAATGTAAATATAAGCTCTTATATACCGTGGGTTACACAAAACTGGTTTACAATAATTGCAGCTGTTTCAGCACTAGATAATAGAAAACTCTATTGAGTCTGAAAGAGAGATTTTGCAAAACGCAATACGTTCTATACAGCCACACACCTAAACCACCTCAGGAATATACAACTTTGGAAATTAACTATAAGTTCAACGACTCGAGCAACTTCTAAAACTATATGCTATTTCGCGCAGCTGCTGTTATTAAGTAACATAGGATCAGCTGTTTAATTTTGGTTCATATATAAGGTGAAAACTTATTTACCAGATTACCTTGCTAAAGTTGGGTTTGATTTCCTCGTTAATATTGGCAGATGTCATTTTCCTATAATTTTCCCTTGAGAAACAATGACAATGATGAAAGAATGTTGCCATTGCTGAAAATCTTCTTGGATCTCGTTTTCCGAGATCGCTCTCTGTTGTCCTCCTGATTATACTTCCATTTTTCCCGCTCCTTATTAATCTTTCTCTTTTCTAATTCTTTCACAGTCAGTAACACCTTGTGTCGCTGTAGTTTGCTTGGGTGGGTGATGTTTATCTGGCTTAAAAAATTGAGAAAATGTTGATATAATTGTCCATTTTTTCCACTAAAATATCTTTTCAATTTATTTTTCCAACAATATATTGACTTCATCCTTTCCACTGACGATGGATTTAGACATTTACTGCAATTGATCCCCCGCCAGGAAGTTGGATTTGTGTAAACTTCACTCAACTAAAATAACATAAAATAACAATTGCTTTTGAAAGCCCATGATTTTGTTGCAAAAATTACGAAAAAGTAGAATCAGTTTATTTTTATGTACGGATTCAAGGAAATCATATATTTTTATTTCTACTAGTAAAGCTAAAAAAACTGTTTTGTAGTGCAAATATTCTTTGCAGTTAAGTTAAAAAAATGATTCCATCTGTGTTTATTTTTTAAAGTTTTAAACTTTTGTTTTCTAGAGGTCTAAACATTAAATAACAATTTTTTACCGGGGAGGTGGTAGAATGTTTAATAACACAACAAAATGTTGAGAACATTCTTTTTTTTTTCGCTTTTGGTTTGCATCAACGTTTGTACCCACAGGTCTTCCATATGTGAATGACAGGTCTGACATATATATATATATATATATATATATATATATATATATATATATATATATATATATATATATATATATATATATGTCAGACTTGTCATTCACCTGTCGAATATATATATATATATATATATATATATATATATATATATATATATATATATATATATATATATACATATATATATATATATACCAAAATTATCGAAAGCTTAGATTACTACATTTTGAACCCTTATATCTTAGAAATGCTTAAATATATCTTACTGGAATTTTTCGAGGTTTTTATAACATTATTGGACTCTACTTTGACAATAAGAATGTACTTAGCTCGAAATGACAAACCCTCTTTTTTTGTGACATCCTGATCCAGTTCTCTTTCTCTACTGTTTCCTTTTCTTTAAAATTATTTACCTTTCTCTTGATGGTTCCTTAATGGACTTTGAAGATTGATCCAAATTATGAATGTTGCTACTATTATTGAAGGCTTGAATGATCATTAGCCTCTCACCATTGCTGAGTTGAGAAGACGGTGGTTCTGACACAAAGCGATTTTAACCTTTTCTCTTTCGATCTGAATAACTCAAAGATGTGTCCATTGATTCTTACGACAAATTTGGTGAAGATAGCTAAACGCCTTATCTGAATACCGCGAATAATAACCTAAGTTAGTTTTGGGGATTTTTAGATATTAAAAATTTTCTGGGCTGGAAAATTATTGCTTGCTGTTGTACAATTCTGGTCTAATACCGGGTATATATATATATATATATATATATATATATATATATATATATATATATATATATATATATATATATATATATATATATATATAATACATAAAAAGTTAATGGTAAGAGATTAATTGGATCAGGAAAGAGTAGTAATAAAAAGTGCCCAAAACATGTGCGAATAAATAAAAATAACATGTAGAGCTTTTAACTTAGGAGATTATTTGATTTCACTACCTTGGTTTCATCTTTACTGTATTCCCAGGCCATTTTTATCAACTGACCTCCCAACGCTCTATTAAAAGTAAAACATAAATTAAACGCTATATTATTTTTCAAAAAGAAATAAAGAAACGCACGGCATTGGATGTGAGAGAAAGGGTGCAAAGAAGGAAAGGAAGGAAAACCAAACTTTAAGTAAGGGAAATTACCGATCTAAAAATAGTCGCAAATTAAATTCATGAATAAAATTCAAATTGTCAAAATGTATAGCCGAAAGCGCTCGGATAAAAAGAACATTCCGACAGTTTTTAAATAATTTATCATCCGAAAAGAAAAACATTATTAGATCGCATGAGTAATTGTATAAAAAACTAAATAAAAACACCTTATCAATCTTTTTTAATGAAATGTGCATATATATACTTTTCATATATATATATATATATATATATATATATATATATATATATATATATATATATATATATATATATATATATATATGATAAAATATGTATTAAGGTATGCTATTCTTACGAGTTAACGAGCTCAATATCAGGTATAGAGTATATATAAATAACAAAGTTTTCTGACGATTGCGTTTAGCATGAAGGAGTCTGAGTGTTGACTTCAGTTTACACTTATATATACATATATACAGGGAGTAACAACAAAATGGTACAAATTATGTAACACCAAACTTTTGCAATTGTTAGATTAAGCTTTGAATCGTTGTATCTTAGAAATGATTAAAGATATGTTACTAGAATTCTGTGTTTTTATAACACTATTAAACTCTATTTGAGCAATAAGAATGTTATAATAATTCTCTATCCTTAAAAGAAGAATCGTGATGAAATCGATCATAAACTAAAATGACATGTTCATTATTAATTAATCAAGAATCCGAAGCTCATATAGGATTGAAATAAAGTTCATATATATATATATATATATATATATATATATATATATATATATATATGTATGTATATATATATATATATATATATATATATATATATATATATATATATATATATATATATATATATATATATTTGTGTGTTTTGTGTGTATGTCTGTGTACTATTCCTGGATCATTTTCCAAATTATTCGATATCATCTTGCCCTCTCTAACCTTCTAAGTTTCTTTTCTGGAGTAAGAAGTTGCCTCAAACGTTTCAACCAGGAATTTATTTTCAAATGTTTTTTCAATGCTATCTGTATTGTCATAGCTGGAACTCCTCTCTCAGTTTGCCAGACGTCTTCTGGATTCACTTGAATCTTTTCTAATTGATCTCTTTAGCTCTAAATTGAAATGATGACCCCTCTTCCTTTTGTGATATCCAGATCCAATTTTCCGCTCGATTGTTGCCTATTTTTCGAAATTATTCAACATTCTCCTTATGATACTTAAATGGATCTTGAAGATGGAAGCTAGATTATGAATATTGGTAATATTACTGAAAGGCTGAATGATCTTTTCCTCTCACCATTTCTCATTTCGAAGGCAGTGGATTTGACACAAAACTATTTTAACCTGTTTTGTTTTCGCGCTAAATAAATCAAAGCGCTTTTAATTGATTTTTACAAAAAATGGTGTCAAAAGGATTAAATGTCTTCTCTGAAAACCTAGAAAATCAAACTTAGTTTAGTGATTTGTTCCATGTAAAATATTTTGTGGGATGGACAATTATACTGTTACATCCGTCTTATATATATATATGTATATATATATATATATATATATATATATATATATATATATATATATATATATATATATATATATATATATATATATATATATATATATATTCATCCACAGACTGTTTCGCTGTAACACCTCAGTGTTGCTAGACGTCCGACTGCTTCAAGCCGGGATCAAACCTCGACTGATTTGACATCATATATATATATATATATATATATATATGTATGTGTCTGTGTGTGTGTATTTGTGTGTGTGTATGTGTTTGTGTGAGTGTGTGTGTACACTGGTGACTGAATATATTGACGGGTATTTAAATATCTGGATAATATTTTAATAAAAGACAGAAACCTTGAGACCAAAATCCGAAGTCATATTCCAAAAGAGGAATATGCCATCGACAAGCTAAGCAAAGTATTAAGAAACCTGGAAATTTGGTTAGAAAGAAAGACAATCACGTTAAACCGTTATATAATATCTGGCATCGGATATGACAGAGAATTCTGTAAAATCGCAAGCGATGAAGAGAACTATAGTCCAAGTAAATATCGTTCTACAGAAGGATCCTGAGAATGCAATATATTGAGAATATGTGTAACGAGGACTTTTGAAGGAAAATTGAAACAAAAATTACTCTTTTTCGTAGAATCATAAAGAGGCAAAATTAAGTTACATCAAAATTATTTTCAATGTAAATCTGGAATATTAAATTAAGAAATGAATAATAGTGATATATATAAATTATTATCTATTTTCAGAAGAATCTAAGTAGGTTTAATGCGTACCAAATTCAACTTAATAATGCGACGAAAAAATTGAAGAATTTGTAAAAAAACATGATAATATAGAGAGAAAAACACGATTGCAAAGAGGTTAAATTAAAGAATTACATTGAATCGGAATTTATATAACAACTAAAAAAAGAGAGTTGAAAAATAACGCCCAAAATAATTAGAGAAAAGCTTATGATCGATGATGACTACGAGATTGAATGATTGATTCATATATTTAACTACCTTCCGCAAAAATTAACTTACAGCAAAATTATTGGCATTGGGATATTTTCAATAGAAAATTGGAATATTTCATTGATAAATGAATCATAGTGATATATAAAATATCATCTGTTTTCAGAACAATCTAAGTTCCTGATTTCAGTCATCCTATAAACATTAAATTTATTATGTATAACATAATGTGACAGTCGGGGATCATTCTTCTTGAAAATGCTGTATATTTATTGAATGCGTTTTACTCATAGTTGACAGATCTGGTAATATATTTAGAAAATTCTACAAATAAACGTATTTTAAAACACATTTCCAAAACTTTAAATCATACGTGACCAGTCAAAATATATCGGTTCAAAATTTTCCACTCTAATAAACTAACTTTTTTTTTATTCATTTGAAAATAGAAGATTTTTTTCATAAGTAAATGAGTAAGAATAACATGGCTTCTTTAATAATTTACCGTTTCGATATAAGCTCAAGGGAGAGCAAGGCAATCAGAAAAAGAAGAAAATGTGGCTGCACGTATGCTTCCTTCAAGCTGAAAATGTCATGCATTTTTCAACAGTGTCAGCAGTCGGTTTCTTATTCCACTAAACATGTCAGCATTTTCCTTAGTAAGCAGACTGACGATCCTATTTTCTTTGCTTTTTAAACTTTGACTATATTGAAATAATTTAGCCTTTCTATAAAAAAAATAATAAAATATTTAAGTAATATTACGAACTACATTTAATGCACGTGCAATCGAAGATGCAGGGAAAATGGTCGATTCCCTGTAAAGCTCTTGTAAGTATCTGATTCCTTGTGCTATCGTCTGAATTTTCAAGTGCCACAGCAGGACAATTGGAGAACTACTTCCATATTGAGGCAAGAGCCGGGCAGTAGTGGTTCCGCGTCCAAAACTATTTTAACCATGTACCCGACTCTCACAGAACGGGTGTGGCAGGCGTCTCACTGCTGTATCTCTAATTCCATAGAAAGTGCTCGAACGAAATCTATTCCTTGCTTTCGCCGGTTCTAACCTTCACGGCGATGACCAGCTATGCCACACGTAGCTAACCATCCTTCGTATTCCATCGGGGAGATATAAACTCCAACCGAGCAGCTTCTTCCACTGCTCTGTGTAAACGACTTTCAACCGTTATCTTTTTCCCACTTATCCGCATAAATTCTGCATGTTATTTCGTAGCACTCTACCTCGAGTGGCTCTTGCACAGTGCTTAAACCCACCGTAAAAACTGAAAGTTTCGATGCATCTTTGTACAATATATTCACTTAGTAAAATGAAATTTTCAAGATCAAAATTATGATAATGAAATGATCGTTTTTAGCGTGTTGGTAATTTTTAGGACCCATTTATGTATATTTCTCTGTTTAAATTTAGCCAATGCATTTTCGAGAGCATTGTTTATTTTCTGTTTAGGAGAATCCGGCTTCTGATGCATAGTAAAGTCTTTCTTTACATCGATCGTGTGTTTAAGATCTTTTCGCTTTTATTAAAATATTAATACCCACACAAACTGACAACATTTTCAGAATTTAATACATTATATTTGTGTCTATGTTATCTATGATATTTACGCATACAGTTAATTTTATTTTTGCAGGAAGTGAGATATTCAGTTTTAATAACAGGATGTATATATTCTTACTGGCATTGAATAATATCTCCACTAACAACAGAACATTATTAAGAAAGGGAGTTCAATTTGTATGACCGCTAAATATATAAATTCAAATTCTCTTCTACACTATAAAATAAATGATCGCACATACCAATTCTTCTCTTTGCTTTATTAAACAATTGTGATAATTTTTTATAACTGAGGATTATTGTAACTGTATGAAAAATAACATGCTCGGAATCTTTGAAATTCATCCTATGTCGAAACACCGTCTTAACTTCAGAGGAGCATGCCTAGAGGTTTGAAGACAAAAAAGAAAAAGAAGCATAGATAGATTTATGCAGACAACCCATAAAGTAAAGCAGAAAAAGTACACAAGAAATGTGTCTGCTCGTGACTTCGGGCAATTGTTGAATACGAAATTAATGATCCGCATCCCCCGACAAGAAAATCCCAAGTCGAAAATTCTTCGCAAAATGAGTGACATATCGGTGTTGCCAAAATTTGAATAATCTCAAGCACAAATGAAAAGAACAAGAACCGAATGAATTATCGGGAGAAGAAGAATTAGATTAGAATATTTCGAATGCGATGATATTGATATAAATATAATCAATAATAACTGAAATGTAGATAGATATAATCTTAACCTAGTAGGAAAGTGAAAATACACCACTTTAGTTTCCTTTCTTTCACTATACGGCCAGTTTTAGCCCCACTGGTGTGACAGGGTGTAATCGATTTCTATTGCTCCTCAGATTAGGTCATTTGAAGTGGTGTACTGTAATATGAATCTGTTATCGGGGTGCATAATGAAATTTGTTTAGTTGCGAAAAATATTGCGTCATCCGTGATTGTATCTGATCTTAATCACGCCCAGACACTATTGTCTTGTCTGTCGATTAGTTGTCCTACGACCATTGTCTGCAATTAATGTTATTTCAAGTAAGCGTGCGAAAATTGTAACGCTGCACGAACACAGTGGTAAGCCTTAACAGTGAGCAAATCAAAGTACTATAGACTTTTCCGGAAACTCTCCTGAAATAAATCCAATCGAGTATCTGTTGTCAACCTGTAAGAAACGACTTCGTGAAATGGACATACGAAATACTAGGTTATGTTTCATTGGGAAAATACGAGAAAAAAACAAATTATACATTTTGTTTCAATAATTTTGCACAAGGGTGTAACTATAAAAACAGTTTCACTCTGTGTTATGGTCCAAATTCCTTGTACCACTGTGATGGTTCAAGGTCGAACCAATGAAGAATAACTCGAACACAGGTATGGAATAACACAGATATATGACAAACAGAAATATATACAGAGAAGTAGAAGTATTAGTAATGACTATCAGATTTGGTTAGAGTGAACTATGTTGTCTCGACAAGAATCACTATTCCAATGTTCTTACAATAATCCGATATTTAACACCCCCCACATGGGTCGTATGTGGCACAAGGCCGGTTTAATGTGGGTTCTCCGAGCCCGCAGTCTCGGCCCAAAATATGCCCATTAGAACCCGTATAAACTGGTTCTGGGACTGTCTACCTCCCCGGACGAAATTTTGCCCTGCGGCAAAGCAGAGAGTTCGATAGGAGATTCATACAATAATCCTCCCTGCTCCCTCTTGAGGCGCAGTATTTATAATGTCCGGAATAGTCCATTATTATTATGGGTAAGTTCCCATAACACTCTGTCACGAAACATACCGTGAAACGTTGCGTATAATCTCAGATTATACAGATGTGTCTCTTTTCAACGATTTTATTTAAGGCATTATGAAGTGTTTTCACAAAGCGATTTTTACCATTATTATCTTTTAACGTGGACTGTAGCGGTGATTTTGTCTTCAACAAATGTTTCTATAAAATAAAATACACATCCAATAGCGATGGGGTGCAGGCTTCTTCATAGTTACATTACTCCGGCCAGGATCAATTTTTTGTCGATCCGATTAAACAATCAGTAAATTTCAAAATGAACCAACTGTTTAATATCTAGGGTTTCATAGTTCTCATTCGAATGTATAAGTATATGCCGCCTAGTACATTTGATAATAGACGATATTATAGATCATGCTATTCACAAGACGATGTAGTCATTATGCTACCTGAAAGTTGTCAAGAGTGCTTTATCTACTAAGCAACTAAAATCTCAATATATTTACAATTCCCGATCGGCACCGATCAATCAGATTGGAACTATATGATTATTATACATTTTTATCGGATTATCGGAGCGTACAGTATTTATTATTGTTGTGGTAGGATCCACCTAATCTGCATAGGTGACTACCAACTATATAAATAATGGTTGGTACCGGAAGACGGGGGAGAAGGAATCACGAGATCCAACTAGAGACTCTGATCGACTGCGACTAGTCAACACATTCTCCAGGAACGTCTTCCCAGAAATATACAGAAATACTATATGTACTTATTGTGTACACTTTCTTGTTATAATACATTCTTGTTCTAAGTACATTTTGTGTTGCATTATTATTCCATGCATTAGGCGAGATTCAACAATGAGTCAAGACTCAACAATTATATATTCTTTATGGGGTTACCGTTTCGAGAAGTGTGTATTCTATTTTATTTATTGGCTTATCAGATCGGGCAGTGGGTATATGTTCTTTATCAGGTTTCTGGGTTCGTAAGTGTGTATTATTTTTTAATCTTTTCACCCCTTGTAAAGTAATAAAGCCACTATGACACAAGACGTTACTAAGTGTTAGATAATATGAGAAACAAACTACTATTTAGTACAATAGAAGAATAAGAATTAGATTAAGAAACCGAAGATAACGATTGATATTGCATTTTCATTATTGAAGATCAAAGTTGACTTGGAAGCAAGAAGCCAGAAGAGAGTTTCACAAGCGAAATGCACGAAAGAAGAAAATGTTAGCATAGAACTTACGGTTACATTCAGTCATTTCAACTATAAAATGATGAATCCTAGCTGCCAAACTAGTACTGCAGTTCAATTGATAAATTCTAAATAGAATTGATGAAAGTTCATCAGAACAATCAGCATGAAAGTATTTCTCGAAATGACACAGAGAATCTACGTTACGGCGGTGGGAAAAGGATTGAAACCGAGATGTCATGTCAGCACCAATAACATTGCAGATTCTTAATGGATTTGATCAAGATTGTCTAAATATATAGCAAGAGCACCGGGACCAGATATGACAGCAATATTTAAAGCAAAGAGGAATGGAAGATTGATAAATATATAAGATAGATTTTCGCGAGTAAACTTGTCTAACATTTCTCTTTGCTGCGGAATTAGCAACTGATTCCATATACTTTTTCCACTTTATGCCAGATGAAAACATTAATCCAAAAAGGCACTATGAGACATTCTCATGGAGGTGTTAACATCAGCCATGCTGATGGAAGGTAAAAAGAGTCCTCTCAGATCATTAAAAGTGATCAGTTTCATTTTTGAGGCCTTAAATTTAGCAAGACAAACCCCGCCCCATTTAACAACAAATTGTAGGTTATTTTTTAGGTCAGCTGCCGATTTGACTTAATCGAGTCACTTAGACTTACTCTTAAAACGGGAATAAATAACTTTTGTCATCAGCATAGATATTGAGTTGATAGCTGATGCCATAAGGAAGGTCATTTATGAATATCAGAAAACGTAAGTGCGAGAATAGCGCCCTGGGGAATGTATGGGAAAATATCTAGAAGAGCGGCCATTTCAGACAAATTTCATTTTGCTATCTGATAAAAAAGACTGGATCAGTTAAAATATTCGTCCAGAAATACCATAACCATTCAACTTGTGAAGAAGGCAAACTGTAAATGCCTTTAAGATATCCAAAAGCAACGGCTCGAATTCCACTATTTTTATCTAAAGCTTGATACACACTTTCAGTAATAACTGTTAACTAGGTATGTCCAATTTTGACCATTTTAGCGGTTTTTTTTAGTTGTTTTTTTTGTCAGTTGAAAGACACATTAATTTCGAAATTCTTATAAAAATTAACTACTTGTTGGATTTTAATGAAAACTTCAGAACTTATTCAGAAATGAATGAACTTATTTTAGAAATGTTTGTCTCTTTGAAAGTCAGGGTATAAATATTTTTTATATATCTGTTACCCCCCTCGAACTTAATTTTATGAAAACACAAAAAAAAATTTATTTGCAACCTGAATTATTTTTTTAATTAAATGCACAAAACTCTGAAAAATCTAAATCATCGGGTTTTTTGTTAAAAAAATGTCCGAAATTGTCCAAACTTTTACCTCAATTGTAAAAATACAAAACCCAATAAAACTAAGACAATATTTAATTAAGAAAGTTTTTAATGGCTTTTCTGAATAATATATACGAAGGTAATTATTATCTGAAAGAAAAAATTTTTTTTGATGAACAATGAATTTTTACATTAATTTTCTTTTTTTTTTCAATTTTAAGTACACAATATGACAAAAGGTTGTTATATATTTATACATTAAGTTCTTTCTGCAACCTTATGGAAATGATATATTATGTTCTCTACTTTTTAAAGATCATAAATTTGAAAGCTTATTAAAATTTGACAACCATAATTATTTTTAAAATAATTTTTATTATTCCAAAATTGTATTTAAAATCGTCTACAACGAAAGTACGGATGCACATTGTTGAAATAATGTCACATGAGTAGTTTCCTTTGATAGAAGCAAGTTTTTTTTTTACTTCAGAAATGGCTTTGATTCATTCAGTAACAAGAAAACAACGCTTGTCAAGTTTTCTGAATATCGTCGTATTATTTTCAATTTTTTTCTTTTTCTATTCAAATATAATCGAATAGTGGGATAAAAGAAAATATCGACTATTTACAATTACAAAAAAAAAAAAAACGCCCTTGGAAGTCCACCCAAATTTTCAAGTTTGAAATCGAATGCATAAATTCATTGTACATTACTTTGGAATTATTATCCACACGACAAATTATCAATTTAAACGATTTTTGGAGTTTAAATTTTCTGGAGTTAGCTCGCTACTACTCAAACTAAAAATACTTATTGAGTCAAAACAAAACCAACATAGCATGTTAATTTTATTAATAAATAAAATAAAACTCATATTACTGCCATATAATTATTAATAAATAGAAAAAAATCTGCCTTAATAAAAAAGAAATAAAATCTCATTTCATTAAGTTAACCCGTGGTGTTTCATGCAATTTTTATATTCTCAGAAAAAATATTTCATGACTGAAATAATAAACCTCAATTTAAAAAATTGTATTTTTTTTACTGTTTTATTTTTACTTGTAAAATTTGATTTTCTTTCATAATTTAAATGTTATTTTCAGTGCAGAATTCTTCCTCAAACGTAAGGTAAAAAAAAAAAAAAAAATTTGAAAGTGAATTTAAAAAAAAAATCTACTAACTAGATTCACTTAAAATTAGAACGAATTATATCACTTTGGCGCTACCATCCAATAAATTTCCGTGCAGTAAGTTGTGAATATATTGACGTACATCAATTAACGCCTCTCAATTCCTTAAAAAAGGAACGACTACGGTTGGAAATATCTCTCTTAAAAAAATTTCTGCTAAAAATGTAAGTAATGTTTCTTTCAAATTACATTAAGTATACTTTAATCATTCTAAATTTCCTAAGATAACAAAAGAAAAAGGTGTAATTGATTTTTCATGATTTTTTAACTAACAAACTATGATCTTTCCGACAGAAATGTCGATAAGTTCCATTTTACGAAATTTACAGAAGTAACAATGGCTGAAACATTGTGACCGCAACAACTTACTTGAGCTCAGTAGCTGACATGTAAATATTGTCTCGTTCATTTCGTACATCATTTCTCACCTGAGATATGTTTTAAATAGAAGGGTATAATGGTGTTTGGTGGTCGTCACTTTGAGTGGAAGACCCGAGGAAGGAAACAGGGTATGACCGAAATATATTTTCTAAGAGATGATATTTTAAATGTATTATAAATAATAATATTTTTAGAGGATTTTGATAGAAATTCAAAATAATTTATATACAGCAAATACTTCGATCAACTCAAATGCAACCGTAGATATCGTTATGAAAGTGTTTCAATATCCAAAGTAATGATGGACGTGTTAAGCAAATAAAGTGAAAATAACTGCCAAAAAAGCCGTGTCACAAATTAAACTTACCAATACTAAAATAAAATACTAAATCCGAGAAATTAAATTTCCAAATACTTATTTTATTGAGAAAATATTTCGATACAACTCTGAAACCAAAACAGAAGAATCAAGTTCATTAAAAACTATGTGAGATTTTGAAAACGATTGAGGCAATATTTTCTCGTCGCTATTTTACGTCGTTCATTTTAAATTTTCCCACAGATGCTTTGAAAGGAAACCGAATTAAACCTAGAATAGATTAAGCAAAACTTTTTTCTTTTACGGTGATTTACTAAGCGTAGATTTAATGTAGCACAAAGCCGAAAGTATGGGGCAACCAGTGAGGATTGAACTCTCTACTCAATCGTAACTGATCTAGGAAGTGGTTGTAACATATCTACACACGCTAATGGGTATGTTTCCATTCACATAAATACAGTAGTAAATACTCTATGTTGGTCTGTAGTTGGAGACACGTATCCAGCTGTGCTGATCCCTAGACGAATCTATGTCGAAGGGCAGAGCCTCATCTCGGGAAACAGCTACTCAACCCCGTTTTATACGGGGTGGGGTATCTACGGGGAATTTTTGAACAAGCCAACGAGCTCGGATACCCCATATTAAATTCAGCCTTGTGCCATATCTGTCCGCTTTGTAGATATACTGCAGTTGGAGATTCATTGAAGAATTCATTTGACTCATTTCTAGCAGTTGACTACTTCTTCGACGCGCCGTTGGCGAATCTTATATGTGTTGTTCTTGTCCTAAGTATTATCGTTCATTACCAACCTTCGTTTGATTATTGTATTCAGTAACCTTCCCTAGGTTACACCATAAGTCATGTTTGCTAATCAGTACAACCACTTGAAGTGTCCAAACTTTTTGTCGTATATCTTCTGACTCAAAATAGATCAGTGATTCACGGATTGTAATGAAAACAGCAATTAGTTTTCAAGAGCGACTGGTGATATATTTGGCTGATATGACTTCAGTAAAACGTCTACTGATCTCGAATGATTAACATTTTTGTATTCAGAGTAAAGAATTAAGCGTATACATTTGGTAAAACTAACAAGTAACTTCAGAAACACATGAAAGAAAAAGTCATTGATGTTCAATTACTTTTACAATTTCTTTTAAGAAAGCGTGATTGTAACGATGTATATAATGTTCATTTAATCATTTTCGCGTCTCCTTTGCTAATTCTTAATTAAGTTAATTATTTTATTATAGTTCCAAATATCCTTATTAGTTTCCCCGTAACTGCTATGGTAAATTGTATTAGAATATAGAAATAATTATAAAAAGTATTTTCATTTATTTTTCCATAATGTCTTTTATTTTATTCATAATTTATTGATCCTGCACGATAGTATTGAATAGCAGAATGTTGAATAAACATTGTGTAAAGCGGCTAATAACATTAGTGAATAGGTTTTTGCATCCGACTAATGACGACATTGTTTGCACCAAAGTCAGAATGAGTTCAAGTTCAGATCATTTGTTCGATTTGATTCTCCAGAAAGCAGACTATATACAATGTCTTCTAATATATTGCACGGCTTGGCATTAAACTGGGGAACATCTATCTATCTATCTATCTATCTATCTATCTATCTATCTATCTATCTATCTATCTATCTATCTATCTATCTCAGTCTGTTCATTATCTATCTATCTATCTATCTATCTATCTCTCTCTCTCTCTCTCTCTCTCTATATATATATATATATATATATATATATATATATATATATATATATATATATCAGCCTGTTTATATCTATCTAAAGAATCTATAAAAACGAAGTGTGCTTTGAATCATAAATTTCTATCTATCTATCTATCTATCTTTCTATTTATCTATCTATCAATCGATTTCAGCCTGTTCATATCTATCTATCTATCTATCTATCTATCTATCTATCTATCTATCTATCTATCTATCTGTCTATCTATCTATCTATCTATCTATCTCAACCTGCTCATATCTATCTATCTATCTATCTATCTATCTATTTATCTATCTATCTATTTCAGCCTGTTCATATCTATCTATCTATTTATCTATCTATCTATTTCAGCCTGTTCATATCTATCTATCTATCTATCTATCTATCTATCTATCTATCTATCTATCTATCTATCTACCTATCTATCTATATATCTATCTATCTATATCAGCCTGTTCATATCTATCTATCTATCTATCTATCTATCTATCTATCTATCTATCTATCTATCTATCTATCTATCTATCTCAGCTTGTCCATATCTATCTATCTATCTATCTATCTATCTAAAGAATCTATAAAAATCGAAGTCTGCTTTGAATCAATTTTTCTTTGAAAATATTTTCTGCCGTTATATATTTTCTTATTATATGTATTTTGAGAAGTTTTTGCCAGAATCTAACATTTATTTGTAATTATTATTTTATTCTACAGCTGACTTTCTAATATTAGGACTTCTACATGCTCTACTGGATGGGCGGTGGTGCAGATGATAGCTGCTTGGAATGAGAAATCGTAAAACAGAGTTCGAATTACAGGTGTGAACATGGGCAGGTCGCTCTAAAAACTTAGTTATGATAATATGTCCCGTACTGCTTGTAAAACCTTCGAAAGGTCACCAGCAGTTTCGTCTATGCAGTTCTTAGAGGGAACAGTGCAATAAATTGCAAGCAGGTCACTTGGCGGTCGCATAATTGGATCGTCACCCTAGGCACATGTTATCAAATATCAACTCACTAACAAATTGTCTAAAGTGAGATTCCAGTTTAGGGCGCATATATATATATATATATATATATATATATATATATATATATATATATATATATATATATATATATGTATATGTATATATGTATATATATACATATATATATATATATATACATATATATATATATATATATATATATATATATATATATATATATATATAAGTGAACATAGAAGTCAACACTTAGAGGCGACAGTCTGTTTCTAGCATGAAACAGACTGTCGCCTCTAAGTGTTGACTTCTATGTTAACTTTTATATTTACACACGCTCTCTCTCTGATATTGAGCACTTTATCCCATAAATATAGCACACTTTAAGTCTATATTTCTTCATATATATATATATATATATATATATATATATATATATATATATATATATATATATATATATGTATGTATGTATGTATATATGTATGTACGTACGTACGTACGTACGTATGTAGCTGGCCACTCGTATTCGAGGATACTACTAGGACGGTTAGCCAATGCCTATTGCGGACGCTTGCTCAGGCGCATTTGTGTTTATTCAACACCCACAGAGCCCACCTGAGGTTTGAAAGGCAACTATGCTGAGAGAACCTTAGTTACAGTTTCTGTGAAAGATCACCCATTTGATTGATCGTGATCAACAATTTGAACAAGGCCAGCACACCCAGGCACTCGGATACGATGACTTGTGACTTCATGCTAGCACACCTATCGACGGCCCAATTTTATCATCGTTTATTATCATATTACTAGTGATGTTGTGGTGTCCTTCCTCTAAAGAATCTATGTTAGACTCTTCTGCTTACTATAAGATAAGTAGAACAGAAGGCTTCGGGAAACAGTGAACAGTGAATAGTTTGAGAGCTAGTTCATTCGGTACAATTCTGGTGTACTTAACCATTTACTTGGTCACA
This sequence comes from Acanthosepion esculentum, assembly GCA_964036315.1. Classification (NCBI taxonomy): domain Eukaryota; kingdom Metazoa; phylum Mollusca; class Cephalopoda; order Sepiida; family Sepiidae; genus Acanthosepion; species Acanthosepion esculentum. The sequence goes on from OZ038476.1 coordinate 8,039,938, forward strand.
TGTTGGAAAGAAGTAGCGCTCAATGTATTCACTGTTGACTGTTTCCCGAAGCCTTCTGTCCGACTCATCTTATAATAGGCGGAAGATTATAACAGAGACTCTTTAGAGGTAGGGAAACAAAACAACTAATTAGTTTTTTTATTATTTTTATTATCTTTTATATTTTATATTATTAACATTACAATGATTCCTTTATTTTTTATTTTACTATTATTGTTACAGTTTCTTCCTTATTTTTAATTTATTTTTAGATTTAGTATAGATTAGTTAAATTTTACCCCTCTATTTCATATGTGTATATATGTATAAATACATGTATGCGTGTGTAGGTATATATTCATATATATATATATATATATATATATATATATATATATATATATATATATATATATATATTATAATAATATTTTTAGTTTTTAAAAATCGCTTTTGAAACATGAGAACTCTTATGTAGCGGAGGAATCATATTTTTAAAAACTAAAAATATTATTATAATATAAGCTCTACTTCTGTATGGAGCACTGTCATTTGAAAATAAAGCTAAATATTAAGGAACACCGGATTATCTACCTAACGTGTTCTTTCCTATTTCACTGCACACCTGCATACATATATATATATATATATATATATATATATATATATATATATATATATATATATATATATATATTGCTGTGCCTCTAGCATCTTTGTTGGTATTACTTTTATTACATATATATATATTTTCTCTTCCCTGCCCATTCATTCAGGTCATTCATTACATACCCTCTTGTTCTTCATAAGTTTCTATTCCCCGTTAACAGTTCTGATGGGAACCGATCGACTGGTGTGTTGTGTTTTTATTTTAAATCTATCATGGCCTATAATAAAAAAAATTCTTGTATTTTATGCCTTAATACGCTTTTGTACTGTTGCAAACATATATATATATATATATATATATATATATATATATATATATATATATATATATATATATATATATATTGAAGATTCAACACCATCACTTGATAAGACACCAGAAGTGTTGAAACAAAATTGCTATTTTTGTAGTGATTTTATAACATTTTTATGTTATAATTTTCGAATAAATAATTTTATTTTTGCTCAACTCTGTATTGAACACTCTTTTAAGAATAGTATTTGTTGGTTATTGGAATTTATTCTGTATAAACCAAACATACTTGTGTGTATATATATATATATATATATATATATATATATATATATATAAGGTAAGTGTTAAAAATACATGCTCATTATGGGTACGTGTTAAGAACTGATCGCATTCTGAGCCAGAATGTCAGGAAGGAGACTTTCTGAAGTTAACTTTGTGGAGGGGGCGATTCCAGCGTGCAGCAATTTTAAAAAGTACATGAAAACCATACCACAGATTGACCCAAGCCTTATGATGTAAAATTGTACACTGAACCCTTGGGACTCGTGGATAGCTTTTTTCCTCTCTCTCATCGTCTCTTTTTTATGTATAAATTATGTTAGTAAATGCACACCAAACGATAAATTTCCCCATATACATCGGCATTGTATATTGGCTAGACTTTAAATTTGGATCGTATAATCATTTATTCAGCTCAATGTCACCAGAAATGTATCCACATTTTTCCTGTGTTTGTTTCCAATTTTAGCTCAAAGAATCGGTAGTTAATTTATGCAACTGATAATAATTCATATTTATCTGTATCTCACTCATTTAAACCGTTATTTAACTTCTCTATTTAAAACTTCTCACTTTAAAATTTTATTCCCCACCCTCACCTTAAGGCCTTTCCTGCTCTTCTTTCTTCTGTTACACCTCTCTTTAGAGCCTTCATACATTTCCCTATCGCCCTTGTTTCTCCATCCCACACATACACTTTCAATGATTGTTTTTAATAGCATTTCTGCTTCCTTTTTGAATTTTAGGTCTGATGAATTGGATAGTGATTACGATTTCAATGTAATAAATTTTAACCATCGAATATTAGTGTTTGAGCCTTTTATATATTCTTACTCTGTCTTGTACATAGAGCTCTACCTGGATTTTAACCTCAAATAAGATATGTTTATCAATATAATTTATCGAATTTTCAATCTAATTGCTAGATTGATGAAGGTTCCCTATTTGATCTTTATCTCACTCTCTCTTATATATATATATATATATATATATATATATATATATATATATATATATATATATATATATATATATTAATGCTCTGTAAATTTACATTGAGCACTATTGTGTAAAATTAAAAATATCTATAAGAACACCGGATTTTATATCTTACTGTTCCATCTTTTTATTTATATATACATACATATATATATATATATATATATATATATATATATATATATAAGTGTGGGTTTGAAAACTGTGTATTACAAGTAATAATGCATGATTCTTCGGTAAATCGAACAGATTTCTCTCAGTCACTGTTGTTTATCTAAAAATAAATACACTTAAATTCACCTTCTTCCCGGCCGTATGCCAACGGCTTAGGGGTAAAATCTCCTACGTGTTTCGAACCTATCTAGAGGCAAAAGGTGGTCTAGTTACACTGATGAGCTTTGATACAGCGAAACAGTCTGTCCGTGGATGACTACATATGTATGTATATATATATATATATATATATATATATATATATATATATATATATATATATGCAAGTGCGAAATTAATACACGTACTTTCTCCGGATGTTGATTATGCCATTTTTACTTAAGACATTTCAACACTATATGTATATATGCTTTCCAAAAATATTTAATCATTTAAATTATATTGAGAACTTTTTATGTATTATTGCAATCCATCAATGTGGATCTTAATGCGCGTACGGGAACTGAGTGTTTTTCCTTTTATATTCTCAATCTACAGTGAAAGATTATTAATCAAATTTGTGTGTTGTATTTCTTTCACATTCATTGGAAATAAGTATCAGGATTTGTTTAGAATTTAGCGAGTCTTCTTCTTCTTCTATGGGCCATAACACGCCAGGAGCTGTGCGTTGAAGGTACTCCACAACTTCCTATCATTTTTATATCTTTTCGCTATCCTTCATTCTCTCTTCTGAGATATATATTCACCAACTCGTTTAGCAAGCTTGCCTCGCTAAAACAGTTATAGCTGAGTAGTGAGTTCGATTCTCAATAGATGCCCCTTAAATTTGGCCTTGTGCCACATGTAAGCTACGCTTAGAAAATCAACTGAGAACCCCCTCGTGGTGTAATGGTTAGAAAGCTTATCTTACTAGAACGATTACGACTTAGTAGTGAGTTCGATCCTTACTGGGTGTCTCATATTTTCTGCCTTCTGTCACATCTAAGCTACGCTTAGAAAATTAAGGGCACCTCGAGGCGGTGTGATGGTTAGCATGTTTGTCTCGCTAGAACCATTAAAACTGATTAGTGATTTCGATCCTCGCTGAATGCCCCTTAAATTCGGCCTTGTACAACGTCTAAGCTACGCTTTGAAAATCACTATATTCACCATCTCGTTAGCTATACCTTTTACCGTCAATGTGTACAGTTTGTGTGAGAATATCTTGCCCTCTTTGCTAGATATTTCAAATACTTTTAAGAATAATCGTAATTCCGTTTTTCCATAAATCTTCGTTGTTGCTCACGTGTTCTATCAAGGGAATGCTTAGTATCCTTCTGCCAAGCCACACTACCGCTGCCTCAAATCTGTTTTTCATCTAGGACAAGATTGTCCAGCATTCCCTACTGATTTTATATAAGAATGCATCGCTCATTTCTTTGTTTCTAGCGAATTTTGTTTTCCTCAATACTTTCATTTCGAAAACATCCTACAGGAAATACTCAGGATAATTCAACCAATGACAGAAGAAAGATCAGTATCACTGCTTCAGACTTGGCTCGGAATCGGTTGAAAAATGATTGGCATTCTGGAAAGCTTTCTTAAAAGCTAATAGGATTACGAATCTCCGAGAATTAGAAGACAACAGGGGGGATTCTGCTGACTCTCGGGAAAATATTTAGCCATTTCGAATATTTCTTCAACTTACTCGTACGTCTTGTTCGGTTTGTTCTGGCTTGTAAAGAATTTCCATAATTCGTTTCATTCAACCAATAGAGTAACGTAAGTCAAACAATCTAACAACACGTGTATGCTCTTCTCTATAATAGTCGTAATTTCTGCCGCATCTTCAAACACATTTTATAGATTATAAAACAAATGTGCCATATAACACAACGAATTAAACAGTGCTCCGTATCTATGAATTGCAATATGCTGTGAAGCGGGATCCTTAATCTGTGTTGAACAGAGGATTTTTCGTAATGGAATCTATAGTTACTCTTGCATGACCACGACTAGCATTCAAGTTGGAGGGGATCGATTTTTGGTTTGACTCTCCTTAGAATGCCAGATGATGAATTATTCTTTGGTTTTCAACCCTTTTAGGTGGAGGAAAATGGTCAAACCAAAAATCGGACGAAAAAATAGCTATACTGTTATAAAACAATAAAAGAAAAAATACTACCTTACTTAAAAATCGAAAACTGAAAAGAGAAAATATACAGTTATAACAAATGAATAACAAGTAAAATAAATTGATCTGAATTCATCCGAATAAATAAATAAACTAACAAACCGATCCCGATAAACTAACCGTTAGAAAAAACAAATAAAGATAATCAATCCAAATAAATACATGAGGTAATAAACAAATTAATAACTGTTCCCGCCAAAATAATAGTTAGAATAAACTACAACAACCAACCTCAAAATTGAATAAATGGCTTTAATTATCTCCCCAAAGAAAACAAAACTATTAAATAAGGGATATAAACAAATTATATTAAGTTAATAAACAGACCAATTAAAAGAAAAATATATATATATAAGATAAGAAATAAAAAAAATAAAAAAAATAAATAAAAAATAAAAATAAATAAAAAGTAGCAAAATAATTTAACCCAAATAAATAAATAAACAAATAAACGACTTCCGAAAAATAGCCGCCAAAATAGACAATGCACCTTCCAAATGCACCACTGACCCGTATATATAAATAGCCGAGAAAAATAATAGCACTCGTGGCCTGATGATTGATCTAGCATGAAACAGACTGTCGCCTCTAAGTGTTGACTTCTATGTTCATTTTTATATTTACACACGCTCTATCTCTGAAATTGAGGTCTTTATCCCATAAATATAGCACATCTTAAGACTATATTTCTTCATATATATATATATATATATATATATATATATATATATATATATATATATATACAAACATCGACAAGTCCTGTATAAATCTTTTGTACAAATGAATCATTTGTGTGTCCAGATTTAATTGCAATAATGAAATTAACCCAAACCCAACAACATTTCGCAAATTAAACACACTTCTAATTTAATTTTCTCCAAAGGAAGAAACATAAAGGAAAAAAAGATGCCTTTTTTCCATGAGAACTTCGATATATGTATGTACCTATTATGCGGCGCATCGTCCTAGGCTTCGGCATGACCTTCTCCATTGATAGTCGAGTCCGTACACTGACATAAAAAGACCAATGCTTCGCGTTGAAAACTGAAACCGAATTATTTCCGTTCGTCATTGCCTTTCGTCTTGGTTAACTTCTAAGTATTTTTGTGTCTGTTTCAGAGGCAGACTGGATTGAAATCCTACTGAAATGGCGTCAATTTCGATTTGAGAAAATTTCTTAATCATATCCGCAACTTTCACTCAATGGAGAGGCTAGAAACTGCTGTCCCAGCTTGGAAATTCCCCGGATTAGATGTATATTACAGTTAATTATCTTTGCTGATAGCGGTTATTATTTATTTTCCCTGATCCCGAACGTAATAGAAGATCTATTTAATTGAGCCTAAAAGAAGACCTACTAGGATTTATTCTCGGTGGGCATAATTAACTCAATTATTCTCATATCATGCTCGGAAAGGTGACACGTAGGCGCAACTGTAATGGAAAAGAAGAATTTTCAGTAAGAATGTTGATTGAAGCGTTGTCAGCAAAAGGGACAGTGAGCTATGTATTAGAAACTTTAAAATGAAGCAAGTACAGAAGCTATGTTAAATATTACGATATAGGAAAATATTAGAAACTAATCTGAGCATATATATGCAATATCTTCTCATACCCTGTCCTTGATTCAAGTAGAATTGTTCACTTCGACATCCACAGCTTATATGACAAAAACATGCCTTAATTTCAATCTGCTACTGGTAACCACTTACGGAACGCCGTTCAAAAATTCCAGACTCTTGAAATATCCTTTCCGACTAATCAGAAAAGTGCCATGGCTAACGGCGAAAGCAGTAACCGCGGAAACGAACTCCCGACTGCATATGCCTGCTGGTTTTCAACGCATGTGTACCTCAACATATTAATACAGCCATTTCTCGATAAAATGATCTCAAATTTTAACAAGATACGTAAAATCTAAGTTAGCAGTGCTGACTTATCTAAATGAGGATCTACCATGAAAAGAGATCGAACGTGCTAGTGATAAGGTTAATGTGAATGTGCTTTTAATATGACCACCGCGCTCACTTGAATTGACAATTTGTTATTTTTTTGTATGGGGTTATGTGAGAATTTTGGTCTATATCATCCTCTTTCTACAAGCCTAGAGGATCTTAAGCATTACTGACGTGCTGGAATGTTACGTAAGATTTGCTACAACCTTGTGTTATGCCGCGAAACTCCTCTCAATTTCCTGCTACTGAAAAATGATACTAATCAGCAAACGTTCGAATCTTGTAAATCATGGGAAATAAAAAAATATATATTTTACTTATCTCAGATACGTTTTATATCCATTTGTTGTTCAGTTACTTCATGTTAAAGATATTGAACTCTGAACCATTTCCGCACATATGAAGAACAGACTACAAGTTTCGTTGAAGAAACGGTTGCCGAGAATGTGATGGAAGTTTTAACTGCAATGAAAATGAATTGACATTTCTAGGATAGGTAATGAAGAAAGTAGGCCTAATGGATTTTAACATTCAAAACGTAAAACGGCCAAACGCTACGGAAACCAATCAAAACAGGATGTTGTGAAGAACCACAGTTCTTCATGATCAGAAATTATCTGGTACATAACCGAAGAAGAATAGAGGATGATTTTCGACTTATTCACAGATTGAACACAAGAACACCAGGTATCAAGGAGCACTTAACTAACACTTATCTATACGACTGTTTTTTCATGGTGCCCCCAAATATTGACATCATGTAAGATGTGAATATCTGAGTAACTACAAGTCCCACGCAAGCGAAATTAAATAGCCTTCATGCTGAACTACACAAGATTAATTTATCAAGATATTCAAAGAAATGTAGATTTAAATATCGATTTCACAAAGCTTCCCAAATATTCATTATGCGCACCAGCTGCGACACGACACACGTCAAATCCTGCCAAACACGTTGTAGCACGTCTTGCGTAACATTCTCCAGCTTCTCAGGGATTATCTGCTTAAGATCCTTTAGAATAGTAGGAAAAGGGTGATATAGACCAATCTTTTCACGCAGTCCCTTACAAAAAAAAATCGCAAGTGAACGTGGTGGTCATATTAACAGCGCATTCACGTTATACTTATAACTATCACGCTCGATCTATGTTCTCGGTAGATTCTTATTTAGCTATGTCTGCACTTTTAACTTTGTTTTTCTTCATTTTCTTCAGGTTTGGGATCATTTTAACGAGAATTTCCTATATTAACAGCCACAGGATTTTTCTAGCTGTAAATAACCCTCAAATCTTTCTTTTCCTTAACCACATCATACAGCATATAAAAATGAAGTAAGCAATACTGACTGCCTTCTCAGAACCCTCTTATTATCTGACATAAGCCGTTGGTACAAGACAGTAGTTTGGAAGTTGCTAGAAATCAATATTTTTAATAATTTTTCTCATAAAATAAGCCAATAATTAATCATCGCAGTAAACATAGGTTGCTTCATATCTGCGTAATCAGATTAACCTCCAATCTCACAGGACAATGTTTAATTTATTTGAGATCTCCGCACAAGAAAAGCAGATTAAGCAGTATATAATCTGAGAGGATGATTCCACCAATATGAAAGAGGAAGTCATAATCCGCCATATCCGATTGTGATCAATATATCTATCTTAATCGTCAAATATCTCAAACATTTTAATATCAACAGAAGCGCCGGTCGCGTGAATATTCGAGGCATTCATTTAATATTCAAAATTCGTTATCAGGATAAAATTGACAGGTAAGTACAATTCTCAAGAAATCAAATATATTACGTTAATTTTGATGTAACCACTACACCGAAGAAAAAAATACTCAAATTGATCCACTAGCATATACATGTCTGTAGTCAGTAGGTATTATTAGTTAGAGCATTTTGCGTCGGTGTGGTCACCACTCGTCTCCATCTCAAAGTTTTATTTCATGGTGACAATTAAGGTAGAATAGAGCAATGTCTTCTTTTTTCACCGGGGATGTTGAAAGTTACCTCGTTCCTCCTCTCAGACGTTAAAGAGGCAAATCCTACAAGAGAGGAAGTTGTTTGAATGCAGGGTTTTCGGGTCTGGTTACCAACCAAGTCTATAGGGCACATTCTTTACTGTTAATTACCGACAGATGGAAGAGAACAGACGGATTCACACATTTCCCAAGGGTATTACCAAGCAACTAAAAAGGGTGTACTAGACAGGTATTCGTACTCGACTATCCAATTATTCAGTACGAGTCGCAACCCATTATTCCATCTTGCCTCCTTTATTAAAATGGCAGCCTGCTCCTTGATGACAAGCCTGGTAAGAGTTAAAAATATATAATTATTATGGGCACGTGGCCAAGTGTTTCGCTCATGAGACGCGGGTTTGAATCAACCATGATCGATTTGTGAGGAAGGAGACTTCCTTGTTTTATCTGAGTGGAGGGGTCAATCTCAGCGTCAGGCACCCTTGAAAGTTCCTGAGAACCATACCACGAGTTGAACCAAGGTTTGTGAGTGAAATTGGCTAGACGGAACCATTGGGGGCCGTCGATAACTGAGCTACCACGAACTCACAAGTCATCGTGACTGAGGACTTTAACGTGCTGGCTTTGTTCAAATTGTTGCTAAAGTTAGATAACACGATCTTTCTCAGAAACTGTAACTAAGGTTTGTTCAGCATAGTTGCAATATAAACCACATGTTGGCCCTGTGGGTGCTGAATAAACACAAATGCAGCTGGGCAAGCGTCTGCAATAGGGATTGGCCCTAGTAGTCGGGTGTCCTCGAATACGAGTGGCCAGGTATACATATATTCATTAGTCTCTGTTTGTGTATCCCATATATTTGCATGTAATCGTGATCGTAAGTAAATGGAACTTATATCAAAATAATATTAGAAAATAGTATATTTGAAAATATGTAGAAACATATTATATTAAAAGAAGATATTATATTTGAAATATTTTGAAAGACAAATTTATATTTTCGACATAATTCCAAAGGCAAATTGATCACGTTTTCTCTACGCTCGAGGCTTATTTGTATATTTATTTGGACAAAGGTATCAAATATTTAGATTGTGCAACTTACCGCAGAGAGATTTTCAATATGCCTTGAAAAGTATTAAGACTGCAGTGAGAACGATCATGAGTTAGACACTAACTTTTGTGCTCATGAACCAGGCAAAGCTAAATTTTGTAAAAAAAAAGTCTCATGTCCAGTGCTTGACCAGACGACTGCTTTATCCTGGTACAACCACAAATTGCATTATATTCCCTACTCACCCACTGACACCTTTTTTAATATACATTTTTGATGACTCGAACTCGTATTAGCGAAGGTGACAAAATGGCATTCGTCACGCACAACGACGTCTTTGCCCCAGCCCTGCCAAGCGGAAATACGGAGAAGTCAATAAAACTACCAAAGTGAAGTCTTTTGTTGTTCTATCGAACAGGTAGTTTCTATTGGATAGGCCAGAGGCAAAGGGACAGGTGATTACGCTTTTCTTTCTCTTTTTCCATAAGATACATTTCAGTTCGTGATTACACCGTCTTTAATAGTAACTCCAGAGGGAATCGATTTTCTCACAAAGAACAGTCAAGACTTATGGAAAGAGTTAAGAAATCTGGTCGAATGGGCTTCGTTTAGTATAATTTCTTTGCTGAAGTCATAGAAGACAGATTGTGACAATGAGTCGAAAACTTGGGAACAGGCCAACAGAGCAATTTTCTGGAAATCATATATATATATATATATATATATATATATATATATATATATATATATATATATATATTTCTAAGTTAAAAAAAACTGTTATCGTACAAAACATTTCGTCGCAAAAATCACGTAAAAAAAAATCGGCAATCGCAGTAATGAAAACTTGTGAAACCAAAATTTCAGGATTGCGGATCCGAATATAGTACGGAATGTTTTTAGTTTGCTCACGGAGTCGGCCTGATTCCAAAATGGTATATCCTTGGCTGCGGCCTCTAAAGTTGAAAACACGGATAATTTTATTTTGAAACACTGTATTTTCAGAACAATCATTCTTTTTCAGTTGAACATGAGCTATGGAAAGTTAGAGAGTTGTGTCCCTTTAATTGTTTTTGTAAGTTGACGCCAAGATTCCGGAATCCGAAAACAATCGCAGTAATGAAAACTTGGGAATCCAAAATTTCAGGATTACTGTCCAGATCCGGCAGGCACTGTTTTTAATTTGTTCGCAGAGTTGGCCCAATTCCAAAATGCTATGATATGTTGGCTACAGCCTATAGGAATAAAGTTGTAAAAGTGCGACACAATGACACACTGACATTTGCATTTATTATATAAAGGTATTCGTTGCATTTTGTGCATTCAAGTACGCAAAAGACAACACATCGTATCACCCAAGCACTAAACACCACACTTTCCCTTCACACAAACACAATTAAATTACCAGACAACAGGAAATATTTATACAATGCAACAAAGGGAATTTTCAAAATATGGCAATATATCAAATAGACGAGAACTCTTACCTATAAATACAAGAAACAACCCCCAAAACTTCATATTCAAATTTAAACCGGCACTAAACAAATCATAACCTTACACACATAAACGCACAGCATACACACATAGTGGTAAAACACACGAGTCAGACCACACACACACATACACACGCACATATACACACACAAACATATCAAAAAAATATATGTAGTAACTGTATAGATTTCTTTATAATAATATAATATATATTATATATGTATGGGGAACGAATATATACACACATACACATGGAAAAGATATATATATATATATATATATATATATATATATATATATATAGATAATTAAAAATTATAGCATAAACATGTTATAAAATCACTACAAAAATAGCCATTTTGTTTCAACTCCGGTGTCTTATCACGTGATGATGTTGAATAAATAAACATTATATATTATCTACTCTGTATTGAGCACTCTTTTAAGAATAGTAATTGTTGGTTATTGTAATTTATTCCGTATACACTAATCCTAGATTTGTATGTATATATATATATATATATATATATATATATATATATATATATATATATATATATATATATATATATATATATATATATATGTATGCTATCAAAAACACAGTCACCCAATACACAAAAATGGAGAAAGTTTCAAAAAATACAGAGGACCTAAAAAGATAAGAACAAATAACCTCGTTGCTCCCATTTCTCTGAGCAGCAATCATTTTTTAATTACCCTTTAAGCAAAGGAAAACAATTCCGTCAGTCCAAAAAGAATTCTGATTACTACCACACAAAAAAGACAATGGTTAAACATGAGAAAATATAAGAAAAACTAATTACTTTAACTAATATATGGAAATAGCCAATATTCACCAGATGAATATCACAAGACCCGACACGTGAAAAAAATATGGAAAATAAAGTATAATATATGTAAGTGTGTTTGTGAGTGTGGTGTCTGTGTGTCTATGCGTTTATATATATGTGTATCTGGTCTGACGGTTAGAAGGTTAGTTTTCCGACCATAAGACCCAGCTCCGAATCTCAACATGATAACTGAATTGTCAGGAAAATGAATACTTGATGCTACCATACGAAGTAGTGGGTGGCACCACTATATATCGGGGAATCTCTATCACATTTTAACTCAAGGATTGTGAATGAATTTGGGTAGATGTTTTTGTCAGCAACGTATTGACATGATTTATTAAATCAGCTATAATATTTGTTTGTTAAATATAAGGAGTTTTAGTACGTTGTAACTCCTTAGTCATCATCTTATTATCTATGTTATCATTAGTATCATCTACTAGCAAATAAGAAATCCTTATATGTTTTCTATATCTGTAAAGCAGGGTGAAATATCAGAAAAAGTAAGTGCAGTGTGAAATGTCTACTAGTATTGTTGGAAGGGCTTTCAGCCATGATTACTTTATAGCTGTTAAAGACTGACTGAATTGTTCTATATGTACATTCAATTATTCCGTTTGTTTCCGGATGGTATCAAATCGTGTGCAATCTATAGAAATCAACTTCTGAGGCTATCTCTTAAAACAATTCACTCTCAACACGAGGGTCATGATCGGTTATCACATGAAGGGGAACAACCCAACGTCTGGTTCACACTTGAACAAATGCATTAGCAACAGATCGATTTGTTATTTCTGGTAATATGGTTCTGCTTCAATCCACTTAGTTGTGTAGTTAATACAGATTAACACGTATATGTAAGGAGTATTGTATGTTTCATAAAACTTTCTAGTAACAGGGAGTGGACCAATTATATCCAAGTGGACCGTTTCTAGACAAAAGAAGGGGCTGACTAACAGATTTAGTGTGTCTCGGAATCTTGCATTTCTGGCATGTTTGATATTCATGACACATTTATTTGTCTTGTCCATATAAGTCCAAAAAATCTTGTTTTGGTCATTTTATACGAGGCTTTAATTTCCTCTGTCTGATATTACGTGCATAGTATCGAAAATATATTGTCGGAATTTGTCAGGTATATATAATCTGGGAACACCGGTAGCCTTATCATAATATTTATTATCAATAATAAATTGTATTTTTTAAAATGTTGAAATTTTTGTAACTCAGGCTCCTTAAGTTTTGTAGCGAATATAACTGGTAAGTCACACAGATCTACTATAACTACGACGGTATCGGGTCAGCATTGTTATATCTCCATACTAGGAAGTGCTTGATAATAGAGAGGGAATGGAAGGGAAATTCGTTCTTAACGGACTGCCATCTGAAGTGCTTAAGATCAAAATGTCGGGTCTTCCACAGGGTTTTATTCTCTGTCCTATCTGTGCTTTCTACTCTATATTAATGATTTATCAAAGAGCTTTACGACGATCATTAGTGAGCACAGTCCGGATGATAAAAAAATACAATTTATAGTTGCCCCTCCCAAAATCTGAAAGTCTAGAACTTAGGAGATCATCTCACCTTTGACATAGCCCGGATGGCTTAATGGGGGAAAGGACTCACTTGTAAAACTCAATACGGACAAAACCAAACATACAAACCCCGGACTTTCACCTATTAGGATAAATGGGTGTGTTCTCAAGGAGGCTCCTGGTCTTAAAAATCTATTGGAACGCATGCTCTCCCCATATTTCAAATGGAACTTGTATATCTGATCTAGTGCTAAATGCTAAATACGCTGTAAATATGGTTGTTTTATTGTACCGCTCCAGTATGTAACTCCCCCGATATACTTTATCATAATTATAGCCAGATCAGATCAAAGATGGAGTATTGATGCCATATATGGTCTTGAGCTGCCCTGTTCTGACTTGACTCTTTTGGTAGAGTTCAAAGGCGTCTACGCTTCGTTGTGGACGATGAATTATTTTCTAACATACAACCTCTTGCCCACAAAGGAATTGTTCCTTCCATGACGTGTGTTCCGTAGTACCAATACTCTTGAGAACTGGGACCTATACACAATGGTGTGTTGTCCTTAAATTCTTCTCATTGCTAGAGCAAGAAGCAAGTTTCATGCAGACAGCTTCTTCCCAAAAACTACTAAATTGGGGGACAGAATCCAGGCATTATTTTTTCCAAGCACTATAATCCTTATCTCTATAATCCTTATCTCTATAAACCTTATATCATCAAGTTTAGTATTTAACTTATTTAGTCTTATTCCCTACGTGGTTTATATCTAACAAATATCATTTAAAACTCGATGGAAGTAACGATCTCGAAATACATTGCTAGCGAAATCAGCTTCATGTCAAATGAGGTTAACTATGTACGCGCGAAACAATCCCATATAAGCAATCTCTCAAACAATAATTATGTTACTTCACTTGCACGCCGTGTATAGCGCCTTTCAGTCTTGGTATAGCAAGAAAACATCAAATAAAATAAAGTGTGGCGTCGTCTAAAAATGTTCTTGTGAAAATGTCTATTAAATGTATTTTTATTTTTGTTGTGTACGAATAATGTTCAAGAAACATGGCTGTTGCTTGAGCATAAAATAACAGACCCCATTTTAAATTAAACTCTTACAAGGACTGGTGAAGACTTGCTTGATATTCCTATTTATTCCTGGTTTACGGCCATACCAGGTTGAAACATCAGTTCTCGAACGATCACCGATGTTAAGTAATTTCGTGCTTGTTCAGTACGTAAATGGGTAACCGCTTGGGAATAACAGGTGATGTAATCTTGGATTGGGATTAGAAAGCGGCGAGCCGTGTTCCAATTCCAATCAGGTTCGTTATATCCATTCACGCGCAAAGTTTCATTTCATCAACTCTACTTATTCCACAAGAGCTAATTTCGCACATCCGCATACATTGTGTATCACTCGGAATGTTTAAAGCAGAAGTCTAATATTTTCACAGGACAACATCTCCACAGAAGAAAGTTTAAGATGACATAATCATTAAACGTTTTTAATCACTGACATTATTTAATTCATGTTGTGTACTTATACAAAATTCCATCAGGTTTTTCGACATATGAGGTGGGGACCCAAAAGTAACAGGAATCGTTTTGTATGTGACAATCCCCTAGTAGTTCAGGTTTCAACTGCTAATGCTACATGCGGCAACCTTCAGGCGCCAGTGTGCTAACTGGTGTCATCGTGGGAAGATGTACAACTCCGTAGTTCACGTTTGTTTTGAAGTGATTCACGCCTTTTCGTCTATTTTTTACCATGGCTGTAAGGATGCTTGTCGTAAACTGAAAGAACAGTTGGAAGTTGATACAGACCTTTTTCGAAGGTCATCACTGGTGATGAAAGCTGGTGCTATGGCTATGACCCGGAAACGAAATAGCAATCAAGTCAATGGAAGCATTTAACGTCACCACGATCCCGAAAATCGCGTCATGTGAAGTCCAATGTCAAGATGATGCTGATTTGTTTCTTTGATGTGAAACGAATTCTCCACAAAGAATTTGTTCCTCCTGGTGAAACTGTTAACCAGGCTTTTTATTTTTTTATTTGGAAGTCCTGAAGCGTTTACGACACAAGGTGAGACGAAAACGCCCTGACCTGTGGCAAAGTGGAAGGTGCTGGTTGCATCACGACAATGCGACAGCGCACACCGCCTTGAGTGAGAGTCAGTTTCTGACCAAGAATGGCATGATCCCACTTCCCCACCCTCCCTATTCACCCGATCTCGCCCCCCCCCTGCGACATTTGTTGTCCTCCCAAATGAAGAAAATCCTCAAAGGTAAACGTTTTGCAGATGCGGAAGAGGTTAAGAAGAAAACAACGGAGTCATTAAAAAACATAATTTCACAAGAGTTCCAGGACTGCTTTGAACAATGTAAAACACACCTGGACCGGTGCATTGTTTCAAATGGAGAGTACTGCGAAGGTGATAAGAATATAAAGACGCAACAATAAATGAATAAAATTATATGACACAATTCCGGTTACTTTTGGGTCTCCCCCCTCGTAGTTTAACAGTATACTAATCTCAAAATTTCGATGTTTACCTTTTAATAATCTATCTCAGGTTTCCCTATCTCTTGGATGGATTTCTCTACCTATTCATATGATTATATTGTAGGGATGTTATCCTATTATTAAATGACCATAAAATCAATGCTCAAGAATATGAATTAATTAGATTGCTGCATGTATATATGAAGAGGAAGTAAGTACAAAGTAAGTATATTTAGGATAGATACTGGTCAACCTTAGACTTTAAGAGTTTAACATTATAGTGAGCAGGGAATAATCCTCTCGGGAGATTGTTCCACCAAATAGCCGTTCTTGAGAAGAAGCTTTCCTAATGGAACTTCCTACTTACTAAGGGAATACGGAGTGAATGCAGATGATTCGACTCTGCGTAAGTAGCATAGCGGGTCCTAGTTGTTATAATAAGATGCAATGGTTACCCCCAGAGCACTTCCACGTGCTGACATGATTGGAGTATTGAATTTGAATCTCACTCTATATTTAAGCCTTGTGTCACATTTACATGTCATGTAGCCAATAGTTATTTCTACCGTTCACATTACTACATCTTCAGTTCTTAAAAAATATTAGTTAAATGAAAAAGGAGGAGGTAAGTAAACCACTTTCATTACCTACTCAAAAAGGACCTTCAACAGTAAAAAAAATACTTACATCTAGTCTAAACATCTACTTGTCTCAGTTCGTGTGTTATATTGATTACCCATAGGAATTAGTCTGTAAAATACTTATATCCCGAAATACGGAATATGTTCTCCGAACCAATTGTGGAAAACAATTCTCCTTTGGTGTGATACGGTTCAAAGGATCCACATATTTACGCTCCAATAACAAAATCAATTGCTTAACGACATCAAAAACATAGGACTAATGTTTTTGCCTTGAATAAACGAAGTCCCAAATAATTTTATCACACTGTTCGCGAACTGGAGCACTCAGTTTATTGCGATGACCCATTTTGTTTGCCATCAAATTAATGACATTCTGAAATGTTAACTGGACAAGACTGGAGAGATAGCAGTCATTTAGCTACCGATTTAATTGCCAATAAATTTTATAGTAGATAACGATTGAAAATGGAAAAGTCTGATATATTTATGTCTTCTTTAAGAAGATTTTAGCATGGCTCTAAATATCCAACCCAAATCTGTCCATCTTTAAAAGTACACATAAATAAGTAGATTTAACTAATTCCTGCGATTTCAGAAGAAACCTATAGCTACATATTAAGTCTTACCCACAATATTGTTCGAGTGTATATATATATATATATATATATATATATATATATATATATATATATATATATATATATATATAGGGTTTTTCGTTATATATATATATATATATATATATATATATATATATATATATATATATGGTATAAAATGACAATTGGAAAAATCTTAGATCTTGCCGACGCGTTTCGTCTTCCGACTTTTTCAAGGCAAAAATAAAATCGAAATATCTCTGTTGTTACATATATGTATATATATATGTGTGTGTGTGTGTGTGTGCAGGGTGTCTATAATGTTCGTGTGCACTTGAAAAAATTATAACTTTATTTGTATTTGCGACAGAAATAATTTATAAAAATGATTAGAAAGTAGTCCATCTATATTTTTTAAGTTTTTATTGAAATTGTATTTACGTTTCCACATGTCCTTCAACATTAGCTAATACGATTTTGCAGTTCACGGAAAACATTTGCCAACTGATTTACAGTAATGCCTGAAATCACATTAGTTATTTTAGCTATACTTAAAACTCGGTACATTAAACTTTATAACATTTTTTACAGATTATTTCTATCGCAAAAACAAATAAAGTTATAATTTTTTTAAAAGTGCACACGAAATTTATGGTCACCCTGTGTATATATGGGGTGGGGAACAAACTTTCTGATATTGATATATATTTCCACATAAATATTAATGTATATGTACATGTTTGTATGTATATGTGCGGGGAGAAAGAGAGTAAGACGTTAGATGGATAGAAACAGTGACAGAAACATTAAAAGGGTAATGGTTAGTACAATGAACTTTGTGGATTAATATGACTATCGAAAAACATTTTTGTAAATTGCGATCTACAAGTCGAAATTTCAAGCCCCCAAAATATTTCCAAAACAAGGGGGTCCACTTATATGGTGGGCATAAAATACAAACCATTACCACCGAGTTGTCAAAAAGCGGGACATCATCCGTAACAATTACTTTACACCACTACCGTACCTCCTGCAGACTGTCAAATTTATTCGACTTATTTGGGATATTAACACAGAGATTAAAGTAAAATAATAAATTAGTAACACAAATTCAGTATTCCAGTATAAGACTACAGCACACATCGCGTCCAACCACGGATACACGAACTATAAACCTTGACCAAAGAGTTGTTTCACACAGGCGGCCATTTAGACAAAGAGCATGCGTATCATCTGTGCAATGACGTATACTGTGCAATGACATATAATGGCAGTTTATTGAATATATCTATTATTACTGTGCTATTACTGTAAATCATTATTATAAAGACTACTTGAAAGCTACCATATTGCTTTTGTGATTAAAACCATAACTCTACAATATCACATAATTTTAAATATTAAAATATTTTATAAATCTTCTACTGTAGTCTAACTTCATTTACCGATAGGACTAAGTTTTAGGTCAATGTTAACCTACATTTTGTTTGCGTGTCGATCTATAGAGTACAGGCTTAACTCAGAAGTTTGAGCTAAAAATCTTTAGGTTGACCTCTATCCTAGATCAACTTATATGACCTAAATTACGGTATTGTGGACTCGTTTCTCGAGTACAGATTTCTTTGAGACCAGAGAAGAAAATATTGCTAAATTATATTACACCATTCTTTTAAATATATAGGCTTCTGCTAGCCTAGAAAAATGATGTTCAAAATATTTTGTTGAGTCTGGAACCCGAAGATGAACAGTTTTTTCTATTAAGACATATGGGACAAAACTTCGTTATCGAACAGGCCGCAAAAAACACAGACACATACTCTCGAACTCATATCTGCACATGTATATACTGTATAGGAAAGAGCTTTCAATTCGGGTTCTTGCAACGACGGATTATTATTTGACATGGCAAAATATAAGTGTGGCTCCTATGCGTGTGAACTGGAAGAACAAATGAAAATGAACCCTATCGTCAAATTGAACATAATAAGAAGGAACCTGGCATTTGGATTGAGGAGTGGAATGTGCCGGTTGTACACAGTGTGGATATGGCGAGGGTGAGATGCCCTGGCCCGAGAGTGTTGCTGAGTGGTTGGGTGTTGTGACAGTGAGGTGGAGGTTTCGAGACTAGCAAAATAAAAGCCAAGGTAGAAAAGTTTATGAAGCATTTCTATCTCCACCATCTCTCTCTCACCAACAGAAACTGATGTATATATATATATAAGTGTGTTGTAAAATAGAGGTGAAATAGAGGTGAAAGTCTAGTTTCCCATGATATGCTATTTCTGATATATATATATATATATATATATATATATATATATATATATATATGGAAATTTCTCAGAGTTAACCTGTAGATAAGACATTTTTTAAAATATTAATGACAATAGGAAAACACTATTAATTGCTGACGTGTTTCGTCCAATGTGGACTTTCTCAAAGCAAAAAAACGAAATGAATTTAATTAAACAAGGTAACTAATAAAAATAAAAGACAGAGTGTTCTTAGCAACTGGAATGCAGGAAACGCCATTTTCATATTGTTAACTGAAAATAACGTCAGTTAATGTCACGCGTGGAGAATATTATCTCTGTTGGCGTATTTAACCATTTTGTTTTGATGTAACGATATTGTTGTGTATGTTTTTTTGTGAGAGCAGTAATTTTGTTAAGAAAGGTGAAATAGGGAAAAAGACTGGGCGTAGATTAATATTTGGGTAATGTTTTATGGCGGCACTCTCTAGAATTTTCCTTCTGAGTGAGTTATTTTCTTTCTTTATCCCATCTAAATAATCTTAAAATAGTCACAAACACTTCCAAAACAATATCCTACACACACCCACATACGCGCAGACGGGGGCATGGCCGTGCGAATGCACACACGGCCACCTACACATACACTATAAAGATCTTAGACTGATTAAATGTGCATATAAAATAAATTGAGAAGTATAAGCAGTCAATTGATGATAACCCCTCACGAGTGGATGGATTGATCCTCGAAGAATCTGTATACAAATCTTTTGTGTAAGGTTACTGAAGGTAACATCAGCCAGCCAAGTTGGAAACAGTTATATATATATATATATATATATATATATATATATATATATATATAGCATAATGAGAAGCCACCTATACTTTCAATCCTTATTCCCCCATAGCTGAACACTTTAATCCTTATTCCCCCATAGCTGAACACTTTAATCAATCAAGAAACTCATTAGACAACTGTAAATGTTTATTGATAGATTCCAATTTTAGTTCCACATACACACGCAGAAAGAAAGGAAAATACTGGATTTTAAAATTAGACACATATAAACTAGGATTAAACAAAGACTTGGGAATTTAGTAAAAATATAAATAAATCTTTCACAAAAAAAACCATTCATTTTAAACAAATTAAATCTGTAAAAATATTTCAATAGTTGAAAAAAATTATTTTAGATATAGTTAAAAAAACTTTTTAAACAACATCTAAAATATTATCGTTAGATTTACGTTAGAAATATTAAAACACGCGACGGACGCTACTTGAAAACAAACTTCTGAATACAGTTATTTAATTTATTTCTGACGAAAGATCGGGGCAGATCTGAAATATCAAATATATATATATATAAAAAATATAAATAAATACTTTTTTTTAATTTGCAACTTTTCAGTTGTATTCTCCATATATATATATATATATATATATATATATATATATATATATATATATATATATATATATATGGAGAGAGAGAGAGAGAGAGAGAGAGCGAGAGAGAGAGAAAACAGGGGTTGGACAAAATAATTTGAGCAGGTGCAAATTCCACTCCTATATTTCAAAGACCTATTAAGAACTAAATCTTCGTAATTGCAGGTTATATCTATTGTAAATACGTTTAGTTATCTAATTTACTGTATTTGTCTTATTTATTTTTAGAATTTAGTCAAATTTAAGCTAAATGCATGACTTCTCTGATTTCGAAAATGGCCAAATTGTTGGAGCTAGCATGGCAAGGGCCTCGATCACTAAGGTGGCTAAACCGTTTGGTTTTTCAAGAGCTACCATATCAAGAACTATGATGCAATTAGAGAAACAGGGCGAAACCTCTAAAAACCGTGACAATTCCGGCCGGACTTGCTAACTAACTGACAGGGACTGACGTGCATTGAGACGCAATGTGCCAAAAAAACATCGGACTACTGCGGACAAAGTGACTGCTGAGTTGAATAATCATCTGTATAGTCCAGTTTCTACTAAAACTGTTCGTCGTGAGCTCCATAAGGCTGCATATCATGGAAGAGCCGCCGTAAGGAAACCTCTTCTCTCCACTCACAACATTCAGAAGAGGTTGAAGTGGTGCAGAAATCACAATGCCTGGTCTGCAGACCAATGGAAGCAAGTCATATTCTCAGACGAGTCCAGTTTCTTCTCTTTTCCCAACTTCAGGGCGACTTTATGCGTGGAGGCAGCCCAAAGAAGCTTACAACCCTGATTCTCTTCTTCCAACAGCGAAGCAAGTTAGTAGCCGTTATCCTCCACAATTGTGTCTTAAAAAGCTGGAGCAGGTGTTAATGGAAGAATGGCTGAAAATTCCTTTGGAAGAAGTCAGGAAGCTGTATGATTCCATTCCTAGACGTATTAAAGCTCTATGTGAGGCTAAAGGAGGACCAACTCCATATTTTGTCCAACCCCTGTATGTATATATATATATATATATATATATATATATATATATATATATATATATATATATATATATATATATATATATATATATATAAACAAAGGGAAAGCTATACTTTACCATCTCGTTTCGGCCTCTGGGGATAAACTACGTTTATAAAAATTAGTTTTCCTTTTGTCTTTAATCATATTTTCTTATTACTGATAAAATTGAAATCTAACTTTTTACACACACACACACACACACACACACACACATATATATATATATATATATATATATATATATGTGTGTAGGAAATGAGAAGGTCATTTTTATATATAATATCTTTATTTGTGTGTGTATGTGTATATTTGTGTCTCTGTGCATGTGTGTGCATAATTTGTAGCAATACATTATTTTACATTCCATATACTTTCAATGCAATTGTATTTTGTAAACGAACTATTAAAGCCAAAAGATATAAAAGCACCCGTGCAGAAGGATACATTCGTCTTATTCTTTGTTTACAGGTATTTTAACAAAACCAAATCCAATCAGAAATCTTTTTTTTAATTATTTTGCTGGTCCAATATTAGAGTTATACAATGGAACCAAGACAGAGCTTTGTGCAAGAGAAAAAATCAGTGGAAACTTAGTGAAATTCTTGTCTCTAATCGCATTATTCTCGACCTTTCTTTGTGTTGTAACCACATATTACATCGAATCTCATGGCCTCCAGCTTAATTCCTTTTCTTCTTTTGTCTTAACTTAGAAGCCTCAGAGTTCGTTACGAAGTACGGGAAAAGTTTTATTAGAAACCAACTCACGATGTGGGTTTCTAAATTGTTTAACTATAATAAAATGGCCTTGAACGACACAACGTGTAGATTTATTGGATAATTTGATATAAAGAAATTTATCAGACGCGCTCTAACGAAGAGCAGAAGGTTGCCGAGCTCATGCAGAAAAATAGAAACAATATCTGTAATAGCATTATATTGATATGCTGGTTGGTGTTTATACTTCGGAAATCCATTGCAAGACACGGACTGAAAAGAATTCAAGGCATAGGTATTAGTAGTGAGCTTTTGAATTCGTCAAGTCGAGGAACCTAAGATGAAAGCTTGTTAGAACAATTACCATGAAACTATAAATAAAACAGGAATAGTACGTTACTTCGATGCGATGGTAACTAAAGCCGAGATGCCAAGTCATGATAGATATCATTGCAGATTGTTCTTTTAAGAATGTCTAAATACATAGCAGAAGCATTAGACCAGATGTGACAGTCATATTCAATTCAAGAATGAATGGCAAACTTATAAATGTGTAAGACAGATTCCGGCAATTGAAATTATCAATCATGTCATAGAGAACCAACTTTCCCAGAAGTAGACCTAGCAATGGATTCAATATAATCTTTCCACTTCCTCTCAGTGAAAACCTCAGCTCACGAAAGCTTACCGTTAAGACAAGACTAAATAATTTTGTCTTTAACAATAACACCGAGTTGTAAACTGGTGACATCGAGAAATTTGTAACAATGCATGTTGGAGGATATATCCCCCTGGGGGGGGGGGCACCCGCATTAATGCAAAAAATCCATAAGAGTGGCCGTTCATGAGAACTTTCATTTCGCGATTTGATGGGAAATATTGAATCACATAGGACATTCATCCAGTAATACCATGAGATGCTGAATAAAGCCAGCATACCAAACCCTGTTAAACTCATTCCAGGTATCCAAAGCAACAGTCCAAGTTTCACCGTTCTTATTTAAATCTTGGCAGATTCTTTCAGCAATAACCGTTAACACGTTAGGACTTAACTTAGGGTAGCGAAAGCATAATTACCCGTCTGAAAGAAAACCCTGCGAATTGAGATGCTTAACCAATTCAGACTTTCGGTTGAGTTATTAACTACAGAAGAGGATTTCCAACAAGCAGGGAAACGAGACTGAACAAGGAATTTATTATAGAGTTTAAAGAGAACAGGAACCTGGCCAGGAACACATTTCTCAAATTCTATTCCAGGGATATCTTCAAGTCCCCATGTTGTTTGAAGATTCAGTTTAGAGATGATAGCACATACGGACATATCAATTGATTTATATGCATATCACACAGTAGAAGTTCTAAATGGAAACACAGGCAAAGCCACGCCACATGAGTCAAGAATAGAAATGGAAGAGAATTTACGAGCAAATCATTCTGCTTTGTCATCAGAAGATAATAACACCACAAACTGAATGAAGTGACGGGATATAGAAGACTCATTCTTATTTAACACAACATTACAGACAGAGCAGTTGTCAGGAGAACGAAACTTTTTAGAGGTGCCATATTCTGCCATGCGAACAAAACTCAGCCTCAATGATGACACGTATACAACTTTTACGAGCGGACCCAAAGGGTCGCCTGTTGTGATCTTGGGTATCATGTCTCATGGACGACGGAAATAAATATCAAAAGATACTAGAACGTGATGCGAATATCAAAGAGGATGGGTTTGTGATGCTTGTCACAATCCAGGTGAAGAAGTATGGAATAAATCATGTAAAGAAGCAGGTTGAATAGAATTATTAGGGAAACTATTTCACTGAGCAACTGAAAAAATTTAAAATCAGAAAACGGGCAATATCACTAACATTAGAATAGTTAAGCCACTTGACATAATAAGCATTAAAAACACAAACATGTTTACAGATGAATGTATCAATAGAGCAATTCAAGTCTTACTGAAAATGGATACAGCAGCTTTGGTTCTTTAGTGTTGGAGTAGGCCAGTCAGATCAGTTAGGAAACATTACAGTATTATGGAGAAAAATACGAAAGTAAGAAGTCTATACATACTGCGTTAAGGAAAACATTTGGGGCATAAATATACCCCATTAAATGAAATAAAATGTACACTATCAAAACAATATCAGAGTTTACGTCAGAGCTGAAATTAAAACATTTACAAACTTGAAAATTGTGCGATGAAAACGACTATGTTGAAAGCGCAATTTCGAAACAACAATTATATAATAATTATAAAAAAATCATAACGAAATATCAGCCCGGAAAAAATAACAAAATCAATGAGAAATGAAAACGGAACCATGTTCTTCGAAGTTTTCAGTAGCGCCTTACCCAGTTAGAAATTTGCAATCTTGAGAAATAAATATCATCTTAATTCTTCGTTTTGAAGAGTTTTATGAAAGACAATACGTGCTTTTCTCTGCGAGTGTTTTAAAGCGGTCCGGTAATTAATAGTCTGTTGAGTTCTGGAATAGAATCTTGGATCCAAAGATGAAAAGAGATTAACTTCAATGAAAATTTGTAGAATCGCATATGTTAGTGGCACAGGCTGGCAAACCAAAAATAGTCGGAGTCAATTGAATGACAATTAAAATGAGAATTGAAGTTGGGCAAAGAAGTTTTCTTCGAATTAGCCGTCAGACTCAAAGAGTTGCTGATTTCTGAATAGACGGAAAAATGTGAAAGTGAAAGAGAGGAAGCGAACTAAGAATGAAAGAGTAAGCAGAGACCAGAGTCGATCATGAGACAGCGACACAGGATGAAATGAAATTAAGACGAAGGATGAAAGCTGAGTAGGAAAGAAAGTATGGAGGCTATAGGATAGAGAGAAAGAAAGAAAAAGTGAAGAAAAAAAAGAAAGAAAGAAGAAGAGAAAAATAAAGAAAGAGAATATATAAAGAAATATAAAAAGTAAGATTACAAATAGGATAGAAGGCGTGAAAGAAATATTAATTGAATGAAAAATAAAAACCAAAGAATTATAAATGGTGAAAATTAAAATATAGGAGGATCCAATGGGCAGAAAGAAGGAATGAAAGGGTCAAATAAAACGATGGACGGAAAAAAGCAGGAAAGAGATTGCGAAGAAAGAGAAACCGAATCGAAAGAAAGAATGATAAAATGAATGAAAAAAAAGAAAAACGATGAACGGAAAAAGATGGAAAGAGTTTATGAAGAAAGGGAAAATAAAACAAAAGAAAGAAAGGAAAGAAAAGGAAAATTTAGCGATCAGCGGAAAATGTAGGAACGTGATTATGAAGAAATGCAAACCACGCGTATGAAATATGAAATATTAAATGCGTTGTCTCCATTTCCTCTTCACAATTTTGTTCAAGAATTCGGCGTATGTTTAGTGGAAAAGGAGTATGAAGCTGTGTCCAGGAATTATTTTTACAAATTTGTTAGTACCTCAGATTCAAATAGTAGCATCACCCAGATGAGAAGAAGAGAGTTTTAAACAGCTTAATAAAATCTGTCTCTTCCGGATTTTGAGCATTTCTTCTTTTTGTTACCATTTCCCTTGTCCGTTGCCTGGGAGATCCGTCCATGATATTCTTTGCATCTCGAAGACCGTATTTTTCTTGCTTCCAGGTTGTTCTCTTCATCTCTGATTAAATGTTTTTTTGGTTTTGTTTATAATGATCAAATTATTAATGCGTTATACAAATATTATACTAACATTTATTTGTTATTTTTAGACTTGAATACATTCGTTTCTTATTTCATGTCACATACCACTTAAGGATGTTCATCATGATGGTAATCCTCACATTTGTAGCTCTAAACAATTTTATATGTAACTTTCATCTTCTTCTGCAATCCATTTAGATATACTTGTTAAGTTATATTTTAAAAATATCCAATATATACACTTATTATATATGTACAATATCCAATATATACTCTCCAATGTTTAATTTCCGTTCAATTCGTCCATGAATGTTAGATTCTCAAGATACATGATCGACTCCCAGAAATGTCACCAGTTAAGTAAGTATAAGTTTCCATATAGATACTAATTTCCATATCTGTCTATATTTCTGAGATGAGGCATTATGTACATTATTTACAATATTCGGACTATTGTCTTTGTCGCCATATTTATTACAACGTTTCGGCCGTTCTACTCTCCGGCCTTCTTCAGCTGGTTGGAATGTCGAACTGAACCCTTTATTTCGCTCACTGGTGGAGACTGTTTAATGGATTTCAGTTTTCAGTTATCTCCTGTCAATTCCCTCTGAAAGCACCCCACTGCCTTAGCCGGGTATTGAACCCACACTCTTTGGGTCCTGTCACTGGTTCTAACTAACGCCTTTATCCTTGAAGACATCTGTGTATGAATTTCTGTGTATTATAAAACTAATGTCTTCAGCAACAATTTTTTACCAGTTCTCATATTGCAATTTTTGCTGTTATCATTCCATGTTTTTACCAGGGCTCATATTGCAATTGTTGTTGTTATTATCGCTTTTCTCTGGCATCCCTTATTACTGGTTCTCATATTGTATTCATTTCTATGCTTGGTCAGGAGTATTTTGCGGCCTAGCATATGTGCTGATTCTTGAAGTTTACGAATTTCCAATGGTGTTCTTTGACTAAATATGGCGACAAAGATGAGGACAATAGTCCGAATAATGTAAATAATGGACTAATGTCCATATTGTTCTGATATGTTCATGCTCTTCTCAGCATTCGCCAGTAGAACTAATCCATGCCATAGTATGGTGCAGACCAGTGTAACGATTGCCTTATTGTTATGGTACAAGTTTAGGACCAAGGAAGAACAACACGAATACAAGAGAAGAAATAACAAAGATATATTACACGAAATAATAATACAAGATGTTAAAGGTGTTAGTATGCCTGTCAGTCTGGTTTGGAGTGAACCACTATTGGCTCGACTCGATTCCGTCTCCCGCCTCTCTCTCTTGAGATGCGCAGTATTTATAGTGTCAGGAAGAGTTGACTCTGTTATTATAGGTAAGTCCCGTAACACCCCACTCCCAAGCATTCACCTCGCAGGTGTCTTTAATATTTTTCCTCTTCGGATTAATCATCAAAGGCTCTGTAAATTTTCTTTTTCTGCTTGATTTCCGCGGTTCTGAAATTGCTTGACGCCTTTGCATATTGAATGTGTCAAATATTGTGTCCATCACTTCCTCCTCTTTCTGAGGTAGACCGTCAGAATCCTCTAACAGCCTCTTTCTGATCTGATTTAAGTGAATTTTATGCGAGAACTTCGGACTCTGAATTATGTAAACGACGTTCCCGATTCGTTTCTCTATTGTACCTGGCTCCCAATAGGATGTATTGTTTTTGAACAATTAAAAAAACTTTCTCCCCTGGGTTAAATTTTCTTTTTGGTACAAACGACGTTGTTGATTGCTTTGGCTGTTTTCGCAGTAATTTGTCGAATACCGATCTAATTTTTCGGGCGAACATCATTTCCTCGGGTGATAATGCCGATGGCGTACTACTGTTCGGTGTAATTCTATACACTTGCAAGAATTGTTGTAAAGCCTTTTCTGTTGGTACGTCATAAGTTTTCCTTATTGCTCTTTTTAATGTATCTACAAACCTCTCCGCTTGCCCGTTTGATCTTGGGTGATATGGCGGGGATTTGATGTGTTTCACCTGAAAAGTTTCACAAAATTCTTGAAAATCCGCAGATGTAAATTGTGTCCTATTATCAGTGACGAAACAATCAACCACTCCGAAACGAGCAAACAGCTCGTGAAGGCAGTTTATTGTAGTCTCAGAAGTAGGTTTTCTACAATGAAATACTTCTGGCCATTTGCTGTAACTGTCTTCTACAATCAAGTAGTAGAAACCATCTAATGAACCTGCGAAATCTACATGGATTATCGACCACGGTCGATCTGTCTTAGGCTATGGCTTATGAGTGATCGGAGGCGTCTTGGATGCTAAGGAACAGCCCTTGCATTTGTCCACCATATGTATAATATCTTGATCCATGTTTGGCCAGTACAGGTAACTTCGCATTAAGGATTACATCCTGTTCTTTCCTGGGATGCCCATGTGAAAATCCTTGAGGATTCACCTTTATAGCGTTTTCGGGGTTACTACACTTTCATTATATAGTAAAACATTATCACATAACGAAAATTGTCTGATATATGCTTATCTTTTCCTACAATTTTTGTTTTCGTTTCCTTTATAAATTCGTCATTCACTGTTTCGTTTCTTATTTCCTGTGATGTGACGGGGAGGTTTCGAATTGTACTACATAATGATGTTCTAATATCTTCCTCATATCGTAGAGCTGCAATTACGGAATCTTATAATGACTCCGTTTTCTTTGGTATTAGTCTCGAAAGACCATCTGCATGCCCGATTTTGTTTGATGGAAGATACTCCAATTTAAAGTTATAGTTTAATAAAATAGTCCTTCATCATAGCAATCTATTAGCAGTGTAGACAGTTAGACCGTACTTTGATCCAAATATTGTCAATAACGGCTGGTAGTCCGTCTTTAAGGTGAAAAATCTACCGCAAATATATATGTTGAATCTCGTAAACGCAAAAATAATCGCCAGCGTTTCTTTTTCGATTTGCGAGTAATTTCTTTCGGCCGGTAGCAACGTTCCTGACGCATGCGCGTTTTGTTTTAGTGTCCCAACCGGCATTTTATGAAGTATACATGCCCCAACACCAGAGGAACTCGTGTCACTCGTGACTATTTTGGGTCATAATGCGCTAAAAATAAATCTGCTTTTAGAGTCTTAATGATTTTGTCAAAAGATTTCTAACATTCATATGACCATTCGCAAACCTGTTCCTTCTTCAACAGTTCGTTTAGAGGTGCGCGTAATTTGTGCATGTTAGGTATAAATTCTTGATAATAATTTACTACGCCCAAGAAGCTTTGTAACTCGGCTAAATTGTTTGGAGCCGGCATTTCTTTTTATTGTCGTGGCTCCTTCTGGGTCTGTTCTTCTTCCTTCGTCAATAATATTGCCCAGATATTAAATCTACTTCATAAAGAAGTTACATTTATTTTCCTTTACCTTAAACCCGTAGTTATGCATCTGCCTGAAAACCTCTTAAACGTGTTCCCATTGTTGTTCAATATTTCTGCTATTTATCAGGATGTCATCAAGGTATGCGATCGTGAAATCCAGTCCGCCTAGCATAGTGTCCATTATTTGCTGAAATATTGCCGGCGCGACCTTGATCCCGAATGGTAATCTCTGGAACTTATATAATATTTTATGTGTGTTTATGCACAACAACATCGTGCTTTCCTCATCTACTGGTACTTGTAGGTATGCTTCGTTGAAGTCTATCTTTGAGAAAAAATTTCCTCCGTACAACTTTGTGAAAACTTCCTCTGGACTGAGGAGAGGATAATGATAATCCTTAATCGCTGCATTCAATCCTGTCGAGAAATCAGCGCATACTCGTATCTCACCCGATTTCTTTTTCATATAAACCTTAGGTGCAGCCCATTTACGATATTCCACCTTTGTCAATATACCGGTTTTCATGAGTCTATCCAACTCTTGGTCTATTTTTTCAAATGATGCGAAAGGTACATTTCTTTTCTTCTTGCAAATGTGTTTTACACATTCTTTAGTTCGATTTTGGCCGCCATTTTTTTACACCTACTGCGGCCGGCTGAATATACGTCGGGTAAGCTCTCCTTTAATTTCTCCTTCAATTTCTCTGTCTCGGTCGATAAACGTTTCACTTTTTGGCAGAACGTATTTATCGGTAAATCCCAGAGGTCAAATTTCTGTATCCAGTCAGTTCCAAATACATTTTCCGTATTTTTCAGAAGATATTTCTTTAATTTCTTGGTCATACCGTTGAACGTCACAATTGTGATAATTTCTCCCTCAAATTTGATTATTCTCTCTGTTACCGACCTGTCTATTTTATCTGTTCTCAACATGGTCGGTTTGTTTAAATTCTTCCACGTCTGTAAGCTAATAATGGTTAAATCTGATCCCTAATCCAATTGTAATCTGATTTCTTTGTTTAACATTTCTACTTGTTTGTATTTTCGTGTATTTATCCCGTCCGCTTGGTAGGTTCTACTGACTCTTACTCGGCTTTTGTTTTCTTTCGTTGTCCTACAATGCGAACTTTTATGTCCCAATTTATTGCGCGACAGACACGTCTTATAGAGGTATGGGCAATCGTTGTACCAATGCAAAGTCTCACAGCGATAGCATGGACTGGGTGGTAGTTTCTTCAGCGATTTCATTTGACTTTTTGTAGTAAAATAATTGGTTTGGTTTGTTTTTGAGGAGGGAAAAATGTATTTGTCGTTGTACTTTTCGTATGTGAGCGACGCCAGACTTTTAGATATCTTTCGAGTCCTTTTTTACGCTTATACATCTCTGACAGTCCTCAGCCAATTTTTGTAGCGTCAATTCTTTTTCACTCTCATGTTTTGTAGAATTCTCCCTCTGATCTCAGCATCTTTAGTCGAAACCAGACCTTGGATAATATCAAACATTTAAAATTGTCAGGGCTGAGTTCAGATAACTTAAAATCATCGCAATGTTTCTTTACTACGGAAGCGAATGGTATATAGCCTTCGCTATTCATTTTTTTTTTAATTTAAACATTTCCACCTTTTGTGGAATAGTGAAGTGTTCGGACTAAATAATTCCGTTAAAAGTTTCACGGCTTCCTTAAAAGTCAACTCATTTGTTTTCCTCGGTAGGATGTAGTCTACGAATTTAGTGTATTCGCTTGACCCTAGTTTCCTTAGTAGTAGACGTACTTTTTTTGCGTCTGACCAATTCCCGCAATCAAACTCATATGAATATTCATATCTTCTGAAGTAAGCCGTTAAGGTTTTGTCTTCGTTCGGTGCATAATTGAAGTCTTTGCGAGAATGCCGTTTCATTTATAGAATTTTGGCCTTTATTATTGTTACTGCCCGTAGTAGTAATTATTGTAGTTCGTTTTTCTGTTGAATTTTTAATAGTTTTTCTTCGTTTTTCTGTTTTCTTTGTTTTTCTTCGAGCCTAGTCTGTCTTTCCTCATTTTTTTTGTTACTGCTCGAATTGCATTTTCATTAGTTCCAATATGGTTGCCTTAAAGTCTTCCATGTTTCCACCGTAATTTTGTGTCCCTATTTTTCCTTTTTTCTCAGTGTAGACGGCATGTCTTTGTCGCCTGTTGTTCTGGAACCTTAGTACGAAGAAAGTTTCCTGTGTAGAATTCGATTCTGTTTTGGCTGACAGGTAAAATTCGTGTCTTCGTTACCACTGTTCAGGTTGGTGTCCAAAAATTTTTTTCATCTTTTTTTTCTCACGTAGAACTTGATTTCTTTTCGTAATACCTTCGTCCCCTCTGTTATGGACGACCGATAGCAAGAGGTTTTTTTTTTAGATTCTCCGCGTAGAACTTCGTTTCTTCAATAACCTCGTCGCCACTGTTATGGACGACCGATACCAAAATGTTTATTTTTATTATTTTTTTCTAGATTCTTGCGTTGAACTTCGTTTCTTCAATATCCTCGTCGACACAGTTATGGCCCAAGGTTAGGACGAAAGAAGAACAACAGGAACACAAGAGTAGAAATAACAAAGATATATTACACGAAATAATAATACAAGATTTTGAAGCTGTTAGTATGCCTGTCAGTCTGGTTTGGAGTAAACTACTATCGGCTCGACTCGATTCCGTCTCCACTTGAGAGACGCAGTATTTACAGTGTCAGAAAGAGTTCACTCTGTCGTTATAGGTAAGTTCCCATAACACTTATAGAGAAATAACTTGACTATTTGTCAGTTCTAGCTGAAAATCTTAGGCTTAAATCACAACTCAAATACTTGACCACATGAAGTTTGACGGCCACATTATTTTGAAAATTCGGTTCTTGAACGAATTTAAGCATTGTTAAGTACGGTCAGTACCTAGATGTATGACTGTTAGAAATATCAGGAGCTACAAGTCTGTATGTACGGCTGTTGTAATGGTTAAAGTCTCGAAATGAGAATTCGGAGAGAGGGGTTCAAATTCCATTTCGGTTCGTTACATTCATGTATGCAATAATACCCTCGACGAATATATAAATCCACCTGTTCTACGACCATCTATGGTTACATTGTAGGAATTGTATCTGAACTTTATTTTATCTACAAATATTGTAAATGCCATATTCAATCACAAATGGGTATTGAACGCACATTCTTTGGGTACTAGCACTGGATTTAACCAACGCCTTTATCCACTGTGCCAAGGACACATGACACAGTGGATAAAGACGTTGGTTAAATCCAGTGACAGGACCCAAAGAGTGTGAGTTCAATACACGACTAAAGCAGTGGAGAACTTTCAGAGGGAAATTAACAGGAGATAACTGATAACTGACATCCATTAAACGTGGCACGTGGAACTAGATCAGTCAACTCCAGTGAGTGAAATAAAGGGTTCAGTTCGACATTCCAGCTATCTGAAGAAAGCTGGAGCGTACAACAGCCGAAACTTTGTAATAAATATGGCGACAAAAATGAGGATAATAGTCCGAATAATGTAAATAATGTTGATTTGTCTATATTAGATAAATTGTGTCCCTTTTGGTATTTTTACTGGCACACTTCAGGTGGTAACAATTTTCGCTGTTTTTTTCATTTTTTCAATTACATATTCACATACATAACGACAAAATTTACTATGATCAAATATAATGTTCCTTGAATTTTTAACCTTTTTTTGAAGGTAAGATTTTTCAACATTTTTAACCATTGTGGATTTTCACTAAGGATGATCATGCATGAAACCATTTTATGCTTTGGAAATGAGAAAATTTCATAATCATTGCTATTTCTATGAAGAACTAATACCCTTTCTTTTCTATACACAAATGAACGAATTAAAAACGCATTACACGCAGCAGCGTATGCCAATCACCTATCAATCAGTGATGCTATTATACCAAGTTTCAATTTGTTCATTTTCGAAAATACTTCGAAGGAAAAATGAATCAACTTTTCACCATTTTAAAAAGAAATACTCACGCGGATGATCTTCTGTAGTTAAAACGACTGCTGAATTTTAAATGAAAAACTCCCTTTAATATTTTTAATAATGTGAGACGCCTTATAATGAGCCATATCTCATGTAGCTGACTTCTTGGAAAAGGTTGCTTCTGTGTAGCTTAGATTGGTGTCTGCCTCGTAATAGCGAATGAAGTTCGCTGATCGTTGACACATGCCAAACTGAGAGAAGTTTGGTAAAAAATGATTTCTGGCTCAGGAAAGTGGGAAGATACGCCAAAAAATACCTTAAAATCCAAAGATTAAGAAAATTTGTGGGAATTTTTTTTTAGGCTACCAGGACACCTACAGAAAAGAGTGAAGCTGTAAGAATAAAATTGATGCAAAGTAGCTTTGATAAAAATAAATGGAATTAGAATTAAACAAAAGGTAATATAAGAAGGGGAGAGCAAAATTGTGAATGGCTGGAAAAAGGAAGTGAAACAGATCAAGATGTTGAAAGTTTCTTACAAGAACTCTTAAAGCTATCGAACACTGTAGGTCTCGATTATAATATAAAATATTTTGCTCAAACATTTGTAATTTCTTTCTACCCTCCAAGATCACTATTTAATACATTCTCATTCCTCTTTAGAAATATCCACCCGGTTCGCGTATGCTGACACATCGAATATGATATTCCAAAAAGTATCGTTCGACGATAATTTCTTCTTGTGTTGCTTCTTTTATATTCACGCTCAATTCTTTACAGAGGGAATCATTGTCTCTTCTCGGGAAAACGTTTTACGCTGACATGAATTCGAAATATTATATTGAACGAATTGTTAGGTTTGCTCCTAAAATGTTGGCTGTCTCGTGCTAGAAAAAATATCTTATATTTATAAGTCTATGTTTGGATATTGTTGGCATATATTGCTCTTGCTATATATTTAGAGATTATTGGTAAAATCCAAATGTTATTGATCCTATCCAGTCATCTCGGCCTCATTCACATCCTCACCGGCTGACTGTAGCTTCCTTGTGCCGTTTCTATAAATACTTTCCTGGTGATTGTTCTTATAAACTTTCCCCTTTGATACCTAGGCATTATTAATTGAAGCTCACTAATAGACTGACATCTAGGTGTCATCATTCTACAGTTTAAATATTCAGATGTAACCAGAAATTATAGGATAATGGTTTCTTTTCTCACACTCCACTCCTGTGAAATCCTCTTTCGAATTCCAGTTTTCCACACAATTTTGATTTTCAAAAATTTAAATGCAATCGTTATCTACAGGTTTCTTAAGTGCTGTTCTTTCATTTTTCACGCCCGTTAATAACTTTTTAGCTTTTATTCTTTTACACTAATTAGCCGCTTATGTCTTTGTCGCTTTACTTCTTTGTTTGGGGGGATTATTAAAAAGTAATTCTCAGTAATCTCTCTTCTGTTTTTGGGTTCTACTTCTGTAAGTGGCTTCCATTTTTTTTTCTATAGAGCCAAGAACTTATCAATTTGTTTCGTCATATCAGTTGTCATGGTAAATGTTGGGATATTCTTTCGAGTAATAACTTTTCTATTTTAAAGTATTATCTGTGGTGGAATGTAAAGTCATAATTGCTTTTGCTGGTCGCCTAAATTCACCTTGAAATTGCATGATTACTTTCTTCAGGTCGACATTTATAATTTGTGAACAATATTCATGTCTATAAAAAATATATCTTATATCCACTTACTTTTTTCAATACCACATAAATTTGACTCGTTTTAAGTAAGAGGGTGCATTTTTAATCCTCCCATCACAAGCGAGGCAATAACGACACTAGAACATAGTGAAAGAGAACGAGAAGACTTCAGTGGGGGGGGGGGAAAGAACAAAAAAGGAACAAGGTTCAAGAACACAGAAGACGGCCATTTCCGTTGTATGAAAATATTTATAGATTTTAGTTATCACGGAAGCAAGAAATCGAAAGGGAGTTCCACTGGTGTCAAGTGCAAGAAAGCTTTTAGTGTAGAGGTGGTGATTACATCAGGCAATTTCAAGTGTAAAACGATAAGAACTAGTTGCCAATCTAGTAGCACGCTTAAATACCTGTAGTCAGAACATCAGGGGAAAAACATTCATCAGAAGAGTTGCCATGAATATATTTACCGAAAAGTCAGTGGAAAGCTATGTCCATTCGGTGAGAATCTGACTGAAGTCGAGATGCCGTCTCAGGATCGATTACATTACAGACCGTTCATTGAATATTAGCAAGACTCTCGAGATATACGGCATGATCACTATAGCAGGTAGGATAAATGTATTCAATGCACGAATGGTAAATTTATAAATGTTTAAGATAGCATATTAACTATTCAAACATTGATCGAAAGATTTCTTGGGACCGCTTCTCTATAACAGTCAAGAAAGAATATTCTTTGATTCTTTTATTTCACTATCCAAGGAGTAAACCAAAAATAGGATATGTCTATATTTCTGAGATGAGGTATTATGCACACACTTTACATTGCTCGGACTATCATCTTATCTTTGTTGCCATATTTATCACAACGTTTCGGCCGTTGTACGCTCCAGCATCCTTCAGGTGGTTGGGATGTCGAACTGAACCCTTTATTTTGCTCACTTGGGTAGACTATTCTAGTTCCACGTACCATGTCTAATGGATGTCATCAGTTAACTCCCGTTAATTCACCTCAACAAGTTCTCCACCGCCTTAAGCGGGTATTGAACTGACACTCTTTGCGTCTTGTCACTATATCTAACCAACGCCTTTATCCACCGAGTTTAATACCTCGTTAAGGCGGTGGAAAACTTGGAGAGGGGAATTAGCAGGAGATAACTGATAACTGACATGCATTAGAACTCTTCTTTATCCTTAGAATCATCTCTTCCTACCATATTCCTTTCCATTTATAAAGCAAAACTGATACATCATTAGTATTACGATGACTGTATCCATCTACTTTGTGTGGTCTCTGAAGCTTATATTAGGGCAGTATTAGTATTAAACGTACAATCAGTTTCCGTTTTTTAAAAAAAGTGCTCCTAAGATGTATTGTCATTCAATACAATATTTTGATTAGTAATTGTAAACATTTTTTTTTCGCTCTCTGTGTTTCCGTCTACTTTTACTTCAGTCATTCTTCAAGTAACACTCGTAATTTTTTATTTTCCTCTAATTTAAACCCAAGTGATTCGTTTGGAAAATAGATATTGTCGCGAGGATAAGTTAAGAGATGAAATTCATTTAAATTTTGCTACACTCTTTCTTTCGTGTCTCCAGGGTTTGCATCTGCAGATTCCATCAGTCATGGATTGGAAATATTTGAAAAGATATTCTAGACATATTCCCAAATGAAGAACTTGAATTCATCGTACTTCGGGCACTGTTTGAAATCAACACGAAAATAAATTATATATAGATATATAATCTGATATCGCCTTACACAATTGGACAGGCTCTTCATGTCTCATTTTCTGAGCAGAGTTCATGTTTAATTCTCACCAACTTATTACTGATAGAATGTTTTGAAAATATTATTAAATCTGTGTAGAATACAAGCAATTACTTGATATTTTTTAATTTTCCTCAGATTGACTAATTAACAAATATTTTCTCATGTAATTTACCATCTAAAACTTTTCCACACTACGATTTTTCATTAACATTACCGATTTTGTAGGAAAGTGTAGAGAAATAATTATTTATCGGAATTTTTTTTCAATCGCTTTTCTTGACGGCAAAAGTTAGTTTTATTACAGTAATATGTATTTTGTATTTCTTTTTTATTTCTAGATTTTGTGTATACATTTATTTTTTATTAGGTATTATAAGTAAGCTGCACATAACTTAGATAATGCGGCAGATTTTGGCGTAGGATTTACAGATGTTATATTTTATATGCAGGACATGAGCAGACCTGGAATCTCGCATATTAGATGTAATTCTTTTCACATTCAAATATCAACACTCACACATGATAAACAACGGAGATGAAACTAAAATAGTCATTGAATCAATGTATATTAATATATTAGTCAGAATAATATATCGAATAATAACAACATTAGCAACATTTCTGGAATTCGCAACGACCGAATTATCGCGTTAAAAGCAGTTGTATACGACATTCAATTGTATTCTGGAAGGAAACCTGCTCAATGTCTCTTGATCAAATCGAGGAAAATACTTCTATATTTTATGAACCATGTCGTGTCAGGGTTGAGCGATTGTGACCTTTCACGCTTTCTTGTTGTATCAGTAACAATTATCCCTTTAGAAAATGTTTTTGTATTCATAGACCTTGTTCCCGTCCTGTATATTATCACAGTTCCTATTGTTTTTAAATTTAATTTGGTTTCGTTTTGTTTGTTTTACGGCATATCAACCTAAATGGGTTATTTGATGCCGAAAATACTTTTATTGTTGGTAATTTTTTTCCTAACAGTATTTCTGGTAATATTTTTTCCAATAAATTATTGCTAGTATTAAAACCTATTTTACACGTTTTGACCCCAGTTTGGTGGTTAATAATTTTCCCCATAGCTGGAATCCTAAGAGGTACTACTTTTGGTCTAGGTCGACCTGGGAAGACCAGCAATTAAGAGATGGTTCCGGGTTCCTCAAAGCCTCCTGAACAGATGCCTTGCTGTCGGATGTAGTGTATCATCTTACCCAGGAATATAGTTTATCGTCATATACAGGACGGTTTAAATTTAGCTATGGATATTAAATCCTCCTAGCCTTCTTTCTTCATTCTCTTTTGGAGTGTTAGAAACAATTTCTTCTAGCTTCAATTCTCATTAAAACTTCCTTTTTTGTCACATTCATTGTACATGATACTTACCATTCATCGGTAAAAGCACCTTTCTGTTGCTTGAAGACCGTCTTAATCTGTGGGAAAATTCTTCAGCATTCATTCCATATAGAAGATTAAATAGATAGAAGACGAACACTTTCTTGATTTTTTATGGAGATGTTCAATTATTCAATAATTTGTTTATTTTCTAAACGTTATCTTCCCCTTTTCTTTCATATTTCTGTATCAACTTTTACTTCGTCTCTAACAATGAACCTGTGTAATTGGAGTCATAAACATTATATATGTTATCTCAGCATAGAAATCGGTTGTATAACGGACGGAGAGAGTAACGACCAGAATATATTCATCGAAATAAAAAAATGAGGATAATTACATTGATTAACCCACTCGTTCAAAATGATCTACAATAGTATCTATATACGATCGTTTCCTCTAATCAGTGATTAAAAATTGCTCTAAGCGAGTAATCCCTGAAGAACTAAGAAAGAATATACTTCATCAGATAATAAAAACTAGTGCTACAGCATTATACATAAAGATATTTAGTTAATAAAATAACACATGACTTTATGACTTTCAACAACATCAACCACTAAAATGGATAGAATATGTAACTCATAGAGAAAATAATGACTTGATCAAATATTGACTTTCCATGCAGGCATAAACAAACGATTAGCAAGTAAACTGCATCAGTAGTTGAAATATCGATAAGAGTTAATGAACATGAGAAAAAAAGAAAAACTAATTATTTGGTCAATGAATACTGAATGTTTCCCCTAAGGAAACGTTTATTCATACCATTATTATTACAATTCATCGAGTGAAAAATTCGAATGTCTTGAATGTATTGGTTGAAAATCACTTGACAAAACGTTAGAGATTCATCGAAGAGAATTTCACAACATAACTGTGAAATTATCGATAAACTATTTCCATGCGAGCAGAGCATAAAGAAAACGGTTTTCTATTGACGAAAACCACAACCGGATGAAGCCAGTAGGATTTTCAAATAATAACAAAATGTAGGCAAAATATTTTCAAAACAATATGGAAATAATAAATTCTGAAAAGAAATGAGAGAATTGGTGTTTTTACAAAAGAATAAATATGGAAAACCATAACAGAATAGAATCACAGGAATAATTAGAAACTTGAAACTTTGAATAAGTAATAAAATGAAGATAGCAACAGACGCACAGATGAGCGGTGTGTTTCAAAAAGAGAAGTGAACATGGTGCAAATACGAAAAGAAAAATCGAATAAATTTATAACTGAGAAAACTAAAGATAGAATGGATTTCAAATAAAACAATAGAATAAATCTTAAAGTAGCAAAGAAAAAATAAAACAATAATAGCAAAAACTAAAGGAAGAAAAGGAAAAAGAGTATAAGAATATTTTATAAAAGAAATTATTGAATAATCATGAACAAATGGAAAGTGGAAATGGAAAATATAATGAACAGTTTAGAAAAATTAAATGAGGCTAAAAGAAAGAAAAAGTGGTAAATAAACAAAGGAAAGGAAATAACACTAAAAAAGAAAGAAAAGGAAATGAAAGGGAAGAGGAGTAATGGATAATGTGTAAATGGCAAATCATTAGAAATAAAGGAATGAATTTAAAAATGAAAAAGAAAGAATATTGAATTATATACAAAATGTTATTAAACTATAAAAGTATATAAAGAAAGAAGGAAAGATAAAAAGAAGGAAAGGAACGAATAAAAAAAAAGAAATAATGAAAAAATTTAATGCAATAACAAAGAAAGAAGAAACAAAAGAAATAGAAAGTTTAAAAAAGAATCTACATATTTTCATTTAATCAATAAAGAAAGAACAAACAAACAAATGAAGACAGAAAGGAAAGAAAAAACACGCGTGGTGTTATTCATATTTGAAGACCGGAAGTCGAATGCGGAATAGTGTATTTTGCTAATGCATAAAGTAAAGAAAAAATTATCTAACAACTCAAGTATATTCTTATTGAGAGATAGTACAAAAAAATGTCAGCTGAGACAAGATCAAGAATGAAACCGGAAGTTAGTGAAAATAGAAATTAA
Source organism: Acanthosepion esculentum (assembly GCA_964036315.1). Taxonomy (NCBI): domain Eukaryota; kingdom Metazoa; phylum Mollusca; class Cephalopoda; order Sepiida; family Sepiidae; genus Acanthosepion; species Acanthosepion esculentum. The sequence goes on from OZ038476.1 coordinate 8,080,423, forward strand.
AAATGAAGGATAGAGAAAAGCAAGGTATAAATTATAATATAACAGCATAGATAACAAATCGAATAAAATGCAAATTAAAATAGTTAAAATAAAGAGAGATGGAAATATTGAAGAAAAGAATAGAAAGAAAAATAAGAGGTGTTAGGAAGAAAGATCACAGACTAAACAAGGGCCTTAATGAAACAATGGACGACAAATAAATAACGCTATAAAATTCGTTATGAAATAAAAAATAAAGAACGATGATTGGGTAAGAATTGCACAAAGTTTGTGACCAGATTTATGAAAGGTAGAATAAAGGCAATTGTTACAGAGAGATAAAGGAAAAAATGTAAATTTATATTTTAGAATCTTTTGTTTAAGACGTGGAACGCAGAATAATATAGAAAAACATGTTATAGATGCGAAGAGCTTTTATCGATTTTTAGAAAGTTGAATAAATAAAATCATAACCTGTCCATTGGCCACTTCTTCTTCTTCTTCTTCTTCTTCTTCTTCTTCTTCTTCTTCTTCTTCTTCTTCTTCTTCTTCATGTTTTTTTTCGGTTTCCCATATCTTTAAGTTGTTGTTTTTATAATCTCTGACCTCTCCGAATCCTTTTGTTTCCATTCTAAACTCTCCACATTTTCTCTACCCCCACTGCCTTTCTTTCCCACACTTTCTCTTTCCTTAACTCAACCAACTTTCTCATCTATTTCTCTTTCCTTCAACCCACCACGCTTTCTAGATCCCCATAGAGCTCTTTAATTTTTCCTATCCACCGTGTTTCTATAACTATGTGTGGCTTTGTGTGTGCACAGAGAAAGGCACAAAATTTTTCCTCAAGTCCACACACACACACACACACACACACACACACACACACACACACACACACACACACACACACACACATATATATAATTTATTTTAAATTTATAAAATAAATATGTTATAAAATCACTACAAAATAGCTATTTTGTTTCAACACTACTGGTGCCTAATCAAGTAATTGTGTTGAATGTAGAATCTATATTCAACACCATCACTTGATAAAACACCAGAAATGTTGAAACAAAATGGCTATTTTGTAGTGATTTTATAAATTTAAAATAAATTATATTTGCTTTACTGTGTATTAAACACTCTTTTAAGAATAGTATTTTTGGTTATTGGAATTTATTTTATATACATCAATCATATACTTTATATATATATATATATATATATATATATATATATATATATATATATATATATATATATATATAAATATATATATATTTATATATATATATGGAAGAGGTTATATTAGTTCCAAAGAGAGAAAAGTGTGTATATTAAAAAGAAGAGATAAATCGCAAACGTTTATATCATGATTTATTTTTCATAATTTTGCTACACGCGTTTCCGGTCTCGCGACCGTCATCAGGCAAAGAGTGGAGATTTCCACATATTATTAAAAATAATTAAAAATAATTATGTTTTTCGATGGTAAATAATCTAGATATGAGACATTCTCTTTCTGTGTGTGTGTTAGTGAACCAAATGTCTTTTTTGAACTGTCTTCAGTTCAAGAAAGACATTTGGGTCACTATTTTTTTCTGTTTATGGCAGTCACATATATATATATATAATAAAAAGGCTTAAACACTAATATTCCATGGTCATAATTTATACCATTGGAATCGTAAGAAATCGTATACCATTGGAATCGAGAGTATTTGTATGAGAGTGTGGGACGAATGCTAGAATAAATAAAATCTATAGGGAGGGGTAACAGAAGAGAAAAGTACAGGAATGTCTAAAGATGAAGGGGATTAAAATTTAACAGAGAGAAGTTTTAAAGTGGGGAGTCAAAGACGGTTTATGTGAGAGGAATATGAATATTTTCAAATGTCTAATACATTAAAGATACAGGGGACAACAGTATACATTTTGTGGTGACATACACACACAATAGACGATATAATCTTAAAGATTAGAAGATACTCTGTCCTGGACATTGAATTCTACCTGGATTCTATCCTCTTGGAATTATTTTTATACATATATATATATGTATGTGTATGTATGTATGTATATACAAGGTAACCAAAAAAGTTCTGTCCGGTTTTATAGGAAAAAAAGAAAACGCTTCACAGTATGTGTAACTTATATTTAGTCTTCGAAGTAATCGCCATCGGCATCCGGCACCTTTTGCCAACGTGTCCCCAGCTGTTCAATACCCTTGCGGTAGAACTCGTGGGGTTTTGACGCAAAGAAGTCCGTGAGGGTTTTGCGCAAGTCTGCTTCATTGGTGAAGGATTTCCCTCGTAGATGATTATCCAGGGAGTCAAAGAGGTGGTAATGGGATGGCGCAAGGTCAGGTCAATAAGGTGGATGGCACAAAGTCTCCCATCCAAGTTGCTCTATGGTATCCCTGAACACTCGGGCGACATGCGGCCTGGCGTTGTTCATGGAGGAAAAGCAAACGTTTGCGATTCACCAGTGCTGGATCCTTCTGGCGCAATGCCTGTTGCACACGTTTCAATTACTGCGAGTATAGGTCGCCAGTGACCGTTTTTCTCGTTGGTAGCAGTTCATAATCAATCACTTGACAACCTGTCCATCAGACACAAAGCATAATCTTGCGTGGTTGCATAGGCTGACATGCGGTGTGAGGGACAGAATCCTGAGGAGACAACCAATGTCTGGAACGTTTGGGAGTTTCGTACAGAACCCACTTTTCATCACTGGTAAGCACTCGATTGAATAAGGATGCGGTACGGTGGCGAAAAAGTAGCGATACGCAGGCTGCCACTCGTTGTCCCTTGTGGACCTCTAACAGCGTTTGCGGAATCCACTTGCTCAGTTTTTACGTCTTACCTAGGCGGTTCAGGTCAAGTCTAACTGTTTCATCGGAAACGTTGAACTGTCTTGCAAGTTCACCACACGTTAGACTACTCTCCTCTTCAATGACCACCTTCAGGACCCCGTCATTCAAGTCGTGGGGTCGTCCACTTCGAGGCTGATCATGGAGAGACAAATCTCCCGACTTGAATTTTCGAAACCAACGCCTTGCAGTGCGTTCATCCACAGCACTATCCCCAAACGCTTGACATATGCGGCGAGTTGATGCAGCTGCTGATAAGCCCACTTTGAAGTCGTAAAGCAAACAGCCTCGAACGAGATCTCACAGCTGTCCGGCTTATAAGTGATGGCCGGGCACGGTGCGCGTATTTTTTATAACGGCTGATGTTCCTACTCCCGGCTGTCCGAATTTGAAAACAATTGCTACACGCATTTCGTATATATTTCAACTTCATTCAATGACTAATCAAAAAACGGACAAAACTAACTTTTTTGGTTGGCTTGTATATTTATATGTTTTAGATATATGATTGCATATGTATCTGTATATTTACCCCTAATATTATATATATATATATATATATATATATATATATATATATATGTATATATATATATATATATATATATATATATATATATATATATGTATATATATATATATATATATATATATATATATATATATATATATATATATATATATATAATAGGGAGAGGCATACACACACCTACATGAATGCACAGACACAAATATAACTTTTGAAATGGAAATAGTGTGTATATATCAAAGTACAACTTGAGGGCAGGAGCCGATGTTTTAAACCAGGGTCACTAGTAAATGGGGATGGGCGACATACTTGGGTTTTTTTAACAGTCGGGAGAAAGGGACAATCGTCGACAGAGTCGGGGGAAAGAGACTGTCGTCGAGAGATTCGCGAGACTGTCGTCGAGAGATTCGCGAGACTGTCGTTGCAGTGAGTCGAGAGATTTGCGGGAGAATTTTGGAGGAGAGAAAGAAGACTGTCCGCTGTTCTGAGAAATCTGTATGAGACTGTACTATTAGTCATAAACCTATACCAGGCGATTCAATACGCGTTTATCACACTCAAACCCTCTCTCTGTTGGGAATTCGCTGGATGCATTTTGTCTTTTCTTCATTTTTGTTAAATGTTTTTATTCTCCCTGTAACCTCTGTTCTGATGTTATTTTCTTATATAAACGATGTCAATATTTCCCCCATTGTTGTCCGGCTTCTGCAGATATTATTTCTTGTTTTATTTTGCCACAATCTAATCTTCCTAGCGTCTACTCTCACAGCTTTGTCCACATCCTCAGTCGACCGTGAACGTATGGACAACATCCCGGTTACTGGATCTAAAAACTAACACAGCGTGGGCAGCGAGCGGGACTTGACCAGTTGGCCGGTCGAAATAATCTACGGGCACTCAGCGAGCGTACGGCCAGTTAACCCTAAGTTCGTTTCGGACCGAGTGGACACCTCAACTCAAAGAGTAAGACGCTGGAGGTTGAAGGGCTGGGGACGAAGTGTTACATATATATATATATGCCGAGAAATTTTTTCACCCATTTATTTGTATGGAAATGGTCGATCTGAGGAATTAGGATCGGATTTCAGTCCTACTGAAATAAATTATAAACATGTACCCTTAAAGGTGTCTGTTTTTTAATAATAATTAAAAATTCGATTTCTAATTCCTGTTTTGTGAGTTACGTACAAATAACCTTGGTAAAGGTAAGAATATATGTGCGTGTGTGTGTGTGTGTGTGTGTGTGTGTGTGTGTGTGTGTGTGTGTGTGTGTGTGTGCCGTCGCGCGTGTGTGTATATGTATGTGAAAATATAGCTGACGAATTTCAATTATATATAGCCAGTAGTAGACTGGCGAGGCTGTCAACCTGCCTGATGGCAAGTATACCCCTGGTGGATTGCCCCACCTACAAGAAATCAAATGCAGAAAATACAGACAACTCTTTTAGTAATAAAAGAACTTTATAAATTCATTTGCACACTATCAGTTATTCAAGTCTAATAGAGGCCATTTTCAAAGCTAAAGATCAGGAAGACAATGTTAAGAAAATTTGTGTCTGAGGAAAATTTGCAGTCATATATGTTGTTATCCAATGAAAAGGAATTGTCAGTTGAATTGAACGCAGAAGGAATTATACCCAGAATCGTACAATAATCTAGTGAACGCAAACACTAGCTCTTAATATTGTTCAATGTTCCATTGAACTATGGGTAAATTGTGCAGATAAATATTTAAAAATATCAAACAATTACTAAAAAGATTAATTAATATTTAATTTATAACATCTTTTATTTACATTTGTTTTCTACATTTGTTTTCTACTGTTACTAATACTACATGTACACTATAATTACTGAGATATAATTTACACCGCTTTTTATTTTCTGAATATTATATTTTTTCTTTAGGATAGTTAAATGATAGCATTTTAGTTGTAGGTGGGCCCCATTTGTACTTGCCATCCGATATTTTTGGACCCAGTCCGCCACTGTATATAGCGTCAATAATAGGCGATTAATTTAATTAAAGTTCACATATTAGAGGTGTTACCAAAAAAAGAAGTATAAAAATGTATTAAACATTATCAGCGCAATTTCTTTTTGATATCTTTTGAATATTCAATGATTAGACAGTTGGCATCTGTTTGGATGCTACACGAACCTTTTCTCCCTTTTAAAATATTATTCCTTCAAAACATTTTCAAATGTTCTGAAAACTCTAAAATAAAAATGTCCTTACATGTATGTAGAACATTAATTATTATCGAACGTAATTGAAAATCAGTAATTGAAAACTGACCGAGAAAAACAGGTTTCCTGATGCGTATGTCTATGCTCTTGGATCCTAAATGAGTATATTGTGTGTTCCCGAGTGGGTGGATTAGGTAGAAAATACAAATATAACGCAAGGAAAAGAGAGAGAAGACCACAGTAACGAAACGAGGAATACATTAATTTATTTCAATAACGTAGGAACAGAAACGTAGGAATTTCCAAGGCAATATCAACGTATTGAATGTAAAACAAAGATGCCAACATTATGAATAAAACTAAAAAAAACGATTCTCAAATAACAAGCAAATTATTTATATATCTTTGTACGCAATTCATTGTGATAGAGGTGTGAACAGAAAAACATGTATTGTTTTATGCAAACCAGTTCTTTACTTTTGAATTCCTATTTTTCCATGTAATATCCTGTTAGAATCGGAACTATAACCCATGCATATATGTATTTATCTACAGATATAGACGCAAATACATGCATTCCTTGCATAAATTAATTTCAGAGTGGAGTATTTGATAACGTCTGGGATTGAGGAACCGGAGATCCGAGTTCGAATTCCAGGCAAATCCATTACATTCACTTACGGGCTAATACCATTGAGAAAGGTATGAATCCTTTTCTTCTCCCCTCCAGCTATGGGTAAATACCGGGACAAATCGGCTTTGGATAGAAACTGGTCTACCGCAGAAAGAAATGGCAAACTTCTGCGGAAAAAACATCTGCCTCGTCAGTCATGCATCGAAAGATACATGATCACCTATGCGTGTATCACGTATGGCATATAACTGATTGAAGGGGACGTAAGGAAAATTATATCCGCATTTTAACACTCAGTCTTGGCTACTCATTTTATACACGTATGGCTTTTTTTAAATAGATAATTAATTCTAGCAATTTCAGTCCTCACGCCGTGCTCTACTAATATGATACTATACAAAAGTAAGGTCATTTTAATAAGTAATATTTCGGCCTGGCAGTAGATCACTACGGCTGCAGTGGTTTCGTTTCTCACTGGAGAATGGCCGCACATTCTTGGGCGTAGATTGAAACGAGGGTAAATAAAAAAGTAATGACCATTTTCATACAACTTTATTGCAAAATTACTTGTTGCATTACCCTCGTAAATAGATACATGGTGATTGCCCCATCGTCACAGATGATTGCCGCCTTGCCCATCAACACCTACATCCAATCTAGATCATTATTGCCACTCGAATGACTTTGAAGGTGGCTCTTATATAGCAGAAGCTTTGTAAGTCCAATACCATAGATGACAGATGTGCTCCAGAGTCTTCACAGGGTTATGTGGATGTTTCTGTGGTAGGTCATCCTTGTACACCACAATATATGCCTCTTCAATCCAGATGTCGATTCACATACTTCCCTGCAGATCCCACATGTAGCATCACCGGGTCGGGGAAGCAAAAAGAGTGAGGTCGTCTCTAAAGTGATTTCAGATGATTAACACACCCAGATTTTAACAGTAGGATACGACCACATGTCTCGCATTTCCTGCTTGCAGAGCTGTCATCCAAGCTCCTGGTAATACCTTTCCTCAAATCCCTTTTCAGTGCTGCATGTGCTAAATTCTTTTCCTCTGCTAACTTACATCCTTCTACAATAGCTCTGCACCATTTATTGTGATCACTGGCAAGTTTTTCCGAGTCATCCACCCCTAAACTAAACTCTTTCAAGTTATTCTTCACGGACTCCTTAAATCACTTTTTTGGTTTATGCTGACGGTGCTTACCATTTGCAAGTTCACCATAAAATAGCTGCTTCGGCAAACTACTGTCATCCATACGTACCACATGTCCGGCCCATCTCATCTAGTTTTTAATCAGTAAGTTTTTTTATGCTTGGACAGTAGGCCCTGAGAAGAACAGTGGTGTCTGGTAACATAGACTGCCATTTTATGTTAAAGATTCTCCTTAGACAATTTTAATAGGTAGATACATACATAATACTGGCCACTCGTATTCGAGGATACTCGTCTACGAGGGTGACTAGCTAATCCCTATTGCTGACGCTCGTTCAACACCCACGGAGCCAAACTCTGGTTTATACTGCAATTATGCTGAGCAGATATTAGTTTCATTTTTGGGGAGAGAGCGTGTTAGCTAGCGTGATCAACGATTTGAACAAAGCCAGCATATGCCACGATGACTTGTGGCTTCGTGCTAGCACAGCTATTGACGGCCCCCAAGTGTTTCACTCGCAAGGTATGGGTCGACCCGTGATTTGGTCTTCAAGCACTTTCCAAAGGTATGCACGCTTGAGACCGTCTCCCTCTAGACCGATAACATCAGGAAGTCTCCTTCCTGACAAATTACCTGTGGTGAGATTCCAACCTGGATCTTGTACATACATACATAGATAACCAAACGTCCGAGATAAAAACATATCATAGATATGACATGCATAGATAAATATGAACGGTTTAAGATAGATAGATAGATAGATAGATAGATAGATAGATAGATAGATAGATAGATAGATATGGCATTATCAAAATGTATTATGGCTGCGTCCGCTTATCTAGCTGTATGGCCGTGATACTACAAGCAGCGTATTCGTACAACAGTTGAACATCATGATAGTGAAAAGGGTTGTTTTTATTCGACCGTAGGGTGTGTCGGTTGCAACCTCACGTTCGTTTGTATAGCTTTCTTGGGACCAATATATAGGATAATCAAATGTCCAGGATAGAAAGATATGAACGTTGTGAGATGCATAGATACATATGAAAGGTACGGGATAGATAGATAGATAGATACTGATCAGAGTGACATAGATAGATAGATAGATAGATAGATAGATAGATAGATAGATAGATAGATAGATAGATAAATAGATAGATAGATAGATAGACAGACAGATAGATAGATAGATAGATAGATAGATAGATAGATAGATAGATAGATACTGATCAGAGTGGCATAGATAGATAGATACTGATAAGAGTGACATAGATAGATAGATAGATAGATAGATAGATACTGATCAGAGTGGCATAGATAGATAGATAGATAGATAGATAGATAGATAGATAGATAGATAGATAGATACTGATAAGACAGGCATAGATAGATAGATAGATAGATAGATAGATAGATAGATAGATACTGATAAGACTGGCATAGATAGATAGATAGATAGATAGATAGATAGATAGATAGATAGATACTGATAAGACTGGCATAGATAGATAGATACTGATAAGACTGGCATAGATAGATAGATAGATAGATAGATAGATAGATAGATAGATAGATAGATAGATAGATAGATAGATAGATAGATACTGATCAGAGTGGCATAGATAGATACTGATAAGAGTGACATAGATAGATAGATAGATAGATAGATAGATAGATAGATAGATACTGATCAGAGTGACATAGATAGATAGATAGATAGATAGATAGATACTGATCAGAGTGGCATAGATAGTGTTGTGGTGGGATCCACCTAATCTGCATAGGTGACTACCAACTATATAAATAATGGTTGGTACCGGAAGACGAGGGGAGGAATCACGAGATCCAACTAGAGACTCTGATCGACTGCGACTAGTCAACATATTCTCCAGGAACGTCTTCCCAGAAATATACAGAAATACTATATGTACTTATTGTGTACACTTTCTTGTTATAATACATTCTTGTTCTAAGTACATTTTGTGTTGCATTATTATTCCATGCATTAGGCGAGATTCAACAATGAGTCAAGACTCAACAGATTGATAGATAGATAGATAGATAGATAGATAGATAGATAGATAGATAGATAGTAGATAGATACTGATAAGACTGGCATAGATAGATAGATACTGATAAGACTGGCATAGATAGATAGATAGATACTGATCTGAATGGCATAGATAGATAGATAGATAGATAGATAGATAGATAGATAGATAGATAGATAGATAGATGAGACGTTTTTACAATATATTATTCCCTCGGCCGGATATGCGGCTGCATTTCCCTGGTACTACAAACTTCGTCATACAACGAGTGAACGTCGTGATATTCCTAAAATGGTAGTTACTGTTTGACTGTGGATTGAGTCGGTTGCATACCAACGCTTGTTTGTACAGCTTTATTGGGAGCAATATATTAACATCTGCCTTTCTCGGCCTATAGCTGAAAATCGAATTAGATATCTTTTCACCGGTAAAGGGGTTCATTCTCCCGACTATAAACAGCACAGTGTAGAAAGTTTGGATTGAACTTATTTTTTATTGCGCTTAGTAGGGATTTTTTATCGACTGTCTATGAATAAGAGACAGGAAGGACATTAGAATGGGAGACTTCCAGTTTTTAGTACTTTCAGAATCACGTGTTCACGATGAAGAATATTTTCACGAAATATATTTGATGGCGAAAATCCTTTTATAAGACAATATCTCGCTTTCCTCTTGATAATGGAGGATTTGTTGATTACGTTCAGCATATCACGGTCGAAATACAAGGCACTCAAACGTGCTACAACTAATGTGATAAATAAAGATAATTTATTTATTCTTTTCCCTTTATTATTTTCATGATGGCTTTGCTTCTTCTGCCTTATCTAGTAAAAACAAATCACAGATAAATTAAAATTTAGTGTCAGAGTAGGAAAACTTAACAAAGGACCACAAACCTAACGTTGATGCATCATAAATCCTACTAAACCTGTGAAATTGGTAGAATAAGAAAAATAATCTTCGGGAGAGTAAATTAACGAATTAAGTAGTACCTTGGATTAACGCAATGGATTAATAACATCGATGTAACCAATTGGTTTTGCAATATAAATTGTTCTCTAATCTAGATTGATATTGCGGAATATTATCCGTCAATTTCTAAGAAATTTTTTTTAATCTGCATTAGAAATTGCCCCTGAGCATTCGGATCTATTGACGGAGAAATGCAACATCATTGTGAATAAAAAAAATCAGTTCTTTTTCATAACAATGGATGAAAAATATCTCTGAAGACAATTTTGATTCTACATTGGGATCGTTGGACTCTGCGAAATTTTCCGATCTCGGTGAATTTTTTTATTCTGTACAATATTACTGTCCACCATGACATCAGTATAGAAGATATAGGATTATATAGGGATGATGACCTTATGGTTGTGAGGAATTGAACTAACTTCAAATTTGACAAAATTAGAAAATTAATACATAATGTGTTAAAAAACCTAATCTTAAAAGTTACTATCACTACAATGTTAAAAAAAGATAAACTTCCTCGATGTAACAGTAGACTTAATCGAAAAGATATACCAACAATATGAAAAACAAATCCAAATCCACTATATATCCACCCTAAGTCTAATCATCCCTGATTTAAAATAAAACACGCCCCCTCATCCATAGCTTATAGGATTAGTAGTAACTCTGTCAACAATGATGTATTTTACAATGACTGTAAATTTTATAATAAGGCAAAATAGTAGTGGACATAAATGCTTCGATAATAATAAAAAAAAAAACAGAAAAAGAAACATAGAAATAGAAAGTCGTTTGGTACACAGCCCGATTTAACCAAATGGTCTTCCTTTGATTTAACCAAAGTGTCTTGCTTTGATTGAGAAATATTTTCCAAGTAATAATCCTTTAAGAAAGATTTTCAATGAAGATGCGCTAAAATTAAGTTATACTTGATCTGATAATGTAGAAAAAATTATAAAAAAAACAAAATACTAAAATTTTAAATCAACACTTAAACATAAATAAAAAGTAATAGTAATTCCAAAACGGAAATCAATATTTTTTATAATAAATTATGTTATTGTAGAAATCCCATAAATTGTCTATTGGAAAAACAAATGACTTTCCCAATACGCTATTTCATCTACTGAAAACCGAGATATTAAGAAATTTTATATTGGAAGCACAAAAAACTCTATTAAACGAAAATTGTACCAATATATTTCTTCCTTTACCAACAAAACTTACCGTAACTGAACTTCCCTCTCTAAATATTTTGGTATTTAAAATAAATCAATATGCATCACAGTTAAAGGGAAAATATTTAACAAAACCTAGAATTTTTAAGTCCTTAAATGACCCATTAACCCTGTATTTGCATGAAAAGCCATTAAGTTTCCCAAAAGTAATGATCTCTTAAATCAGCGTACTGAACTTACTATAACTGCATAATGTTTACATTAAAATATAGTTAATAGAATTTTTCATAAAATATGAATGTATTACAATTATATACCCATTATTTTATTATATATTATCGTACATGTAATATTGATATAATTCCTTGATTATTTAATTTTAAATATTGCCCTGTATTAAGGGCTATTGAATGTAATAAAATAAGTATTGTATTTTAGGTTCAAAATCATATATACAATGTTTAGTCATACTAGAACGCCCTTTAACATAGTAATTAAAAAATAATATTAACCCTTTGTTATATATATATATATATATATATATATATATATATATATATATATATATATATATATATATATATCGGATGATTTCATTGTATTTTAAAAGTATATTCTTAAGCGGAAGTATGGTGTCACGAATTAATATGAGAGTTACTCGGGAGATGTATGAATACCACCCCCCTAACATATAACCTATATTTTAACTTTTCTGCTTTAGCTTTGAACTGTCTTTCTATTGGTCAAGCGTGACATACCCGTAAGATTTTAAATCTTAGTCCACTCCTCATTACTCATAAGTTACTCCAAAATTCCCTTAACGAGGAAATGGAACTAATGTCTTTAGTTTGGTAACAAAATTGAATTCAAAGGCTTTGGCTTCCATTTTCGAAACATGGTTATCAATGTGTAGCGATAAAAACCATATTTTAAATCAATTAATATAATATATATATATATATATATATATATATATATATATATATATTCAACTGTACATATCATATATTTTCTGGCATAGTTTTAAAACAACGAAATCATTTCTTTTGAAACAAATGATTTATTTAATCATATAAGCGTTAGTTATTAATGGTTTTGTGTCTTTCATTCTTCTAAGTCTCGAACTTATATTAACCTTGCGTATTTTTGCAATATACAAACCTTATTCAGCATTTCTATTTCTGTTTCTGTAAATTAAGTCGAGATATCTAAAGATACGAAGGATTTGTGTGAAACATAATTACTATATGTTTTACAAAATACAATTTTCCTACAAAAGATTTTCGATGATTATTTTGGTTTATTCTATCCAGGACGTCCTCACGTGGAAGTGAAACCGACGATATGGATTCCATTTCATAAATATATTTTTTAGTAAATTAATTTCATTTCTCATATTTTCTATTTGATTTCAATTTTACAACATTTCAGTGAAGCAGCATTCTTCTCGTTCCTTCGTGGTGGAATTTTAATGAAATGAAAACTAATTGAACAAAACGATTTAGAAGATTTATGATAACGGCAATAATTCGGAAAGAAAATATTGTTTTTGAGTAAAAGTTAATATAGTTTGTGTAAAGGCATACATATTCCGAATAAATGAATATATATTTGTATATATATATATATATATATATATATATATATATATATATATATATATATATCAGTATCCATATATATATATATATATATAATGATGAAAAACAGAGTCCTTAGAAATCTATCGTTAAAAGTTTATTCCGAATCATCAGACCAAGATATATATATATATATATATATATATATATATATATATATATATGTATAAATTTGTCGATCTGATGAATTGGATCGTGATTATGATTCCAAAGTAATAAATATTATAACCATGGAATATTAGTGTTTGATCCTTTTATATTATATTGAGTTCTACCTGGATTATATCCTCCTTGGAATTTCCTCATATATATATATATATATATATATATATATATATATATATATATATATATATATATATATATATATATATATATATTTGTGTGTGCGTGTGTGTGTATTAACCACTAATATTATCAAAATATATGTGTTTGTGTGTGTATGCATATATATATATATATATAGATATTCTGTTTATGTGTGGGTGTGTATCTGTCAGTAAAGTAACATATATACAAATAGAGTCACATGCATACATATTTCTTTTACTTTGAATAGATTATTAAATATTTATTTGATAATGCAGTCATGAGTACCGAACTTGTTCCATGACATGTGGGATTAGGGAAAAGAAATTGTATAATTTGCTTGATTATCGAGAGTCCAAAATCTTAGATCTTGATCATATGTTAGGAAACGGGGTTGGTTAGTATGGTAAAGGGGCATGTGTTCCGTCTACGATTCTGAATGAATACACCGAAACATTTACTAGTCAGAAAGTGAAGAAAAAGTATTAAATACAATTGATACATTGTAAATACATCCAGCTTTGTATATGCAGGCATTAAGCAATTATAAGAGTACTGTTTTGTAACAAATGTGTCGGCTGATGCAGTGGATAACGGCTCGGAATAAGACATCGGTGAGCCAAGTTCGTCTTCTACTCCAGTAAGTTGTTTTTACTTACGCCCATTACCCCCTGGGAAATGTATATGTCCATATCTTCTTCCCCGAACTATGGGTTGAATAGCAGAATTGACTGGGTTCTTTAGTCTTGTTTGGTAATCAGTCTACCGCAAAAAGAAACGGCAAACTTCCTGCATGAAGATCTTCAGCCTAGTCGAAAGAGACATGATCACCCAATCGGGTATCACGTATGGCACTTCACCGACCTGTGTAAAATGATTATTTTCATGTTTGGGTCTTACCTTGCGCCATAGGAGATTGCTTAATGCAATGATGAGTATTATATCATCAGCCTTATTCTCACGTATTTCATGGTTACAATACTTTCGTCATTCTTAAATTAGCAGGGATTCTGAAAGTATTTGTATAATGAATTAGATATAGAACCAAATTGTTAATCTACGCGAGGAAGTCTATTATAAAGGTGAAATTAGGTTCGGAAAAACAGCTACGCAGACTGCTATCGTTAATTTCAAACATTCAGTATATTTACCAACAAGGAGTGTAATGGACATCCAAGGCAACCAGCGTTAAAGATGACCATTTGATGAGGTGATTTGTTTCCCGATTCTCAACAAGTTCTTGTAAGAAGATACATGTTGCTCTAATTCAAAATGATACACAGGTAATTTCTATGTAAGTTTCAAATCGAATGGGATTTGATTTTGCTCTGAACTTAATCAAGCAGCTAAAGCCAGCAATGAAATACAAGCGACTAACGTTTGCTAAGCAACATGAAATCTGTACAGCTGAAGACTGAAGCAAATTAATGTTTTCGAGTTAATCTATTCTGAAATAGTTCGTTATGTGTAAAACAAATATCCGAAGACACTTCTGGTAAGAGACCTCATGAAAAAAATATACAATTAAATATATGAAGCGTCCATCGAACCAGTTGATTTAGAGTGTCATGTCCAAATCTGGAACAGGTATACACTACCTCTAGCCTACAGGAACAACGAGGGATTGCGGAAGGTATGTGAAAATACAGAAGGAGAAACCGGGAAGATATGTTCACATTCACATTTAACAATAGTTCAAATGTGTTAGCGAACTTGTAAGACGACACGTCAAAAAACTTTATATTTCATCTTCTCTTAAAGCCTAATGTTGCTAATACTTCTACGTAATACATCTTTTAACACGGACCTAGGAAAATATTTACAACGGACCCTTTGAAAATGTCAAATGAATTGGCGGAAATCAGTTCGCAGAATAATCATTATGTACGATTTCTGAATTTCCATGTTACTTCTAAAGATCAAACTGTAAGGCCATTAGACAAAAACTAATACAAATCTTATGTTTCCTTGTCATTCACATTAAATTATGCTGCCCAAATACACAATATGCACACACACACAGACATATCTATCTATCTGTCTATCTATCTATCTATCTATCTATCTATATATATATATATATATATATATATATATATATATATATATATATATATATATATATATAAATGGTGGTACTCGTTGGAAAAGCTCGGATAGCTCAACTTGTAGCAATCGGTACTCGAGGAAAAATGTGAAATAAAAAAAGAAAGAACCAAGAAAATTAAAAGACGGCGAAAACAATCGTCAAGTGTTTAAGCTCCAAGTCCAAAGAAAAAAACAAAACGAGTAAAAAGAGTGAAAAGACAACTACGTAAAGTGCTCAATAGAGCGATAATCTAAAGTAATCCTAAGGAGCCAGGCACATCTACCTAGGTTTCACCTAAACGGATCTTTGGGTAATGCCGGCTATATATATATATATATATATATATATATATATATATATATATATATATATATATATATATATATATATATATATATTTGTGTTTCAATATGGGGAAGTATATCTCATATTCTGGAACTTTACATTCATTGTGGCAAGATCCTCACACCAAAACAAGGAGAAAATTACATATAAACATGTCAACATATCCTTCCTTTTTATACATTAAGTTTAAGGAAAGTTTATGATGGTTCTGTTGTCATTAAAATTGTAAACTAGGTTATATATCATCCGTATACATTTGTGGCTATTCTGTTATCACCGTTTAACGTGTGTAGTAGAGATTTAACTGAGAAGTGTTCTGTTTAATAATGGCAGGATATTCATATTGCGAGATAGCAGATATGACTTTTACATATGGCCGCCCGAATGGTAATGGACGCGAGGCTGCATGGCTGTATCAGTTTGCATTTCCAGCCCTAAGGCAGCCGATTCATCCAACCGTTGCTGTTGACTATAGTTTCGTTGCTGAGACATGATCTGAGGCATTACACATTATGGATTGTGGAAGACCGTGATCCACTCGTACGCCTGATTACGAAGAACATATTCCAAAGGCTACCGGAGACGATTGACTACCTACCATAAAAGTTGAATAGGTAGGGGAAGACCAGTTCCAAGGCCTGCATATTTCTGTGACCTCAATCCTTTGGATCTCTATCTGTGGGGCCAACTAAATTATTGGTTTATGCAGCTGACATTAAAAATGCATAGACGCTACATCAACGTTTCATTGGATCCACGAAACAAGTCGATATCCTGTGAGTGTACCTGAAAGGGCCCGCCAGAGAAGGACCGACAGGTGTCTGCGTGTGTAAAAACAAGTGGAGGATGTTTTGAAGATTTTTTTATAGGTTTCTGTGTTGATGTACAAAGATAGCATTTCGGATGTATGTTTGTATGGGCATTTTGCCTTGTTTTGACGTCAAGAACTCATCCCCATAATTTGTAAAAATATTATTGATACACACCGTACACACACACACATACAAACACACACACACACACACACACGCACACACACACACACACATATATATATATATATATATATATATATATATATATATATATATATATATATACATACAACTGAATATATATATATATATATATATATATATATATATATATATATATATATATATATGTATATATATATATATATATATTCAGTTGTATGGATATAAGTTTGTGTCACTGGGTTTCAAGGTTTTGCGATCGTCAGTCAATATATATATATATATATACACTAAGAGAGAGAGAGAGAGAGAGAGGGATTCATTAAAACTGTCAAATTGATATGGTGCGGATAATATAATGGCAGACTAGTCCCTTGTGAAGACTCATATCTGCTAGAATGGCTACCCTGTAACTGTCGCAAAGTCCAGCTCCGGCACATTTGTTTTTTTCAATCCCAAAATACCCAACTGTCGTTTTATATTAACACTATTCTGAGCAAGCCTAAGTTACATTTTTGGGTTTAAGGTTCTAATCTGATGTAATCAACAGTTTGCACAAGAACGGCACCTTTAAACCCTTGGTCAAGGTGTCTTGTAAATTTGTGCTAGTACACAACATGCCCCAACGACATATACTGAGTAGTTGTGTGCCATCAATTTTACACACAGGGTTTTAGTCTACACGCGTGCCATGGTTTTTAGACACTTGCCAACGGCTTTGCTAGATGTTTGGATAGTCCCCCAAATCGATTACACCACAAAATCAATTCCCCGCTAAATCGAACAGAAAGAGATTCGAATCAGAGCCACATGTTCGAAAAGCGAACTTTGTAACCTCTCTGGCTCGAATGAAACACATATAGTACAGGTAGACATTTACATAGATATTCATAGATGTAGGTAATAACGTGTACATGTGCATTTTGTATTTCGTTGAGCTGGCTATTTGCACTATTATAAATGTAATGAATATGTTTCATCGTCTGTTAACATTATTAGTAGATATATTAGCATTATTATTTGTAGTAGTTTTCAACTTCGACATATTATTAATACTACAAATTTATTAAAATCCCCAAGTGTCGCTTTTTATTTTATTACACTTTTATAGAGAAACATGCATTTCACTTTAAAATGCAAGTGTAGCTGAAAGCTTGCACCGTATGACATTGTAAAATTTTCAAATGGTTTACGATAAAGGGAAAGAAGATGCGGTATTCATGATATGAAAGAACGGATTAAAAGAAAACTAGAGAAAGGAAAGGCGAAGAGAAAATCACGCAGGAAAAAGAGAATTGAGAAAAGAAAAAAAAATGAAATAATTTAATAAAAGAAAAAAAAAAGAGAATAATTCAAAACGGTATATTAATGAAATGAGGAACAGGAAGAAAGAAGGTGCTTAGCAATATATGATTAGAAACTGAATTATCAAAAAGGAATTAAATAGAATATATCTCACGAAAATTGCAATGGTGCTGACATTGTTGCTTGCTAAAACTGTCTCAGAGTATAAGTGTTCTAATGCAGCTAAAGGATTTTCGATCATTTGATGTTTGAGGTATGATGGTAGATTCCTTAAGTGGTAGTTTGTATGAGGAATGAAAGTCTCTGAATTGCAAACCATGGAGAAATAAACAGAAGATCACTTCAGTATATTTACCAAGAATTGGTTGAAATGTACAGATATTAAGGCAGTGGCAGGCGTGGTTTCATTTCTTACTTGTGAACACTGCAACCACGCTGCTATTGTCCATCCAAATGATTAGTTGGCGTTTCTCAGTTGCCTGTCTCTGTAGAAACAATGGAAGTATAGTGTATGAAGCAACTGGCTTCAAATAATATTTTAATATAAATTAGGCTTTCGTTTTTGTATCTCCACTTAACTATAGCCCTGCTACTGTATCTTAGTCTTGATGAGGTAAAGCTGTGTTTCTCACCATTTTTAAGCAACGGGGCTCCTTCTTAGTTAATACCATGGCAAAACAAAATAAACTCACATAAATATTAACTTACTTTATTTGAATGTTTCTATACAACTCTTTGTGCAGCTTATATAGTGTGAAACCTGTGACTATATTTTCATGCAATTTCTTCTATGTTTCCTCGAATGTTTGAAAAGCAGACTCTCCTTACATCCTCAGTTGTGCGTAGAATTTCTCGCTTCTTATTTGCGATGTTATTTAGTTTTGCGAAGCCTAATTCACATAAATAAGTAGTCGAAAATTGCAGTGAAACTGATAAAACATTTTATCTAACGAGTGATATACTTTTTGCTAGGAATTCCAAAATGTACCAATGGGTGTTTTATTTTGAACCCGTAAAAAATAAAAATACTAAAAGAATATTAAAGCAAAGTATTTAAAATAACATAACCAGAGAATAGTGAAAAAAAGTTTAATACGTTCTCATTTATTCACGTGCTAATGCTGTCCGTGGCCGAGTGGTTAGAACGTCCGCATTCTGACCATGCAGGTCCGGGTTCGAATCTCGCATGACCGTTTTAGTAGGACTTGAGTGGGTGGAAATGCCCGAAAACCATGCAACGGCTTGAACCAAGCATTGTGAGTGAAATTAGGTAGACGGAATCCTTTCATAGCTACCCAAACGTCATCGTGGTTGTCATTGTTGATCACGCTAGATCACACGTTCTTTTCCCAGGAACTGTAACTAAGATCTGCTCAGCATCGTTGAAGTATAAACCGCATGTGTCTAAAGTACTTCACGTGCCTGAAGCCATGCCTAAAATCCAGGCAGCGTAAGAGACTTCATTAGGAAAGTAACACGTGTTACTTGTATAGCAAAATATTATTGAACAGAAGAGGTGCAACATGTATTTAATGAGCGATACGTAACCTTTCATATGAATGCCCTATTGTTTCCCGGGAGAGCAGTGCCCAGACAATCGCTTTGCAATTTTGTTTCAACCGAGAATATTATAGTGTCATAAAACTTAATGAAAACGTCGCACATTTCCCAATGGCATTCCAAAGTCAGACAGGACGTGTAAAGTAATAACGTCTTCTTCCGTTAAAACAAGATCCACTTCTGACGCTAGACGATGTGAAGATAATTACTAATAATTACAGCCTGGCGACGAGCGCAAATAGAACGAAAATATATAAATAAAATACTTATGTAGACCAATAAAAATAATTTAAAAAATAATATTAATATTGGGTGGGTCATATATATATATATATATATATATATATATATATATATATATATATATATATATATATATATATATAAATATATATATATATATATATATATATATATATATAAATATATATATATATATATATATATATATATATATATATATATATATATATATAAGCGGATATTGAATTCAACAGTCAGGCTCGACAATCGGTTTCATGCTACATGAAATCGCCAGGAACGTTCCCATACATACGCTATTTACCTGATATTAAAAATTTTATCCCTTAAATATACAATATCTTCAAACTATATTTTATCATTTTATATATATATATATATGAGAGAGGGAGAGAGAAAAAGAGACGTATCAGACAGAGACAGACAGAGAGATAGTGAGAGCGACAGAAAAACAGTGGGAGGGAAAGAGGGTGAGAGATCGAGATAGAGAGAGAGAGAGAGACTTCGATGAGAGTAGATGAATTAATCCATTTAGTAATTATCTGAATTTTGATCTGAAACTATTTTGCGGAATCAATGGGATTAAACCACGACTCTGATTGCTTGCACACGAACGTATATATATATATATATATATATATATATATATATATATATATATATATATATATATATATATATATATATATATGGGGAGAGAGAAAGATATAGATTAGTTATTTAGATTGATAGATAGAGAGTAAAACATGCAGCTTATTCCGTTAAAGAAACAACTGTATTCAAACTTAAGTTCTTAAAACTTGCGCACATAAAAACACACACATACACACACATGTATATATATGTATATAGGGAAACAGAAAGAGAGAGATTAGATAGATAGATAGATAGATAGATAGATAGATAGATAGATAGATAGATAGATAGATAGATAGATAGAAACATGGCTGCTTAGTCCGTTAAAAAAGCAACGGTACTCAAACATATGTTCTTGCGTTTGAATCTCATAGGGACCTTAATTATTACTTCCGATACGTACTGTCTACACAGTGTCAGAGTTATTTACATTGCATGAAATTGCGATAAAAGAAATGAGAGAAATTAAGGTTTAAGAAGATCCTAGTCAATTAATTAATAATAACGGGAGATAATTTATGTCAATATAAAAATAAAAATAGTAATTCAGCCTTTACCATTATTCCTTTATTTTTGCTTTTTAGTCTCTCCTTTGTCGTTCTTTTATTTCCTCACTTCGTTAGACTTCATTGGTTTTTGCTTTTATCTGATTTAAAGTTTTTGTCTGTTATATTTTTTTTATTATTTTCCTTATTTTATTCGCTTTCTCTTTTTCTCTTAATTTTTTCTTATACTTTCTATTCGCTGCTAAGTTTTGTTTTCATACTTTTCTTCATTCTTTCTCGTCTATTTGCATATTTTATCTTTACTTTTTCTCTTTCCCGGCGTTTTCTCTTCGTCTTCTTCTTCTTCTTACATCTTCTTCTTCTTCTTGCATCTTCTTCTTTTTCTTCTTCTTCTTCTTCTTCTTCTTCTTCTTCTTCTTCTTGCATCTTCTTCTTCTTCTTCTTCTTCTTCTTCTTCTTCTTCTTCTTCTTCTTCTTCTTCTTCTTCTTTCTAGTTTATTTTAATTCTATAGTTTTATCTATTTTTCTTGTTTTCTCTCTTTTTCTTTAATCTTTCTTTCATTCTTCCAAAGACTCCATCAAAGCACCCCGCCTTTCCTAATTCCAGCCAAGTTAAATGCGATTGCTATGCTTAATCCAAGGACCTAACCATATCTTTCACACTCAGTTCACTACCGCCACAAATTCGATGTGCATATCTTTTACCATCGTCATATCTACTGGCTTCAATGCGCTTTATTAATAGTTCTCTTCGTAGTAAAACGCTTATGGTAAAAAGAAAAGTACTCATAGCGACAATGTAGTTACTGACCGTTCTTAATCGGCTGGACTTGACTCTATTCTTGTAGAGGAAATTCCTCCAGAAATAATGCTGTATATTCTTATTCCTTCGACGCATATTCCGTTCTTACATTTTTATGACATGCAAGACGTCAAGATTGAACAAGAGGAAATAATGCTTTGTCCATTGTGGATATTTTCCCGCTGTAATTTCCAATAACAACCTCATAGACATTAGTTGTTATCGCAATTATTATACTGATTTCTCACACAAGTAGATTTTCAACGGAATTTTTTAGTTGTAGTGACAGCAAGTTTCCATAACATTCGACCCCTTTCTTTAACATTATTTCCTGTGGGCTACTTTCTTACTGTAATACGTTAAAAATGAGTTAATTCATGTCTTAAATCATTCATTCTTCTTGTTACACATCTATGTGGGATACTTAATTATTTATCTAATGCCTTCAAAGTCTTGAAGTTACCTAAGCAACCTATTTTAAAATTCACTTGCTTACGGATAAAATCGTTACCAAGATATTCGAGATTGTTACTCAGTTTTCATCGATTTAAAAAAAAATTGTCAGCCTTTTAATCTAGTTTTCAGCTCTGTCAAACAATATCTCCTATTATATATTCCTTTTTTATTTTCGATATTTTGAGTATTTAAACGAGTAGAATACATTGTATAATAGTGTTGATTTTTCTGGGATATATCTGCCTTCATTTTAATCATTCCTAGTGCTGTTAGAGAGGCTGACGATTCTTTGATACATTCTTAATGTAATTCGTTAAAAATGAAATAATTCATGTCTTAAATCATTCATTCTTCTTGTTACAAATCTATGTGGGATACTTCAATTATTTATCTAATTCCTTCAAAGTTTTGAAGTTATCTAAGCAACCTATTTTAAAATTCACTTGCTTACGGATAAAATCGTTACCAAGATATTCGAGATTGTTACTCAGGTTTTTATGAATTTTCTTTTAATTTGTCAGGCTCTTAATGTAGTTTGCTGGTCAGTCCAATACTATCTCCTATTATGATTTTTCTGGGATAGATTTGCCTTTACTTCAATCATTCCTAGTGCTGCTAGAGAAGCTGACCATCCTTTGATGCATTCTTAATGTAATACGTTAAAAATGAAATAATTCATGTCTTAAATCATTTATTCTTCTTATTACACATCTATTGGATAAAAGGTCTTATAGGATAATGGTAGATTCAAAGAAACAAGAACTATCCACCAAGAGTCTTCCCAACAAATCAATTTAGTCATCGATTCACAGTAATCAATATAGGAAATTCTCAAAAGCTGTCTCTCAAAGAAAGTACAGTGGGTTTTCTTAATGCAAATTCAAAAAATAGACTCAGTATCATGGTTCCAGTGCCACATTAGAGCAGGCGCTTTGGTTGCATCGAAGGTCAGTTGAGCAAAGCGGACATTTCTTTTTGTTCTTGAATGTCCTGAATTATTTTCTACTGATCAATGGAACTGTATTAATATAATTTCTCGAATGCTAAAACAAACCATCGATATTAATAATTAAAAAATAAGGGGTTTGTTCTACAAAACCTGTCTGGTCTGAAAGACAACATTCACAAAAAGAGCTTAGATTGCATCTAACGTGTTTAATTATTTTCATGGAGATTTTCAGTGCCTAAAATGAATTCAGCACACCAAAGGAAAAATTACAAACAGTGCTCCAGATCGGTATTTTCCGATAAATACAAGATAGTTGATATCGAAAACCGTTGCTTCGTGATCGGCATATAAAATGCGTAATGCAAATGTTAAAATAGGAGCACAAAAGTAGGCAAAATATGACAATAAACAGTGTTTATTTGACTGTATTTTGGGTGGCACTGCTCCACAATTTACTAGATATAGGTAATTTTGGAACATATGTGCCAGTCATTCATTTATAACATTTAACATTCCAAAGACTATCCTTGCAAAATGAGTTAGAAAAAGCAACTGACCAGAACTGAACCTCTAAAAATAAATTATTAAAACATGTGGTAATTTTGTTAACTTCAAACGCTTATAACTTGACAGCAGTTAATGAATCCTGAGATTGCCTACTTTCAGACTAGATATAGCACATATCAAGGCCATTAGGGTGTCCTGGTGTGTCCTTGATGGCCTGAACACCATCTGGAACTCCTCTATCTCTGATAATCTTAAGAGGTACAGTAGAGTCTGTCTTCTCAACAACATTAACACTGAGGAAACACCAAGCAGCATCACTTGACGGAACATACACAAGAATTGTTACGAGTTGCACTGAACACGAACTGGATCAAACACCCAACGAACAAATGGCTGTATGGACACATTCCTCTTATCTCAGTTTCGCTAAGAGAGAGAAGACTTCGGCTAGCTGGTCTATCCCTGGAGAAGGAAGTCACAACCTGTGAGAGACGCCCTCCTATGAAACTCATTGATCGATTAGAAGACCGCATCACACCTACATCTACATTGACCAACTTGTAGATGGCTCTGGATGCCATCTAGAGGACCTGCCGACAGCGATGTCTGACAGAGATGGTTGGAAGGATTTAACCAGGAGAATGCGAGAAGATTTCTCGACCTGATGATGATAGCACATATCGCTTAGTTCCCAAAATGTCAAATGTGTGCTTCTGAGCCTAGAGTGAGGACTTTAGATTATACGTATCTGATTCGTTATACATCTGACATTACTTTTAATTAAATTATAAAATGTTCGTGTTGAAGGTTAAAATAATGGGAATCTTTGAAAGAAACGCCGTCTAACAAAGAAACAATTAAATTCGATTAGTGCTAGAAATGTGTAGCATTTTTTGAGTTCTGCAAACCAAACATTATATTAAACTCAAGGAAAAGAAATATCAACCAATGAAACAGTTTGTAACGCATCAACGTTGTAAGTAGCGGCAGTGTAACAATGTGGTCGTTTTCCAAGTAGCGAAAACTAAGAAACCATTTATATAGACATTTACATGTGTATAAAAAAAACAAGTTTATATATTATGCTAAAGATGAAATTGCGAATTTAACACCTAAGCAACTATAAGATATTCAATAAACACTAGCTGAATTAATATATGTTGAAATAACACTAGTTAAATTGATATATAACGAAATAACACAAGTTAAATTAATATGTTGAAATAACACTAGTTAAATTATTATGTTGAAATAACACTAGTTAAATTAATATATATTGAAATAACACTAGTTAAATTAATATATGTCGAATTAGCTCAATGTAAATTAATATATGTTGAAATAACACTAGTTAAATTAATATATGTCGAAATAACACAATTTAAATTAATATGTTGAAATAACACTAGTTAAATTAATATATGTCGAAATAACACAATTTAAATTAATATGTTGAAATAACACTAGTTAAATTAATATATGTCAAAATAACACAATTTAAATTAATATGTTGAAATAACACTAGTTAAATTAATATATGTCGAAATAACACAATTTAAATTAATATGTTGAAATAACACTAGTTAAATTAATATATGTCGAAATAACACAATTTAAATTAATATGTTGAAATAACACTAGTTAAATTAATATATGTCGAAATAACACAATTTAAATTAATATGTTGAAATAACACTAGTTAAATTAATATATGTCGAAATAACACAATTTAAATTAATATGTTGAAATAACACTAGTTAAACTAATATATGTCGAAATAACACAATTTAAATTAATATATGTTGAAATAACACTAGTTAAATTAATATATGTCGAAATAACACAATTTAAATTAATATGTTGAAATAACACTAGTTAAATTAATATATGTCGAAATAACACAATTTAAATTAATATGTTGAAATAACACTAGTTAAACTAATATATGTCGAAATAACACAATTTAA
This sequence comes from Acanthosepion esculentum, assembly GCA_964036315.1. Taxonomy (NCBI): domain Eukaryota; kingdom Metazoa; phylum Mollusca; class Cephalopoda; order Sepiida; family Sepiidae; genus Acanthosepion; species Acanthosepion esculentum. The sequence continues at coordinate 8,106,306 of OZ038476.1, forward strand.
ATTAATATATGTTGAAATAACACTAGTTAAATTAATATATGTCGAAATAACACAATTTAAATTAATATGTTGAAATAACACTAGTTAAATTAATATATGTCGAAATAACACAATTTAAATTAATATGTTTAAATGACACTAGTTAAATTAATATATGTCGAAATAACACAATTTAAATTAATATGTTTAAATAACACTAGTTAAATTAATATATGTCGAAATAACACAATTTAAATTAATATGTTGAAATAACACTAGTTAAATTAATATATGTCGAAATAACACAATTTAAATTAATATGTTGAAATAACACTAGTTAAATTAATATATGTCGAAATAACACAATTTAAATTAATATGTTTAAATAACACTAGTTAAATTAATATATGTCGAAATAACACAATTTAAATTAATATGTTGAAATAACACTAGTTAAATTAATATATGTCGAAATAACACAATTTAAATTAATATGTTTAAATAACACTAGTTAAATTAATATATGTCGAAATAACACAATTTAAATTAATATGTTGAAATAACACTAGTTAAATTAATATATGTCGAAATAACACAATTTAAATTAATATGTTGAAATAACACTAGTTAAATTAATATATGTCGAAATAACACAATTTAAATTAATATGTTGAAATAACACTAGTTAAATTAATATATGTCGAAATAACACAATTTAAATTAATATGTTTAAATAACACTAGTTAAATTAATATATGTTGAAATATACTAGTTAAATTAATACTGATGTTTTTAAATAAAATGTTGAAATATAATCTACAAAATTCGTGACGTGAAAGTGTAAAGAAAAGACGAAATATATTAAGAGACCAGCAGAATGTTGCTTTTGATAAAGAACCCATAGTAATTTATTTTTTGTTGCAAAATGGCAACCCAAATCATCGGTAAACTGCCATTTCTATTTAGATTCAGTTGAATGGTTTCAGTAGATATTCACTATTTGAAGAGACAGATTAAAGACGTTCTGAATTTGACATGGAACATGATAGGTGATATTGTTTAATTAAATAAGAATCTCTTGTTGCATTGTAAATAGGATACAAATATATGACAAGAAACAAATGCTGCCCTGTTCAAGCAGAGAATAGTTCATTAAAATTTTAAGAAAAATTACATTCAACATCCCATAATGGAACGGAATTCTCGCGTCAAAAGATTTTGTGAAGAGAATTAGGCTATACAGAAAAAGGAAAATTTCTTTTAGATTTTTAATCATTTTGGAAATATTTTCCCTGGTCAAATCGAATGGAAGAAGCCGATATTAGAAGTTAATATTCAGCTCAGTGCATAGTCAGTATTAAGAATGCCAATCATGCAGACTGGAAGACCATATCTACTCGGAAAACTTTACGCATTTCACTCTTACATATTACGTTTGATTTTTAACTACCCTAATAGAAGCCGATACCAACTCAACATCTCTTTATTTAAAGAATAGATGTAGACGTTACAGACTCACGCGCGCGCACACACACACACACACACACACACACACACACACACACACACACACACACACACACACACACACACACACACATATATATATATATATATATATATATATATATATATATATATATATTCAAGTATAGGATTGGTGCATATGGAATAAATTCCAATAACCAACAAATACGATTCTTAAAAGTGTGCTCAATACAGAATACAGCAAATATAATTATTTATTCGAAAATTATAACATGAATATGTTATAAAATCACTACAGAAATAGACATTTTGTTTCAACATTTCTAGTGTCTTATCAAATGATGGTGTTGAATATAAAAACCTTTTATTCTACATTCAACACCATCACATGATAAGACACCATAAGTGTTGAAACAAAATAGCTATTTTGTAGTGATTTTATAACATATTTATGTTAAAATTTTTCGAATAAACAATTATACATACATACATACATACATACATACATACATACATATATATATATATATATATTTCTGAGATGAGGTATTATGTACACTATTTACATTATTCATACTATTGACCTCATCTTTGTCGTCATATTTATTACAACGTTTCGGCCGTTGTACGCTCCAGCATTCTTCAGGTGGATGGAATGTTGAACTGAACCCTTTATTTAGCTCACTGGAGTAGACTATTCTATTTCCATGTGCTATGTTTAATGGATGTCGGTTATCGGTTATCTCCTGTTAATTCCGCTCTCCAAGTTCTCCACTGCCTTAACCGAGTATTGAACTCACACTCTTTGGGTGCTTTCACCAGCACCTTTATCCACTGTGCCATGTGAGTTCAATACCTGGTTAAGGCAGTGATAACTGACATCTATTAAACATATCACGTGGAACTAGAACATTCTATCCCAGTTTGCAAGATAAAGGGTTTAGTTCGAGATTCCGACCAACTGAAGAAGGCCGGAGCGTACAACGGCCGAAACGTTGTAATAAATATGGCGACAAAGATGAGGACACTAGTTCGAATAATGTAAATATTATATATATATATATATATATTTATATATATATATATATATATATATATATATATATATATATATATATATATATATTTATATATATATATATATATATATATATTTATATATGTATATATATGTATATATATATATATATATATATTTATATATATATATATATATATATATATATATATATATATATATATATATATATATATATTTATGACCGCGGATCATCAGATTTTACTTCCACGGGTTGTTCGTTTCAACCTTTGGAAGTAAAATCTGATGATCCGCGGCCCTTTAAAAGGGCTGCGGTGAAATAATTTATTATATGGAACCATAAAGTGGTCTGTTTTTATTTAAATTATTAGCTCTGATTTACATTCAGCTCTCTGGATTTTATCCTCCTTGCGTCTACCCATACAGATTACCTAGTTTTTCGTAAACTATATATATATATATATATATATATATATATATATATATATATATATATATATATATATATATATATATATATATATATATATATATATAAATTTAGTAGTCGAAAAAATCACCGTAGTTCCATTTTTGCAGATATACCTCGTCCATACATATAAATAGATCATATCTATTCGAAATCTTGGGTCGTCTAAAAATACGAATAAACTTTGCATTATATTTGTTTAAGTGAAGTTAAATGCCAGCAAAGACATTGAAACAGAATTATGTTCAGATTTGGACACAGATCAAATAATAAGCACCAAACTTAGTTTAAAGCTGTGAAATACGATCCAGACGACACGAAATTAATTTTCCTTCTTTTTGTCATACTTCAAGCTGCGAATTTGTTCTCTCTCCTACCCTTCCCTCTCTATTTCAATTTCATACTTTCTTTTTATCGCTCACTCGGCTGTTTTTATGAATGAGGAGCTACATTTAGAATTACTTCAGAATAGAGGCGAACAATAAAAGAAATCTTTGGCATTACCAATATGGCGATTTTGTTATTGTTTGTACGTTTCTATAAACTGAAAGAAAGATCTTAAAATGGACGTGCTTTTTCCAATGGCTTGTTATAACAATGGACACCCCTTCTTGGGAAAAATTAGTGTTTAGAATAAAAAGAAAAGAATAATTTGTCGATGAACAAGACAAGGGATTGAAAACGAATAATGAAAAGGATGTGTGAATAGAATAAGTAATTGAAGAATATGGAGAGAAACAAGGAAGTAAAAACTGAAGATATGACAAAATACTTCCAGAAATGAGAGTCATGTTCAGCAGACCAAGAAACATTCGGAGATTAACAAACGGATAAAAGAACCAGAAACGCCGCAACTGAAGATTACTGGGGGGGTGGAGTCGTAGTAAGCTTAACAGCGACATGAGAAAGAACTGATGATGATGATGATGATGATGATGATGATGATGATGATGATGATGATGATGATGATGATCATCATCATCATCATCATCATCATCACCAACATCATCATCCTCACCACCACCATCATCATCATCATCATGGTGATGATGAAAAAATATTTGGAAAAAATACAGAAGATAAATACATAAAAAAACGCAGATACCGTAAAGCATAAATATAAAAATTCAGAAAAGGAAACGCAGGGAGCCACACACAAAGGCGTGCACAAACACGCACGCACGCATATACGCACACACAAACACACACAAATACACATGATATATTATGCTGAAAAGAACTACAGCATTATTATTAGCTCCCCTAGAAGTATGTGAGTTTTTGTAATTGGAATCAGTAGATTTTATAAGAGCCGTACCGATCTGCGTATCTAAAACAACGAAACGATGTGAAAGCGACTACGACGCCAGTTATGTGAAAAGCAATGACGAATATAAAAGAAAAGAAAATGCACATGAATTCAGAAGCTAACAATAACAACTTGGAAATATTTAAGTCTGTGGAAAGAAAATAGTGAAAGAAAAAGTTACGTAACATGCGATTTAAGAAGAAAAAGGAAGTGAAATTGACGAAATACGTTACTACAAAAATCAGTTCCAATAATAACGTGGAAATTCGTAGAGGAGGAGGAGGAAATCAAACGAGAGGTAGTAAAAGGAGAAAAAAAAAGGAAATCGATAAAGACAATCAAATATGTAATGGCAAGTGATTTTGAGATTTTGGCAACTCCGCTCCAACACATTTCTTGAGGCGAAAACCAAAATGACAGAAGAGACAGTATAAGAAAAGCATTAAAATCAAAAAAAGAAAAGATGCCTTCCTGCTAAGGATTTGTCTCCCCTTTTTTCTCTTTTATACTTTATTGACGTCATCAGCGTTGATATATTTGGCTGAATCGAAGACCAACACAATTTGAAGCAACGAGCTTCCGCCCTTTTGGCCCTGTGATGACTGGTGGCTTCGTTTTGACAACGAGTATTCGATTACTAATGAATACAAATGAGGCAACATCAACAATAACGACATTCTGATTAATGTTTATCTCATTTCTATTAGTATTATTATAATTGCGACTCCTCTTGTTGTTATTGTTCTGTTGATGGATGGGAAGAATAATGTATTTTTCATTCATATTCACATGAGCTGATACGGAAATGCTAAACTAATATAACTAATAAAAATATTTTCCTGCTTTAATTAATAGTGCCAAAGTATTTCAACTTTTATAATTGTTTTGTATACATACCTAAGAGCATATCCAACTATATACGAAGTTGCAATATATTTTGTATTATTTTTAACCTTAGATGGTTAGCGATGTTCGCAAAGTCTGATACAGTTTATAGAACTTTATTACAACGAATTATATGAAAGGCTATAGTCTATAATATATTTAAGTTTGAAAACTGCTTGATGTTAATTTGAATACCATTTTCTTCAAATCGTAAATATATTAAATTTAAGAATTTTATTAAAGAGAAAGCGTTTTGTTTCATGCTTAAACTCTCAGACCAACGCGTTTTGTCCCAATAAAATGCTGCTTTCTTTGAGAAATACAGATTTATGATAGATATTTCAGAAATACGATGCCGTAAATTGATAGCTGTAGCTTTGTAGAAAGAAAGACTATTTGGAGATTAACAAGGTAAGTAAAACGAGAAATGATAAGATAGAACTAAAGGAATTGATAGAAGTTGAAGAAAGAAAAATGGACAGTAAGGAAGAAGAAGAAGAACAACAACAACAAAAAGAAGAAAAAAGAAGGAAAAGAAATAAAAGAAGAAAAAAGCAGAAAAAAGAAAAAAGCAGAAAAAGAAGAAATTGAAAAAGAAAAAAGCAGAAAAAGTAGAAAACGAAAAAGAATAAGAAGAAAAAGCTTAAAAGAAAAAGTCAAAAAGAAGAAAAAGAAAAAGAAGAAGAAAAAAGTAGAAAAAGAAAAAGAAGAAAAAGAAAAAAGAAGAAAAAAGCAGAAAAAGAAAAGGACGGAAAAGTAGAAGAAAAAAGCAGAAAAAGAAGTAAAAGAAAAAGAAAAGGAAAGAAAAAGAAGAAGAAGGACGAGGAGGAGGAGTAGGGGAATAGAGAAATTATAAAAGAATATGATATGAAATAGAACGAACAAGATTAATCGTTGAGAAAAAAAGAGGCAAAAAGAAATATGGAAAAACGACAGAATACATAAATCGGAATAAGAAGAAGAAAGAAAGAAAAAAAGAAGTTGGGGAGAAATGTAGATGATAGACAGAAGTTATAAGTAAAAGAAAGAATACAAAAGTAAAATATGTTTATTAGGAGCAGGAGAAAGAAAGAATGTGGCTAGGATTAAAAATGTCGAAAAAAAAGTAGTAAAATAAAAAAAAGCAGGCAAAGAATGAAAGAAGAAAAAGATCATAGCATAGAACAATCTAAACAATTGAAGAAACAACGACAAATTAAGGAAAAGACATATCTCCGAAATAAGCACGGTCAAAAGATAACTGAAGAAAATAAACAGCAGTCATATCGAATGGGGAAATAGAAACGGTAGAAGGAGAAGAAAAGAGAGAAATAAAAGAATAAAAATATATAAACGTTTATATTGGGGAAATGGGATTGACAAGGGAGGAAAAAGATGATTAGGCATAGAAAGAGACAAAAAATATAAAAGAATCTTAGTAAATAGGAAGGAGGTTACAATCATTGTACTTTCCATACCCAACAATAGTAAAATTTAGTGTCGCCCAAAGAAAAATAAGGTCTAAATATACTTACCTGCCAGGAAGCCGAGTGATAGCGATATAACAAAACATTTTTCAACAGTGGTAAATAAAATGTGCATTGAGAAATCGTGCTGACATTCTCTACTTCATAATTTCTTTTTGCTTGGACGAGTTCGATGAAGGAATTTACTTCAGAAATAGCAACTTATTGTGAATAAATACGTGCTTGTGGGTTTTGTTTCTTGTATTTGCTGATCATTTTCCCCTTTGTATTATTTCGGGTGTTTGGACTCTGGAAGCTTGTCTCGAATGGGAGAATTTAGTTTCGTAAGGAAACTGGATTTTACAAATCTTTACTTCAACAAAGGGGTAACGTTATTCACGAGAAAAACCACGCACAAACTACACATTTTTTCATTAATCTTCCTGAAAGTTTTCTGGATTGGCGGATTCAGAAAATTAAATGAAATTAACGGCCTCCTTACTGTCATTACCTTAGCAAATGTTAAGTATAGGCCTGAGGTAAAAGGATTAGAGACTTGGAAATGGTAATATATGATCTGAGTTCATTACGTCTAATTTTGCGCAAGTACAGTCTCTTTCTGAAGAATTATATTCCTTACTTCAACCAGTTCAGACATTTACAGCTATAATCCACAGTGACATGTATACAGTGACATATAACACTTATTCTCCTCGCATTCCATTGCCAAAATTGAATTGCCACTCGGGTTGATTCATTCTAAGATCCATTGCTTTCTAGGTTGACTGATTTGCATTTTTTTGTTTTTTTTTCAGCTTGACAACTCTTTCTGAGATATTTAAAGCCGAACATTTATTGGATTATGAGATTATTTTTTTAAAATTGTATAAAGACCTTTTAGGATAATAATGATTTATTTTGTCAGGTAAAAGTCCTATCTAACCCATAGTTGATGTGGAGTGATGGATTCATTAATTTATCAAGGGTATTTACTCATAGCAACTTTGTAGAGCAGACCTACGAGATGATGCTTCCCGATAACTGGAACGTTGGCCTCTTCAAGTCTCGGATCAACAACCTTATTCATCAAACGACTACCTTGGCTGGCACATTTACGCCGAATTGAGTAAACAGCAGTAATAGAACCCTATAGGAACGTTCAATAACTATCTATTCTTCTCCAAGTAATGGGTTAAATAGCACGATTAAATGTTTTCTTTTGACGTAAAATGTAAACACGAAGGAGAACTTTTAATTCAGTACCAGACAGAAGATCGATTGTCGTTATCAGGATATCATGTAAGAGATTCTCAACTTTTCTTTTAATTCTGGTCGCACTTGTGGAATGAATAAAACTCTAGGACTCACTTTAAATTTCAATAGAAGATTGTATATGGAATAAATAATTCATTTTTTCTATATGCATATTATTCTCTCTCTCTCGATATATATATATATATATATATATATATATATATATATATATATATATATATATATATATATATATGAAAGATAAAGAACAATTAGGAAGCATACACCAGTTTAAAACGTGTTACTTTTATTTCAGATTCGTCAAAGATTGAGAGAAAACGGATAAAAAGACAGAAAACACTGAAATTATCAATTATGTTTGAGTTAGTTCTCATTGCTAAGTTACGGGTTACGTGCATTAAAACCGTAGATAATATTTTGTGTAAGTTTGTGAAGATTCTTGTAAGTCTAAAGCCATTTGAGAAATCCTAATTCCGCTCCTAGGAACCATCAACACGTCACATATCAAACACTCTGGTGACTTCATCCAGACAATACGAAACGTAAAGATGAAAAACATGGTTATGCCGAGCTTAGGCATCAAATCATTATACACCAACTTATCCATCACAATATGCCGAAACATATTGAGAAATCCCCTTAAAACGTCCAAAGAAAAGCTTCCTCTGCCCTTCCACAAAATTATAAAAATATGCAAACTAATCACTAACCAACGCTTTTATCAATATTCTCTATAAGCAGAAATTCTGCTAACCTCTGGGGTATGTGTTCTCGCATGACTTTTTCTAAAATCCTTAGAATCTGATCCATTTAGACAGATCATACAAAACAGCTCTACTTACCTAAGATATATAGATGACATCTTAATATTATATCCCCAAGATACAAACCTATTAAACATAATAATGTTGAAACTACAACCGAATTCACACACAGATTTGAAATAAACCATTATTTACCTTCCGTCGAATTCTTGTTAATAAGCAAAAATTAGAAATTAGATTTTGAAGTTTATCGTAGTGTCACTAAAAAAAAAAACAAAAAAAAACGATCTAATCAACTTTTATTTCCAACACAACCAAAAATAACATTTAGAATACTCATAGGATTCTACCTGATAGCTCTTAGCATATATAACCGGGAATACCTTAATGAAGTAGAGAAATGTATCACTCACATAATTTTGCCCTCGGCTCTAAAATCCGAGCAAACAAAATCCACCAAATCAAAAAAACAGACAACACCAACAATACCTCTAATAAAATTACACAGAATTCATAATACCTGCCCTAACACTCAATTAAACTCGCAAACAATTTAATTTTCCCTAATACATGGAACAGCAACTCCGAGACAATCGGAGATATAATTAGAAAGAAAAATAAACCCAACCGCCATTCAAATGCCGGTATTTGTCAAATAAATTGGATTCAGTGCAAAAATGTTTATGTGGGGAAGACATCACGAACACAAGTGAGACTTGCGTTTGAACAAACGAAGGTGATTTACGCGTTTTGCATCGAAAAGTTGCTGGACATAATTTTCATTTCATTAATGTCACGCTATTTAAAAAGGACCATGATTCTTTAAGGAGGAAATTTATTGAAAACTTAATAATAACATTGTTACCAAATATACATTATTACACAGGCCTAAAAGATCAAATTACATCGTCATCTTTCTTTCTTAAAGAACCCGACATATTTATCTAATACATAGAATAAGAGATCAGTCATAAATTACAATGATGTGACATTCCGTTGCTCCGACTGACCGAACAACGGTGAAGACATCAGAACTCCCATTAGACAAATTACTAACACACATTACCATCCGACTTCCATTTAGACATTCACAAATCTTTACAAACCTACATACACAGAATTATCTACGGTTGTAATGCACGTAACATGTGTCGCACCAATGAGAACTGACCCAAACAAAATTGAAAATAACAATATTTTCTGTCTTTTTGATCTGCATTTGAGTTTTGTCTCATATATATATATATATATATATATATATATATATATATATATATATATATATATATATATATATATGAAAGGAAGAGGTCATAGTAGTTCCAACGAGAGAAAAGTGTGTATATTAAAAAAGAAGAGAGAAACCGCAAAAGTTTTTGGTTTTAATGTGGATTTGAAAAGAATATTAGGTTTAGTTTTCCATAATTTTGCTACACACGTTTCCGGTCTTGTGACCGTCATCAGGCAAAGGGTGAATATTTCCACATATTATTAAAAATAATTAATTTTTTCTTTATGTTTTTCGATGTTAAATATTCTCGATCTGAGACATTTTATTTTTTTGTGTCTGTGATCCAATATATATATATATATATATATATATATATATGTATATATGTATATATATATATATATGTATATATATATATATATATATATATATATATATATATATATATATATATATATATATATATATATATATATTCCATGGGGGGAAACGACGGACAGCTTGTCATAATCTAAACTTTAATACTGTCTCATATAAAGACGACAAAACTGAAAAAATAAAGCGATGTAAAGCCTGAAAACAAACTTACCTACACAGTAAAGAGCACAAAGCCAAGTTTGTTTAATCCGAGCACAAAAAAAATACCAACATAAAATCCTATGAAAGGACTCCAGTTTCTGGCACACGATTTTCAGACGACTTGTACCATATATTGATATATGTATGTTCCTCACATATTGCATAATTGAGGTCTTATGAGATTTAGTCTCTAACTTCAAGAGATGAAAATGTTTTAACATATAATTATGATAAGAATATATAAAATCATTCAGTAATTACTCTTCTGTTAACTTAGAGCGGACCTGGCTTCCTCTGAGAGCGCATTATTGCAGCAGGTTGAACCGGTTGAGAAACGTTTTTCTAGACACCCATGTTTGCATGATATTTGCATTTTGTTCATTATTATTATTATTATTATTATTATTATTATTATTATTATTATTATTATTATTATTGTTATAATTATTATTATTATTATTATCTTCATTATCATTA
>OZ038476.1:8122245-8292245 GCA_964036315.1 Acanthosepion esculentum
TGACCCCAGATTCTCAGGAAACCGATCCATATGTGAGAATAAATAATACATTTTGATTCACATAATGCAGCCGAGGTTTCTTAAAACAGTCAGCATATTGGTGACAAATTCTGCGTAGTTCATGACCTTATTGCCAAGAAAGTTCTTCACAACAAGTATAAAAGCCTTCCATGCTTCCAATCCCACTTCATACTTTACGTTTTCAAAGTCTGCATCTCTGATGAGCTGACGAATTTGAGGATCGTTAAAGATGCCAGCATTCAACTTCTCCATCGTAGATCCTGTAAAAGCCAGGCACAAGTAAGTGAAGCAACCATCATCCTTGCCCAGAGCTTTTTACAAGTGCTTGTTCAAACTGAGCTTGATGTGCAGCTCTGGGAAAATTATCCTCTATCTGTCCACCAGAGGCTTATTGATGAATTTCGTTGCTCTGCAAGGCATCACTTCCTCCCGAACAGGTCAGTCCTTTTTCGTGTGATGCTGTGCAGTGTCCCTACTATCCCACATGCACAGAAAGTGTAGTTACTTGGTGAACTCGGACTGTTGTCCCAACAAAATTTCACCACCTTGAGGTTAAATCAAATAAACCACACATGGTAATCATAATGGATTTTCTCCCACGTTGCTTCATATTTCTTCTTTAATGTTGTCGAGTGAATGAGGGCTACAGAGGCAAACTGACTGATATTGGGCAGAAGAACTCTTTTCAGTGATCGCTTGTTGCTATCAGCGAACAGTCTCCAATCTTTGAGTTCGTACTGTGGCACACCTATTTTGTGCAGAAAATGTGCAATATCTGTACAGTTCTTCTTCTTCTTCTTCTTCTTCTTGTCCTCCTCCTCCTCCTCCTCCTCCTCCTCCTCCTCTTCTTCTTCTTCTTCTTGTTTTTGTTGGACAATGGAGAAATCTTCATTAATTGGAAGGCAGGTATTGGAATTTCCTCACAATGAGCTACAGGAGGAAGTGCTGATTGAAATGCAATTTAATATCAAAATAAAGAAAATAAGCACGCTGTATGAAACTTGTGACTGGTGTACTCGCCACACATGTAGCAGAATACATCAGCATTATTTTTACAATATCATCTGGTTGAAGCGTTTTCCTCAAAATACGAATTAGACATAAATTGGTGCATTTACCTCTTCGTTTATTTAATGAATAACGGATTATATAAAGAGAAAATACCTGTACATGTTGTAGGATTCCTTCTATACAGATTTTAATTAAACATTTATAAGCGGAGTGTCTGGATTCCATTCCATAAATGTTGCTGTACAGCTGATAATTTGGCTTTTTAAGTCAATCCCACGACATTCATTAAAAGAATTAAATAATGTATAAAAACACAATATAACACTCAGAAATAACATTAATTTTATATAAAAAGAATTCAAGCTAGAATATACAGTTGGTTGAAATATATTGAATTAATTATTTTTTTCTCTTTGTTAAAGGAATTCTTTTGTATGGTACAAACTGTATTGCGTACGTATGTGAGAAAGGTGAAATGTCGTTACTAGTGTGTTTGTGTGATATAGTATGTCTATGCGTACGTAGTAGTCATGGGTATAAAGGAGATATATAGAATTAAGTTCTTACCCTAGACGATGGCGCTATTGGCTGAAGGCGGTTCCTTTGAAGTTTGGTCAGTGTTGCTAAGTCGTTTCATGATAATATGAAGGGAAACGAATTGGGTCTTGAATATCGACAGTTAGAGTGGAATCTGAGAGAATGTGTCGTTGAGGTAAAAGAACGTGATTTTTTTATACTGTTATTTCTGAGAAATTGGCTCCTGAATTATATGATTTTACATATTCCTAATTGGCCCTAAAAACTCATGTGGTATGCTTACTACTAAGTCCGTGCGATATTTTGGCGGTATACCTAAATTATAATGACTAATAAAACAACATTTCTGATTACTATTCTATAATTTTGTATTGTACAGGTTATTAGATGTGTTTTGAGATATAAGCAGTTTATTGGTTTATAAATATTTTGGAGGCGTGTTTTAATATTTATGTAGCTGTTATTTGAAAAGAGTTCTGATGTGTAAAATTAATAAGTTTATAATTAATATAATAATTAGTTTTATTGTGTGAAATAAGTTGCATATATTGATATTTTAACGGAGATAATATAACAAAAAAAGCAAATAACAGCATGTCGCCAAATTTTATCAAGTTGACTTGATTGTGAAAAACCAATGTGAATTTTGAATTCGACACATCAAAACTGTCGTAAATCAGCTGACCAGTGAATTAATCACCGGAAAAATCTTATATCAGATTTAGATGATGAGAATCTGCAATTTCTTTCTAATTCTGGGTAAATGACAAAAAGAATGGGAGGAGATCAAGGTAAAATAATTAAATAATTAACATGAGATGCTTGTTTACCCACTGAACATACATGCAAGGACTTAATTGATGTGTGGAGATATTTGCTAAATATGGACTTCATTTTGTAATGTTTGGGGAATTTATCACAGACTATTTAGGAAATGAATTTGGAAAATTAAGAAAAAATGTGGAATGCATATTTTATTTCAGTTCAAAATATTATTGAAAAAAAAATGAACTATATCTTAAATTAAATATTTATCTCAAAGAATACAACTTTGATCCAGGCCATAATTGCTCAAAATGTGGACATTTGCTGGATGAAATGGGATCTCAAACATTTCATAACTTACCAGGCCTAAAACTAGGATCTCTAAAGTTATTAAAATGTCTCATTTGTATATAGCAGGCTAAGTTACAAGAAAGGATTCTCAAACAGAAGAGGAAGTATTTAATAATATTATTTTTTTTTATTTTGAAGCATATGAAAATTTTTTAAATAAATAAATTGTGGTAATTGAAAAATTCCATTAAAATATAATTTTTTATCTTCAATTTTCCCTCTTTTTACATACATTTAATTGGTTATACAAATTATCCTATAATTCATTTTCTGTTCTTGTTAATGTAAATTGATTTTAATATTTAAAATTATGTATACTGGTAATATCGATTATTATATCGGAGTAATATGTATTTTCTTCATCTTCTCTAAAGCAATTTGTACAGATTATCATAAATATTGTTTCTTTGATATTCACATTTTGTAAATTATTTTCAGATTTTGTTGGTACACGATTTTGTAAAATGCTGTAATTGCTTTTGGATTACTTTATAAAATTATATTTTCTCAAATCAATAGGCATAAAGAAATTAACTCATTTTTTGCAATATCATGTAAAAATATCTAATATCTGGTTAATAAAGTGATTTTGGTGCATTTATTTATTAATTAAAATCAGCAAAATTAGAATAATCTACACCTGTAGATAAAGTAAATGGTTTCAGTTCGAAATTCCTTGAAATTTCCTCGGATAGACAAACATCTGATGAAGATCTGGAATGTCGTGCTAATAGCAAAACAGATGAAGATAAGTGTCTATGCGTGTATAGTATAAATGATATCATTTAATACTGAATCAATTAAAAGATATATTTATGGTTTTGCATTTTTATTTTCTGTTAATATATAAATCTTGGCGAAGACCATTCTGGCGCTACAGAATCACAAAAAAAGAACTGTACCAAATGAGAAAAAACACATTATTTTCAATAGGTGCAAAAACTAAAATGGATATCCTATGCATATAGAAGTGAAAATAATGACATAATAAGAACTTTGATGTTCAACCTTACTTCAAACAAAAGGTTAGGAAAGACCCCCGCTTCATTATTGATGGGAAAAGCTACTGGGCATCAGAAACCTATTTCCGTGAAACATTGTTTCAAGAGAAATATTTTATACATTTCAATCGACAGTAGTACTGGCTACACGGACAATGAATGACAAATATGTCCTTATAAGGAAACAGTTACTATTGCCATTGTTATTCAGCGTTTATATGTATTAAGCCAAGGCAAGGTTTCTGCTGACCATTCTTTCATTTACATCAATTCTATTATCATAAATCTCTGTCGTTCTTCCACATGCATTAAAATATTGAGATAAAAGAAGAACCAAAAACAAATGAAAAAATAGGAAAACAAAACATTATATCTTTTTATGTGTCGTGTCCCCTCGGGCTGTAAGCAATCATGGCTCTCCACAACTTCTTGTACCTTGTAGTTCTTAATAATTTTTGTCCTTCTTTTATTTTTCCTAACTATTGTTCCGCCATCAATTTACTCACGCTCACTAATTATGTTATGCGTTTACTCTCTGTCTCGCTTGCCTTCAAAATGTCATGTGAGTGGCAGACTCTCCAAGTTTCCCTTCCTCATAAGGTGCCCCAGAAACGTTAACTGTTTTTTATATTAAGTATGTTTCTTTCTGTTACCATTTTCTTTAAAACTTAGTTATTGCACATATTTTCGGTCCATATCAGACACAAATTGAGAATAGTCGAAATCATACTGAAGATAGAATTCGACAGTTCAACTGGATTTTCTTTTTCAATGGGCGGTTGGATCTTTGATATTTGTTTGAAGAAACTGATAAGACAGTTTCAATGTACTCCCTGTGGTAATTAGGAATATTTGAACAAGAGATTATCCAGTTTCACATGTGATCAATTTATATGCTAACTAAAGGAAATGATTCGAAATTTGAAAGAATTTCGAAAACATTCAAATGACAAAAACTGTCTTGTAAAGGCAGTTGTTATCTTTTTGTTTTGCTGAATTTTAAATATAAGAATTACACTTTTTATTGTTGATATCATTCGCTAGTTAAAGTCCTTACCAGTCGCCATTTTGTTAGGCAGGTGGTTCCAAATGAGTTTTCATGAAATTAATAATCCGTATAGTGTGTAGGAATTCAAGTAAGAAAAAGATCGACAATGACTTTTGTTTGGAATAAATTTTAAGAAAGTCTGTGGCGTCGGAAAGCAAGGAAAAAATAACTATTTTTGGTGAAAGTAAAAGATGACTGCCAAAGTAAAAGTTGAAATCTACCCTTTTCGTAGGCAATTAAATAAGACACCTACCAGGAGGAAATCAAGACTGAAATGCCGCCATACTTCTACACGCAGGTGTTGTACGATCCCAAATGAGTTTTCTCAACCAAATGATCTTATATCTTGAATTAATTTTCGTCATGGTCTCGATGTCTGTATTTGAAGTTAGCGGCTGTTGAATCTCTTTTGTTCATGTGTCTAAAAAAAAACTAATTTATAAGCATTTGCATAAAACATCACTTATTGGATTCACGAATCATAGAAGCAGCATGACTCGATAAGACAAAATATGACAATGATTTTTCAGTCATTTTGCAATGGCATTTTACTTAAAACAAGTATGAGATACAGCATTTCGTCTATGCCCAATATTTCTTGAATATTAATCTAAACAAGTTAAAATTAAATAAAAAAACAGGCTCGCTGTTCCCATGCTATAAAGGAGAACGCATGGAATAAAATTAATTTTAACATAGACTGATATGTTAAAAGTCATGGGTAAGTGCTTCGTATCGTGTAGGACCCAATCTAATCCGGGTAATTACAGTAACTCAACGTGGTATTCGTTCTAGAATTTGTTTGAAATTTTTGGAGGTTGATCTACATTGTTTTGATTGCAGTCGATAGAAAGAATGCGATCATCTGCCACTGAGTATATCACCTTTATAAATTCATGCTAAAATATTTATACGCATTATTCTTACAAAATTGTTATCAACAATAGTTTATTAGCTTACAGTATAATATTAAACAGGAAATGTCCTTTCTAAGTCAGCGCCTCGACGTGAAGACATTGTCTTATTAAACTGATGAGTTCAATCTACATCTCTTCTGAATATTACTAAACTTATTATATATCTATAAACATACATTCAGTGTCATCCGTTGTGTCCTGAATTGTCTGGTGTCAAATAAATAAAAATTACTTTTATTAATATATTTCTACATTCATTAAATTGGGAAGTATGACAATATATATTTTTGTTGAACAGTTTTGATATTTGATATATGAGGGTAGGATTTCAAGACCTAATGTTTTCTAGGGAGACAGATATCGTAATTTTAATTTACAATTTTTTTTTTCAGAGAATACATGTTCAAAATCTCATTTTGTTCATCCAGAAACCTGAGCAAAAAATATATATGTTCTAAATATTTCACAAAAGGACAAATTAATTACAAAATTGTCAATTTATTTCTCCAAAATAGTCTGCATATTTGTGTTTCTTTGAGACCTGTTTAATATATTTAGCTACCAACAAATTCATAAGAATTACCATATAAAATGCCTTGTCACTGCAACAGAAGCGATTTTGAAAGCAGATATTGCAGAAATTTCCCCATAGCCTAAAAATTAAGTCAGATCATCGGAGAACCTACCCGGGTCCAGGACACGACGGGTCATCATGGGAAACCTTTCGAACTCTTCCGAAATTTCTGCCATGATAAATGCTAAGCAAAAGCTCTACTGCTACTAGGCACGTCGGATCATTCACTTATCAGTGTCCAAATTGATGTCAAACCTTAGGCATCCTGTGATGTACCGTTCGATAGAACGATTTTTCGCTATGCGAAGGCAGACCTAGACAGCTTTCGATCCTACACGATGGAAACCCCCGTCCCAAACTGCTGCCCTCGTCACTGATTGGATCCTTTCTGTAATGGAGAGTTTTATACCCAGCAAAACATTCCAGCAAAAACCGAACAGCCACCTTGGTTCACCCCTGAATACGCTAAGGCCATAACAGACCAACATTACTACTTCAGTATCTATCGCAAGGAACGATGACGTTCGGACATCACTGCATCCAAAACTGCCTTCAGTCGCTGCAAAAATTTATAGAAAACGCCAAGTGAAGCTATGCAGGATCAGTTCACAGACCAAGGTTGAAAAGAAGCAAATTGGATCCCGTGAATTCTGGAAGATCACCAACGAAATCATTTACAGAGGTAAAGCGGCTGTGCCCACAATTATAAATGGCTCCGGGGTCATATCATCCTCGATAGATAAGGCGAACCTCTTTGCTTCATTCTCTGCCTCTAACTCTACATTAGATGACAAAGACCATCCCCTCCCCCAGTTCTCGAGTCTCACTGGACACAATTACAGTAATGCTACCATCACAGCTCGATGAATTTCTAGATTTATCAAATGCCTCAACCCTAAGAAAGCCACGGGCCTAGACAACATTCCAACAATAATATTAACCGGGAATTATCTCTAATCCTGACATTCAACATCTGCTGGAAGGAGGAGTCCTCCCCAAGCCCGTGGAATGTGTCAAGCGTATGTCGCGTTTTCAAAAATGCAGGCGCGCGGTTTTCCCCCTTTCCCCTCAGTATCATCAGTAATGTTTTGAAGCCACAATTAATAAGACGGTCGTCGAGCACCTAGAAAAGAACAACGTCTTCAACGACGATCAGTATGGGTTTCTGTCGGACCGATCCACTGCTGCTGTCTTAACTGACATGACTCACATAATCAGTGCAACTCTTGACGTCAAACACATCTCGAGGACCATAGCACTAGATATCGCAAAGGCCTTCGACAAGGTGTGGCCTAAAGGTTTATTACACAAGCTCTCCATTTATGGAATCACTGGTAGGGTCTTCTCGATCATAAAATCCTTTCTAACAGGTAGGTCCCTGAAGGTAGTTATTAATGGTCAGAACAGGCGTACCACAGGGGTCATTCTGTGGACCCTCCTTCTTTTTTATCTATGTAAATGAGAATATACCCAGATCATTTGTAAATATCTATGCCGATGATAAGATCTTGTCTACCTAAAGAGTAAAAACAAGCTGGTTACATTCAATACCTCCAAGACTAAGTTAGTTACGTTTCATCATCGCCGATCTGACACCAAACTAACACTTTTTTGGCCAACAGCTTTGTTCGCTTTCATGAAAACAGCTATTTAATAAGATTAATAAGCCCTACTGCTACTTCCGCTATGTAGATGGCACCTGTACGTCTTTTTCATTTTAGGTAAAGCAGAGGATTATTTATATCTCAGTTTTATAATCTCCATCCCTTTCTAAGATATACAATGGAGACAGAAGAGAATGTTCAGCTTTCTTTCTTTGATGTACTGGCGGAGAAAATACCTGTAGGTTTTCTTACCAGTGTTTAACGTAAACCCACTATTACTGGGCCTTATTTAACATGTGATTCTTTTGCATCCACATCCAGGAAGCTTAATCTTATTAGGACCATTACTCATCGTGCATTGATGTTCTCTGTATGTACACTCGACGCCGAGCTGAAGAAAATTAAACAACTTTTACTAATGAATAGTTTCCCTGAATGCGTTTTGATAGCTACCATTGGATAAAAGATCAATGAGTCTAAGAGAGATGGCCCCTCTAAGTGTCCAGTTTATTTGAGACTTCCGTTGATCAGTCGTGGGAGTCAAGCCTATGCAGACAAAATTGTTTATTCAATTAAACAGTGCTTTAATGTTGTTACTGTCCGAAATATTTTTACCACAAAAAAAGGCTTTCCCACTTCTCCGTAAGTATGTCTTAAATATCATTCAACAAAACATTTAGTTATATATCAACATAAATGTCGTTGTGAGATCGACTATGTGTGCAAGACCATCAAACGGTTAGAGGTAAGGATCGCCCAGCATTTTCCGGGCAAGGTACAAAGACACGACCCTATTACATCCGGGTGTTCGCAAATACATGAGTCTGCGATTGGTGACCACCTATTAAATACTGTTGCTTGCAGGACGAACTATTCTCCTGACTTTTTTCTGTCATACACAGGGATAGGACGAGACTCCACTTAGACATCTTGTTGTTTATTATTAATAATATACAACGCCCGGCCCAGTGTAGACAACAGGAGATTAAATATAGGCTGGCCCTATTCGGGGAATCTGCTGCCTAATTGAGAACATATTCATTAATAGTTGTTCTCTTTCCCCCATTATATGACTATTGGGTAATTTGTGTTGAATAACAGTTGTTGAAAATAATTATTTTTATCAGCATCTCTGTTTTATTTTACCAACGATTTATGTTTCTGAGAAAATGTCGGTCGAAAGGCACCTAATATGTTATTTCTTAAACAAGATAATTTTGTATCTATTTTAATAATAAATACGATTCTTTTTCATAAAGTTATCTTGGTGTGGCAGTAAGAAAAATCTACTTAAATATATATATATATATATATATATATATATATATATATATATATGGGAACAGTATACTTATTTACATATATATATATATATATTATTCAATGACATATGTGTGTGGGTGTGGAATATGTATGACTATAGTTTAGGAAGTGAAATTAAATGCAACATATTTTTAATGTATATGGTTAAACATTAGTCTTAAAGGATACCCATATTTGAGGTGGAACTATATTTATTTATATCTACCTGCCTGAATATTTCGAGTAATCTATTTACAAAAATATGCGCCAGGATTCGAACCTGCCTCCCCTAGAGAAAACCGTCATTAGGTCTGACGTTCCTTGACCTCTCTACCACGTAAAACAAATAAATATACTGTTTAATAATAAAACAGCGCATCTACTCAAATATGAGTATTTATTAAAATTACGTTTAAACAAATTAAATATGTGTGTGTGTGTGTGTGTGTGCAAGAAGAAAGTGGTATTGTCTGTAGCCTTCATACTTATAATTGTTCTCATCATAATTTTTGTTAAATAAGCAGCATCAACTGCCTCAAGTTAGATTAAAATAACGATATACACGAAATACGTGTGCTAAAGTAAAGTTTAAATTTTATTGGATTATTTCAGATTTAAATGTTGAATTATTTGCACCTGCAAACGCTTGTTTAAATGAGAATATTTGACATGCATTAAATTCAATGTAAGTGTATGTGTGTACGTGTTCGTAGCTGTCATGTCGTATGTCTTAAAAACAACCCGAAAGAAATATTTATATATAGCCTTTCATATGAATCTCTATATATCTAAATGATAAAAGTAAACATACATTAAAATTTAAAATATAATTTCCCGCCAAACTACAGATGAGTTGAAATAAATTCCGTCCTAATACGCACCTATGTCTCAAGAATAGCATGGAGATGTCTTTGCAAATGGGATAACGGGATCAGGTTAGATTCATCCTTAAAGCATCATCAAAATAATTGGTCTCTCTATTTACACTGTGTAACAAGATGATTAGAAGTTTTAGCAGCATCATTCCTTTGGAATCCAGAAATGGTTAGATCAATAAAAATTCGAGACGTGGCTAGACGTCCGGTTGCCTCTAGCTACGATCGAAACCCGACTGAATTTGCGTTAGTCGGAACTTCTACCCGCTAAGCCATCAGCGTACGGTACGGAATGGAGGTGAATTTTAGCGTGTTTATTTTTACATTCGGATAAACACACAGTGACTGAGAGTGACTCAATTCTGTCGAAGAGTCGTGCAGTATTAGCATAAATAGTCACTGTTTACAAATTCACACCCCAAACCAGAGGGCTCAACCGAAATTTATATATACACATATATATATATACATATATATATATATATATATATACATATATATATATATATACATATATATATATATATATATATATATATATATATATATATATATATATATATATATATATATATATCAAGAGAGAGAAAGAGAGAAAGAAGGAAACAGCTATCAAATCTACAGTGACTACTATATTCTATTCAGTTTTGCGAAATTAAGTGTTTAGTTTCCACGAAAATATTCTCCTCTCGAAAAAATGAAATAGTCAAAGATAGTTCCCTTTTGAAATCATTCTTTTTAAAAAGGCTTGAATAGAATTTTGCGAAAACTTGGTATATTTCCAATTGTGTTGTTAATATTCATTGGGATGAACTGAAATATTCAATGCTTAATAGATAATATCCATTTCTGAAGAAGATTTTCCTGATTTTACATAATTAGATGCCTCAATGCGCTTGAAACGAGAGCACAATTCTCAAAATTCTTTTACCAGAAGCATTTTTCATAACAGATTTTGCAAACATCGCTTCAGTTGTAGCTGAAGTTTTTCTCAATAAAAGACAACGACGCATACTCTCATTTGTGTTTGTCAGCCATCTTAAGAATGCCCAAGACATAATTGTACACACCACAATAAAAATACGTTAATCAATGACGCCATTTTGAATTTTAGTTCAGGTTAAGATTCAACAGGGATATACGACGGCCCAAGGTGGAATTAGGCTAAATTAGAGTTGTAATACAAATTTACTTTCAATACGGTTAACCGTCACATAAAAATTGTATGTGTGTGAGAAGTTCTTTAACGTAAATGATTTATATGTTTTAGGCCTGTCCATGTGTATTCCGTGTCGACAATATGAGTAAAAAATAACACATAGAATGCCGACAAAGTTTTGAAAATCTGACCAACGGAAAAATGTTTCATTACTTATTTCACTTTCCGCAGCCCCTTGCGTACTAGTGCCACACCCGCCTTGACTGAGGTGAAATGCTTAATATATATATATATATATATATATATATATATATATATATATATATATATATATATATATATATATATGAATTATCGCACATTGAATGGCAGTGCTAATAAAATAGTGTACTATGTACAATAAAAAAGCTATAATTAATATTGATTATATTTATATATTTTTCCTCAGCGGGAGCACAACTCGATCAAAAGGATTAATCTATACACAAACACGCACATTTCTCGTGATGCAAGAATGAAAAAGTGCGTAAGTTTCCAAAAAGCGTTAATATTTATTCTGCATTCTTTATAATTTTTATTTCATGTTGAAAGTCATTTATATATTCTCCCCGCCTTTATGTATCGAATTAAAGATAAATCCTCTTCTCATTTTCAGTATGGCTCCAAAGCAAGAGATTCATATAGCCTATTCTGAAATTAATCCAAGGCAAATCCTCGTATAATCCTTCAGAATGTGTTGAATGTAACAGATTTATACGTTTTTAGGTCTATGTGTTTTCAGTGTCGACAGTATGAGTATAAAATAGTAAAGGAAATCCCGACAAATTTTGAAGAAATATAACAAATGGAAAAGTGTTTCATCGAAACTAGATTTAATTACGCGTTTCGCAATAAAAAAGCAAAGCATGAACAAAATTAGAAATTTGACTTTCAACCGATTTTGAAAAATGGGATAAGTATTTAATTTAAATTAATTTCAGAGAAAGGCTATATGAATCTTTTGCTTACGAGTCATTCTGAAAATAAGATGATTTAAATTAAATTCAATGCAGAAAATCTAGCGGAATACATGAGTAAATTTTAACATGAACTAAGAATTAAAAAGAGAAGCTGCAGAATAAACATTAACGGCTTCGTTTAAAGTCACTCATTTTCATCACGAGAAACGCAAGCTTAGCGGAAAAAAGTACTAATAATTTATTATTTAATCATACACACGATTAAAACACACATATTTCTTTCTTTCATTTTTGGATCTGATGAAGCCTAGAAAGGCGAAACCCGTAATTTAATTTAGTTTCAATGAAATGGCTTTCCATTTCTCTAGTTTCTTCAAAATATTGTCCAGATCATATTTCATCATTTACACATACAACCACCCACACAACCAAACACACACATATACTCACACAAACACACACCCACAAATATATATATATATATATATATATATATATATATATATATATATATATATATATATATATATATATATATATATATATATTAAATAATATCAAACACTTAAAAAAGCCATTGGGATTTTAAGTGTTTGATATTTTTCAATTAATATTAATTTTGCTCTGTCTATTGTCATAGAGTTCTCCATGGATCTATATCCTCCTGGAAATTCCATACGGATTACCATATTGTATAATTACTATATTTATATATATATATATATATATATATATATATATATATATATATATATATATATATATATATATATATATATATATATATGCATGTATGTATGCATATATGTATGTATATTACAGGTAATAAATTCGTTAGTATCTAATAAAAGTGGATCCTAGTAATATCACATATTAAATCTGATCCACAAAAAAATCTCAATGTATTTATTATAAGGAAACATATAATTTACACAACAAAATCCCAAATTATCTCATACGGTGGGGGGAACAGATCTATTTCAACCGACGAAAACTACGTCAGTCTTATTCAGCACCAGTGTATAATTTGTGTTTGCATCGGAATTAGAAATTCAACTTTGACAGCCGTCGAAAAATTGATGCAGAATTTATCCATTTTGATGTTTCAGTCAGACGATAGTACCGAGACTGTGGTTAGAGGAGGGTGGAAGTTAATGATCTTAAATGAAATTGGTCTAATAAAATTAACACGGATATTAACCTTATGTTATTAATTTGGGGTTATATGAAGGAGATGTTAATTTTAAAGTAAAAGAAGGTCGAAAATGGGATTTATAACACATATACATACACACACATACAAACACACAAATATATATATATAGTTACATGATTCTTCTGACTAATGCAGATATTAGAAAGCCTATTAATGCAAATGCTTGAAGTTCTAATTTGGAAAACGCTAGAAATGTTTGTTTCTTTTTTGCTTTATGTCTTTAAGAATCTTCTGCAGAAATATAGGTTTTAAAATGTTATTTACAGGAAAATAATAAATTAATGTAAAATACACATTTGACGCTCGTTGAGCTTTACCAAGAATGTGGAACAATTTGTAGGTTTTACAATCTTGACTTATTTGGTATTGGTGCAGTATGCGCAATATTTAACCAATGCTAAACTTGCGAATCCGAAACAGGAAATAATCATCGTGTTGTGATGAGCTGCTTTTCACACCAGCGAACATTAAAACATGCCATCCTCGGACTAAGCCATCCGTCACTTCATATAACTTACCTTCCTTCAAAGCAATTCACATAAATTAGCTAAGAAAGTTACCATAAATTTGAAGACATTTAAAATAATTGCATGAATAAGAGAAACATTATTTATCTTAATTTGTCTGGGAATCAAAGAAAACAGAGCAAACATTTTAATGGCCGTATAATTATGTCTGGATTATAATAAATATTAAAATAGAACTAGATACTGAGAAATGTGGGGTTCAACATGACACACTTACGGAGACTTCAATTACTTATTTTTATTCTTACCATATTAATATTGCTTTTTGATGTTGTATTTAGTACATATGTCTCCTTTTAGTAGTTTAGTGCATTTAGTGCACATGTGATTCTTGTTTAAGGTTTTCATTTGCAACTGTAGTGTAAAATGAAATATTCATTTAACTTGCTGAAAAAACGTCACTTCTGTTTTAAGGAATTTTTATGAATTAATTCATAATCAGAATCACAATTACATTATAAATTCCGAGTAATACTTTTAATATCCTTCAATTAAGAGGTTAATATTTCTTACCTTAAATTATTATTACCTTAAATCTCATTTTCTATTTATTTTTCCGTATTTAATTATTTAAATCATTAGACATATACCCTTCTACAAATTAACTGAAATAACCGCTTTAGTTTTGTTTATTTCACCATACGGTCATTTTTATCCCCACTGGAGTGACAGGGTGTAATCGATTTCTATTTTTCCTCAGATTTGGATATTTGCAGTGGTGTGCAGTAATATGAATTCATTTTCAGGGTGTATGATTAATATTGTTTGGCACTGAAAAATATTCCATCTTCCGTGATTGCATTATATTTTTATCACGCACAGATACTATTGTCTCGACTGTCGATTAATTGTCCTACAGCAATTATCTGCGATAGACGTTACTTTAAGTAAGCTTACGAAAATTGTAGCGTTGCAGGAACACACTTTCAAACCTTGCCAGTGAGCAAATCAAAGTGCTATAAACTAGCCCGAAAATTGTCCTGATTTAAATCCAGTCTTGAATCTGTGGTCAATTTGCGATTTTGTGGAATGCACATACAAAATACTAACATGTGCACTGGGTCATAATTCATTGGAAACATACGGGAAAAAGTAAATAAAAACAGAAATTTTAGTTTTTTTTTCAATTAATTTGCACAAAAGGGTGTAAGAAAACATAAATTTTCTTCTATCATAGACACTATAAGAATTTATAAATTATAAATAATGCAATCGCCATAAGATGCCATCCATATCTCATTGAGCAATCTTTGCATAAAAATAAAGCATCCTTATACAAAAGTATTGTATTTTGGTGTGTTATCCGAAGGTGATTTTTGTAAAGCATTTTCTGAAAGAAGTGCAATTCTTATACATGAAACAGAGATGTTTCTATGGGAGCAATCTTTTGTCGATAATACATGTTGGAATCCATTTGGAAAGAACCCAATTTTTCTGGAGAAAACCATTTACTTCTGTCAACAAAATTCCTGGTAGCAACTAAATGTGTTCACACGGACACCAATGAATCCGCTCTAATTTTGTCGATCAGTAATTCATGTAAGTTGTGCACAAAGAAAACATCTGCTAAACAAACAAAAAAATTAGAAGAGGTTTTCAAAATTGCATTAGCAAAAATTATTTATTTAGATCATCTTCTCGGCAGTTGGCACCAGTTATATAGGAACGACAGCAGCTGCTTGAATGATCTTAAGCTGGACCTGTCATACAAACAAATATGACATTTTTTACTGGATTTAACAACAGCGATTTATTTCGTTATATTCTACAGTATTATATAAATGGCTGTAATTCTGGCTTCAGTGTTATGAGAGATTTATTAAACTATTTTTACCTGAACAAATGCAACCAGGGGAGAAAATGAAAGAATAAAAATATTTACGTGTATTTTTATGGGATTAAACAATGAAAAATATAATTACAAATTGTTCTCTTCGACCCCGGGTAACGCTTTTCATAAATTATTTAATTATGAACAAAAATTATGAACTATGAGAATCATGATCAAAATAAATATTATTTTTAACGGTTATTTTCCCCTTGTTTTTTGCATAACATTTCGGTTGTCGTTGATTTTCGTAAGTTTTGTTTTACCTCCATGCTACCTCCTTTCTTGTAATCATGCATTTAATCCCTGAAAACAGTATTGCTTACCAGCGCATTTGGAGACAATTTCTGCAATATAAAAGAAAGTCTCAGAAAATAGATAAAAAGCCAAATATTTGATGGAAACATAAATGTACACGGAAAAATAAAAAGAGGAAAAAAATGATACAATAGCCTGCTCTGAAGTAATCTGGAGACCATATTGATCTAAAATTTCCGATCAGTCATGGAGTTGAAATTAATATTTGAAGAGAACACGCATCTATGAAAGTAAGACAATTCTTTCGAAAGTCGGACAGAGCTCGAGATTGGTTTATATCTACAGAGGAGTGTATTTACCAATTAAATACAGTATGAGGATTCGTTTAACAATATGGTGGGACTAGTGTGCAAAGTCAGATTAAAAGCCAGGGTTTCGAATGCTAATATCAAAGGAGATCTGAATTTACATTATAACTAGAAGAATCAGGTCAGTCTAGTTCAGTTTCCTTTTGCCCTTACACCTTCCGATCTCTTGCATTCTTCTTCAAAAGTTGAAATTCAATATCAATCGTTAACTTCTGTTTTCAAAATTCCTGAACTTTGATCGTTCTCTCTCCGTAATAATGTTTATATTTTCTCATATTCTTTCACATTCATTAATCTCCTTGCGTCTTAGTAGCTTTATTGCCTTGCTTGGAGAAAAAAGATTAAATTTTAAATGCAGTGTCAATCGTCATTTTCTGTTTTCTTAATTCCTTTTCTTTTATTGTTCTCTCTCCTTAGTCAGGTCTTTCTTTTTCTCAAATTCTTTCACACTCAGTGATCCCTGTGTCTTAGTGGCTTTATTACCGTGCTTGGAGAGAAACGATTAAAATTTAAATGCAATATCAATCGTCATTTTCTGTCTTCTTAATTCCTTTTCGTTTAATGTTCTTTCTCCTTAATAATGTTTATCTTTTTTTCATATTC
The DNA here is from genome assembly GCA_964036315.1 of Acanthosepion esculentum. Lineage (NCBI taxonomy): Eukaryota > Metazoa > Mollusca > Cephalopoda > Sepiida > Sepiidae > Acanthosepion > Acanthosepion esculentum. Next base: position 8,139,170 of record OZ038476.1, read on the forward strand.
TTTCACATTCATCAATCCCCTTGCGTCTTAGTGGTTTTATTGCCTTGCAGGGCGTGAAATGATAAGAACAATGCGTTCATCTGATTTTGTATTTAACTATCTGCCATCAGAAAGTTTTTTGAGCTGATTCTTGAAGAGATGTCCCCGAAAAAAACAACATCCTTAAAAAACACCAGGCGAAGAGAACCTAAAGAAATCCCAGTGCTCAACATTCCTTGAACCATCCTACCCTACCATGCGGTGTCAGCGAACGTCTCTTCAGATACAACATGGAACACATTTCACAAAGGGGAAAATGTCGATGAGAACCCCGATACTCGTCAATGGGTTAACGATAACCTTACTAAATCGACTCGCAAGCGTAGGTGGAGACGTGTTTGATAGTATACTAGGTTAGACACTAGGTCTATGTGTTGATTGTCGCAATTATTCTCCAGTTTTTTTTGCGTTAGATTTGTTTCCAGAATATAGTTTTTAAATGTAGGATTGTAAGTTTGCTGCAAAGGAAATTAGGCAAAATCCAGCTTCACAAGATACAAGTTCACCTTCATGTGGGGAAATATCCAGAAATCTATAGCCAGCGACCTAAGATACTAGGCTTTTTCTGCCTTTTATAGTTGATGTTAACCTTCATTGGGCGCATTATTTTGAAATAAAGGCTAAATCCCCTGCTGTACACACTGAAATGCTACACAATTATTCTCGGCAGAATCTATCCTGCATATTTATAATTTGAACATTTGTCCGTGTGTCAAATATCACTGTCACATCTGCCCTGGTGCACCTGCTATATATATCAATATATTGATAAAAATCCAAAGAAGAATTTGCAATATTATCGGTCCTGACCTAGTGTCTCGACTTCATTGAAGTTCCAACAGCCATAAAGAAGCTTCCATTAGAATCTTCTATCCATTTTTCGCATTATTTCTGTTTTCTGATGGGCTTTCCTCTGTAGTACCATGAAATCACGAATTTAAGTTCAGTAGTAGATCGACAGCTAGATCTCATAATTTCACTTTTGAAATTGCGAGATGTAACCGTAAATTCTATGTTAATATTTTCTTCTCGCATACTTTTCGCTTGTGGAATTCTCTTCAGATTTATTGCTGTCATGTCAAATAGAATTTAAGTGCAACGACAATGCACATCTTCGGTCACCTTGAAACCTGTTCTTTTATTGTTCTATCTGTTTAATTAATTCCCCGTGACAGCTTGTATGCTAATGGATTTTATCGCTTTGCTTGGGAGGAAATTATTAAGAGAATACTATAGAATGTATCCCTGATCCTATCAATTTTAGTGTCGCTAAGGAACTGTCTCCGGCTATAGCACTACAAGACATTGCAACAATCCACATTTTAGCGTGATATAATTTCAAACTAACTAGTGTATATCGATATTTTATTTTATTTCTTTTTAGAAATGAAAGAAAATAATTCAGTAAATATACAAAAATTGAAAAGGGGTTTAAGAAAAGCATATGTGAGACGATTCTTAGAAAATTCGAAGTCCTACTTGAATTCATTATTCACGACCAAAAAGCATAACATAAGAAATGCAGATGAAACAGTGTTGATAGCAGACGTAGCAAGGAATCTACAAGAACTCCTACAGAAGGTTGCGAAGGAAATATAAATTGCAAGAAGACAGAATGTATATTTTTCAACAAAAGGAACTACCTGACAATTACAGATATTTAAATTTTTGTTCTTTCTTTGATTTGGTATCTCCAGATACCAAATCAAAGAAAGAACAAAAATTTAAATATCTAGGAAGTCTTTTAATAGAGGGCTGATAGTATGATGCCGAAATCAGAAGGATCATTGGAAAAACGAATTAAGGCTTTCTGAAGCTAAGCAAATTATTAAAACACAGGAAAATGTTGTTAGAAACAAAGAAAAGATTACTGGACTATTAAGGAATATCAACCTCCAATATAGCAGTGGATGCTGGAAAATCTCCAAATACAGTAATCCATAACATTCAGATCTGGATTGTTTAGATGGCCACTGTGATGGACCAATTAGTGTTGGTGTATTTTCTCGAAGAATAAATTTGTCGCTTTTTTACTGGGCACCCAGTATTTCATTTGATGCTGAAGTTTCTCTGCGCAAATGGATCAAATGTAAACAAGAAATGTTATGAAAAGATTCATAAAACCTTTGCTAGATAAATAGGTAACGTTTAATCAGAAATGTTGGTGAATGTATGGCGTAATGGTTACTGTCTAGGAAACTGTAATTAAAGTACCGGTTTCTATTTTTAGCCTTTTGTGTTTGGTTCGGTTTCGCTCAGATAAGCGCGGGAAATTTAGTAATCCATCTGTTCGCACAATTCCACACATTTAGATAAACTATTAAGGCCGACGAGGTTCTATAGCTTTTTGTGGGCAAGAGGTTTATGTGAAGGAGACTAAAGGAAACATTTTCAAAAGATCTTGGACAGAAAACATCACACCGTCAAAAAACCCTAATTGATACATCATAGAGCAACAGCACCTATAATGAGAAGGCTTTAATCTCCAGATGAAAATTTAATCAAATTTCTATTTAAATTGTAATTATGTAGAAAAGGATAATTGTGGTTTTGAAGAGAAATTAATTTAAATCATCCTGAATCCAGTTTCATCGATCTTTAGAGTTTAACGATTCTTGATATAGACTTGCAGTCGTATAGATATGAGTGGGTTTCATGTCGGTCAGTGGTAATCTTGAGTTTTTATATATATATATATATATATATATATATATATATATATATATATATATATATATATTCCTAAGAGGATAGAATCCCGGTAGAACTCAATGTCCAGGACAGAATATAAATATAATATAAAAGGCTCATACACTAATATTCCATGGTTATAATTTATTACATTGGAATCGTAATTACGATCCAAATTATCAAACATACAAATTCAAAAATAATTTGTATGTCTGATGATTTGGATACACACACACACACACACACACACACACACACACACACACACACACACACACACACAAATATATATATATATATATATATATATATATATATATATATATATATATATATTTGCGCACACATGAACACACAACTTATATATATTTTGATTATTTTTATGTATGTGTGTATATGTGTCTGTACTTTGTTACTTAAACGTTAATTTTAGTGGATACCTCGTATTTGACCAGACGCTCTCTTTATTTATTAAACACTATATTTATTTCTTTCACTCTCCCGGCCTCAATATTTGAGAAATATTATTAGAGAAAATGAAGGCAAAAAGCAGATATGTCTATTACAATAGTCAGTGACAAATTTGTGTTTAATTGTACTATTCTGTGATACTATTCGCCGTTGCCGCGGTAAAACGGAAGAAGATTTGTTAAAATATAGGAAAGCGTTATGTACCGAGAGACATTGAAACGAGAAGTGTTAATACCAAAAACCCGAGGGAAGAATTGAGGATTTAATTCACACATAAACGACTTGAATTGTATGTCGAGTAGTTTGAGCAATGGAAAGTGACCCAGAGTTAGGGGCCAATGATAACTGACATGTGTTCTACGCAGCTGAAATTGCAAGCTGTAAAGCGAAAATGTCATTTTTCTTAAACTGCGAAATTGGAGTTGATTCCTTGGTCGAAAGTTGAGATGAAATACTCACGATCACTGACAAGATTTACTGAGAGAAAATAATATGAGAGAGTGGAAGAAGGGGGTTGCCCAGAATTATCGAATTTTCTTACTTCGCAGTTTGGGCGAAAGTCTATGAATACAATCCGGCAGACGAGTCGAAGAAGAAAGAAGAGAGGAAGAAGAGAGGCAGAAGAGAGGCAGAAGAGACGGAGACGAGACCAGAGGCACGAGTGAGGCCCGCGTGTCTATCTGCCGACGAAAACCTCCGACTTCAACCATGTGCCAATTTTTTAACCAGATTTTAACAAATCAACAATAATATCACTTCCTATTTAGATGCGGGCTGGTTGATAATTAATTGCATGGGAACTCTGATATAAACTAATTATTGTACGAACGACTGTTATAAAAACATTTTGTTCAATTTATTCGAGTATTATGTTTTCCTGTACGTCATCTTGGACCAGTCAAGCACAAAGATACCTGCGACAATTAGATCTTAGCTGCCTTATGATCAACCTTAAATTACAACGTGGCCTAAATTTAGCTCTGTATCGAAGCGATCTTCATAAATCAGTTGCGGTGAAAGAGATCTTGGACGAGGGTGCTTCACGATTACATTTCCCCTTTGCTTTGTCATCGACGCAGTCTGTAGCTGAGAGGTCCAAAGCACATCAAATTTAATGACGGTTTCCAGTCGGGGTACACTGGTTTTACAGACAAAACTAGTTTCAGTGTAAACTAGATTTAAGCTATGAGGATATGGAAAACATTGCCTGACCAGCTTAACATGCTTCCTTTTTCCCTTTCTTTTCCTCATGTGGCATGTCCCTTCAAGACGTTGGTGATCATGATTCTCCACAACATCCCCTCCATTCTCGCTGTTCGTAAATTTTATATTTTTATTATCTCTCCTAAACATTGTTCTTCCATCCATTTCCACAAAATTTTGTTGGGTATGTTATGTGCAGTTTCATTCACTTTCAATAAGTCTCTTGAGTGTCAAGATTTCCAAGCCCTCTTTCTTCATTATCTGCATTAGAAATTTCAACAGTCTCTTTCTGGTTCGAAGTAGAAATCTCCCTTTTTTTCCATTTTCCATGATATTCTCAACATCATTCTGCAAAAATATTCATTTGTATTTGGAGCATACAACTTAAAAACCGTCGTCGTGACATCGTCAATATTGATTCGTTGAAATGGAACTTAACGGAACCTTGTGAGGTAAGTCCTCTTAACACTATCCGCAAAGCTGCCGCCTCCTTGTTACCACAACTACAACTTTGTGTTGATCATTCAGGCAAATATTTCGAACATCTGCGATGATTGTTCAGTATTGGCATGAATAATGATAATTTATTTCTGAATGTATTGTATTTTTTTTTACGGGGCACCGTATATATCGGCTTTTCACTGTTTTTCCCCATTTTGCTAAAAAGCAGAAACCTAATGATGCAAAACCATTGTTATAATAAGTCTTCGAATTTCAGGCGCCTCATCGTTTGAGCGTTTGCTGATTGCATTCATGTTAAGCTAAAGTGTTCTCCTGTCAAGCTTTGTTCCGTGTATTCTTTGAATGTTCGAAGGGTTTCGCTGCTTATCAAGGTTTTAGAATTTTGATTTGCGCACATATGTCCAGTTCCAAAAACATTCTTCACTTCTTTATACATAACTAGGCTACATTACTCAGGAATAATGAAGTCTGTTATTTAATGCCGTCAAAGAGTGAACGTATATAAGAAGGTTGAAGAGGATTTTATATATTATGCTAGTAAGTAGCCAAGACAGTTACTATCAGAATTATTATCGATGCAACAAAGATGCAACTTAGATGCTACAATGATGCAACTTAGAAATGATTGACTGATTGAAACGTTTTCAGGTTATTTAAAACCAGAAAACATTTTTACATTGTAAGATGTTTTTTGTTAAGATAATAATGATTTAGTGATACAAGTGTTACTAATTGACCCATAGCTAGTGGAGAAGAAGAGTGGATTCATACTTTTCTCAAGGTATTGGCGCGCAAGTAAATACAACGAACGTAACTCGGCTCAGCGATTCACAATTCCGAGCCATTGATCATTACACCACATGCACATCAAAGCTTACAACACATAATATTCCCAAATGTTCAATCATTTATAAAAATTCACTTATTTACTTCTAAGTATTATAAGATTATTTACATATAAATAATCGCTCATATATATATATATATATATATATATATATATATATATATATATATATATATATATATTTATATATATATTGGCTCCTGAAAATTAATTTCGGTTGAAAAATTAATTTTGGTTGAGCTCTTTGGTTTGAGGTGTGAGTTTGTAAACAGTGACTATTTAAGCTAATATAGCATGACTCTTAAGCAGAATTGAGTCACTGTCAGTCACTGTGTGTTTATCTAAATCTAAAAATAAACACGCTAAAATTCACCTTCATCCCTGCTGTGAGCCGACGGCTTAGTGGTAAAAGTTCCCACTGACGCCAATTCAGTCGGGTTTCGATCCTAGGAAACTGATTGAGCTGTAAAACAGAGAAACAGTCTGTCTGTGGATGACAAAAATATATATTTTAATTTTAATAAAAACAGACCACTTTAATGTTCGATATTTGGAACCTTAACGTGCTCTGTTTTTATTTTTTTTATTTAAATTATTAGCACTGATTTACATTGAGCTCTCTGGATTTTATCCTCCTTGGGTCTACCCATACGGATTACCTAGTTTTTCGTAAACTATATATATATATATATATATATATATATATATATATATATATATATATATATATATATATATATATATTATAAAATGGATAAAGTCCGCCAATTATTTAAAGAATTTTTTTATGTTTAACATTCTTTTTATAGATACAAGTAGTTTAAGTAAATGCTCTGTTTATAATAAACAGTATTAAATAACATTTACCAGCCTGAATGTCCGAGAATCCTGTCGAAGGACGAATATTTTCTATAAGAATTTCGCGGACATTCAGGCCGGTAAATGTTATTTAATACTGTTTATTATAAACAGAGCATTCACTTAAATTACTTCTATCTATAAATAGAATATTAAACATAAAAATGTCTTTATATATATATATATATATATATATATATATATATATATATATATATATGTGTGTGTGTGTGTGTGTGTGTGTGTGTGTGTATGTATGTATGTATATATATATATATACGTACGTACTTAGGGGGGAAAAATAAAAACTCCTTTGCCAAAAATAAATTTATTTCAATGAATACAAGTATATTCATCTGATCAGACCAATGACATATTATAAAATGGAATTAATATATCCTAGAGAGATATAAATAGAAAAATTAAAAATATAGGATGAAACAATAGCCAAATTAAATTGACCTAAAAAATGTTTATTAAAAGGCTTACATTATGATGAGAGAGAACAGAAACAAGTGTTAATATTACGGGAAAAGGGAGGTAAAGTGATAAGAATGTTAAATTTATAACAGCGTTACAACAATGTGTCAAATAAAGTTCACAGAGGAAACAGTTAAGATAGTGGCGGTTTAGAATCATTATACCATATAGAATTTTTATTAAAGGTAATAATGTAACAAAAAATTTACGTGTTAATAACTATTTATTAATTGCCCTCTGCTGCAACAGGTGGAAGGCATCCAGTTTCTTCAAGAAGGGATCGAAATCCGACCGATTTGGTATCAGTCAGAGATTCTACCATCAAGCTAAGAGAGTAAAGCAAACTTTAACGTCTTTACTATAGGAAATACGTCATTGGGCAGAAGACCTCGATTCTAGTTGAAGAGCATTGCATTAGCAGCAGTAGCCACTGTTTATAAATTCACCCATTCCTTTCTGTGAGCTCAATCGAATTATTTCGAGAGCATACATATATATATATATATATATATATATATATATATATATATATATATATATATATATATATATATATATATATATATATATATTGGGCTTATAGAGTATTAAATTGCAAGTTTCTCACACGGATAGAATCGTATTAAAATTATTTACAATAAATATGAAAATATTGGTAATCCGTATGGATAATCGCACGGAGGATGAAATCCTGAGAGCTCAATGTTAATTCAGAGAAAATAAATTAATTTAAAGAAAAACAGATTAATTTGAGGCGCCATTGTAATAATTTATTTCACCAGAGAATTTTATTTTTCTCTGGATCTTCAGACTTCACTTTCTGTTATAGTGGAAGACACCTTGTCTAGAGAATAGACTCTCCCACCTATTATAAGTAGGAGTCAGCAGGTAGTCGAGGAGGAGTAGTTATCAGCGACCACAACTCGATTACTCTGCGTAACATTTATTTACAAATTCCTAACGTTTCTGTACGTTTACCCCATTTAGGACGCATTTAATCCGACTACAAGTTCTATTGTGGAAATAAATCCACAACACTTTCTTACCTTTTGAAAGTGAACTCTGAAGATCCAGAGAAAAATAAAATTCTCTGGTAAAATCAATTATTTCAATGGAACCTTAAAGTAGTGTGTTTTTCTTTAAATTACACACACACACACACACACACACACACACACACACACACACACACATATATATATATATATATATATACATACATATATATGAAAACTGTATATATATATATATATATATATATATATATATGAAAACTGTCGAAAACTATATGATTTAAAAATATATATATATATATATTTATATATAGAGCGTGTGTAAATATAAAAGTGAACATGGAAGTCAGCACTTAGAGGCGACAGTCTGTTTCATGCTAGTGCAATCGTCAGGCGACTAGTGCTGTTATTTTTCTCGGGTATTTATATAATGGTCAGTGGTGCATTATGGGTAGTCTATTTTGGCGGTTACTTTTACCGGAAGTAGCTTATTTGTTTATTTATTTATGTCAAATTATTTTGCTTGTCTTTTGCTTGTTTTTTTTATTTTTATTTTAATTTTTTATCTTATATATTTATTTATTTATTCTTTTATTTTGATCGGTGTTTTTGGTTAACGTAGTAAAAATTTGTTTATATAGCTTATTGTTGGTAGTCTATAATGGCCGTCATTTACCGGAAATCGCTTGTTCGCTTATTTATTTGGGTCAAATTGTTTTGCTTGTTTTTATTTATTTTCATTTTTATTTTTTATCTTATGTACTTGTTTATTTGTCATTGATTACATGTGTTTGTTGAATTTTGGGGTGTGATGTTGTGGTTTTTTCTGACTATTATTTAGGTGGGAACAGTTTTTAATTTATCTATTTAGGTTGGTTATCTTTATTTGTTTTTGTTTTGTTTTGTTTTTTAAACGGCTAGTTTATCGTAATCGGTTGTTAGTTTATTTATATATTTGGATGTATTTAGATCGATTTATTATACTTGTTGTTATTTATTTGTTACACTATATCTTTTTGGCTTTCGGTTTTTAAGTAACATAGTATATTATCTTTTATTAATGTTTTTTTTTTTATTATTATTTTTATTTGTATAACAGTTATAACTTTCGTCCGTTCTTTTGTTTTGATTTTATTTCGTATATTCTAACAGGTGTGGTTTTGTGATTTGTTTGGAGTAATTTATTTTGCTTATTTTATTGTTGCTTGTTTATATATTTATTTATTTTTCTATTTTAAGTTACGTAGTAAAAATTTGTTTTCATGTCTACATTTTGAGATTAGCTCGGATCTTTTATTTAATAATTTATTTTGATCTGGGAAGGTAATGATAGCTATTTTTTCCTCCAAGCAAAGTTTGCAGGTTTTTGATAGGTTGTTGTAGGCTGATGATTTTTTCCTTATTTTCCAAGATATTTTTGGTGTGGTGTGTGTTTTGTTTTTTATTTCCCAGATATACTTAGAAAGCATTGTGCTGTTCGCATATTTACTATTTGTGAAAGACATTTTGTGTACATAATTTCTTTGTTTCCATGGTACTTCGGTTACTCCTATATATACTTTTTCTTCATTATCTACTGATTTTGTCGTGGCTTGGTAGATTACGTTGTTTTGTAAACAATTACCGTTTAAGGGACATTAGTTTTTTATTCTGCAGTTGCACGTCGGTTTAATTTGTTCGGGTGGTTTGTTAATAATTTTTCTGTTGTGCTTTTTTATTATTTGTGCCATGTTCTCGGTGCAACTGTAGCTGATTTTTACTGTGTTTTTGTTGAATATTTTGTGTAGGGTGCTTGATTCCGGGAAGTGTTTGTGTAAAAGCTTGAAGAATATTTTTCCTATGTTTGTTTTTACGTTTTTGCTGTACGGTGGGTTGAACCATATGATATTTCTTTTTCTGTTGGTCTTTTTTGTGTTTTGTGGTGAGTATGTGAGTGTTGCTGGGAATCCGCTATCTTTTAGGGCTGTTTCGTAGTCTTTCTTGGCTTTGTTAAATATAGATTCATCGGAAGAATTGTCGGAAAGCCTGCGGTTAATCGATTTAGGTATCTGTTTGATTATAGAAGGCGGGTGGTTGGAGTATATATGTATGTACTGTGGTTTATCATTCGGTTTTCTGTATGGTTTGTGTGTGCCTTTTCTTAGGTTGAAGGTGACATCTAGAAAATCTACTTCGTTTAGGTTAGTTTTTATATCTATCTCGAATCCGTTATTTTTGAAAATTTTAATTATTGCTTTTCTAGTTTTATCAGTCTTTTGTTTGTTGCAGTTTCTTAAGATTATGAGACCGTCGTCTCTGTAGAGCCCTGTGTCATTTCTAACTATTATTTTGCTTAGTTCGTGTAGTAAGTAAATACCTACGATTTCGCATGTCTCTGCACCGTCAAAGCTTCCCATTGTAGTGTCAAATATTCCATCTTTCTTTATCCATGCTTCTTCATGGTGAAATAATAATGATTTACGTGAGTGCTTAATGATGTCGATTTCGTTTGGTTTTATTATTATTTGTTCCTGAGCTAAGTTGATGGCCTTATCTAGTGTACGTTCTGTTATGGATGGGTAAAATTCTTTTATGTCTAATTGTAGGAAGTGGCAATTTTGTTTGTTATTTATGCTGTTGAACCAGTCAATGGTTGTTTTTGTGTTTTTCCACTGGTTTACTCCTAACTTCTTCCTAAGTTCAGAATTAATTCTTTCTAGTATTGTTTTACTTATTTTACCTATTTCGCTTTTGGCTGGGTTTATGAGTCTGCATGCAGGGTTGGTTTTGAAATTTTCCTTGTGGTCTTTTAGTGTGATAAAGGCTTGCGTCTTGCTCATGCAACTTATTCGGTCATCTAGGTCTAATTTTTGAGCGAATGCTTTAGCTTCTTTATTTATATCGTGTTCTATTGTTTTGGGTGCCTTTTTGTATGTTTTGGTTATGTTGTTCTTTAGTAATTTATTGTGCGTAGGAGGGGTTAGTTTGTATAAATTTCTTGTTTTGTCGGCTGCGATAAACATGAAACAGACTGTCGCCTCTAAGTGCTGACTTCCATGTCCACTTTTATATTTACACACGCTCTATCTCTGATATTGAGCACTTTACCCCATAAATATAGCACACTTTAAGACTATATTTCTGTATATTTATATATAGTTATTTGTTTAAATTTTATCTATATATATTTGACCAGATTAGTTATATTTCAAGTTAAAATTCGTTTAATAACATATTAAGCCACGAATATGTTCACTTTAGCTATGACATCTGACCGTCTAGGTCAATGTGAATGTGGATGTATGTGCCTGTGATTATTGATGTCTATGTGTAAGGAAAGTGCATGCACATTTAGTCGTATGTTTGCGTACGTGTGGTTGTGTGCGGTGTAGATGGGTTTTTTTTATCAAGGGTCGTGTCTCGTCGCCGTATGTTATGTGTGTGTATATATCTAAATACGTCTGAGCGCTTATGTATTATAACCTGAGTATGTTCGAATGATTTCGCGTGAAAGGCGACTAACATGTTGAAATGAAACTAAAAATGTATACATTTTTGTCTGTGGCTCTGAAAATCCTTCTGAACATAATTTCAATGAAAATATAAATTAAATAGCATATATATCTTTTATTTTTATTTTTATATTTTTATATTTTTTCTCTTCGGTAATTGCACAATTTAAAACTTAATAGAAATTTGATTTGGATTTCTAAATAGGTAATTTTTAATTTTTTACTTTTAATTTCAAATTTTATAAATCTTTTAATATCTATGATAACCTTGCTTAGTTGTCAAATTTTTCGAATTACCCTATACTTGTATTTTGATTGGTCATTCTAGATTATGTAACAGCTTTTACTCCTAGCTAAGGATTGTTAATTAATTTGAAACTTTTAAAACCATTTATTCTATATTCTACATCATCACTTGATAAGACACCAGAAGTGTTGAAACAAAATGGCTATTTTTGTAGTGATTTTATAACATATTTATGTTGTAATATTCAAATAAATGATTATATATATATATATATATATATATATATATATATATATATATATATATATTCTAAACTAGAAATATCTTTATATGTAACAAAAAAGATTTTCTACTTGCAATGTTGTGTTTTTCAGACACTCATTTCCCAGTTCACTTTCTCGGTTCTGGCTTCTAAAAAATCGTCATTTGGTTGAAAAAAGAAGTAAAAGAGTAATTCCCCGATTTATTTATTTTTTTGTTTTAAACCATTGTTTGAAATCTTTTTTTTACCTCCATTTTTTTTTAGTATGAAAGACTCTGAACCTTTCCAGATGCTTCCGTATATGACACTGTATGTCTCCTTCCGCCTTTCTGAAGATTCGGTTGGCATATAAAAACCCCGTGAAAATTCGCGCCCAGTTTTCGTCGTATAAGTTAATGTACGTCTGCCCACGTCTAGCGTGAATAATGGATATAGGTGTACGTCTGAGCAATGGCAAAGATATTTAAGCGGGTATGAATATAAGCAGTCATTACCACATGTGGGAAACCAACGGCTAACGGAAATTAACTTATTTTCAAGTGTCCAGACAGTCCAGCAGCGTAATTTAAATATCTATTTAACAACCACACGCTAAGTAGAAGCTTTCGTTATTTAGCAATGAAAGTTATGTCAGTAAGGAACAGACAGGTATGCGTGCACACATATACACATTTGCATACATACAATTATACTGATATTTAAAGAATAAAAGCATACATAAACGCACACACACACACAGACACACACACATATATATATATATATTGTATAATAAAATGATCTATATATATATATATATATACATATATATATATATATATATATATATATACATATATATATATATATATATACATATATATATATATATATATATATATATATATATATATATATATATATATATATATGCAGGTGTGCAGTGAAATAGGAAAGAACACGTTAGGTAGATAATCCGGTGTTCCTTAATATTTACCTTTATTTTCAAAACGACAGTGCTCCATACAGAAGTAGAGCTTATATTATAATAATATGATTTAGTTTTTAAAAATATGATTCATCCGCTACATAAGAGTTCTCATGTTTCAAAAGCGAGAGCCGAGACCCCTAACATAGTTTTTAAAGTTATTTAGAGTTAAGATGTCTGGCGAGAATTTGGGAATCCCAAATTCTCGCTTGACAAGGAAGCGGGTCCAGACACCTTAACTCTAGATAACTTAAAAAATTATGTTAGGGGTCTCGGCTCTCGCTTTTGAAACATGAGAACTCTTATGTAGCGGAGGAATCATATTTTTAAAAACTAAAAATATTATTTTATTATATATATATATATATATATATATATATATATATATATATATATATATATATATATATGTGTGTGTGTGTGTATGTGTGTGTGTGTGTGTGTGTATGTGTATGTCTATGTGTTTAATAAAGTGATCTATAATAAATGATGAATAAAAAATGTGAACAAACAAAATTTATAAAGTAGTTACAAATAACTGCATTCGAATCGAAAGTTAAAGAGGTTATGTGGTAATGACTGCTTATATTCATACCCGCTTAAATATCTTTAATATAATTTATATAATTTAATAATGTCGCCTCAATATAACGTCTTTAACTTATACATACATATATATATATATATATATATATATATATATATATATATATATATATATATATATATATATATATATAAGTTAAAGACGTTATATTGAGGCGACATTCTGTTAATTGCAATGTTCACCACACACACATACACACACACACACACATATATATATATATATATATGCTTCTGAAAAATTTATTTCGTTTGAGCTCTCTGCGGGAGGGAGTGTGCGTTTTTAAACAGTGACTATTATGGCTAATATGGCAATACTCTTCGGTAAAGCGAATTGAGACCTCTCAATCACTGTGTGTTTATCTAAAAATAAATACGCTTAAATTCACCTTCATCCCTGCCGTGCGCCGACAACTTAGTACTAGAATCTCCGATTGAAACCAATTCAGCCAGGTTTCAATCCTAGCTAAAGGCAAACGGACGTCTAGCCACACTGGTGAGCTGTGATACAGCGAAACAATCTGTCTGTGGATGACAATATATATATATATATATATATATATATATATATATATATATATATATATATATATATGTGTGTGTGTGTGTGTGTGTGTGTATGTGTGTAACACCAAAATTGTTCAAATTGTGTTATAGTATAATTCTCCACTCAAGAACATGTTTAATATCTAGAAAAACCACTATATTAATTGTGTTTTCTCCAGGTGTTTAGATGTGACGTTTAGACCTCTTGATACAAATTTTCGTAAGAATCTCTTAAAAACACCTTGAGTTATTCAGCTAGAAAGGGAACGGGTTAAAATCGTTTTGTGTCACTCTCTTCTCAACTGAGCATTCGCGAGAGGAAAAATCATTCAGGCCTTAATTAATGGTATCAACATTCATACACTGACTTACATTTGAATGTATTTCAATCCACCATGAGGTTCCGATCGTTAGCTATTATTAATGAATGATGAACTTGTAATGTTCATTTATGATCGAATTTATCACGATACTTCATTAAGCTTGGAGAGTAATTATATATTCTTAGTGTCCAATATAGTGTGCAACAGTCTTATAAAACCTTGTAGAATTCCAGTAAGTTATCTTTGATCATTTCTAAGATACAACCGTTCAAAGCATAATCTAAAGAATGGACAACTTTGCTCTTACACGATTTGGAAAATTTTGGTGTTACACCCAGTATATATATCTATATTTTATAGGCTTGAGATGAAAGCACAGTCAAGACTCAACTCCCTCTCTCTCTACTTCTATATATATATATATATATATATATATATATATATATATATATATATATATATATATATATATATATACTCTTAAGACGTGCTATATTTATGGGATAAATTGCTTATGGATAAAGTGCTTATGGGATAAGCGTGTCTAAATATAAAATTGAACATAAAGGTCAACACTTAGAGGCGACATTCTGTTTCATGCTAGATGCAATCGTCAGGCCACGAGTGTTTTTATTTTTCTCGGCTATTTATATATACGCGTCAGTGGTGAATTGTGGGTAGTCTATTTTGGCGGTGATTTCACCAGAAGTCGTTTATTTATTTATTTGGGTTAAATTATTTTGCTTGTTTTTATTTATCTTTATTTTATTTTATTTTTTTTATTTCTAATCTTATTTATTTATTTTAATTGGCGTTTTTATTAACTTAGTAAAAAAATCTTTTATATCGCTTATTTAATAGTTTAGTTTTAGTTTGGGAAGGTAATTAAAGATATTAATTCAATTTTGGGGTTGATTGTTGTAGTTTATTCTAGCTATTATTTTGGTGGGAACACTTTTTAATTTCTTTATTACTTCATGTATTTATTTGGATTGATTATCGGCATCGGTTTTTTAGATTTGCATTTATTTGGATGAATTTAGATCAATTTATTTTACTTGTTATTATTAATTTGTTATACTGTATATTTTCTCTTTTCGGTTTTCGATTTTTAAGTAACGTAGTTTTTTTTTATCGTTATATAACAGATATAGCTATTTTTTTCGTTCGATTTTTGGTGTGATTTTTATAGTCTCACTAATATTTTGCTCATAATGGTTTGCTAATTTGTTTATTATTTACTTTATTTATTTGGGTTCATTGACTTCTGTTTATTTACTTATTTTTTTATTATTTTATTTTTCCGTTTTCGATTTTTAAGTAACGTAGTAAAAATTTGTTTTCATGTCTGAATTTTGAGATGAACTCGGATCTTTAATTTAATAATTTATTTTGGTCTGGGAATGTAATGATAGCTATTTTTTCCTACAAGCAAAGTCTGCAAGTTTTGATTGGTTGCTGTAGGCTGATGATCTTTTCCTTATTATCCAAGATATTTTTGGTGTGGTGTGGTGTGGTGTGCGTTTTGTTATTAATTTCCCAGATATACTTATAAAGCATTGTGCTGTTCGCATATTTACTATTTGTGAAAGGCGTTTTGTGTACAAAATTTCTTTGTTTCCAGGGTCCTTCAGTTACTCCTATGTATACGTTTTCTTCATTATCTGATGATCTTTTCCTTATTATCCAAGATATTTTTGGTGTGGGGTGGTGTGGTGTGCGTTTTGTTATTAATTTCCCAGATATACTTATAAAGCATTGTGCTGTTCGCATATTTACTATTTGTGAAAGGCGTTTTGTGTACAAAATTTATTTGTTTCCAGGGTCCTTCAGTTACTCCTATGTATACGTTTTCTTCATTATCTGGTGATAATGGCCTCGTATATTACGGTGTTTTGTAAACAATTACCTTTTAAGGGACATTCGTTCTTTATTCTCCAAATGCAAGTGGGTTTAATTTGTTCGTGTGGTTTGTTGATAATTTTCCTGTTGTGACTTTTATTATTTGTGTCATGTACTCAGTGCAACTGTTGCGTTTTTTTTACTGTGTTTTTGTTGAATATTTTGCGTAACGTGCTTTATTCCCGGAGGTGTGTTTGTGTAATTATTTTACAAAAGGTTGTAACATACCAAGCCACAATAAAATCACTTTTTAATCAATTCAATGTATACATAGGTGTAACTGAAGGACCATGGAAACAAAGAAATTATGTACACAAAATATTTTTCACAAAGAGTAAACATGCGAACAGCAGAATGCTTTCTATGTATATCTGGGAAATGCAAAGCAAAACGCACACCACACCAAAAATATCTTAGAAAATGAGGAAAGGATCAGTAGCCTACAGAAACCTATAAAAAACTTGCAAATTTTGGTTGGAGGAAAAATGGCTATCATTACCTGACCAGACCGAAATAAATTATTAAATAAAATGAACGAGCTCATCTCAAATTACAGACATGAAAACAATTTTTTACTACGTTACTTAAAAATCGAAAACGGAAAAAATAAAATCATATAATAAAAAATAAGTAAATATACAAAATGACAATAAAATAAGCAAAATAAATTAACCCGAACAAATTACCAAATCACACCTGTTAGAATTGACGAAATAGAATAAAAAATAAGAAGTCAATGAACACAAATAAATAAAGTAAACAATAAACAAATTAGCAAACCATTATGACCAAAATAGTAGTTAGACTATAATAATCAAACCAAGAATCGGTCGAAAAAAATAGCTATAACTGTTATATAACGAGAAAAAAACTATGGTACTTATAAATCGAATACTGAAAAGAGAAAATATACAGTATAAAAATAAATAATAAGTAAAATAAATTGATCTAAATTCATCCAAATAAAAAAATAAACTCACAAACTCATGCTGATAATCAATCCAAATAAATACATGAAGTAATAAACAAATTAAAAAGTGTTCCCGCCAAAATAACAGTTAGAGTAAAACCCCACAATCGACACCAAAATTGAATAAATATCTTTAATTATCTTACGAAACAAAAAGAAAACTATTAAATAAGCGATATAAACAAATTTCTACTACGTTAATAAAAACAATGATCAAAATAAATAAATAAATAAGGTAAGAAATAAAAATAAATAAAAACAAGCAAAATAATTTAGCCCAAATAAATAAAGGACTTCCCGTTAATTAACCGCCAAAATAGACTACTCACAATGCACAACTGAACCGTATATATACATAGCCGAAAAAAATAACAGCACTCGTGGTCTGACGATTTTATCTAGCATGAAACAGATTGTCGCCTCTAAGTTTTGACTTCTATGTTCACTTTATATATATATATATATATATATATATATATATATATATATATATATATATATATATATAGTGGTCCACAGTCAGACTGTTTCGCTGTCGCGGCTCCTCAGTGTGGCTAGATGTACATTTGTTTCAAGCCGGGATCAGTCAGATATCTTACCCCTAGGCCATTATTGCACGATTTTCTATACAAAATACGCCAGTGCGTTGTACTTTCCGGGAGCATATATTGTCATCCACACACTGTTTTCGCCGTATCAGACTGTTTCGCTGTGTTGATTGACGTTCGATTACTTCAAGCCGGGATCGAAACCCAGCTGATTTCACTTCAGTCAGATATCTTATCCCTAGGCCATTTATAATTAAAACGTCTTCGTTATGATGTAGTTGCTGATATCTACTATGGCTGTACATTAATGTGCAGAGTTACATCCAACTGTTCCTTCTCTTCCACTCCATAGATGATCTTAGATTCGTATATTTCTGTTCATTTTGAAAGATCGCAATTGACGGGGTTGTTGAATTTATAATTCATTAAGTAATATTAATGACATTATTTACAAGCGGTCTATCCCCCCGTCTTTGTAATCACAACGTTTCGCCTCTTGCAGCTTCCGACCGTTTTGCCACCAAGGGATTAAAATACTGATTCGTGAATTTGATGACAGTAATTGTAACTTCTGGGCCGGGCGGTGTGTACGTGAACACACGGTGAGTAATATCTAAACTCTGCGAACTATGAACGGGATGATATATCACATATAGATAGTAAATTACTAAAAGGATTTCAGTTCGAAATTCACTGAAATTTAAACTGATCGATATGCGGTTGATGAAGTTCGGAGTGCAGAACAATCGAGACGGTGTGATACTGACAACAAATAGGACAGTTATCCATATAGGTATAGTTTTAATTGGTGATAACTCCTCATCATAGGAATTAAAACAGACTTTATGAAGTATCATTAAATATCTTGTCAATATTTGGAATTACTGTATTTATCCTATCATTACAAATATGCAAAAAAAGAATTTAATTTTCTTATGTAGAATACAATTGTAACTCAATTAAAAAAACAAAAATTAAAAGAAAAAGCAAAAGAAAAGGGTTTTATGCTATTTACGGAGAAATGTATGTGAAAAATTCTGTTTGTTTGCAATTTTTTATTCTGGAGCTATTTTGATGAAAGGAGCTCTATTGTAGACGTAACTATATGTTATGGAATAGTTAGAACCATTCAGACGAATAAAGTATTGAAAACTGTTAGGTGTATTCTGAACATGTATTTAGTATTTAGGATGACTAGATACTTTTTAATCTCCAGTTTCAGCCAACAATTCCATCATTTCTTTTCATCATTACCCGAAAAGCAAGACCGTAAAGCAACTAAGACGCATGGGCTGACTGAATTTGAAAGGCAACCAATTGAAGGAAACAGACAATTTACTGCGAATAAAAAGAACTGAATCACGGAAATAGAAAATGTCAATTGGCGTTGAATTTAAAATTTTCTTGTAACTGACAAGAATGTAGGAAATTCCTGAAGACGAAGTATCTAGGATGAATGCTCATCAGAACAATAGACATTAAACAATTTGTGGATAAAGGCACAGACAAGATACGTTTCAGTAGTGGGAAGACGATAGACTCTAAGATGCCATCATAATATTGCATATTCATCTGTGGAATTTGTTACGATTATCAAGATACATATGTACCAGACGAATGTGGCAAAAATCTTCAATGTAAGGATAGACTTATAAATGTCCAAGAAGTAGGCGAGTGAAAAAACAAATTGTCAAGCATTACATAGTGAACCAACATTATTATCTGTAGGCTCAGCAATTGTGTTGATATAATAATTCCAATTTATATCAGAGGGAAACGTTAGACTGAAAAAGCCCAATGAATTGCTCTCCTGGAGGTTAACATCGGTCATGCGGATGGAACACAACGACTGAATGAAAATAACAAAAAAAAGTAAAATAAAAAGCTACACAAAAATAAATCAAAATCCTTTAGGACATAGAGATTAAAGCCAATTTGAATTGTGCAGAGCAGCAATTTAGAACCTCTGTGAAAAGCGACAGCCGGATACAACTGGTCAAAAGTGGATGACAGCGTTCCGCCACCAACAGAATTCTAGAGAAAGGCGATCTTTTGCTCGCTGTCATGACCTCGGAGGAGAACTGACAGAGGTTCGGGGCGGAGGTGATAATAATAATAATAACGATCATCGGTGCAAAACCAACGAAGGATTTGGATATATGATAAAGATCTGAATACAGTGTACACATTAGTTATGAGATCTCTTTGGATAATGAGAGGAATTCTTAGTTACACAGGTGATATTTTGCCCATACATTATCCCAAGTGTAACTTCCCGATGCCAAAATATGGCAATAAAAGAACTTCGGAAACTTAACCTACCGATACACATACACACACACACACACACACATATATATATATATATATATATATATATATATATATATATATATATATATATATATATATATATATATATGAAGAAATATAGTCTTAAAGTGTGCTATATTTATGGGATAAAGTGCTCAATATCAGAGATAGAGCGTGTGTAAATATAAAAGTGAACATAGAAGTCAACACTTAGATTTTGAGTAGAGATTGACCGTTAAGAATGCGGAGAGCATGAATTCCGAGTACGTCTACCGGTGAACATATATATATATATATATATATATATGTGTGTGTGTGTGTGTGTGTGTGTGTGTGTGTGTGTGTGAGTGTGTGTGTGTGTGTAACTATGAACCTAAAGAGCCAGGCAAACTTTTTTTTTAGTCAGATGGTCATGGTTGTTTTTATTTTGTAGGCTATTTATATTCTGTTCTAATGTTACCACTTTGGCTGGCGTACCCTGATAATCCGCGTAGGTGAAACCTAGGAAAAAAAAAACAAAGGTTTGCCTGGCTCTTTTGGTTCATAGTTAGATTTGCTCTGCTTAGTGTATTGAGCACTGTGCTTAGTTATTTTGTTTTACTCGTGTTGGAGTTTTTTTTACTTTGGACTGTGAACTTGGAATCTGGACGATTGTTTTCGCCTGAATTACATTCTTTCTTTTTTATCCCTTATTTTTCTTGGTTATTTTTGTTCATTTACAAGCCAAAACACCTAAGGTTTTTCCAGACGAGTATAATTACTTATATTCATATTCATATGATATATATATATATTCATATGATATATATATATATATATATATATATATATATATATATATATATATATATATATATATATATATATATATATATATATCGGTACCTTTAAATTTCCGAAGTACTTATACATATATATATATATATGTATATAAACATATATATATATATATATATATATATATATATATATATATATATATATATATATATATATATATATATATATATATATAATATATATATATATATATATAATATATATACAATATATATATATAAATATGTATATCGGTAGCTTTAAATTTCCGAAGTACTTATACATATATATATATATATATATATATATATATATATATATATATATATATATATATATATATATATATATATATATAGCATAATGAGAGGCCACGTATACTTTCTTGATATGTATATAATATCTGGATAAAATGAATGAAACAAAATTGGGTGTTTTTTTTATGAAAGTATTTATTTCTGTGTTTTTGTATATATTTATTTATTTAATATTTCAGGTGGTCTGAAATATTAAATAAATAAATATATACAAAAACACAGAAATAAATACTTTCATAAAAAAAACACCCAATTTTGTTTCATTCATTTTATCCAGATATTATATATATATATATATACATATATATATATATATATATAATATATATTTATATATAATATATATATACAATATATATATGTATACAAGATATATATATATATAAATATAAAGCTATATACATATATATATATATAATATATATATACAATATATATATATATATATAAAATATATATATATATATACATATATATATATATATATATATATATATATATATATATATATATATATATATATATATATATATATATATATATATACAATGATAGGATTGGTGTAAACCTTATAAATTCCAGTAGCTAAAAATACTATTCTTAAAAGAGTGGCCACTACAGTTATAGAGCAAATATTATTTATTCAAAAATTATAAAATAAACATGTCATAACATCACAAAAAATAGCCATTTTGTTTCATCACTTTTGGTGTCTTATCAAGTGATGGTGTTGAATGTAGAATAAAGAGTTTTAAAAAGCTTCAAATCAATCAAACTCAAAATCAAAATCAATAGGTGAAACGCTGTTGCATAAACTGGAATGACCAATCAAAATAAAAGTATGTGAAAATTCAAAGAACTTGACAACCAACATTAGTTATAATTATTAATGACTTAATTTTAGGGTTAGACTAAAATAGAAATCATTCAAACTGATTAATTTTAAATTTTACTATGATGGAAAATAAAAATTATCAATTTTAAATTTATCTTATGTTAAGTTTTAAAACATTATAAAATTATTTAAAGAAGGAACTGAGGGAAAAAATTATTTTATTATTTATTTTGTTTTAATCGAAAAGCCAGAATCTCAGTTAGAGAAGCGTTAATCTAAGAAGATACAAATATTGTAACAAGTTACATACATTTGAAGTGATGGTATGGCTCGGGGAGTATCATGCAAAAGACAATACATACACAATCATATCATAATATACAAACACGTAGACATATTTAGATATATAAACACGCAAAAACACGAACGAAACAGGAAATAGATGTCCCCGACCACAAAAGGGAAATATAATATCAGGTACATATACATACAATGAAGGGCATATATATAAGCAATCAAACACACATACATTAATTGATATATAGGCATATTAAACAAACCCACAACGATTCAAGTGTAAATTCAAGTTTAATAAGCGAATGCAAACTAACTATTAAAATATTACATGGGCAAAGATAAATAGATAAAAGGTAAGAGTGGTAGTTTTTATTTTCAATTGTATAGTAAACTTAAATTAGTCAGAATGAGTTCTATTTTAGACTAACGGTAACATTAAGGCTTTAATTATTATAATCCAGGTTTTTGTCCAGTTTTTTTTTTTAATTTTCATATAACTGTAGTCTGATTGGTCACTGTAGCTTATATAACAGCGTTTCTTCTATTGAGAGGTGTTTGGTTAATTTGAACCTTTTTAAACTCTTTATTCTACATTCAACACCAACATTTGATAAAACACCGGAAGTGTTTAAACAAAATGGCTATTTTTGTAGTGACGTTAGGACCTTGTATAAGTTACCGCTGTTTTTCAACAGATGACGTTCCCAGAATTGCGTGTGTGTAGTTTCAGATGGTAACGCATCTATAAGAATGTACTATAAGCAAGCTGGAAATTCAGTGTATATCTTTTCGCCGAAGAGTAAACAATTTTGTTTTTCATAGCATTATACATGTCGGATTTCGTGCCCACGAAAGTGTATTTGCAGGGAATTTTACTGCTCTAATTTATTCAAAAGAAATCTGCTGCTGAAGAACACAGAATTCTTGTTGAGACTTACGGCGACCATGCTATGTCGGAAACATCATGAAAAGGTTTAGACGAGTCAAAAATAATGATTTTGATGTTGAAGATAAAGAACGCTCTGGAGCATCGAAAAAGTTTGAAGACGAAGAATTGGAAGCATTACTTCCTGAGGACTCATCTCAGGCGGAAGGTAAACTCGCAGAATCATTAAGAGTTGATCTCACAACAGTTTCGAAACATTTGAAAGCATTAGGAAGGATTCAAAAGCAATGACGTTTGGTGCCGTACGATTTGAAGCCGAGAGACGTCGAACGGTGTATTGTCACGTGTGAACAGCTGCGTCAACGTCAGTAAATGAAAGGTGTTATGCATCGTGTCGTGGCCGGCCATGAAAACTGCATACACTACGCTAACCCTAATTGTAGAAGATCGTGGGATAAACTCGGCCATGCATCAACATCGGCGGCAAAGCCGAATATCCATATTTGGAATCTTCTGCTCTGCATTTGCTGGGTTCAGCTTATTATGAGCTGTTCAAACCGATAGAAACCATCACTGCAGATGTCTATCGACTAGAATTGAAGAAAGCACGGCCGCTATACGAGCAGACACGACAAAGTGATTTGGCAACTCTGACAACGCTAGGTCACATGTTGCAAAAGGGGTGAAAACCTGTATGGAAACATTTAAACGGAGAGCCTTACCACACCTTAAGTATTCAACAGACATTGCCCCGTCCCATTATCACTTCGAATTGATTGCACATGACCTGGCTGAGCAACACCTTCATTCTCATGAAGATGCAAAAAAATGGGTCGATTCGTGTATAGTTAGCCTAAAAAAAACTGTCGTTTTTCCGACGTAGAATTCAAATACTACCAGAAAGAGGGGAAAATAGTGGCTAAAGATGAACAATATTTTCAGTGACATGTTTCTTACTAATTTTTTATAAATAAAACATTACTTGTCAAGAAAAATCAGAGAGAAATTATTGATGGTCCGATATATTTATATATATATATATATATATATATATATATATATATATATATATATATATATATTGTGTATATTTAGGTAGCAATTTTTCATTGATTCATGTTTCATTAAATAATATAGACAAGTTTAGTCTATTTATTTTAAGTAAGTTCCTTTCATATTGTCTGATAAGCTTAATAACATTAACATTGAAAGACGAAAGATTGTTTGATATATTGGAATGTAATTGTCATCTTTGATAATGGCCTATGTAAGCCGAAAGCTTAGATTGGATTTAAACATCTATCAATATGATGATTTGCTTTCGTCTTTCAATGTTAATGTTATTAAGCTTATCAGACAATATGAAAGGAACTTACTTAAAATAAATAGACAAAACTTGTCTATATTATTTAATGAAACATGCATCAATATATATATATATATATATATATATATATATATATATATATATATATATATATATATATAGATAGATAGATATAGATATATGAAAAATTTCTCTGAGTTAACTTGTAGAAAAAGACAATATTTATAAATGTAAAAGACATTAGGAAAACTGTAATATTAGCCGACGTGTTTCGTCAAATGTGGAATTTTCAAAGGAATGTTTTAAATATTATCTGTAATTTTACAACGAAAACATATAAATAATTCCCAAAAGATTACGACTTTGTTTTTGCTTTAATTTTTTTATATTTGCCTGTTTAAAATGCAATGCAGAATGCAAGAATTAGTGTAATTCACGCTTATCATTCACCAGTGAGACAGCGACAGAAAGAAGAACTGACATGAAAAGAAATCGATTCGATAATCTTTTGTCCAACGAAAAGGTAACGAGTGTGATCATTGTCTTTGACACAAGAAGCGGTACAGGCGGAAGTGTCGAAAAGCGATACACTGCATTTCGAATAATGCATAGTCTATGGCGTTTCAACAGCAGGTGCACAATCATGAAAAATGTTATGACTCAGTTTTTATAACTCAGTGTTTGGGACATTTTTCTATTTCGCATCAATATACACAAGAATATATACAGAAAACAAAACATTAACAACAAAACAGTAACAGATCACATAATTATTATCTAAGTGACATGCATATTTACACTGCGTGCCAAATTATTATCAAGATAACTTTTTTTCTAATATTTCAAAACCGTCCAATCAATTCACACAACCTCTTCGCAACACTGACCTGCGCAATCACTGAAGTGTTCGTACTGATCTGCGCAATGTAAACAAACTAGTGCCATGTTTGTTATCAGTACGGGGATTTGAGCGTGCCAAATTATTAGAAAGGTTTAGTAAAATTCCCAGAATTGAGCAAACAAAACGTTTATTAATGTTGCACGTAAACGTTTATGATCAAAAGAAGCTAATAAATAAGATAATCAAACAAATAATAACAGATACAAACAAAGGCACAGTTTTAAACAAATTAATAGGGAATGCGCTTTCCCTGTTTTGAAATTACTTGAAGAAGTCGACGATCCATAGAATTTGTTAATTGTAGGATGTCATCTGCTGTAATGCCGCGAGTTATGTCAAGAATTGCTTCCCACAACTCAGCGTTGCTCCTGAATTGCCGTCCGTTGGTGTACAGTCTTCGCTTCATGATGCTCTAAAGGTTTTCGATTGGGTTCAAATCCGGAGAATTTGCTGGCCACTTCATTTTTCGAGGTCCATCGAAGCCTAACTGTTTCAAATATTCAGTAGTCTTGTGAGCAGCATGTGAGGGAGCGTTATCTTGCATAAAAACAATGACCCTTCTGAAGGCAACTCTTTACCTTTTCATCCACGGTTCAAGATGCTCCTTCATAAACACTATGTATGCATCAGCAGTCGTTTTGACGCCATCTGGTACTCTCCATGGGCCCACTAATGTTTTTCCAATAATACCACCCCAGATCATTATGCCTCCACCGCCTTGTTGGCGTCTCAAACGCTGATGGCGATTCTGTCCTTTCATTCCCCAGCCTTTGCACCATCTATTTAGCACATCAAGTATTTCTCGAGTTTCGTGAACAAAACAGAGAAGTCAATCTTCATATTGTCCTCTGCCCATTTCAATCGATTTTGATTTTGAATGTGATTACTTGACAACGGAGGCTTCGATACAGGTTTGACTGTTGTTGTTATTTCCCTCAGATACCAACACCGAGTACTTTCAGACAGAGTAGGATCCCCAATGCGACTGAAAAGCCCTTGACTGGTAAGTCCAGGGTTCTGCGTGGCCTCTCGTTTAAGTCGTGACATGAGACGACGTGAAATAACCCTCGGCTTGCCTTTATCTGCCCTTTTGCGTAATTGTGTAGGGTCGGCGGTGAACCTTTTTACTGTTTGATGACACCTCCCTATCATTTTAGAAATTTCTAGGGTAGATTTACCTTTTGAGAGTTCTGAGGTGATAGTTTTCTTTTCAGCATCACTTAAACTGCTTTTACGACCCATCTTTTCACTAAATTCTTACACTTTTCTAATAATTTGGAACGCTCAATTCACCGTGCTGATAACAAATATGGCGCCAGTTTGTTTACATTGCGCAGATCAGTACGAACATTTCAGTGATTCCGCGGGTCAGCGTTGCCAACATTGTGTGAAAACTTTGTGTGAATTGATTGGACGGTTGAAATATTAGAAAAAAGTTATCTCGATAATAATTTGGCTCGCAGTGTTTATTTTAATTGAATATTTGACTATACTTCTAAGATGAGCTATTATGTACACTATTTACATTGTTCAGACTATCATCGCCATTCCTGTTGCCATATTTGTCACAACATTTCAGCGTACAACGGCCGAAACGTTGTGATAACTATGGCAACAAAGATGACAGTCCGAACAATGTAAATAGTTTAACTGACTATCTTTGAGGAATGGGTATATATCAACATAGAGACGAGAACATGTTGGAGTAAGTCAGAATTCAGTAACAAAACGGGAAACAGAAAGAAGTAAGGATAAATGTTGAATAAAAGTTTGTTTCAATGCTGACCAAATAACGCAAGGGAAGTGCAACGTAATTATAGAGATAGAAGAAAGGTTTTTCCTTATGAAACCAGAGAAAAAAATCTGCGTAATCCTGAATAATAAATGATTATATATATATATATATATATATATATATATATATATATATATATATATATATATATATATATATATATATATATATTGCGAAAAGCCGACCGTATAATAATCTGCTCAATAATAGATCCAAAATAATGTTAGCTTGCATGCACGAAAGAAAATTTCTATTGGCTATTCACGATCCCATTTAGGAGTATTTGTACAAGGTAATTTTTTTTCTCACCGTCTCTCTCTTTATCTTCCTACTATGCTTCTTTCCCCTCCTCTTTACTGATACAAATACGCATATAAGTGATTTTTTACATTGAAACATCCACATTTACAGCCTATGATACTGCTCTGGTAGAAAACGAGGTAGCGTCAAAATCGGTGTTTCAAACTATCTACATCTTCGTGTTTTGAAAATTGCGTTGAGTCCTTTTATAATTAAGGCGTTTTGGGGAAAATATTTTTGTCAAATTTTGAATTTTATAAACTATATATATATATATATATATATATATATATATATATATATATATATATATATATATAGATATATATGTATATATATATATATATATATATATTATGTTGGCCACATAGTCCTAACTCAATTAGGAAATACAAGGTAAATAAAATTTTATAGACTTAACACAAAATTATTCTTTAAAACAAAATCCATTATTCTCGACGGTCTTCTGTCAGCGATCAGCTATCATCCAAATGTTTCCCAGATATCAGTTCGCTGGTCTGGCATAATAAAAAATAATAATAAACATACTTTCTTCACTTCATCAAAAGTGATGAATCGCTGGTCGCCGAGGAAGTACGTCATTCAGCCTAATAAGCTAGAGTCACTTGGAGTAGCATTGGGACTGAATCTCAGCAACGTCCATCTATTTGAACTTATATACTTGAATATATATATATATATATATATATATATATATATATATATATATATATATATATATATATATATATATATATATGTTCACCGGTAGACGTACTGGGAATTCATGCTCTCCGCATTCTTAACGGTCAATCTCTACTCAAAATCTGAAGATTGGCTTGTGCAGGAAAGTCCTAGTTATGCTATCGATTAGGATTAAAATGTATATTTACTAATATACAATAATAATAATAATAATAATAACGGACTCTTCCAATGTATGAGGATCTGACATTTTAATCGATTTAGTTATTAAATGATGTGCGATAATCTTGAGTGGGACTTAAGGCCCGTTAGTGATTTACAAAGAAAACCGCATATGGAGGAAGAGAGAGGATTGTGAGATGAGATCACTGTTAGATTGGCTGACCTTTTAGATCTTGCTATCGCTTCTTGAAGAGGATTCAGACAAGCAGATTGAAAACTGCTGAGTCCAGTAAAACACGTTGATCTCCATTCTACCCGCCGCGATGCTAAGCACTCGAGATTGTTATGAGGTATATTGACAGGTATTTTGTCATCAGACATTCTCAAGACACGACCAATCCACCGTAACTGAGACTCTATGGGAAAAGTCAAAATTCCTCCAATATCACACCTGTTAAACATGTCTACGTTCGATGTCCTATCTTGAAGGTTAACTCTACAGATGGCACGCAGACAGATTTTATGGAAAACATGCAACTGGCGTATGGGGTCCACGAATCTGAGCTGTACAAAAGGTTGGCATGGACAGCAGCTCTGTAAACTCGGATTTTCATATCCAGTCGAATACCCTGCACATTTCACAAGCGATGTGAGGTTTGCCGAAAGCACTGGTAGCCTTAGCAATCCGACTTTATCATCTAAAGTTCCACTGTAATTGACTTTCCTACCAATATAGGTGAAAGACTTTACATAATTCAGGGCTTTGTCTTCTACTTTCAATGGTCTCTCTGGAAATTTGTAGACTGGTGGTTTTTGTTTCTCACCACAGAATTACTTCGGAGTGGGAAAAGGTTGATGCACTACTTCAGTTTTCTTTATGCTAAGTGTAAGACCAAAGGCTTTAAATGCAGCAGAGAAACGATATATTAGATGTTAGGCTTCCTCAAAAGATGTCGCAACATGAGCAGCATCATCAGCAAACAACAAACCACCAATGATTTGTGTACAAAGACGGGTCTTGTCTTTGAAGCGCTGATGAGTGAAGAGACCACCAATTGTTCGAAAGTGAAACTTGACGCCGTTCTCTGCGTCTGCGTAGGCATATTACAGCATCACCGAAAAGAAAATGGCAAAAATGACAGGGGCCATTACACACCCTTGCTTGGTGCCATTTGTGACATCAAAGGATTCCGACATCATACCGTCAGACATGATATTAACTTTCATTTCTTCATGAAAGGAGACGATGACCTTGTCATGTTTTCTGGGATGCCGAATTTCCTCAAGACATGCCAAAGAGCCTCTCGATTCACAGTGACAAATGCTTTCGTCAAGTCCACAAACATCATGCACAACTCCTGGTTTTCCTCGCTAACCTC
This sequence comes from Acanthosepion esculentum, assembly GCA_964036315.1. NCBI lineage: Eukaryota > Metazoa > Mollusca > Cephalopoda > Sepiida > Sepiidae > Acanthosepion > Acanthosepion esculentum. The sequence continues at coordinate 8,169,132 of OZ038476.1, forward strand.
TGCAAATTGACGAAGAGAAAATATCATGTCAATGGTGCCACGACTAGACCGAAAACCACACTGCGATTCAGGATAGATGTCGTCAACAAGATGTATAATGATTCTGCTTAGAATCAGTCTAGCTAGAATTTTGCCTGAAATTGAAAGTAGTGATATCCCCGATGATTATCACAGACACACATAAAAGCACTTAGTTATATTACTTAGATCTCTATTTTATTAACATCAATGTGCATTATCTTATATTCACACACACACACACACACACACACACACACACACACACACACACACACACACACATATATAATATATATATATATATATATATATATATATATATATATACAAGTATAGGATTGGTATTTACGGAATAAATTACAATAACCAACAATTATTATTCTTAAAAGAGTGCTTTTTTTTTTCAAGGGTCGTGTCTCGTCACTGTTTTTTGTCTGTATATATATATCTAAATATGTCTGGGCGCTTATGTATTATAACCTGAGTGTGTTTGGATTGTTTCACGTTACAGGCGATCATCATAGTTACACTCGTTGAATTAAAATGCTAAAATGTATACATTTTTGTCTACAGCTATCAACATTCTTTTTAACGTAATTTCAATGAAAAAATAAATTAAATAACATATGTATTTTTTATTTCCTCCTCAGTAATTCTATAATTTTAAACTAAATAGAGATTAGATTTAGATTTCTAATTGGGTAATTTTTTACTTTTAATTTTAATTTCAAATTTTATCATATAATTTAATACTTATTAGTTAGGACATATTCTATTTTACTAGAACCCCAACTTTAAAGCTTTTAATATATATGATAACCTTGCTTCGTTGTCAACTTTTTTGAATTCACATATACTTGTATTTTGATTGGTCATTCTAGCTTATGTAACAGCATTTACCCCAGCGAAGGATCGTTAATTAATTTGAAACTTTTAAAAACATTTATGCTACATTCAACATCAACACTTGATTATACACCGGAGGTGTTGAAACAAAATGGCTATTTTTGTAGTGATTTTATAACATATTTATGTTATAATATTTTAAAAAATAATTATATATATATATATATATATATATATATATATATATATATATATATATATATATATATATATATATATATATATGCCAGACCATTGAAAGACAACTTAAAACGTCTGAAATTTGATTTGAAAAGCTGGGAAGCCCAAGCATCAAACTGAAAGGAGTGGCCTAAGACAGGTTTCATTAAGTTAAAGGGTTTTGAAGACTGAATCACCGTGATCAGCTACGTCAAGCTCTGAAGATGTAATCAAAATCCTTCTTTAGTACATTTCATCTGTCAGTGTGGATTTGTCGGCCGCAGCAAAGCTGGGCCAGAACCGCTCTTAAGAAAGCGCAAATGCAGTATGCCTTTCCTTTGCATGATTTTCTCCCCAATTGTCTCTGCTAACATGCATAAGTGTAAAACGAAAGGCACCATCTAATGCTGACCCTCATTTATCGTTCACGTTAGGAGATTCACCAACAGAAAACATCACTTTCATCAACACAGCATATATTACATGTGCTTAGTGTCGTAAAGAGCCTAAAGCTGCTCGCAATCTAACAAAACATTTGAGGGAACACAAACATTAGTCATCAGTACAGCTGTACTCGTAACTGGTCAAAGGAATAAGAAAAAATGCCGTCTATGCGGAAAAGAATCCAAGTAGCTTTCTTGCCTCAAGTGTCACTGTCGACACCACATTCAGCCTAAAATCAATGTTTTTTGTCAGCGATGGTCATGCTCCCCTGAGCAGTACACAACAATTATATATATATATATATATATATATATATATATATATATATATATATATATATATATATATATATATATATATTATATACATGTATTCATATTCGAAAATTCAAACATAAATATGTTATAAAATCACTGCAAAAATAGCCATTTTATTCCAACACTTCTGGTGTCTTATCAACACCATCACTTGATAAGACACCAGAAGTGTTGAAATAAAATAGCTATTTTTGGTGTGATTTTATAACATATTTATTCTATAATTTTCGAATATTTCGTTTATTGTTTATTGGAATTTATTCCGTATACATCAATCTTATACTTGGGTATATATATATATATATATATATATATATATATATATATATATATATATATATATATATATATATATATATATATTACGATTAATTTTTATTCGATGTGTACTTGTATGAAAATGGCCCCATGGTAAAACTTTTTTAAAATTATATTTGATATTATAAAATAACCAAAGTATTATTTAATGATGAGATTATAGTATAACAGACACACTAACACTCACACTAACACTCACACACACACACACACACACACACACGCACACACACACACATATATATATATATATATATATATATATATATATATATATATATATATATATATATAAGTGTGTGTGTGTGTGTATGTGTGCGTTTGTATGTGTAAGAATTTCACATGGTGTATATGTGCCTTGTTTGAATGGTCATCTACAATAGATTTGCGCCGGAGTTCTTAAAATGTTCAGCTATTCCTGGCAGAACTTCTATTATCTCATGTTTTCTATTATCTAAATGTTTTTAGAGAGAACTCATAAAACATTTAGGTGTTCCATTCTTTTCCGTCACCCATGATATTCTTTTGTACATCCCTCATGTGACAAATATATCTTCTTTTTTGATTCGCATATATTTTAATCATTTCCTGTTTTCGCTGCTTATGCTTTCGTAATAGAAATCATCACCTTTTCTGTTATCATTAAATTCATTTCATTTAATCATAGTCGAGTAATCAGTAGGAATTTCGTTACACTTTTCCGTTTACTTTATACCTCCTTTTTGTTAAATGTCTTTCTATAATATGCCATGATATATGAGGCACTGGTATTTTTAAATTTTTCTTTTTGTTTTGCTGCTAGACGTACAACTAGTATCTAGAAAACTGTATTGTGTGCATTCATACCTACTAGATCATAGATTTCAGTGGTCAGTTATGATATCACGTTTACATTTGAATTATAAATGTAGACATTAGTCATGCATGTCTCGTTGTTTTGATTTGTGTAAAATACGTTGTTTAACAGACAACTTGTTTAAAAAAAAGTCCACAGCGTTTCCTCAGTATATATTCATTAGAAAGTTATTAATTAATCAGATGATTTGTAGTCAGTATTTTAAATATTTAAATAAATGGGGGTCACTGACATGTTTAGAGTCTGTTACAGTCTGTTGTGGGCTCTTAAAATTAAGGATCTTATATAGACGACTTAAGGAATATCCACATAACATTGGAAAAAGTGGGATTGTTATGTCGAGGTGAAATTCCAGTCGGAACCATAGTCTTTCATTTTACACAAATGTTCTTGGAAATCAATCAGTTCTTCGCCTCTAGCTAAGGATTAATAGCAGGACAGACTAACTGCACCTTGGCTGCTTGCCAGTCTGGGACAAGGACAAATCTCATTTCAAATCGAGTTGGTATTGGTGCAAGCAACTGCAAGCCGCCAAAGTCTATTTGTTCCGGAATTCCCTGCAGCAACACTCGGGTTTCTATCAGTCATGAGGAAGATTGCAGTAAATATTTTTGAGCTATAAAATTACTGCTTTATATGAAAACCTCATAAGAATTAATTAAAATATATCATTTCAATAATATATGTTTGTCATAATTGCTTTAAGTTTTCTTCAATAGTTAGCCTGGTCACTTTGATCTGCATTAAATCTAGTTTTTCAAAAGTGCTTAAGACCAACGATTCACAATCACAAATGAAGCAAGGTAGACTTTTACTGTTTTACGATATAGGAACGAACCCCAAATAAGCAGGTGCAAATTTTAGAATATTGATTTTTCTCCACCTTTAGAGTCAGATAATTTGTGATTATGGAAATAAGGTTCGAAAATAATATGGAAAGGATTACAGATAAAGAAAATGGCTGACAAGCACTGTTTTCGATGCTTAAAGTGTAATTTTCATGAGAAAAGTGGGATATATAAGTTGAAACAAAATTGCTATCTTCACCAAATTCACCTTATTTTAGAATCCTTTTGCCGTATAATTCACGAATGAAAATAACACGTTTCCAATTTATCAAATCGGGCACCGTTTGAATTTTGAAGCTGCTACGTCATGGTGAGGTAAGTGCGTACGTTTCTGACCAATTTTCAGTAAATTCTGATCTCCACAAACTTTTCAGATCATATCAAGCAGAATAACTTTAGCTTTATTCATTAACTTCTCAACTTTAAGATACACACCTCCGACTATCACTCTGACACTAAACAACGTTTTCACACGTTATGAAACGAATTTCAAATGGATCGATTTCCTGATTTTGAATATGATTAATATGTCTGAATCTTTTCTAAAATCTAAAATCATATATTTATTTCAAACAAAACATATTTCTCAAGCTTCGTCTTAAAGAGATTTGAATTTTTTTAAACACATATTAACATTTGCTCTGAATTCACTGACTAAGAATTATGGATTATTTTCCCTCACAAAGTCCAAATCATTATTGATTAAGGATTTAATATGACATCTCTCCTGGTTTACTAACTTTAAATTTGAAATCATACAAGTTTTGCTTTTTTTCAGAAATCTTCAAATGCAGAATTTAAATAAAGGTCAAACGCTAACATCATGATTTGAAAAAAATTCTGTATTTACTTCAAAATATAATAAACCGATTTAATACAATAAACATTTAACGCAATAATCAACATATAATTTTAGTACTTTAGACAGTTATAATATGCAGGGTGGTTCTACAGTTTTGTCATCGCCACCTCTCTTCCAAAATGTAGGAGCTTGTGTCAGCCAACTGAAATCGTATTTTACCGTTTCTTTCTTTTTCACTTTTTCCTCTTTTCTTCCAATTGCCGCCATTTTGACTTCTGGTTTTATAAATTCTATAAATTACCGAATCATCATTTTCAGAGTACGCCCAGATGCTAAAACCATTAGGCAATCCCTGTTGCAGACGCCTGCTCAGTATCATTTGTTTTTGTAAAACACCCGTTTGGTGTCAAATTCTCCAAGACATCCTTCCTCATTATGTGCCCCAAGATCTGTATTTTTCTGAATCTGAGACTTTTTTCACAATTTACTTGACACGTCTTTGTTGCTTATGCGTTGCGTCCGTGGTATCCCCAGCACCTTTCTCTCTCTCTCTCTCTCTCTCTCTCTCTCTCTCTCTCTCACACACACACACACACACACACAGATAATAAATATATATATGTATAAATATGTCTTTATATAATTGTCGGACTTTGTCCATTTCATAATGTGTGACGTCATTTGGTTAGATTTGATACGCCATGAACAGTTATGAATGCAAGATTGAAGTTTATAAGCAGTAAATTCGACCATGCCAGACGAACGATCCTCAGTGGCCGAATCGGTTAAGGCACGTCAGGCTATATAACAGTTCCGTATAGGACGCAGGTTCGAATCCTGTCGAGGACTAATATTTTTTATGAAAATTTATCGGACATTCACGCCGGTAAATGTTGTTAATACTGTTTATTAAATAAGAAATACTTGTATCTATAAAAACAATGTTAAACATAAAAATGTTTTTATATATATATATATATATATATATATATATATATATATATATATATATATATATATATATATATATATATATATCCTTCAGACTTCACCACACCTGCAAGAAAAAAGCATAAATACAGGAGCATAAAAGTTCAGTATATTTTTCTTTATTTCATTTTTTTCTCTTACATTTTGAAAATGGGTGCCACGCTAATACGCCTTTGAATTTCGGTGTCGAAGAGTTGCGATATTTAAACTTCTCTATTTTTTAATTCCGATATATTCAGTTTTGAGTTTGCATCTTGAGAATTAGTCGACCATAATTTCTTTTATTAGATACACATTGACTTTAATGCAAAAAGGAAGAATACTTGATATAGAAATTGATTTCGGCCCTATGTTTCCCAAGGCATTTACAGTTCGATCTTGATGAGTGGTTATTTTATTATAGAATAAATATCAACAGTATTAATAGTATTGGACGGAGGTGTTGGTATTTACCAATATATATATATAATAAACAAATAAGAGGATGCGGGAAATGTCATAAAAATATGAAATTATATTTTACATTCCTGAATAAACTAAAGAATCTTGGAAGTAGCTTCGCTACGACCAAACAAAGGAAATCTAGTTGATGTTACGAAAACAGTCTTTACTCCCAAGTCCGATATTTTATCCTACGTGCATCAGAAATGGTTCTCCTTTTAGAGCTGTTTGTCAGAAAAATAGTCTCTTTGCAGTCTGACCTCCAATAACACGTCGTTAAAGTTGTCAAGTGGGGCGGACATTAATTAGAAAGTGAAAATTAAAACGGCTATCATTGTGCAAGTGAAGTCAAAGAAGTTTAATGTAAAATATAAGGTAATAAATTCGTTATGCTGTTGATAATTAGATTTTTAGATATGAATTTATCTTATTTTGTTTCACTATATATATATATATATATATATATATATATATATATATATATATATATATATATATATACACACAAATATATATACATACATATATATATATATGTGTGTGTGTTTGTGTATGTGTGTATGTGTAATGATTTTTCATAATTAATCTGTAGAAAAAGAAAAAACATGTAAAAGTGAAAAAGACAATCAGAAAACTATCAAACGCGTTTCCTTCAATGTGCATTTTTTCAAGGCAACTTTTTCAATTTACCATATGAATATAGAATAGCGTTTCTAAATTTTTCTAGTCGCTATCGGCCTTTTGTTTGTTGTTTATAGATAATTTGTTTCAATAAATATATTTCGATTTTTGCGTTCGACGAAACGTGTCGGCTAGAATTACACAGTTTTCCTATTGTCTTTTCCGATATGTATGTGTATATATATATATATATATATATATATATATATATATATATATATATATATATATATATATATATATATATATATATATATATATATATATACTCGACTCTCTCCCGTCGAATTCAACGTATGAGGGTCAAGCAGACCACTTCCCAGGAAACCGACAGCCCGACAACAGCACATGAGAGTTGAGTGGTGAAGATTTCGTGAAGGACAATCCACACTTTTTGAAGGGCCGAATACAGAGACCTGGTGCACTAAGTGCAACAAGGTCTCCGAACGACCCTCCGTATGTAAGTATTATAGGGGTGGAAAGACTTTAGAATCACCCAGTACATTTTCCTTAATCAATAGAGACAGTTTAAAGTCTGTCATGTTTGATAATGAGGATAGGGAAATTTATAATGAAATCAGTATAATAAACAGAGCAGAGCATTGGAAAAAAACTTGAAAGAAGAAATCATATATATACTAATTTCTAATCATTCACTTAGAAGACGTATGCATGATGTCAATAGCATTTGAGAGGTGAGAACAAATAATTAAACCAAAAGGAAATACCATGTAATTGTAGTTCGTGTAATTGTGGCCCACAAGTTAAAGGTATTTGTAAGGGGAGAACAGTTCAATCAGATCACTAAGAACACATTTCTGCTATTCGACATATAGAGGCATGGTGGTCGGAGAATAGAGTGGCCTAAACAACGAGAGATATTTGAATTACGACCGATGATAGAAATTTAAATTTATAAGGGATAATAAAAACTAGAAATACTTACTATATATGTAGAAATTCCTATTGATAATCCTTCATTTAGAAAATAAAAAAAAATAATACTTTTAAATATGTAAAGCTTAAATCCATTTTCATGACAAAAATATAACGGAAAGATTTTTTAAAATTTATAACAAGTGTTAATGCATTTACTCCTGTTATGTGTCCAGTGATTTCAATTTGCAAATCGATTTACTGAAATATTACCGAATGTATAAATGATTAGAGTGACTTGAAAGCCATGACTACTTTAATATGAAACTAACTTTTAAAGCGATTTTAAAACTTCCTAAATTGTTCGACAACAACACTTTAAAATATATCAGAAAATATTAAATATCGTTTTCCTTGTCTGAAGACGTATTAATCGCCAGCTATCAGAATTTCGATTAAATTGTATCTAGCATTATATATATCTGGCGAAAGATTTTCAAAGATACCTTTTTCTAGTTGCCGTGCGCCCTTAAGATATGTAGGTGCTCATGGCTCTCCACAAGCTTCCACTCCTAGGTAGCTCTTAGCAATATTTGTCGTTTTACTGCGTCACCCGCTTTGTCTTCCATTTACACAAGCTCGTTTGGTAGGTAACTCAACTCGAATCATTCATCTGTCCCTCTTGCCTTCAATATATCCTGTGAGAAATGCTGCAGACCCGCTTTCATCATTATTTGCCTCTGATATTTCATCTTCCTCTTTCTGGTTTTGTGTATAATTGTCATTTTAGTTTTCATTTTGCATATTCCGACGATGATGTACGCACCAAACCTTGGTAGAAACTCATTTCTGTTGCCCTCAGGTTTCTGTTCAGCTGTGGGGAAATTGTCAAGCATTCACTTCATACAGATTGATATTAAGTGTCGGTTAAGCACGCTTTCCTTTGTATTTTTCTAGCGAAATGATCCTGTCTACCAAAATTTTGCAGGAATGCATCTTTTCTATTCAAATTCGCCTTCGGATTTAAGTGCCACATATTTAGTTATCTGTTAAAACAATTTTGCGATATCTAAGCCACTCCTCTTGTTCGATTTTAACAAATTGTAACTCGGATCTTGGAATTATTCTCCTACTGACAATCTAGACTATAGTATAAGAAAAAACGAAATTGAGCCTAAAATATGATGTGTCGAAGGTAGTTTTCCCCAACACCGCAAATACAAAGCGAAAACAACATTCTAAAAAAATAGAGTCACCTACTTAAATAACCTCGTCAAATCAAGAATTTTATATGGATGTTATACAATGCAACAAACATCTTCAGAAATATATAAACTTTCCGCTCTAAACAACAGGTATTTAATATCAATAAATGAAATGGTTTTCAGCTGGTGAAGTTTGTGGGTGTTGGAAAATAACATCCTTCTTTGAATATTGTGAACTGGTGCTACTGAATCACGAAGAATTTTATTAAATAACAGAAACGAAATCAATAAAATGAATATCACATGTAACTTTAAGAGAAAATAATGATATAAGCAAGATGTTGACATCCACATTATAAAATGTGGGGAAAGAAACCTTCATCAAAACGGGAAAGTTTTAAGAGAAATAGTTTCAACCATAAGATGTACTTTTTGTTTGGTCAATTAATACTAAATGTTTCCTCATAAGGAAACGGCTAATATTATCATTACCTTACTTTCCGTTTCTTTTACACTTTATGGTTCCTAGTTTTCCTCCAATATACTTCATTATCTTTTTTTGGGGGGGTCATTTAGTTTCATCATCACATTTTCATCATTCTCCGCGACAGAATAGCATTTCATTTAGGGTTCATCATAACATTGTCATCATTCATTGCAACAGAATATTTATTCATTTAGGTTCATCATTACAGTGTAGTCATTCTCCGCGACAGTATAGTCTTTCATTTTGGGTCATCATTACATTGTCATCATTCACTGCAACAGAATAGTCTTTCATTTAGGTCCATCATTACATTGTCATCATTCTTCGTGACAGAATAATCTTTCATTTATGTTCACCATTACATTGTCATCATTCACAGCGACAGAATACTCTTTCATTTAGGTTCAACATTACGTTATCATCATTCACCGCGACAGAATAATCTTTGATTTTGGATCATCATTACATTGTCATCATTCACCGCGTCAGAATAGTCGTTCATTTAGGGTCATCATTACATTGAAATCATTCACCGCGACAGAATAGTCGTTCATTTAGGTTCATCAGTACATTGTCATCATTCACCCCGACAGAATACGCTTTCATTTAGGTTCATTATTACATTGTCATTATTCTTCGTGACAGAATAGTTTTTCATTTAGGTTCATCATTACATTGTCATCATTCCCGCGACAGAATAGTCTTTCATTTTGTTTCGTCATTACATTGCCATCATTCTCCACGAAAGAATACTCTATCATTTAGGTTCATCATTACATTGTCATCATTCTCCGCGACAGAATAGTCTTTTATTTAGGTTCATCATTACATTGTTACCGTTTTCCCTGACAGAAAAGTCTTTCATTTAGGTTAATCATTTCATTGTCATCATTCTCCGCGACAGTATAGTTTTTCTTTTAGTGTCATCATTGCATTGTCATCATTCTCCGCGACAGAATAGTCTTTCATTTAAATTCGTCATTACATTGCCATGATTCTGCTCAAGGCAACAATTGTTCATAGTATTCTCTTATTAAGCAACGGTCCCTCTGTTAGTTGCACTACGTGCTGGAACGGAAAATACACTAAACTGATAGACAGCAATGTCCTGAGATTTACTTTTTTGGCCTGGAAAGTGTGATGTTTTGAAGGCCAACATTAAAAAAAACTCGCTGCAAATTTTGACATGCGATTTCTGCATTTTACTCAACATGAAAATTGTGAAATGTGCGATCAACCACCTCGCTATACACTCATGAGTATTTATGGATTCCTTCTTTGGATGTTTCAAACAGTCACTTATATATTATAATATTTTGTAACTTCTCTCTTATTTAATTCTATAGTTTATATCTGTCATGCACAATTAAATGTCAATCATTCATCCCTGCATCGAATAATGCTGTTACATCTGGTTTCATGCTTCTGCACCTGGCCAGATGTGACAGCATCTTAGAGATTACTGTCTAAGTCTGAAGAAGCATCGTCAATGTTATCAGTCTTAACCTGGCATCTCTATTTCAGTCACTTTCCCATCGTTCAAACATAGCTTCCCAATGACACATCTATAAACATTTCCATGGTAATTGTGGTGATTTTCTCTTTAGTAACTCGCTTCAAGAATTTAAGCGCAGTACTAAAATAGCAGCTAGTACTCGTCATTTCATTTTTGTATCTGTTAACCAGAATTTCCATGCTAATAATTTATTCTCTCTAAGCTCTTGCTTGTTGGACTCTATGCCGCATTCATGCTTTCCTGTTAACAATTTAAAATAAAAATTTAAATGCAATGTCAGTCCTTATCTTCTGTGTTCTAGAATTCTGTTATTTTATTGTCTCCTCTGATACTTTGTCAATAACCCGTTGCATCCTAATTACTTTTATTGCTTTGATTTGGTTGAAATGATTAAACAAATCCCTAAAGTCGATATTTGCATATTTAATGTATCGTGTTCCCTTCGCTTTTGTTAGTGTTCATTTTATGCATTAATTGAAGGTAATTATTACGAGAAACTTAATTTTATTGATTAATTACGTTCTGCACAATGTTGCTTAGATGATTTCATGTATAATTTCCTTTAGTTATTCTATTGAATTTTTCAGGATGTTTTTTTTAACCATGTTATGTTATGACCTCTGCGTAAAATTGTCCCTTCATTTTGTAATTCATACTATTTGAGTGTCCAGACCGAAAGTTTTGTAACCTTTGAGCTGTTGAACTTTCTTTTGTCATAGGCATTCCCGTATTTACTTTTTTCTCAATTAAATACTATTATTTTGAAAGTACTTGCAAAACATTCTCTCCGTCTCGGTTATTTAGATTTTTCCGCTTTGTGTTGTAATTTATCCATGCTATGTAATTTTATCGGACAATCATAAAAAATCTGTTTCATTTTTTACCAATTTATAAAATGAAAAAAACAACAACTTACTATTGACATAATGACTCATCCCCAATTCGCTTTGTACTCCATGAGTAAGGAGGAAGTGCCATACCAACAGATTTGGAACAAGAACCGCTGCTTCGTGGAACAAACTCCTGGGTGTATGCTTTCCGGATCCCTACAATCTCAATTTCTTTAAGTCTAGGTTAAACCCTTACATTTCTTATATATCTACTTAAACTACACTTTTTATCTCCTCCTCTTACGTGCAAAAATAAGTAACTCTCAACCATGACTGGCTCACGAGCCTTGTATTGTGCGAATAATTAGTAAAATAAGTCTCTTGGAGTAATGCTTTTACAGAGACTGCTTTGCTGAATCTTCTTTATTTGCATTCTATACTTGCTTGCTTTCCAATTATTTGGGCTTTATTGAATTTGATTTCTCTATTCTCTTTATAATTATTATTATTATTCAAATTCAGAGAACGTACTTATTGAGAGTATTATTATTATTATTATTATTATTATTATTATTATTATTGAATTGAACAAAGACAGGATTTAGAGAAAAATAGGCACAAACTACATAAATCAAATGACAGTTTGTTATCTGGCGTTTGCATTTTGACTGAAGCCATTGCCGTGTGTTGCATGAAAACCGTAAAATCAATTTGATACGTCTTAATGCACTTGTTCGGTCGTCTGGCGAAATAAAGTAGATTTTGATCGTTAGTATTTTTGATTAACGTCGGCCGTAATCCTTCGAAGAATCAGTGAAATGTTGATGTCGGTTGCATCCGGAACGTAAACGAAAAGTATTTTATAAAGCAGTCAAGTAAAATACAAAGATTAGAAATAATGTACAGTGCATCCAGGACATACAACAGGAACTTTATATAAGGAGAGTTCACGTTGTTCTTTATAGTCTATAATTATGACGATGGTAAACATTTTTTTAATTCTCAAAATTCCTCTGTATGGTGGGATTAACTTGAAATAATCCCTAGAAGGTTGCGTCTTTTGGTTTAAGAATATTTGATTTATTATTTCTAAAAATAGTACAATAATAATTATCTGGGTAGTGAAAAATGGATGATAAAGGAACTGGTACAATAAGCGGTTAGATTGAGCTGCGAAACTATTAATAAAACGTTTAATAAAGCGAATTACAGCATCAAAAGATAAACGTCTCTAACGTGCGTAATATATAAGGAAAATTGTGTATATACACAGTAACATCGGTCGACAAATTTGTGGATGTCATGTTTGAAGGCGAAGCCAGTTTCATATTGAAAATGAAGACTACAAATAAACTTTTTCACATTGCCTAAGAACAAAGAAAAAATCGTTTTCAATGAATATTTGTAGAGAATTCCTTTGGACCTCTCTAACGATCTCACAAACAAGGTTGAGTATAACGAATATGAAAAGAAAACGTTTTATGAAGTGGCGTTGGGGGTTTGGCATGGTGTGATGAGTAAAGCTCCCAGTCATCGCCGGATGATGTTTAGGTTCGATTGAGGATTCTTGTTATTTTAATAGTACACATAAACCAAGTATACATATGGTATTCGTTTACCAAAATAATTCGTTGACAATTCATCATCCTATTTCAATGCCTTTTGTCTATCTACATTCATAGATGTATAATACTTTCCAAAAATGATGGGTTATTACCGTAGAATAATGCACTTCGTCATCGAGTTCGAATTAACTAGGACTCGTTTGCTGATTTATATGGATAATGCGATATCCGGTTTGCTCAACCAAACTACTTTAAAGTGTTATTGGTTTATGAGACGTTGTATTTGTTCGCCATATCCTTCCCGTAAAACTATAAGGGAGAAGTGGAAAATTACTGAACATCTCATTGGGAGTCTTTCGACTATTTGTAGAGTCGATGTTACCACACCTTCTTAGATTAGGACTAGGTGCGTATTCCTGGCATGTGGGACATAATATGCGCAATAAAAATGTTCTGAGGTTTGTCGTTTATGTGTTGACAGGCATTAACTGATTTTTAATCCTGTGTACTTCGGGGTGTAGTCAAACATGACTCTCCAAAAAATTATCTGTTAACTACTACGCATTTCTGGAGAGGTTTTTGATTGCTTCAGTCGGGGTTATCTTCTATTAGACCAGTTGGCAAACAAGGCTATAGAGCTCAGTGTACCATTATATTTAAACGATAAATAGCGGACAGAAAATATGAATATCTGATTTTCCTAATTAAAATTTGTGATGAACTACATGTAAAAACTATCTTCAATTTGAACTCCGATTTCGTCGTTAACCGTTTTAATAACAGCCTGACTCAGGTAGGGTTAAGCTACTTGATAAAGACTATAAGGTTTATGCTTCAAGGTTATCCCTTATTATTTCACTGAAATATTTAAAGAATTTATAATATTTTCACTCAGCGATGCAAGAAAGTCAATAGAGAAACATTTTAAACCAGTTTTGTTACGAAAACGTGTCACATAAAATTCAGCAAAATATATTACACATTAGAGAAAACAACATAGTTTTCTTCTTTTGCGTCTAGACGATGATTGATCACTTAATAACCACAACACATCGTCCCCTATCACGTTAAAGATTATATGCTTTGAAACTTTCATGCGATTGATAATGTATGGTGTGGTTACTTTCTTCTTAGTAAGTAAACAGATGTCTCCCTTGTGTTAAATCTGCGGAAAGGTGATAAAACAAAAGAACATTTCGAAATACAACAGAGTACAGAAGAAAATAACCGTCATGACAAAGAACAGTGGGTGCCACGTATATGTACAAAGTTGATTTTACATAGTTTGTACTGAACACAAGTGCAGTATTGTTCAATGAAGACGAATAAAGTCAGTTCTGTTACCAAGATAAAGGATTTGTTCGTATCCAATGTAGATTTTGCATTTATGTTGAAATGACTACGCCGATAACCATAAAATGTGATTTTAACTATTTTGCTTGGTTGCTACAATCTTTTCATATTGAGAACATATTGTTAGGATCATGCTCAGGAAACGCGTTTAAGGCCTAATTGGTTTTCTAAGGAGCTGTCATCGGATTTGTTATCTCGCTATTATACCAGCATTACTTTACATCATTTTTCCCATTCTCCCCTTTCTTAGAAGAAATACGTCGTGAGATTTCTTCGTGGTACTGGACAAGGGCAACAGGAATTGGACTGTTTGAATATTTAATGCCATATAAATTTTGGTTACTCTTGAATCTTGCTGTGTTCAGGATTTTTTCTGCACAGTATTTCGTGATTAAACCATACTAGAATGGTTGGGGTGAATTGATATAAAAAAAATGCCAGGAGCAAACAAAATATATTTATTTTCACAACAGAAAAAGTAGAAATATTCAGAAGAGTTTGAATTTGAAAATGCGTTTTGTGTGTGTGTGTGTTTGTGTATATTATAACCGCGTGTTTTAATTGAAATGAATTAGGCTAGAATGATTGGAAGAATTCGTCATTGAAGTTATCGAAATTTGATTAAAAACCACTTTTGCATTAGCCCAACAATTAATTCCAAATATTGCAGCGAACTCAATTTCATATTCCAGTTTAATATAGATTCGACAAACGAATGAGTTGAATGTAGAAACACTTGTGACATATACATTTTTAACTTGAAAATATTAATTTAGCTATATTATTTTCATTATTCGGACTATTGTCCTCATCTTTGTCGCCATATTTATTACAACGTTTCGGCCGTTTTGGTTTGAATGTCGGACTGGGGTAGACTGTTCTATTTCCACATACTATGCTTATTGGATGTCAGTTGTCAGTTATCTCCTGTTAATTTCCCCCTGAAAGTTACCCAGTGCCTTAACAGGTTATTGAACTGACACTCTTTGGGTCCTGTCCCTGGATCTAACTAACGACATTATCCACTGTGTCATGTGTCCTTGAGGACATCTGTGTATGAATTTATGGGTATTATAAACCTAATATCTTCAGCAATCATATTTTACCAGAGCTCATATTGCAATTTTTGCAGTTATCACACGTTTTTACCAGAGCTCATATTGCAATCTTTGTTGTTATTATTGATTTTCTCTGGCACTCCATATTACTGCTTCCCATATTGTATTAATTTCTATTCTTAGTCGGCTCAGGAGATATTTGTGACCTAGCATATGTGCTGAGTCCTTAAGTTTACGAAGTTTCCAATGGTGTTCTTTGTCTATGACCTCAACCTGATCCCATAGAGGGCGGTGATCTCCCTTCTCTCTCCATATGTGATCAGCCACGCCTGGTTTTTCCACTTCCCCTCCTGTTACAGCTTTCTGGTGTTCTTAAAGCCTTACCTTAAAAATCCCCTGAGCCGACCAAGCATAGAAATGAATATAATCCAATGACAGGACCCAAAGAGTTTGAGTTAAATACCCTGTTAAGGCGGTGGAGAACTTTCAGAGGGAAATTAACAGGAGATAACTGATAACTGACATCCATTAAACATGGCACGTGGAACTAGAACAGTCTACCCCAGTGAGTTAAATAAAGGGTTCAGCTCGACATTCCAACCACTTGAAGAAGGCCGGAACGTACAACGACCGAATCGTTGTAATAAATATGGCGACAAAGATGAGAACAATAGTGCGAATAATGTAAATAATGTACATAATGCCTCATCTCAGAAATATCGACAGAACATTATAGATGTTATGAAAGCCTAAAATGTACACTATTATTTGGTGGTTGCTATATGGTGAACAGTTCTGAAAATATTGTTAATCTTAAATCATTTTAATACTCTTCAATATCCTTATATATTGAAAAAATACACCAAATTTAGTCAGTTTTGGAAAATGAAAAACAGTAGGATATTTAGTCACCTTGTAGGGAATTATCTTTATTACAATATATAAACTGAATTATTAAACATTACTACACTAGTTGATTTCGTCTTACTGCGCTTATAGAAACAGATTCAGTGAAGTGGCCTCATAGGTAAACAAGTAGTGTAGCTTTTGCAGTAATATAGATTTTTAAAATATTTCTCCTATGCAAGCAATATTCAGTTAACTTTTAATTAAAAAGAGAAACTGACTAATCAGTTAACCTTCGCTTATAAATAATTTTAACCAAAGTTATCAGTAAGTGACAGGTATTTTAACAGGTATATATTTAATATTTGCATGTTATTAACAATTCATTTTCAATTCCATATTTATACGAATTATATCAAACGAGCAGCATTTTCAGAATAAAAAAAAACAGATATTTATAATAATAATTCACTACATAAAATAAAGATATATCTTTTTTTTTTAAATATTGTGAAGAATTCCTTCTTTATTGGAACATATGCTCAATATTTTTACAGACATTATAAGAACCTATAGACCTATAAGACACCTATAGATAAGACCTATAAGACACCTATAGATAAGACGAGAAAAGTTGATAACATTTCGTGATAAGGTCTGACATCCGCCGTTTAAGATGATAGAGTGGAACTCATATGTCAGTTAGTTATGTGCCATGCATGATACACACTTAGGCGATCATGTATCTTTTTTTCCTGATTTTTTTCCTGCAGTAGGTTGCCATTTCTTTCTGTGGTAAACCAGTTGCCAGCCAAGGCTACAGAAATCGGTCTGTCCTGGTGGGAAATGGAGAGGATTTCCTAACTGTATTAGCACGTAAGTGAATATAATGAATTCGACCGGAATTTGAACTCGGCTCTCCCATTCCTCATTCCTAGCCACTATGCATTGCTCCTTTTTTATCTTCATAAAATGTGTCATTTACAGTTTCGTCTTATTGGACCCATATGACGAAACTGTAAATGACACTATTGATGCTGATCAGTTTGCATCAGATCGAGGATGATCATGTTAATTTTAAATGGTTTTAATTATGTATATGTGTCTTATTTTTTATTCTGTAATGAGGAATAAATATTTTATGGTATTTTAAATGTTTTACTGCTTATCACCGGAAACAAATACAGTATAATGTATGCTACTGAAAAAAGAGTTTGCATGTTAAACTAATTATTTTTTTATTTAACAGCACAACATTAAAGAATATTAATTAGAAAAACATACATTGAATATTATCCTATATGGTGTTATCAGCCCTACTATGAGAAAAGCTGATTGGTGTGGAGGCAATAATAATCCTACGAATCACGAACAAAAGATTGGTTTCCATACAATATTACATGTGCATGTGCTCAGCAGAACGTTTGCAAAATGTTGTTTCATCGTCCCTCGAATATTGCAATTTAATGTGAAATCTAAAAGTGAAACTAGTTTGATTACATTTATAACTGTAGTAGCGCAATATAATGTGAGTTGTTTCAACTAGAAATATTGACATCGGTAGTTACTATACGTACCACCATTCATGCCGCAAGCATACTAGCCTATTTACCAGTGCCGATACATCACCGGATTTAAGGTTAATCTTTTTGCTGTGGAATTAGTTGACCACCTTTTTGGAGCGGGGGAGGGGATTTATAATCTTCAGTGGTCGCCTTATACACGGAAATATACGGTAAATGAGAAATACATTTAAATACTTTTCACAGACATTTCTTTTACTACTTCAGTAAGCATTGCTTCTATAACCATAATTACATAAAAATAATTATTGTACTAATGATAATTAAGAAAATCTTCATTACTTTCTCATTATAAATTATGCTACTTAAACCATCACGGAATAGATTAGTCACATTCGACACGTTCCGTAGAGTAGAGATTAAACTGAGCTTACTTTTGTAGATAGTGTTATACATGTTCACCGTAGTCTTAATGTAGAATCCAACGTAAGTAATTTTCAATGAAACAACACCAATATCTAGTAGCAGCTGTTCAATAATTCTTAAGTTCTTCCATATCAGAGGTTGGCAGTGAATATTCGGAGAGAGTAGGAAAGCGTAGTTCTTCAGGTCTTTCATCTGACTGGTTAGCAGTGGATATTCCGAGAGAAAATAAAATGGCCGCCTTTATACACGTCGTATTGAATATTCCAAGTCTTCTGATTGGTTAGCCTCCTATTGGTGGACTATAAAATGAGTCAGCTCATTTTGGTTTGCTCACTAGTACACAGCGGTACACACAAATTGTAACAGATAGCAACAATAAAATATTTTATGAAGAGTTATATTTAGGGAAAAAATATAACTACTCTCCACTAAAAGTTGATCTCTTCTATTGATTTCTGCCTGGTTTTGTACAAATTGCTTGTGATATCCAAAAACCCGTTATTGATTAAATCAGTAATTGATTATACGGGCCTGCAAAATTGAAGGTCGTGCAATTTTACTGAAATTGCTTGCCATTTGTATGAATTATGGCTGCTACAACCAAACAATGACCTCACATTTGCTCCATCATTTTTCACAAATTGCTACGACGTTTTTCTGGTGTAAATGTAACTGAATAAAAACATGTATAAAGAATTTCTACATAGAATTTCTTACCTGGCCGATTGATAAGAAGAATATTTTAAAATATATCTTCTTATACTTTATTCTTGAAACAAGAAATATAAGTGCTTGTTTCTTACATCAGGGAATATATATATATATATATATATATATATATATATATATATATATATAATTCTTGACTCAGTGAAAATATTATCCTTCAGATCTTCTTTTTCAAGTGAATCTACTTTCAGATTTAAATGTTGCAGATGTGGTAATAATTCCTCACATACAGGCCTTGGAATGTCTAATCTATTTCTTGAATGCCTTCACCGTAACTGCGATCTATAATCATCTTAATCAACCGTTTTTCCTTCCATTATCTTGACTGATGCTAACCCTCAACAATAGCAGTCACAACGCCTTCTTTGTCACTAAAATGAAGTAGCAGGATTATTTTGCATCCACTCTTGCTAAGAACTCCAGATAAATACGTCGGGTTAGACATTAATTATTGAGAGAATCCATTTTGCTTATTTATAAGTTCACCACTCGTTCTGGCCTCAAATATTGATGTCAAACCGGGTCTGTTGATTTTGTTTTACATCGAGAAATCTTTGGCAAATTCCAAAGAAGAATCGGCAAAGTTATCGATCCTGAACTGGCATCTCGGGTTCAGTAAAAGTTCCCATTGCTACAACGTAGCTTCCCTTTACGTCCTTGTGACGTTTTCCGACGATCCTTCCTCTTTGGTACCTCAACCTCGACCTCACAAATCCAAGTGCAGTATTAGGTTGGCAGCTAGTTGTTAAAATATCGCTGCTTAAATTGCTAGATATAACAGTATGTTTTATGCTAACAATTACGACTAGCCCACTTCTCGATTGTGAAACTTTCTCCTAGCTTCGTACTTTCCTTTCAACTGCGAACTTCAAAAACTTAAATCTCAATTGTTACCTTCACTCTTCTTGAATCCGTTTATTTTATTTTCCTCTTTTTCTCACTCTTTAGAATCCGTTGCACCTCAGTGGCGTTTATTTAATTGTTTGGAGCAAGAGGATTGAACATATATGTGAACCTGCAAAATGTATATTTGGATATGCATTTAACAGCCAAAATATTTCATATTTCCTAACATATTCTAAAAAGAACAAAAAAAATAAAACAATAATTCACATTCAAGGCACTTATTATTTCCAAGAAACGTAGTGGGGATTATTTCAAGGAAGTTCAGGTATTTTTATATTTTCTTATCGCAGAGGAAACTGTTTCATTTAACATTATAAATTATAGACCAACAAAACTATCAAGTACTTATACGATAACATATATTGTATTGACATATAATATTTAAGCTTTTTCAAAATATATAAATTCGACATGCATTGATTTTATATAAAAAATGTAGATAATGCGTTACGAATTTATATCGTTACGAGAATGAGAGTTTTCGAAAAATTCATTTCAACATTTTCGAATGGAATAAATATCACAACGTGGAAGAATTTTGCATATATATTGTTATACAAAAAGTAGCAATAAAATAGTAGTAGACAGGTTCACCTATCATCCAGTTCACACATCGTAAAGGTTCTTTGAAAAGGAGTAGACGTTTATCACTTAATTCCTGTTTTGGTTGTGTTTCCGGTTCCTTCTAAAGTATTTCCATTTTCTTTCATCCTATTGCATTCTAGTGGAATTACCGCCTTGCTTTTTCATATTGAGAACATATTGTTAGGATCATGCTCACGAAATCCGTTTATTGCCTAATTGGTTTTCCAATGAGCTGTCATCGGATTTGTTATATCGCTATTATACCAGCATTACTTTACATCATTTTTTCCCATTCTCCCCATTCTTAGAAAAAATACGCCGTGAGATTTCTTCCTGGTACTGAACAAGGGCAACAGACATTGGACTGTCTGAATATTTAATGCCATAAAAATTTTGGTTTCTCTTGAATCTTGCTGTGTTCAGCAGTTGTTCTGCACAGTATTTCGTGGTTAAACCATACTAGAATGGTTGGGGTGAATTGATATAAAAAATGCCAGAACAAACAAAATATATTTATTTTTTACAACAGAAAATGTAGAAAGTTTGAATTTGAAAATGCGTTTTGCTTGTGTGTGTGTGTTTGTGTATATTATAACCGCGTGTTTTAATTGAAATGCATTAGGCCAGGTTCCTAAGAAGTCTTTACGTTAGGATATAAAAACTCAGCTGGAATGTCTATTTCAAGAGTCAGAAAAAATCTGTGTTTAAAGGTATTTTTTAACTCGGCTTGTTCATCGTAGTAATCTGTAGACGAGAGACCAAAGCATTTAAGATCTAATGACGGTTCTCCTGTGGAAACGCAGATTCAGATCCTGCCGGAGAGTGGATACTTTTCTCTAATAAGTTTTCCCGAATATTAAGGACGATAGACGAAAATAAATAAATATACTGTTTGATAAATAAAAATGGAATATTTATTCAATTACGAATATTCATTAAAAATAACGTCTAAGTAATAAATATATTATATATGTATGTATGTGCATTTGTGTGTGATAGATTGTATTTGAGATAATATTATGGTTGCTGTAGTTTCGAAAAATGAATTAGTCCATTGGGTATTATATGAAACGTTGTGTGCATGGAAGTTAAGAAGCCTATTCGAATGGGAGATTAAACAATACAATGAATTTCCTCCTTAAACGATGTTAAGTGATGTCGCTTCACAGAAAAGTCGGAGTAATATCTCGGTGCTTTTATATTCAGTAAATAAGTAAATATTTCAACAATTGCAAATCCGGAAATGGCCATACTTATCTATGATTTCGCGAAGATTATTTTTAACAAAAAATATTATCATTCTTTACCAATAATGATATTGATCAAATGCATTTAGTAATATCTAGAATGGTCCCTTTACCTTCTGTTAAATACATAGACTCTGCCATGCTATTTATATGCAAATAAATCATGGCAGGTCCCAGCTGTGAAGGTTAGAACTGCTGGAACTAAGGAATGTAAATTGTCAAAATGTTTTCCATGGGAATAGCGGTAGAGTATGATATGGCTTGCAACATTTGTCCGTGGGAAAGACGAATTTACAAAAAATAGAGACGTTTTATACATACAAAAAATTTTAAATTATTTTAAAATTATTGGTGTTTGAGAATTTGTGGAAGCTTTTACATTTATTGTTGTTAAATATAGATTTACTTCATAATTATATCAGGGTGGAATTAATAAGGAATTTTAAACGATTTTAAACTGAATACATTATTCGAATTAAAATTTAACAAAAATGAAAACAATTCTTGTAAACATTTATTATTCACCGAAACGTGTTTTTATTTCTTAAGATAATAGTGTACACAAAATAAATTATGGAAACTTTTTTCTAATTAAATAATGTCATAGTTTTATGCAATTTTTACTTTACGATTCAGAGAATATTTTCGATAAATGTAGTGTCTGTTTGACAAAAACAAATTGATTATTTAACTTCTCCAAGTAATATGAAGTGGATGCAATTTTAATTTCTCGAAATTTTATAAAATTAAATAAGTGAGGATAACAGATATAAAAAAATATTTTAAAGTAATTTTTCTAAAAAGAATTCCCAACTAATTTCATCTTCTATAATAATAAAACATAGTCCGTTTTTCGATCTTGCCGAATCATAAACCACCTGAAGTAACAGGTAGTAAAATTTGAATAATACACGGTTACGTCCCTTTTCATGAAATGGTATCAGCCTTCGCTATAAAACGAATCCTGAATTATAAGGGGCACATCTTATTTTCTACGCGTTAACGAGTTTGGACGTGAAATCCAAAAAGGTCTTCATCGTCTCTTATTCCCCCGCATGTAATTTAAAGTAACAACTGTAGTTACACGCGATTAAAAATCAAATAACTCATTTCAAGTTAAATTTGAATATCGAAGAGAGTGAAAGATTTAAAAAACAATTCTTTATTAAAGGTTTAACTTTAATTTCGCCTTTCATCTCGGTTGCAGTTGGTATCGTCTAATTAAAGTGTATTTAAAACTTAAACGGGGTACGTTACGTTTCACATGTTTTTTTTTCCATGACGCGTACTGTGACATATTCGAAATATTACGTAGTTCGTTTTCCCTAAATTCTTTAAAGATTAATTTTATGTGAAGTGATCACAAAGAATGGAGATTTTAAAAGAGGATAAAATTTGCGCTCAAAATAAATTGCGAAAACGAAGAAAGGTTATACCGAATTAACATGTCGAATAAAGATAAAATAATTTTATCATTTTTAAGTTCTTATAACTTTTACGTACATAGGACGCTGAAGGTAAAAGGCTGTATACCCCAAATCCCTCCACAGTAACTAGTCCAAAGCCCATGGAAAGCCGGCTTCTAGGCTAGTTTAAGAATAAACCCTGACAATCTTATTAAAATTCGACAATTATTTGATTTTTGCAATAACTTCCTAAACAATGTGTTTTTAACACCAAAAAAGACACTGAATTTTTCATACTAATCTTTGACCCATCCATTGACATAAGAGAAACAAAGGTTTTCACCAAAATTTTCTACAAGCTGGAAGGAATAAAAAAATAATAAAATAATCCAAAAATAATTTGGTATTTTCTTTAAATAATAACATAAACATTTTACGATAAATCTTGGTTTTTATAAAGTTTGGGGGCCTTTTTTCTACATATGTTCTTTTTAGCGAATTTTTGGAGATACCTAGATAAATGGGAAGATATTTATAAAAATATCTGATAAAATAAATAAGACGCCTTGATTTTTAAAAATTATAAAATCATGTTTCGCCTTGATTAAGATCACGTAAGATCACTTTGACATGTTTAATTAAAACAAGGATAATTTTGCTTATTGACAATTTTTTTGAATGTGGATCCACATCAATGGTTATAATATCATGGCATGTATTTTACTCTCGGTGTTTGTGAATTTTTAAAGATTTCCTTTTGCCTGCATCACGAGGACAATCAAAACGAGGCTTATCATTACCGTTTCGTTATGACATTCAGCACTCTAAAAATCTCAACAGCGCCAGCATAATGAACATTGAGAACTACCGACTTGGCAATCGCATAAAGAAAACAAAGCTAATTTAGCTTTCTATAAAAAACAAAACAACAACATTACTACCGTCTTTTTTCATGCCGTAATTTAAGGACATGCCGTTTGATCTCACCCCAATTAAAAAATAATTTTCAAGTATTGTGATTAAATAGGAGGAATCAAAGGCCTTGAGACAAAAGCACGTAAATTAACATGATAGACATCCATAGAGCTTCATTGAAGCGAGAATGGGCAATGCTCATACGAATTCATGATAGGTAAGGAGAGAAAAGTAGAACAATGACAATATTTACTATGACTCTGACAAGAGACAATAAATGTAAATAATATAAGAGCCAATGTATCATGTCTGAAGGATATTTTGGTAACATCTATCTATCTATCTATCTATCTATCTATATATATATATATATATATATATATATATATATATATATATATATATATATATATATATATAAATATATGTATATATATATATATATATATATACACACAAACAAACACACACACACACATATATATATATATATATATATATATATATATATATATATATATATATATATATATATTAGGTTAGTGCAAAAATAATGTCGTTTTCTCACATGAAGTTGAACGTCAAAAAACGACATTATTTTTGCACCAACCTAATATTTAAGTATCTATTTATTAATTATCTATATATGTATTTATTTAATTATCTATGTACCTGACTATGTGTTTATTTAATTATCTATCTTTCTTTCTATCCATCTGTTTATGTAATAATCTATCTATCTATATATATACACACACCCTCCTCACACACGCATACACACACATATCTATATATTTAATTATCTATTTATTTAATTATTTATCTATGTATTTATTTAATTATCTATGTACCTGTCTATGTGTTTATTTAATTATCTATCTATCTATCTATCTATCTATCTATCTATCTATCTATCTATCTATCTATTTAATAATCTATCTACTTATTTAATTTTCTATCTATCTATCTATCTAACTGTCTATCTATTTATTTAATAATCTATCTACTTATTTAATTTTCTATCTATCTATCTATCTATCTATCTATCTATCTATCTATCTATCTATCTATCTAAGTCTTTTTCGATCTATTTATATACAGACACGCGTGTCTCTGTATGTGGTAATAATGAGCCACTTAAGCATTTAAAAGCTTCATTATCTCGGAATGGGAGACAAAACTTGTGTACGTTGTAATTTTTTCTATCTATTTATGTATTTATCTATTTAATTATCTATCTACTTATTCATTTATCTATCAATCTATTTAATTTTCTGTCTGTCTATCTATCTATTTAATTATCTGTTTGGAAAGAGTTGTTTAATTGCTATATCCGACTAATGGTAATGGTAATTAGCCATTTCATAATAAGGAAATATTCGACATTCATTGGACGAGCAATCGGTGTCATTGTCGGTTGATTTTCATAAATCCTTCTCTTAAACTTTCAGCAAAATAGTTTTCTCAACTCTTATCACAGTGGTGGCGGTTTTCTTTCTAACCTCTCAGTTTGAAGTAGTGTAGAATATCAATATCTTTATTATGCCAATATATTCTTTTCAAGTTATAAGTCCTATCCCTTTTAGATCTTGCTGCAGTTGAAAGTCAACTAGTGCAGTTTTTACTTGATAAAAGTCTTTATTTGTGAGTCTGTAGCGACAGTCTTCTCTAAGATCCACAGGCTTCACTCACTTAAACCCATTTTAATCATTAATCTTAAAACGCGTCGGTTTATGGGAACAGGGAGAATAGTTCCATTATTTTTATTACTGAGGCACGAAATAAGTGATCCCTAATTTTTTTAATGTAAATCTCTCTTTTTTAATGTAAAATCTTTGAACCAGCTAGAGCGAGATGATAATTTCTCTTTTGTTGTTAATATCTACACAGTAAAATATTTCTGCGATTTGAAACATCAAATGGATTTCCTTATTTTTTTCACTAAAATATTCTCCCATTACATAGTAGGATTCCAATGAAAACTGACACGAAACAAATAAAATTTATTCTGGTTTTATTTACGCTAATCATTGCTTTATGCATTTACTTTACATAAAAGACGTCGGCGTGAATAAAAGACCACACGAATGGATATTCTGAATACTTTGAAATATTTAAGGAACAGAAAAATGATTACAAATTAGAAATCTTTAGTTATCGGTTTCACATTGACACTGTTGGAAACAGTCATCACGTGGACGACACCCTATATTCAATAAACGGATTAGATTGTTTTCATTTCTCTTTTCATGTTTAGGAGGAATTTGATTACGGTGACTATCAGCGGATATTCACAATTCACATTCACCGTTGTATCTCTTCCCGTGACCCTATGTACAGGACTTTTCATTACTAAGAAAACCAGGAATTGAACTAACAGGAAATCCGATATGTTTTAACGAAAGATTTAATCAAGTAGGTATTATGTCCAACATCAATGAGCATTCTCATTCTCTCTGACAAACAAAAACTGCTCAATTGCCTAACAATACAACAATTACGGACGACACTAATAATTAATGTTAGTGTCTTTTATAACATAAAGAGCACAATTCTTTCGTCATGATTACCCCATATTAAAGAAAGCAAACACTGTTAGAAGTGCTATCCGTGGTGTCTAGATTTATGGGAATTGGAAGCTTGTTTTTTAGTACTGAGGATGAAATCAATGTGGTTAGCGAAGAATATCTATGAACAGTGAAGAAAATATATAAATGTTTGTAGTAGGTAACATGTTTTCTATTTCAGGAATTGTAAGCATCTATTCTTCTACAAGGTAACCAAAAAAGTTATGTCCGTTTTTTGATTAGTCATTGAATGAAATTGAAATATATATGAAATGCGTGTAGCAATTGTTTTCAAATTCGGACAGCCGGAAGTAGGAACATCAGACGTTATAAAAAACACGCGCACCGTGCCCGGCCATCAGTTATAAGCCGGAGAGCTGTGAGAAGGATGGATACGTCTAGAGATCTTGTTCGGGGCTGTTTGCTTTCCGACTTCAAAGTGAGCTTATCAGCAGCTGCATCAAGTCGCCGCATATGTCAAGCGTTTGGGGATAGTGCGGTGGATGAACGTACTGCAAGGCGTTGGTTTCGAAAATTCAAGTCGGGAGATTTGTTTCTCCAAGATGAGCCTCTCAGTGGACAACCACAGGTCTTGAATGGCGGAGTCCTGAAGGCGGCCATTGAAGAGGACATTAGTCTAACGTGTGGTGACCTTGCAAGACAGTTCAACGTTTCCGATGAAACAGTTAGACTTCACTTGCCCTGCCTAGGTAAGACGTACAAACTGAGCAAGTAGGTTCCGCAAACGCTGTTGGAGGTCCACAAGGGACAACGAGTGGCAGCCTGCTTATCGCTTCTTTCTCGCCACCGTACCTCATCCTTATTCAATCGAGTGCTTACCATTGAAGAAAAGTGGGTTCTGTACGAAACTCCCAAGCGTTCCAGACATTGGTTGTCTCCTCAGGATGCTGTCCCTCACACGGCAAGACCGCCTATGCACCCACGCAAGATTATGCTTTGTGTATGGTGGACAGGTCGTCAAGTGGTTCATTATGAACTGCTACCAACGGGCCAAACGGTCACTGGAGACCTATACTCGCAGCAATGGAACGTGTGCAACAGGCATTACGCCAGAAGGATCCAGCACTGTTGAATCGCAAAGATATGCTTTTCCTCCATGACAACGCCAGGCCGCATGTCGCGCGAGTGGTCAGGGATACCATACAGCAACTTTGATGGGCGACTTTGTGCCATCCACCTTATTCACCTGACCTTGCGCCATCCGATTACCACCTCTTCCACTCCCTGGATAATCATCTTCGTGGGGAATCCTTCACCAATGAAGCAGACTTGCGCAAAGCCCTCACGCAAGGTGCTGGATGCCGATGGCGATTACTTCGAAGACTAAATATAAGTTACACATATAGTAAAATTATTTGTTCCTTTAAAAATGGACAGAACATTTTTGTTTACCTTGTAGATTCATAGAAATCCTATAAGAAATAAAATTGCAAGAATAATATTAATATTTTCTTTTATAAGAAGACATGCGACGTTCATAGATTTCGTTGCAAGTTTTATTGTTGGTTAAACTTTGCAAAATCTTGAAAATATTAAAATATTATTATGCGAAAGCTGAACATTGGTGCCATGTTAAATAATAGCTTAGAAGACTATTATTTTATTTTGGAGGAAGCGTATCACTTCTTGAGTTCGTCAAGAGATGAGTGAGAGAATACAACATTATATACATTTGGTGCAGGGGACCAGGACCTTCCACCATGGGGGTGAAAACAGAATGAGGGTTAAAACACAACGTTGTAATATCAGAAGAAAACTTTCTGATGAGGTCAAAAATGGAATAAAAAAAAAACAAAAACCCCAAAGAAACAGTAAGTACGATGATATTACTGTTCTACAGCTCTCTCTCTCTCTCTCTCTCTCTCTCTCACACACACACACACACACACAAACCTACATCTGAAGAGCAAACTAAAATAAGAGGTAATGATGAAAAGAAATTTTGAAAAAAAATATGTAAGAAAACGTAAATCGATTTGTTTGAGGGAACATGTTTTGATGGACAAACCAAAACAAAGGAAGGAATAGAGAAAGAAATGAAGGAAGAGGCACAATGGACATCCATTCTCTCGCATACACGCTGGTTCGACAAGGTCAATTTTGATTAAACACTTTAGTGAGAGGCTAATTTTTGTTGTTTTGTTTTGTCTTTTTACAAATATTTAGAAACTTGTGCGAAATCCATTGTTTATTTTGATTGGCACGCTTTAATGTTTTGTGTGCATCCAAATGTTTTATGTCTGACAGTCTGTTGACCACGCGGAGACCTGAATTTGCGTATGTGAATGCAATGGTAATTTGCGCAAAGGAAAAATAAAGATAGATAAGATGTTGTGATGGGGCTTTCCCATTGTGTTTTCTGTGTGCTGTTAATAAGTTGAAAATTGTTGTGATTATGGCTTTTATTGAAATGTTTTAAGTTTAGAACTATTTTGCTAATCATAATTAACAAAGAATTTTTTTGTTCATTTTTGTAGCAGAGTGTGGAAGTTTTATTTTATATGTGTCCTCTTGCATTCATTGTTTCAAGAATTAAGTTGTTAATTGGCAAATTTTAGGAGCTAATATCTTGTGAATTTCTTTCGTCGGTGTCCTCGGAGGGTGAAATTGTCACATGGCTAGGTAGGTAGGAAAACAATACAATGTTTGGTTAGAATGGGAGTTGTACGCTATGAAGTCTTCAGAATAGAATGGATATACCCTAAGATACCTACGAGGCATATGGATGGTCCTGACGGCCAAAAAGGAATTGACTACGTGGCTTATGAGATGCCAGGTCGCGGCAGACGTCTAAGGGAAGAAAACCCTTATAACAACAGAAAACCTAGTCATGGATTAGTTAGGAGGGGCTGAGTGTGTGTGAATTTTCCCCCGTGGGGCCATGCGAGGTCAGAAGGAATTGCAATGTTGTGTGTTGAGTTCTGATACACAGAGGCAGCTGGTTAAAAATGGCAGTTGTAGAAAATAAATAGTGGTAAATTCGTGAAGATTGTTTTTCAAGTAAATCTGGTAATATTCAAATTCAAATGTAATTAATGGGTTGTACTTGAATAAATATGGTGATAAGAGACCGTGCGTGCTATGTCATTGCGATTAGGAAATAAATGCGAATCATAGTATATTTAATGTGTAAAATCTACGTGGCAAGGTCATGGCTCAGTTATGGAACTGGTTGGCGTTGTTGCGTGGGACGTTTGGCAATTATTGCGTGATTTTCGGTTCAGTATTTATTTCTGTAAATTGTATGTACATTTCGTGTAGTCTCAAGTGAAGAGGCATGGAATGTTCTTCTTAGGAATATTGGATTGCAAAGTGGTACCTGCTGACCTGTGTTAGGGTGACTCTGGAGATCTCAAAGATCACTGTTGTAGTGATTTGTATCCAGACCGTCGTCTGAGGCGTTGACATGTGCTCTCGGAAGCTAGGCATCATGAATGGACAAAGAATTGTCCAGTATTCTTTTGTTTTTCTTTCTTTTTCTGTTAAAAAATTATTTTGAAGCGTGAAAACCCTGGTCACAGTTTTGTTGGTTTTTCAGGAATGGTAAATATGCATCATGAAGTCAAGAAAAAGTAGAGGAGGTTTTGGAGTAATATATTCGAATAAATTCTTTTTTAAGGATTTTGTAAGGTTGGTTAAATAATAGACTATTAATTTTATGAGTTGTTATTTCTCTGTTCTGACCTCCTTAGGGATACGATAAAAGAAAAATAAGGGAGTCGATTATGATTGGTTAAACTACCGTGGGAATGATTGATAGAGAAAGGTTATTATCGAGTTGTTTCTGGACTTTCAGGCAATGTAGACGTGTTATCTTTCGTGTCTGAAATGGCTCCCTAGTAGAGTAAGGATCGACCCCATTGGATAAATAGAAAATGCAAACTTCGACGTGATTAAGTAAATAGTAAATTACCTGTGTTTAAATTATTTTATCTCTGGACTCAAAACCACTAGCGATTACTGGCGGTGTTAGATGAACGCAACTTTATTTAAGAATCGATGGTGTCGCGACAACCACACCAACGAGGAGGCTATATAACAACCATACACATATACATATACTTTAATTGAAAGGGCAATCTAAATCTTGTATAGTGTTAACACGCAATATTTGATCAATTTTTAAATATTTGTTCATTTACCCGCTGCATGTATAGTTTAAGATGTATGCCGAAAGTTCAACCAACTATTATTTCTCTATTCAGATCTTACAGACAGGACTCTCACGACACTCGCTCATTGTCTGCCATCATTAGCGTGAAGGTGTAAAATATTTCAGGATTTTTCTGACATTGAATATTGCAAGGCCAAATGTATCCACCAAGTAGACAAATTATGACACTATCCTGATCATTTGAAACAATAATAAAGAACATTTCTTACAATGAGAATCACACTTACACGACCCGGGAGCAACTCAAGTTAGAGGGTTATAGTAGGAGACAGTTTATGCGGATATGAGGGGAAGATAACGGTTAACCCTAGACTTTAATAGGTTAATATTGCAGTGCTCAGGTAAACATCCTATTGGGCAGTGGTTCGCGCCAAGAAGCTCTTCGAGTGGAGCTTACTTCCTAACAATCGAATGCGAAGGGATTGTCGGTAATTCTCGACAGGAATATATTGATAACATAAGGAAAGACATCAGAAAGATGACAGAGTGGGAAAAGGTAACATTTTGCTTGGACAAACACAAGGGAATATCATTGTCGCCTCATTTTATATTGAATAAGCATAAACTGCTCTCTACGTTGGACAGATTATGTTACCGATTCAACATATAAAACAATCTAGTACTTCCAGTTACGTCTGGGAAAGGCCTGATTACAGCCAAACAATAGAATTGGTGACAGCTCAGAAAAACGTATTCAAGGAACAAGAAGGGATATCACCCTTTATTGTATCGTTTTTTAAGAACCCGTTAACAGCTTCTACAAGTCATACAGCAGAATAATCCCAGGGCTTCCCTAGTGGGTTGGGATGATATGAACTCCAACAGGACGGATTACATGGATTCAATCTCAGTCATCGGAATACCTGTCAATTATGCATATGCCGGAAGATTTGTAAGGAATTGAGAGACCTGAAAATAAACCAAGGCCGCTTGAAGTGTCTGACCCAAACTAGTCAATCGCAGTGCACACACATAAGCCCTGGTGAGATATATGAGAAGTAGCGTCAGAAAGAGCGCACAGAAATCAACATTATCAAGCAAACACTACTCAGGTTAGTAACGAAGAAATCGCCAAAAGATAAAACGGCTTACATCGAATAACTGCGAAGAGTGGGAAAAGTTTGAGTATACTGTTGATGGGATTCTAAAAATGATTCTAAAATGAAACCGAGAAAAAATATTTAAAGATATTATCAAAAATAATAGTCAGTTACGCTTCAGAAAGTTTTGACTACAAGGAAACGAAACTGAATCTCGGAAGCTACAAATCAAATAGGAGGGAGAGAGAAATTAAATATCGGAGTTAAAAAGTGTAAGTTCTAAAGAAAAGTTTTTAAAATGCCAGTTCTGATGAAAAAAAAACTCTTACTGAACATAAGGATGAATTAAGAGTAAAAGGTAAAAAGAATCCGAAGACCTGAAGTAACGAAAATTAGGAAAAATTAAGCAGAGCACAATGTTTCTCTCAGACCCTTTCAGCTACGGTAGAAGCCTACTTAGTGACAAAGGGCAACTACAACAAAACAGTGAAGAGGTCAACGATTACCATCAGAAGAATTCTCCCGATCCATTAAAAGACATAGAACTGGATTCTAACGATGGTTTAAGGAATCTCGAACATCCTTCAACAAAAATGTATAGCAAAGTACCAACATGTAAGGAGATTCAAGAAATCTGTTAGATCTGGATCTGTCTCAGAACCCATCGGAGAGCTTTACCTAGTATACAAATCGCTTTAAACATCTCTGGAATATCATAAAAATGATTTGGAAAATAATCCAAGTACCATTAAACTGGATACGAGCCCTTGGTGTATGGGTCTCGAAAGAAGAGAATTTCAAAAGTTTCAACCAGTTCAGGATATTTTCCTTCTTGACGGAAAATAGCGAATAAAGTTCTTGAACATTAATAGATACATGGACATATCAATAGAAAAAGGTCAGGTAGCAGGCATACCAGGTTGCCTTGAACACACGAAGGAAACAAAAGAAAAAACAGGAAATCTGGTAATCCCACAAACTAATAAGGGTAAAGCTACACAGATACCACGTTCCAGCTAAGATTATAGATCTAATCATGAACTATTATACAGAACTTAAAGTAAGAGTCAAGACAAATAACTTGTATTCAGATTGGCACATTACATAAAAAAATATAATAATACGAGGCAAAATTACTGCCATATTACTCAATCTTGCCATGAATTTGATTGTGAAAACAGCCGAAAATGTATGCAGAGGTTCATTATCTTTAACTGGAATGCGACAGCTCACCTCCATAGGAGCATATATGGACGATCTCACTGTGGCAACATAAACAGTAACAGGCGGCAGATGTCAATTGAGGAGCTGGAAATATAACAATAGAAACATAATATTTAAGTTTGAAAAATCAAGATCGGTAAATTATTATAAAAGCCAAGATTGTGAATAGACACAGATTCAAAATAAACGAAGTGTCTATTCCAAAATTGAGTGATAAGCCTCGGAAAATTCATCGACCAAAGTTTGTGAGATAGCGTAGCAATAAAAAAGCAGGGAAAAGACCTGGACACATGGCTAAAAAAAACAGTCATTTTTACCAGGGTGCTTCCAAGGCTGAGTCTATCAACTTACAATTTTGCCAAGGATATTGTGGGCATTATTAATCTCTGTCGTTCCTATCATGATAAATAATAAACTGGAAAGAGAAATAAGCCGTTACTTCTAATGCTAGTTGGGAGTGTCAAAATTCTCATATATATATATATATATATATATATATATATATATATATGAGCTTTATGGGGTTAATGTGCATTGTAATATTGTATTCCTTCTGGGGAGGGGCGTAAATCTTGAGGGCCACCCCGGGCGTGAAAAACACTAGCTACGCCGCTGGATGCCAGAACTCAATGATTGAATCCCTTTTCAAACAAGGATTTCGTATTCCTAATAGCTTTACCAGGATTAGAAGGACAGAACCAGGAAACACAACGTGGAAGTGGAGGGGGAAAAGATGAAAAACTGAACCTTCGAAAAATGATTAACTTTAAATGTAGAGAATGTGGAAAACACAACGTGGAAGTAGATAAGAAGAATAAAAGGAAACTGCTGAAAATTAAAGAACTTAATATGCTATGAATTTCGTTCAAAAGAAATTACAGGAAAAAGAAAGAAAAACCTGAAAGAAAGGAGAACTTTAAAATTAATAGTAGAATAAATCGTTGAAAAACTGAGAAAAAGAAAAATAGAGTAAACGGTATTTTTTCTTGATTCAAATTTGAACGTGGAGTGAAAGACAGAAGAAAGAAATAAGACGAACACGAAAGAAAAATCGATTGACATCGAGTCAATAATTTTTTCAAAAATCTCCCTTACCTTTCGCTATCTGGCCATTTGTCCAGCGTCGGCTGTTCTTTTTATTTTATTTTATTGTTTTAGTCATATTTTTTTTCTTTTGACGAGAGTAATATTTTTTTTTAGTATTTCATTTTTTATATGTATAGCGATGGATAGATTAGGCGTTGGTGATACTTTACGTCCCGTCTCAATAATAGTCTCGGGGTAGGAGTTTCTAGATTCCTATATATTCGGGAAAGCATTCAAAATTTCAGGCTCGTATAAAATCGCTAAAAAATAAAGCCAGAATCGATGATTTCACGTCCGCAGAAATTGTCAACTTAGCTGATTATTATTCTGATGGCACGATTTCCGAATATATAGGTTTATTCCTAAAAGAATATCCTGAAGCTAGTTGAACGGATCTCTTGCAATAGCTAAGGCTACATGGAAAATATGTAAGCGCAGCTGATGCTGCCAGAGAATTAGAACGACACAGGGCGAGAGAGAAATGTTATCCGAACTAGCTAATAGAGTGCTAAACACGGCCAAAATAACCTTTAAGGATTCTGTGCAGAGTGACGGAGAGGCCCTCCAGGCCCAGATGGCGGATTTTTATACAGACACGATTCGAAACACATTTTAAAAGCAGGGAAGTCCACACAGCATTTGCAGAAGCATTTACAGTGATACAAAGGAGTCATGGACTGTTTGATAGACAGGGGAGGTAGAATGTGAAGAAGACAGTGAAAGTGGCTGTTGGGACGTGGGAGATATTAGCTCCACATACACACATAGTGGGATCCTAATATCTATAAGGAACAATAGAGATGTTCGACTGACTTGGACTCTGACTTAGACCAGAAAAATATACTGCAGGTGAGGATAGACACGGATATTCACCTGCCTATAAAGTAAATACTATACCGGACCCCACTATATAAGCGTGAACTCGTGCAAGAGGCAGTTGGAGATATGTAATTTAACGATATATCATCCTACCGAGGGGGACCCAACAGCATATATCACAGTTTTGTTTATCGGTAGGCATAAATTTAGTTATCATAGTGCTTGTGATAGGTTATGGGAGACTTTGACTGAAGAATTATAAAGTACACAATGAGCCAGAGAGCGAATGTAAGGCGAGAAGACGTGATTAATGGACCACGTAGCGACCAGGCCTATTGGAGAGAGGCTACATTTTCCCACTATACGTGTGGCATCCGAAGAAAAGTAAAAAAAAAAAAAAAAAAAGGAAAATGTAGCCATCTATTCCACATTTCCTTTTTGGTTGAGTTTATGGAGAAAAGGACAATGCGAACTTTCTGTTTTAATTTCAACTACTTTCTAAAAAATGAAAAAAATAGGAAGGAATTTTCACCCTTGATTCTGATTTAGAATACACAAGGAAAGACTAGAGGACTGCAGATGAACATTGTTGTGGTTTACCTATATATATATATATATATATATATATATATATATATATATATATATATATATATATATATATATATATATATATATATATATATATGTACTTAGTATAGCATATATATATAAATATGTAGTTAACCTTGAATTATATATATATATATATATATATATATATATATAGAGAGAGAGAGAGAGAGAGAGAGAGATAGATAGAGACATATAGTCTTAAGGTGTGCTATATTTATGGGACAAATTGCTCAATATCAGAGATAGAGCGTGTGTAAATACAAAAGTGAATATTGAAGTCAACACTTAGAGGCGACACGCAATCGTCAGGCCACGAGTCGTAGCCTGACGATTGCGTCTAGCATGAAACAGCCTGTGGCCTCTAAGTGTTGACTTCTATGTTCACTTATATATATATATATATATATATATATATATATGTATATATATATATATATATATATATGAAGAAATATATTTTTAAGGTGTGTTATATTTATGGGATAAAGTGATCAATATCAGAGATAGTGTATATATAAAGCGGAATATTGAATTTAAAACGACAGACTGTTCATGCTAGGCATAATCGGTGGCCTGACGACTACGCCTAGCAAGAAAAACCATGTCGCCTATATATATATATATATATATATATATATATATATATATATATATATATATATATATATATATAGAGAGAGAGAGAGAGAGAGATAAATAGATAATATCAGTGGTAAAAATATATAAATATATATACATACATACATATATATATATATATATGTGTGTGTGTATAAAAAATAATTCCAAGAGGATAGAATCCAGGTAGAACTCAATTTTCAGGACAGAGTTAGGATATAATAAAAAGACTTAAACACTAATATTCCATGATCATAATTTATTCCATTGGAATCGTAAATACGATCCAATTCATCAGACCTACAAATTCAAAAAGAAAACAGAAAAAACAACTCCGGGAATAAAAAATAAAATTTAGTGAGAGTATTTGTATGAGAGTGTGGGACGAATGCTAGAATAAATGAAAGCTATAGGGAGGGGTAACAGAAGAGAAAAGGACAGGAAGGTCTAAAAATGAAGTGGGGATTAAAATTTATCAGAGAGAAGTTTTAAAGAGGAGAGTCAAAGACGGTTTAAGTGAGAAAAATATGAATAATTTCAAATGTCTAATACATTAAAGATACACCAGAAAAGAGTATACATTTTGTGGTGACATACACACTACACACAACAGACGATATAATATTAAAACTCAGAAGATGAGAGAGGGAGAGGAAAATAAAAAGGGGTGGGGGAGATGGGGGTCGAAGAAGTAAAACCGAAGGGCATTTATAATTGACAAAAGTAATATCTAGTACAGATTACAAATCTAATATAAACATATAAAAATAACGATTATCTAATCCAGCAAGGACCTGTATTTCTATGTTCAAAAACACATACGTATACACACATACACAATAGCATATTATATTTTCACGTACATACATACATATAGGCGTGTACACACACACCCATACATATACATACATACACACATATTATATATATATATATACATATACATATACATATATACACATACACACATACACATACATACATAACACGTACATCCATACACATCCACTCCTACACATATATACATCTACACACATATATACATACAGACATACATATACGTGCACATAAACAATATATACATAAAACCTTACACATCTCCATACTAATACTATTTACCTGGAACTCCTTGATAAAATCCAAAGAACAATCTGCAATATTATTGGTCATCATGTCTTTTCTATAAATGCTTTCTGACTAGATGTAGCCGAAAAATCTATACTAACAAATTCTTCTCCCGCACTTCTCACTTGTGGAACTCCCTTCCAGTTCCAATTTTTCAAACCAATTTTAATCTGCAAAAATTTAAATGTAATGTCAATCGCTGTCTACTGTCCACCTGATTACTCTCTTCCATTTCTCCTCGTCACCATTTTTTCTGTTCCTCGTTCTTCCACACCCTGTAACACCTTGAGTTTCAGTGAAATTACTGTTTTGCTTTTGGTGATTCCGATTAAAAAAATAATGCATTTATTATCATTGTTATCAGTATTATTATTCATAATCCATTGTTTAGTTGTATATAGTGTGTGGCATCTGTCGGTCTCAAGAAGCTGTGGATCTACATCCCATGTCATGCCTCAGCTGGTGCCGCATCATATGGGAGTTGCCACAACGAAGTTGAACAAAGCTTTGGACAGTCTTATGAACTACGGCTCCCGATTTTTTCTCAGGGTTCTCAAGGCAGTAAACGTTTAAAATGAGAGTTTTCCTTCTCTTAGGTGTGTTACCCTCCCGAACTGACGAGTTACATCTTCCCGTAGTAAAGGTAAAGTAGCATCAAATATACGAGAATATTTTTTGTTGAAATATTTGAAAGATAAATACAAGAAGAAATTGACTATTATGAACCAATATTGAAAATGTAGTAAACAAAACGAAAATAACTTAACAACCGTCAATACTTTTCCTGTAAATCTGAAAATACGCCCTCGTTCGTAAACAAATGTTACGTTGCAATCAATAAATAAGAAAAGGCTAAATACATAAAATTATAGTAAATGTTGCTAAAATGTTTGAATTATAAATGATAAAGAAAGAAATCAATGATATTGAACGAATAGTCAGTAATAAAAAAATCAAACATTATTACTCGAAAATGTTGCTCTACAATTTCTAGAATTACGTATTCTTTCATAAAGAAATGTTACGCTTAAATATAAATAGTGTAGAAATATTCGTGGCAATAATTTAACAAATATAATCTATGAAATGTTCTTAATATAATAATTCCTAGTGAGACCCTATTCTTGATAAATTAAACTTTCTATTATTATTATTATTATTATTATTATTATTATTATTATTATTATTATTATTATTAAATCCGTACAAAGATTACTTTGCATAGTTGCTCGAAATAGTTGCACGAAGATTGTGTTAGCTCTCAGGGAAACGTCGTTTATTTGAAATTCCTTATATATTTCTTGGACCTAACATCTATCACTAGCGCTTGTAAGAATGACGCTTTTTACTATCCATCAAGGAAGCTACATATTATTATTATCATTGTTATTATCATTATTATTATCATTATTATTATTATTATTATTATTATTATTTGCAGCACGTGATTGTAGTAAAAATATAAATACGCTACGTCTTTTTTTTGCCTTTATAGATCTTAATTCAATTTTCTCAGTTTCGTCCGTCGTTCTCTGTATCTTGCTGACATTTCTCGACTTTCTCATTTTATTATTGGTCACGTTTCACTAAATGTCATTCATTCAACTCTTTGAGAGAGCCAACCTCACAGTGTCAGATTAAAAGAAAATAGTTTCGTATTCCGAATTCTTCCTGGTCAAAATTTTATCAACTTTATGCACTGAACATGTAGCTACTCTCTTATTCTCGATATGTTTTTTGTGTCATTCTGTTTAGATTCATAGTTTCAAGTGGCAATATAAGCAACTATTATAAATAATATATCAATAAGCTTATCTGAGGAGAGGCGGCATAGCAAACATCTTGATTGACGTGAATCAAAATTACGTATTTAAATTCTAATATTTTAGCTTGAAAATACTTTGAACATTCGTGTAAAAGTCGATTAATTCAAAGACTATATTATTTTCTGGAGGCATTTACCTCCAACGATTTTAGGAGAAAAATAATTAAATATATATCACATCGTTCCGCCGTCAGGTGCATTGTTGGGTAATGGATACCGGCACCAAATAAGAAATCGTAGGAACAAGTTAGAAGGACAGTCGGGTTCTTTACAATCACTTAAGTACAAATACTCGTAGGAAAGGTATGGATTCTTTTCCTCTCCACCCAGCTGTATGCTGACTAGTCGGGCATAGTGGGTACTATAGCTTTGGTTGGTAACAGGTCTAGGCAGAAAGAAAGGGTAAACTACCGCGGAAAAATCTTCTTCCTAGTCAGCCATTAATCAAAAGTGACATGACCGCTTTAAACAAAGTGACTGATAGAGTTATCAACTTTCCTTCGTTTACTGAAAACATTACAGCAATTTTATTATTTTGTCTCAGTTAGCTCCTCCTCAGTTCCTTAATCTTTCAACAGGGGTCTCTCTCCCCTGGCTATAAATACTGGGTGACCCTTCGTCTCTCTCTTTTTTCGACTTAGGCCTTGGGCCGCTACGGCGCCTGGAGACGAGGTAAAATCTGTCTATTTGCACTTAGGCCTTGGGCCGCCACCTTTCTTTTTCCACTTGCACCAATATGTGACCTCTTACAGATACTGTCTTTCCCAAATTCTGGGAACGCGCTAAGAACAATACACGTACGTACGAACACTCACAACTCACACACACATAATTTCTCCAAACAAACACTATGTAACTGTTCATGTCTGTGTGTAACTTGTTATTAATATATATTTGTTTACCCATGTATATCGGTCTTGTTTGTTTTCTTTGTCTTCTTTGGACTTAATTAAAGTAATCATGTAACTGGACCGGCTAGCAGGAAATTTTAACCTTCTGATATCTCTCCACATCTACACGCCAGCGATCCGCTACAATTTATTCCGTTAAAAATTCCCAGTTTTGTTTAAATAAACAATTAATAAAATGTTATCTTCGTTATACTGTATTTATATATTCGCAGGGACGTGAGAGATTGTTAGTATGAAAGTCAACTAACTAACATATATAACATCAGTCGATTGTATGCCAATCATAAACACTGCACGTTTACAGATAGTTTTTACCCTGTCTTTCTTCAGATACTTCAATTATTGATTAAAAGTACTGAGTTTGTTAAAGGAATGCTATATTCTAATGAAATCGTTTTTAAATTTATGACATAGACTTGTCTCTATGCATCTTTGTCCATAAACCTCAGTAATCTATTACCTTTATCTCATTTTACTATTTCAACTGAAATATCACCTGTACACAGCATCGAATTTCGCTTTTATATTCGACCATTATTTACAGCATAAATTAAATCATAACTTAAATTGCATGCACGTGTAAGCAATAAAAATCTGGTTAATTTTAGAAGATGTTTCGAAATTCTCCGAAATAATGTACAAATTATCGGTCATAAATTTTGTATGGAAGTCAGAGGTTACATATCGTTAGTTGATGGTGACAGGGATTTCAGATCGGGAAGATGAAATCACGTTGATAAACGAGATTTCTTCATGGTATCAGAATCCAAATTACTGAAAATAATAGTTCCCATTAACCTAATAATTATTACAATTATCTGCATTGTGTTATTTATTAATAAAACATAATTGATTACCGAAATATCTACCTGGTGCATTAAAGGGCAATATTGTTAATATTCCTGGCAGATAATCCTTGAATTATACTTCTATTTCTTTT
Organism: Acanthosepion esculentum; assembly: GCA_964036315.1. NCBI lineage: Eukaryota > Metazoa > Mollusca > Cephalopoda > Sepiida > Sepiidae > Acanthosepion > Acanthosepion esculentum. The sequence goes on from OZ038476.1 coordinate 8,210,353, forward strand.
AATTTTCATTTGTATCGCATGTTTTCTTGCATTTTCCTCTGATATCTAAATAGAAATTTGTTATAATTTAAAATACATAAGTCGCTTAAGAACTTAATACTTGTTCACTAATAGAGTTTTGTATTAATCTTTTTTTAGGTAACATTACTTGATCAGTATCTGTCTATATCTCTGAAATGAAGTATTATGTACACTATATACATTATTCGGACTATTGTCCTCATCTTTGTCGCCATATATATTACAACGTTTCGGCCGTTGTACGCTCCGGCCTTCTTAGGGTGGTTGGAATGTCGAACTGAACCCTTTATTTCGCTCACTAGGGTAGACTGTTCTAGTTCCACGTGCCATGTTTAATACATGTCAGTTATCAGTTTTTTCCTGTTAATTCCACCGCCTTACCCGGGTATTGAACTCACACTCTTTGGATCCTGTCACTGAATCTAAGTAACGCCTTTATCCACTGTACCATGTGTCCTCAAGGGCACATGGCACACATGGCACATATACACGGAATACATTGAGGGAATGGCATTAATGTCTATATTTCTAAAGCGAACTTTATGGTTAAGGTACGTAGATGTGAGTTCAATACCTTGTTAAGGCGGTGGAGAACTTGGAAAGAAGAATTAATCAATCAAAGAAATCTTACAATCTAAAAATATTTTCTGGCTTTAAATAACCTACAAGGAGTCGATAAGCCGTAGATAATGAATGAATGTATCACTCAAACAATCTTAAAAATTATCTCCTGTTTGTGCAGATTTTGTAAAGGGAAAACATACCGAATATTTTTCAGCACCTCACGTATATATTTAAATATTTTGTTAGAAAAATCAATTGGAAAGGTGTTTCCGAACCTTTGTGCAAACGTGAAATTTTTATGAATGGGCAGATCAAATTTTATAAGGAATTAATGGAAATACAATTTTCTGTCAACAATCGGAAAGCTTAATATTTACAAGAGCAGGTACAGTATTATTATTATTTTGCATTTTGTCCGAAAATAAAGACAAACATATTTTAATCTTCGAGATGTTACTTCGGAAATACAAGGAACAATATGGATTTATTAATTTTACGTAACTGTTGGCATTGTTCGTCGCTCTGTTAAAGACGAGAAGAAATTCTAGATTGCTGATGCAAATCGAAAAAAAGTTAAAGAAAGACAAAATCCGAATGTCATAGAAAACAGGAGTCCTTTAAATTAAAATAATCACGCTCTCAATTTTTTCAGCTCATGGACTGGCATAGGCAAAGAATGTGAAAGCAAATATTCTATATGCTTTGTCGTTTATCCAAAATAGCGTCCTGGGTATGACGATAAACTACGTTCAACATCACGGCCTCTGAAAATACGCTTTTTAAAAAATAATGTTGCCTGCTGAACGTTTTTGGAAAAATAATATTGCCAACTATAAGTTTCCCCAGCAATACGTTTTTGGAAAAATAATATTGCCAGTAACACGTTTTTCAAAAAATAAGATTACCAGCTATACGTTTTTGAAAAAATAATATTACCAGCAATAGGTTTTTGAAAAAAAATAATATTGACAGCTAAACCTTTTTGAAAAAAACAATATTACCAGCTATACGGTTTTGAAAAAATAATATTACCAGCTATACATTTTTGAGGAAAAAAAATATTAGCAGAAATAGATTTTTGACAAAAGAAAAACATTACCAGAAAGACAGAAGTTGTCGACATTAAATGACCCATTAGAGGTTGATATGCCGTAAAACAAAACAAACCACACCAAACCAAACTCTCCAAAATAATATTCTATAATTGAAAGTAGAGAGAAACTATTTCACGTGAGAATGGAGAAATATAGAAATGTAACTTTAATTCGAAATGGCAATAGAGCGGCAAAACTGATGACGAATTAGCAACGACTTGAGATATAAACATCTACAGCAAACGTTTCAGAAATATTTAATAAACTTAACAATGTTTTTTGTGTGTCTCGGAAGGAGAGCAATTATGATGAGTTCACTTAACTTGCAATTGTCTGCGGCATTATACAGAACAAAATTTTGCTCGTCTATTGGAGTTTCAATTCCACTGAAAACATTCAATGAGATTATCATTTTAAACATCACTAACATTGACACTTTTATCATACGCCTGTGGATCATGTACACAGAATTCTCTCAAGAGCATATAGATTAAATTTCCAAAACAATGAACCGTAAGATATACAAATATATAATTTCGTATTCGCTAAACTTGAGTAATGTTTAAACGGAATTTTTCTAATATTCACGAGTCTATTTTCTTCTCGTTCATTTAACTTTTATGACCTTCCATAGAAGGTTAAACGCTTAGAAATACAGTTTCTGTCTTATAATGTTTTAGCATTTCGCTGAGACGGCGTGTTTTTCTTTTTGATACGATCTCAGAAGATTTTGTGAAAAATAATTCTTGTTCACTTTCACATTTGGCAGAAAATATCCACTGTCAAAGTGTCTTTTAAAATCGGTTACACATTTTAAGGAATCAAGGTTTTCAATTCTAAATACAACAGTCATGATATACCGGAAGAATCTCCGTACATCCGTCTTCGTGGTCCTGCCTAAGATGCACGATGCAAATGAATGCGATCTCAATCTTGCAATTTGCTAAATGAACTACATAAATAAGCTTCTCCACTGGAATCTGGTGAATTGAGAATGTAGGAGAATTTGAAGGAAAATAGGAAAATAACTATGTGCTTTTGTTAAAGACACTGGAACAAGAAATGCAATATTTATAATTAAAAGGTATGTATATCTGCAGTTTATAAACAACACAAATACATTTGAAACGAACGATGCATGGAACTGTTTGGACTGATAGGGAACCTGGATATATTGGAAAAGCTATTAGAAAAGCTGGGAGAAAACCACACCCCAGCCCGACAGAAAATGATTTGAATAACTACAGAAAATAGAAATGGGCGTAATATAAGGGTGTCTCATATCACTAAGTTTATTTAATATTAACACTGAAGCATTTGTTAAAGAACTAAATTTGTTGGACTAATTTTAACATGAAAAGGTATACGGATAACACCGTGTTGATGGCAAATAGAAAATAATGGCAAGAACTTCATAACAGTTAGTAATGGAATGCAGGAAGAATGGACAAATCATTAATTTTAAGAAGACAGAAATTATGCTTGTCATCAAGGACAACATAACAATATATAAGCTAAAATTGGATATGGGAAATTTAATATCTATGAATGTTTTAAGAGTGGAGGGATTCGAAATTCGAATGTACACTAGAATAGCGAAAGATGCCAGCTGATATGAAACACGAAAATATCGTTGTAAAGAAAGAAATGAGTGCAGATACATTTCAATAACAAATAATAAACAATGTTTGCCTCGTCATTCAGGCACTCCACTTTAATTACAAAGCATTTATTATTATTATATATTAAAAATATAAAATTACAATAAATGTCTTCTAATAAAAAATAAAAATATTTCAAACAATTTTATTGAATTAAATAAATTCAGTATAAGAACCTTAGAGCCACTGTAATGGTACTGGTAATAATGATGTAATAATTACTGTATAAAAACTTTTGCAGCTTCCATCTATATATATATATATATATATATATATATATATATATATATATATATATAATATCTGGAAATTTTTTTTTTGAAGAAATATTTAAAAAAAACAAATTTCTTTAGATATGGTGAAAAATCCTTTTTAAACAATAACCAAAACACCAGTTATCCGTTAAAGAATCAAACACAATCGCGTTCCACACCACGTGTCGTCCGAGTCTAAAAACAAACACACAAACACAGTAATTTAAGTACAACACACATACGAAGAAAAAAAGGAAAATACTGAATTCTAAAATTAGACACATATAAACTAGGGGTAAACAAACACGTGGATATTTTAAATCTACATAAATATTTCAACAGTTAAAAATATTTCTTAAAATATTTCTTGAGATATGGTCAAAAAACCTTTTAAACAACATTTAAGACACTATCATCAGTCTTCCGCCAAAAATTCAAACAAAGTCGCATTGCACATCACGTGGCATGCAAGCTTCACGACAAACGCTGTAAACAAACGCTGTAAACAAACGCTGTAAACAAACACACAAACAAAGTATCTCATTTGATTTCTGAGGAAAGACCTAGGTGGTCTGAAATATTAAATAAATAAATATATACAAAAACACAGAAATAAATAATTTCATAAAAAAACACCCAAGTTTGTTTCATTTATTTTATCCCGATATTATATACATATCAAGAAAGTATACGTGGCCTCTCATTATGCTATATATATATATACATATATATACATATACAGGGTGTCCATAAAGTTCGTGTGCACTTTAAAAAAAAATTATAACTTCATATGTCTTTGCGATAGAAATAAACTGTAAAAACTGTTATAAAGTTTAATGAACCTAGTTTTAAGTATAGCTAAAATAACTAATGTGATTTCAGGCATTACTATAAATCAGTTCGCAAATGTTTTCCGTGAACTGCAGAATCCGATTACCCTTTGTATTACTAATGATGGAAGACATGTGGAAACTTAAATAAAATTTCAATAAAACCTTAAAAAATATAGATTTTCTTCTTTCTAATCCTTTTTACAAATTATTTCTATCGTAAATACTAATAAAGTTTTAAATTTTTAAAAGTGCATACGAATTTTATGGACACCCTGTATATAGGGAGAGAGAGAGTGAAAGAGTATTCCTATCTAACATTTTTCTCATACAATCAATATTTTTGTCAATTGAAGCGCTATTTTTAAAATGAATAGCATCAATCGACGTGGGATTGTCGTTCTGATTGATAAGACCTGAGGGTTAACTGTTACTATCAATGATTGATTTATGTTGACTTCCCAACGTTACGTCCTATTGTTTATCTTGTGGACAGCTTAACAATGAGATGCACAATCCAGAAGCTAGTGGACATTCTGTCGTTGACATCCTCCTTTAGTTTACGTAAGGGGAAGAATGCATATGCATAAGAAAAAATTGAAAAATATATGTTAAAAATGCTTTCTTTCATATTTATATTAATCCTGACGTAAAATTGCATTTCTTTATTTGGAATTACACTAAATACACATGAACACGTACATACACACACAAACATATATATATATATATATATATATATATATATATATATATATATATATATAGAAAGAGAGAGAGAGAGATAGGGCATACACATATATAAATATACATATATCACAAAGGTATATCTGCCATAAAGAAAAGATATTTGAATTTGTACGAATTGGGTGTGGAAAACATCTCCTCCCGGTCCAGTTCATATATATATGCGGTAACACCAATACGACAAATATCAAATTCCTTTTTAGTAAGACCATCATGTCAAGCCGAAATCTTTAAGCCACGCTTTATATATATTTGAGTTTTTACTTGCAAGAATATATACAGTTATATTTATGCATTTGCAAGTGTAACGATTTAATAAGCACTCACTCACTCACGCACACACACACACACACACATATATATATATATATATATATATATATATATATATATATATATATATATATGTACTTATTATAGCATATACATATATAGAGAGAGAAATATGTAGCAACCCCTGAACTATATATATATATATATATATATATATATATATATATATATATATATATATATATATATGTATGTATGTATGTATGTGTGTATGTTTATATATATATATATATATATATGCATGTATTTGGAACTATACATCCAGTAAGAGAAAGCATAAAAATGACATATTAATCAAAATGATTTCTCAAATGTCAAAGTTCATGTGAATCAATTGACACTTTATATTTTTAAAATTTCCTAACAATAGCAAAAGTATAGATACAGCATAGTCTTTTTTCTAAGTTTTTTTTCTGCATAAAACAGACGGTGTTTGAAGCACCTTCTCAGTACACACAAAAACGTTGGCCTTTTTACATTACATTACAAAATCGTTAAAATAGCAATAATTGACTTGTTATTGAACTTGACGAATGCTTTCCTTCACCTTATTTCTGGTTAAATCAGACAACATTGCTGTATACAATCTTATGTCATGAGAAGTGAATACTACCTGGAGAATCACAGATATGAATATTTATTAACCACAGAAAGGTATGTCTTTAGCAACATTGAAATGTTTCAAATTTTTTAAGCTTGCTTTTCAACAGTGCCAGTCGAAACTGGTGACGTTGTCATGCAATAATCTGGATCCAAATCTGGATTCAAACTAAGTTCAAAACTTAAGTTATTCAAAAATCAGAGAACACCCGATTGCTCAAAATGTTAGTCTGCCGATTGTTTTTTTTAAAAATGTTTTTCATCAATCATATTTTTTCAGTTAAGGACCACATACAGGAAATTATACAATACAACAAGAATATTTGAAAATATCTTATATATAAGAATTACTTACAACAGTTATGAACAGTTAACTACGGATCGCTTTACTTATTATTATACGTAGGTATAACACTTTTTCTTGTTTATTGCGGGTGTCTCTCAATCAAAAGCAAGCAGATATATAAAATTAATGATTTTCATGTGAAATTGTGATATACACAGGCACTTATTATACTACTGTCCATCTATTAATGTAACATGGAATTTGCGTTTTTAAATATTTTTGTTTGATGTATTTTACTTTTATTTTTAAAAGATATTTGCCTTTAAATTGCTAGATGACAAGTTGTTTGATTAATAAACTATTTTGTTTGATTTATTTAAATGATATGTTATGGAGTATTATTAAAAAAAAAAACAGAGAAAATGTGAAGGAAAAGAAAATCACCAAAATGGAGACCAAGTTATTGCGACAGAGAATGCAATTGTTTTCTCAGATTTAGTTGTATCAAACATATATTTAAATAAAACAAATGTAAATAAATCCATTATTTCCGATAGATACTACGATATTGCAAATATAAATCTAGAACTGAATCGAGAATATCTTCATAATCTTTAAGTGGAAGCATTATTATGTCAATATAAAAAAATTAAAATAAATAAAACTATTATAGAAATAATAATCACTAACATATACTTTTTTATTTTCGTTTTTAAAATAAATATCGCCGACGTATCTTTTATCTATCAGTTGTGTTTTGCGTTACTTATAAGGATTCATACATTAAATGAAGTCTTTCTTCTCTCACGAAACCCAGATGTTATTAGAATTGGATTCTTTTAAATTTTCGAATAAAAAAAAATACAATTACCTTTGGCTGCCTAAGTCAAATTTGAAGCCTTAATTGAGAAAACCATCTCGCGTCACAATCATAAACAACCAAATATCGCCAGAAGTGAAATAAAGACTAGTTAGTTAATTTGATTGACCATTAGTAAGGAGGTCGAGTTAACGGTACTTTCGTCTTTTGAGAACCTCTAATTAAACACAATTTATTTAAACAGAAACATCAAAATGTTAAAAAAAGTATATATGTACCTTTGAGTTTTTTATTGTTAGATATAAGATATACTTTAATTAATTCTTCAGTATTTTTTTTTTAAAAAAGAACGACTCATTATAACTATTTATTTTTCGTCGTCTAATCTGAATGAACTCATTTTGGAAAGATGATAGATATGTTCCTTTTTGGTTTCTTTTGAGGACGGCAACAACGATCCAACATCTGCAGTAAATCTTTAACCATCAATGTCAGAATTTCTTTTTATATCGTATTGAATCAAACCATAAATTCATTGCCGTGATTGGAATAATATAAACATCTAAATCACAGGGAAGGAATTTCAAATATAACTGGAATACTTTATCTATTGGTTGTATTTAAGAGTAAATTCCTTCGAAAATAAAATTATTAATTATAAGGAAGTAAAGAAATTAATCAGCTTATCTCACTGATAGGAACCTAGAGTTAACTAACCAAAGAAGAACCGTTGGTTTGATGGTATGAAACAGCTATTGCAATGAGTTTATAATTTCTTCTGACCTCAATGTCCTATTTATCGTTAATGCTCAATCGGGAATAATTTCAAGGAGGAAAATTGAGATTTTCATGAGTCTTCGTTTGAGAACTAAATAGAGAAATCTGCACCATCTGCGACAACCTTTTATCCAAAAATGAAATACTTTTATTTTTACATTGTATTCTTACAGGTGATGAAAATGGTTTGTGCTTCTCTAAAGAACACGAAAGTGAAGGATATAAAAGAAACAGTGACTATCCCCAAATGATAAAGTGTAGATTTGTTAATAAAAAAGGACACCATCCAGAAAATATTCTCTTTGTCAATGGCGGGATACGAAAGGTGACATACATTTATAGAACATTGCAGAATTTTATTCCCAGCAACATACAACTAAGATTCCTGCATTGTCATACAGAAATTGTATTATTTTTCAGCAGGAATATAAAGCACATTCTAAAACAACTTGAAAAATTGCGATCTTTTTAAAATGGGATGTTTGTTCTCGTTTTTATCATCATTTGTACTTATTACTTATTATTTGCATATTACTTACCATTACTTATTACTTACCATTACTTATTACTTACATATCTATATCTGCTTCCATCACTAAAATGAGCATCAGTGATCCATTCACAAATAACGAAATAATTGAAAACAGTTTTCCATCATTTGTTTCTGGAACAATTCCATGTTTCCTGAACGTGGAATCGTAGATGTCCCTTCGCGGTGAGATTCACTCGTTAAAAATGAACTGGTCTTTAACATATAACTTACACAAAGAATTTTATATTTCTTTCTAAATTCTCTCTTCCAGAAATATATTATTGTCTGAACACTCTAAAATTGTGCGAAAAACAAAGGTATGCTAATTTAATATATGGGTGACTGGAGGAGGCTCTCCTCATAAAATATCGAATGTCTTCTGACTCGTAGAGAAAAACAGTTCTAGAGCATACTTCATGGATCTGACACTGTACAGGGTTTACGATTACGATATAACATGTGAGAATGGAGTTCACGATAAAGCAAAGATTTTGAAAACTTGATTTGTTGACAAGCACTTTAAAGAAAACATAAAATGTTCTCTTTTTAAACATGACTGTCGGGAGGATTAAGTGATGGTAAAAGTTCTCGATTGTTTTAAATCAATCAATAATGTAATAGCAAAAAAAATATATGTCGGCCAAATTAGAATAAAGATGCAGAAAGACATTGCTTCTTTGAAATAACTGTAATAGAATGTAACATTGACCAATGTCAGTAAGTTTTTTCTCACTCGTAAATAAACAAAGTAGACCATTTTTTACTTTCTAAATTAGATTATATTCAGTTGGACATATGCTATTGATGTATTCTGAGATGGAATAGTGTAAATCTCACGAGTGCTTTTTTTTTTCGTAAAATAAATTGCGGGGTGAAGATACAGATTTTAAGTTTACATTTTTTTCTAATAGGAAGTACTGAATACTCAGAACCAATTATTTTTCACTGTCTGACACGTTTCAACGATTACGATTTAAAAAATTAAAATAATTGCTTAGTTTAGGAGAATTAATGGAGAGCAAAAAATGTTCTTGCCGTTTTTTTCTTTTTTAGTTCCAGGATTTTATCTCATTTTGCGATTTTGTTTCTTAACATGAACGTAGTGAAAATTGAATAACAGGATATTGATTATGCTTCGTTTGTGAAAACGTAAATATCTTTATTTTACTTGTCTGTGCAAAACATTCAAGTATAAACATTTCTATAAATTAATTATACTTTTCGTTTTTTGCAAAAACCCTTATCTCATTGCTATCTTTTCCTAATGTCTACACTGCAAAACACTTCAGATCTTGAGTTTCTTAGACAGTAATTATGCTTCATGAATAACTTTTGTTACACTTATAGAAATACCATCTCTGATGCTTATTAAAATTAATCTCTTGAAATAATTATCTTTATGTGGGTATAACTTATTGTTGTTTGTGGAGGCCCTCCTGTCTGAGTGATAGTATAGAAAGAATTTTGTCAGTTTTTCGTTAGTCAATAGCAAAGATACATTCTGTAATGATAAACTAATAATCCTTATGAATCTTAAGTAAAATAATAATTAAAAATAGATCATGTTACATTTCCTATTTAAGCCCGACTAAAAAGTAATCTTGGTGTCATTTTGCGATTAAATTGTAATAACAGTTTATTTCGTTAAGCCTTTTCTCAGATATGGTTTAGTATATGTTGTTAATTAGCTTAAAGATCATTGACATATATTAGAGCCTTAGATAAAATTGGATCAAGAGAAAATGCAGAAAGTTTGATATAAAACAAAATTAGCAATATAAGATATCGAATAATATTATTCAATATCTGAATAAACATTCAATAACCAGCAATAATTGATAGTTGATTCAAGAGTCGACATTCCAAAGGATAGAACGATTTTTCGTTTTATTTTGTGAACTTGTGAAAACCTAGGATTTGAGACTGATTCGACAAGAAAAAAAAATTAAATTTAAAATTATTCAGATTGCCAATTTTGTAATTATTATTATTATTATTATTATTATTATTATTATTATTATTATTATTATTATTATTATTTGTGTATATTATGTTTTCTGATTTGTATCCTCTCGAGTCGGGTCGAATCTATGGTCCACAGGATAATTGTCATTTAATTGTCATTTAATTATAGCACTTCTTAGTATATGGGATGTTTCTAGTAGGGTGAGCTTCTGGGCAACATCTATATTGATGTTACCTGGAACACTGTTAGTAAAATTGTCCATTCCTTTTCTCACGATGCTCAGAGCTCCGATTACTATTGGTAAAGTCTCAGTCTTCATTTTCCACATCTTATTAATTTCGATCTCCAGGTACTTGTATTTGGACAATGTCCCGACAATTTTCATAGAGGTGTTTCTCTCAAAAGTTACTGCTAAGTCAATAACTATAAAATTCTTGAATTTCTTGTCTTCTATAATATATGTCTGTTGGCTTTATTTTTTACCCTGTAAGTTTGAATTGGCATGTCACAGAGGATAGTTACATGGTTATTTTGTGTAATCTTGACTGGTTGGTGATAATTCCATCTCTCAGTGGTTTCGATTATGTGCTTCTTGCATATCTTCGAGTGCACATATGTCGATACCTTTTTATGTCTGTGGTATATTCATTTTGAGCTAGTTCCGGATATCCTGAGATAATATGGTCGACAGTTGCAGCAAATATTCCGCAATTCCTTCAATCCGTTTTAGTTCCATCCTTGATTATGTGACAATGATAGGAACTGGTTGCATGGCTATGGTCCGGAGCTGAAATAATTAGGTCTTGTCTCGTTCAGCTTTCGGTGCCTATCAGCAATTAATGTGCTTTCTTTTGGTCCACATCTGCTTCATTCGTTCGTTCTTGGTATTTACCAAGCATTGCCTTGTCTTCACAGTGATTTTCCGCAATTTCATTTAGCTAAATATTTTGCTTTGTTTGGATTACATGATATTCGTTTGTCGGTAGGATTCCACGGATATTAAACTGTTTCTTGAAGAGTGCATCTTCTTTTTTGATAGAGTGGATTTGTTGTTTTACTATTTTTAAGAGAGGGTCATTGTTTTTTGTGAGGTATGCTTCCAATCCGATTGCTGTAGGTTTTAGAGTTAGTTTAAGTTGGATTACATCTCGGCCTCCTAATGCGTACGTACACCCTATCAATATTTGATTTTCGAGTGGTGCTTCATCATTTGGCTAAGCATTTTCCTGGTCTTGATGTCTAATCTTTTAAGGTCATTCAACTCCCATTTAATACTGTTGATGATGTATACTTGAAATATGGATAGCCTTTATTTTATTGGCCCCATTAACACTCTTTACATTATTCGGACTATTGTCACCATATTTATTACATCGTTGGAATGTGGTTGGAATATCGAACTGAACCCTTTATTTCGGTCACCTAGTTCCATTTGCCATGTTTAATGGATATCAGTTATCAGTTATCTCCTGTTAATTTCCCTCTCTTAAACGGGGATTGGACTCAAAGTCATTGGGTCATGTCACTGGATGGAAACAACGGTTTTTTCTACTTGAGGATATCTGTGTATGAATTTCTGGGTATTATAAACATAATGTCTTCAGCAATCATTTTTACCAGTGCTCATATTGCAATTTTTGCTGTTATCATTTTATGTTTTTACCAGAGCTCAAATTACAACTTTTGTTGTTATTATCGCTTTTCTCTGACTCTCCTTGTTACTGTTTCCGATATTGTATTCATTTCTATGCTTGGTCGGTTCAGGAGATTTTTGTGGCCTAGCATATGTGCTGATTCCATAAGTTTACGAATTTTCCAAAGAAGTTCTTTGTCTCAACCTGATCCCACAGAGGGCGGTGATCTCCCTTCTCTCTCCATATGTGGCCAGCCACGGCTTATTTTGCAATTACCCTTGTGTTACAGCTTTCTGGTGTTCATGAAGCTTTATCTTAAGGGGCCGCCTGTCTCCCATTTATATTTCTTTCCGCGAAATAAAGTGTTCAGTTAAACATTCCAACAATCTGAAGAAAGCTGGAGTGTACAACGACTGAAACGTTGTAATAAATATGGCGACAAAGATGAGAAAAATTGTCCGAATAATGTAAATAGTGTACATAATACGTCATCTCAGAAATATAGACAGATACTGAAGGGCCGAAACGTTGTAATAAATATAGCGAGAAAGATGAGGACAATAGTCCGAATGATGTAAATAGTGTACATAATACCTCATCTCAGAAATATAGACAGATACTAAAAGGCCGAGACGTTATAAAAAATATGGCGACATAGATGGGGACAATAGTCCGAATAATGTAAATAGTGTACATAATACCTCATCTCAGAAATATAGACAGTTACTGCTCCCATTAAGTTCGCTTCCTAGATGCACTCTCCTATAATCTTCTCTTAGGCCGTTTTTCTTCATAATTGAAGAATTCCGTCGCCTTCATTAATCCCTAATTATTTGTTTGTATCATCTTGGTCGCGTTCCTTAATTTTGTTATTGATATCAAGGTCTAAAACTGTAGTTTTCGTTAGTTTACCAACTTTGACGGTGGCTTTGGCATATTTATCGATTCCGAACTCCATCCTAATGTCTTCGCTGAAAGTTTTAACAATGGTGAGTGTATTTCTTCTTGGCAAAGGTTTTACGAGCATCAATATAGAATAGGTGATTCCGTTTGCAATTCTGAGACTTGGATCCGTAGGTACCATTGTTCACTAGAGAGCTGAGTCCCGTTAATGCAATGCGGAATATTCGTAGTGACACTGAATCCCTCTATTTATGTTGTTTGATCTCGATATTAATTACACGTTTGTGTTGATTAGGTTTATTGTTGTCTTCTAGTTTTTCATGCTCTCCGTTGTGGAGCATACTCTGTATATTTTTAAGCTGTTCTCTATCCATATGTGTTGAACACTGTTGAAGGCCTTTTTGTAGTCGAGCCATGCTATGGATAAGTCTCTTTTCCTTGTTTTCACCTCTTCCGATAAGCTTTTATTGATAATTAGTATTTACACCGGTAAACCCTCTTTCACATACCTTCTATTCTGCTGGGTGTAAGATGTTCTTTTCTCAAAGAAATTGTATGTCCTCTTGTTATGATAAAATTGTGGATTTTGTATATTGTTGGTAGACAGGTTATGGGCCTATAGTCATTTGGATTCTGATCTCTTCTGTTTTTGGGGAGTAGGTATGTTAATTCCCACGTGAGTCATTTGGCACATTATTCTGGATCTATGATTATATCATTGTATGCCCGTGCGAGTTCTTGGTCGGTGATATATAAGTTTTTTGGGGTTTTTTTTATCCAAAAATTGGTTATTCAGTCAATTCATGCTACTTTCCCCTTTTTGGTTCTGCAGATGGCAGCGGTTTTTCTCAGAAATATTGTTATCCGTCCACTTTTGGCATTCTTTATGTGTGTTGTTCCTGATGTTGCTTGACCCATGTGGCTCTTTCTTTGTGCATTTTGGAGTTTTCCTACATCTTACCCCAGAAATCTTCGACATCCTGGATATTAGGTGGGTCATTTATCTCTATTTTCCAAATTTTCTATATATTGGCATGTTTTTTGAAGATCTAGTTTTTCCAGAATAATGTTTCTTTTTTTTTTAAATCTTGATTCCTTGTTCCGATCAATTTGTTTCAGCTTCTCTTTAAATATTGGTCCATCATTCTTATTCTTTATGACAAAACCTCTGTTCAGTTGACACCTTTTGTTTCTTTCATTTTTGAGCCGTTGCTGACATCACTCAGAAGATCCTGTTTTCCTCGATATTTGTTTATTTCAGTTTCTATATTTCTCTTTCGACATTGAAATATTCATTTTTTGTTTATATTGCATTATTATTTTTCACTTATTCTTTCCAAGATCTTTGCTGAGGCCGCGCATATAAGATGATTAATTTCAGTCACGTACATCGATCTTTCCATTTCGTCCCTTATTTTCCTAATTGCTTGGACAGCGAGGTTGATGGCTTCCTTCACTTGAAGCTTCTTTCTTACTTTTGGAATTGTCGGACTTTCCTCGAAATACATTTCCTTTACATTTTTCCATTTATATTGAATGTTTTGTTATCTCTATTTCTTTCTCATATTCGTCATTATCTTCCTCTATTTGCTTGCGTACCTCAGATGGATTATTGCAACTGTTTTCTATTTTTTCTTCTGCCTGTGTCTTCTCTGGATTGTTGGATTTTATCCTTTAGATCTTAAGGTTTGATCTATTTTTGATGTTTTATCTGTAAATGATAACAAAAATTGCTATATGAGCACTGGTAAATAACGATGGCTGAAGTCATTAGGTTTAAAATACGCAGAAATTCATACACATGACACAGTGAATAAAGGCGTGTGAATTCAACACCTTTTTAAGGCGGTAGAGAACTTGAGGAGGGGAATTAACAGGAGATAACTGATAACTGACATCCATTAGACATGGCAGGTAGGACGTCTATCCCAGCGAACGAAAGAAAGGGTTCAGTTCGACATTAAGACCACCTGAAGAAGGCCGGAGCATACAACGACCGAATCGTGGTGATAAATATAGCAACAGAAATGAGGATGATAATCTAAGCAATGTAAATAGTGTTTTAAATCCTAATCTGTTTTTTACTGGGAATCGCGGTCGCTGATGAGCCACGTGACGGCGGATATTATTATTATTATTTTTATTATTATCATTATTATTATTATTTAATTTTTGGTGTATACGCATTTCGGGTCCAAACCATCAAAACAAAAAAAAAAAAAACGCCTAAGATCACAAATATTTTACATAACTCAAGCACTTCGTTAGGTGTGGGCTGTACTTGTGAGTACATTATTTTGCATTTCTTAAGGCATGGACTACAAGGAATCTCTTTAATATGTCTATTTGAATATTTTGCAATCTGTCCGAGAGCTGCAACTTCAACTGCATATTTTGATGAGCTCATATACCACGTTTTTGAGATTTCGATTTCAATATCCTCGTATTTTTCTAGTTTTTGAAGATCTTCAAAGATACGTTACCTCCATCAGTGACCACTGTTTTTGTTTTTGCAGTATCTGATCACTATATATGGATGATTTGTTTTGATCGTTCTGTCTGTGTATATTGTACAGTCCTATAAAATTCTTACATGACCTATCACTGTAACCGGGTCTGAGTTGTGTTCCTACCAATTTCTTGAAGTTTCCTTTCCGTAAAAGTTACAGATTTTCCATTGTAGATATTGACACATTCTGGTATGCCGGATTTTATGTTCACTGGAAGCCAGCACCGTGCAACCTGATTTAAGATGGTCAATTGTTTCTGAATATTTATCACAGAAACTGCATTTCGGTTTAACACAATTTTTCATTATGTATGTTTTGCAATTTTTAGTTAATAAGTATTGATCCTGTGCGTCAAGAATAATATCTTCGGTTTCAGCTTTAAGAATTAACAACACACCACTGATAAATACGGGCTTTGTCTACACCAGCTTGTTTACTACAGCCAGAGTATTGACCGTGAAGAGACTTATATTCTCATCGTTTCTATATTTAGTACATTGCTTTTGCTTTCTTTCTTAAGTTCTTTGCCACTGGATTAATTGTATTGTGGTGTATTTGCACTTCTTCACCCACTTGAAATTCGCTCTAGAAGTTGTTGACTTAATTTAGTATTGAATAAAATTATTTCTTTCATGTTCTTTGATACAGATCATCATCCAGTCTTCTGTAGTTTTTAGGTATCTTTGAAGCCTGATTGTTATAATTTTGTAAGACAGTTCTAGTTGAAATAAACCTCTACCTTCTTCGGATCAACGGTACATACAGACGATCAACATCAGCCTTGGGATAATGCATTCGATCAGAGTTTAGAAGCCTTCTCGTTTTAACACCCATTCGCTAAATGTCTGGTGTGATCAAATTAACGATATTAAATCTGTATAGTACAACATGGACAGCCAAAGCTTTTAAATGCTTATATTCTGTTTTATGAATGAATCTCGCTATTTAATACCAGATGTACACGCCTGCATTATTCATTTCTTACTTTCTCCTTCATCTGGGTATACTGTATTCCATCAAATTCGCTGACTCCTAGTTATTAATAGACTTATTCTGGTTCCAGTTCCTTAATTGAAGGTGCTTCTATAATTCTTTCTCACTTTAATGTTAGGAAAACAGTAGGGGTAGCAGAGTGTCCCTTTGGATATTCAGGGGGTTGGATGTGGCAGTGTCTTTGGTGTGATTTAATTATAATGTGCATTTCCACAGTCCCTATATAGAGTCTGTCTATATTTCTGAGATGAGGTATTATGTACAGTATTTACATTAGTCGGACTATTGTCTTCATCTTTGTCGCCATATTTGTCACAACGTTTCGGCCGTTGTACGCTTCGGCCTTCTTCAGGCTAGGCCACAAAATCTCCTGAGTCGACCAAGCATAGAAATAAATACAATATGGGAACCAGTAATAAGGAGTGCCAGAGAAAAGCAATGATAACAAAGTTGCAATATGAGCTCTGGTAAAAACATAAAATGATAACAGCAAAAATTGCAATGTGAGCACTGGTAAAAATCGAAGGCTGAAAACATTAGGTTTATAATACCGAGAAATTCATACCCAGATGTCCTCAAGGACAAATGGCACAGTGGATAAAGGCGTTGGTTAGATCCAGTGACAGACCCAAAGAGTGTGAGTTCAATACCCGGTTAAGGCAGTGGAGAACTTTCAGAGGGAAAATTAGCAGGAGATAACTGATAACTGACATCCATCAAACGTGGAACTAGAACAGTCTACCCCAGTGATCGAAATAAAGGTTTCAGTTCGAAATTCCAACCACCTGAAGAAGGCCGGAGCGTACAAACGGTGTGACAAATATGGCGACAAAGATGAGGACAATAGTCCGACTAATGTAAATACAGTCCCTATATATTTAAGTAAATTTACAGCTCCGCTCTATTTAAGGAAATTACTATCTCCGAGGAGAATTTTTATATCTCCAAATCCTTAAGTCCATATATAGTCCACTATCAAAGGCTTTACAGTAATCTATCCAAGTTGGTCTGATATTTCTACCGTTTTTTCCTTCAATATTCCAGGATCATTTTGCTTTTCAATAGTTGATCTTTGCAATCATATCTCCGAAATCCCTTCTATTCCAGGGGAAGAATGTTATTTTCATCCGCAAATTGTAAGTACATTTCGTCAGAACAAATGTGATTAAATTATATGTGATATTGGCCTATAAAATGTTTTGGATAATGTTTCACACGTTTGTTATAGTATATATGTAATAACTTCAGTAATCCATCCACAAAATTCAGTGCTGTTATTACTTAGCATTTATAAAGCTTGCGCATGGCTGTTATGGATTGATGAGAGAAGATAGAGCCAAAAAACGAGTAACTTTTAATTTTGTGGGGATTTCAATTTTCGTGATTTTATTGCTTCCCCAATATTATTCGTACTTTTATTTTTCCATTTTTGTACAAGCTTATCCTTCATTTTTTTTCTTGTTCTTGTTTTATCCATTTTGCATTGGGCTCATATTCCTTTGAGCTGCTTCAAATATTCTCCAAACATCTTTTCACTTTTTCAATAGATGGTGACTTCTTGACATCTATAAATGCTTTTCCAATTTCCCTGTAAAATGTTTTGGAATATCATATTGTGTTGCTATTCATCTCGTCTTTTTCTCTGTGCCTTTAATTGCAATGTCGGTTTAAGTATTTCCTTGATATGCGGAATTTAATTTACATTTTTAATTTTATATTTTCGCTTCACCTGCTTTTTCGTTTTGTTTATTTTGTTCAACGGCCTATCAACTCAGGACTGTTCAATGCCGACATTTCATTTTCTTCTGAGCATTAGTAATTATTTTTTCAAAGATTTATTGCTGGCAATTTTTCTTTACAAAAATATATTGCTGGTATTTAATTTAAAAAAAAATTATTGCTGGTAATTTTTTTTTACTATGAAAAGATATTACTGGCACCTTCACTATAGAAAATTATCTTTACACTTTCATAGTGTTGTGACTCTAGTTTGGGGGCTTCACTATTTGTCAATGGTTACCACGCCGAGTCTGGGTTGAACCTGGGAAGAACAGAAATAAGAGGTGGTTCCACAATCCTCAAACCTTTCCGATAAGGGATGTAGTTTATTTTGCTTTTTCTTGTTGAAAAATTTGAATTATTTGAAATCTCATTGAGTATCGATAACTAACTCGTGATTTCCTCAATTTGTCGCATCATTTTGCCTCACAATAGTTTTTCTTTACTATTATTATTGTTATTATTATTAATTTTTATTCGTGTCATTATTATTATTTTTTATTTCTTGTCGTTACTTATATTATTATTTTATTTCCTTTGATTTCTGATGTGTACTCAGTTCTTTCCGGGTCCCGCCCAGGGACCTAAGGTTAGAAATGGCATCATTTTCCACTGACAAAAAAAAATTACATAGACAAAGCACTTCGTAAGGTGTGGGCTGTACTCGTAAGAACATTTTTTTGTATTTCGTAAGAAAATTTTTTTTGTATTTCGTGAGAACAATTTTTTTATAAGCGTTTCACACCAAGCAAGGCGGGAAGCCACTAGCACGCAAGGGGTTACAGAGAATTGGAGTGAGACCAAATAGGAGTGATAGAGGAAAGGATTAAGAGAAGGATAGGGGATAGATCAGGGCATCCGGAAACGTCGATTGACATTACATTTGAATAGTTGGAGATTATAGCTATCAGGGAAACAGGAAGAGGAGAGGGTGTTACACGGGCGAGAGGTCCGAGACATGAAGCTATTGGAGTATGAGAGACGGCTACATTTAACAGTTTCGACAATGAAAGTGTTTGAGCGAGATGCCAGCCTAGTAGAACGCTTAAATTGATGACGTTTTGGGACCAGCGAAAGCAGCTCTTCGGAGAAGTTACAATGAATTTCTATTATTATTATTATTATTATTATTATTATTATTATTATTATTATTATTATTATTATTGTTATTATTATCATCATCATCATCATTTTCGTTATTGTTGTTGATATTATTTGTTGGGAACAATCCAGAAAGAACAATGCAATTCTGGATCAAATTTAAACTCTTTTTACGTAAATGCAAGAGATTTATTCGTTCTTATAGGGAAAATTATGTATTTTCATCCTGAGGTCTTTGTATAAGATTAATGTCAATATCAGAGCACCAAAATCTCTGAGACCTCTTCTAGGACAAAGAAATCCGTCACGAGATACATCATCAGGCATTGAAGGCGAAATAATTTACTCGCGAGTAAAGAGATCAATCATTTCACGGCCGACATTTCTTACGAGTCACAAGCTTCCACCATGGAGTAGATATCAGGAGCTATGTTGCTAAACATTTATACGTTTTCATTTCATCTACAATTTTAGGCATCTATAAATCTTATCGAAAAATTTATAACTTCATATATATATATATATATATATATATATATATATATATATATATATATATATATATATATATATATATATATATATATATATATGTCACGTAAATTGATACTACTAAAATATAACTATTGAACACCGCTAAACTGTTTTATCGGATCTTTCTCACGTACAGGAATTGATAACAAAAAATTTACCCAGCAACTGAGAAATATACAACACCACACAAATGTTGTATGCAAACACAAATATGATGTTAATGGCTGATTACCTTTCAGCCTACCAAAGACACTTACAGCTTAGAGAGATAGTTGGTTGTAATTACTGTGTACTAAGCTCAAACACTTTCGGTAATAACTGGTATTTTTCTTACTTAGCCCTGAGAACATGTCCAAGTGTTGGTTTTCTATCAAATATTCAGCTATTGTTGAAACTGATATATTAACGCATCTATATAAATAGTCGCCGTTTTCCTTGCGAATATTGGCTGGTACGTGCTGGTTGCTCCGTTCTTTCAGCTCTTAACATGTTCCGTTCGCATAGCATCGGACTGATACCTGAATTCGTAAATTGCAGAATGAATTATATTTGTAGGCATCCCATCCTTCCTAGCAGGCATGCTTTTTGTAATAACTATTATTTTATTAGTATCATTATTATGATCATTATTATTTTATTATTATTATTAGTAGTAGTAGTAGTAGTAGTACTAGTAGTAGTACTAGTAGTAGTAGTAGTATCGCACACATTAGTAGAGTATAATTAAAAACTGACTGCTTATCTCTGTTGAGATATTCAAACTGAATTTTAATCTGAGACACATGCAAAGGTGTGCATTTCATTGTCAATTTTCACTTGCATGGTTGAAGAATGAGATACCATTGTTAGACAGTCTACGATGGGAGGAAATGGAAACACAAGATAAATAAACGTAAGAAACAGAGAGACGGAATATTTTGCATTACTTAAAGAATTGACTTTATAAATGACAGATATAAAATGAACCGTCAGCAATCTCAACACAGAGACAAACAATTTTCGTAATCTATTTCTGACATGGAAAATAGTAGTCTACATAAAATATAATTACAGAAATTAAAACCCAGTCTCCTACGTGGTATTTATAGATAAATTCCAACCAACTATTTACCGAAAACTGGTCTCGTTTGGTGTGGGGTAATAAATATATGTTCCAAAAGAACATTGCTACTCTCGAGTCAAGTGTTTATTCAAAATAGTATCCTTGTGTCAATCTATGTTACACTTTTAAAATACTTACACTACTAAGGACTTATCTTTGTAGATTACTTACTGTATAATTTGGTAAAATGTTCGTTCACAAATTTATCGAGTAGAACCTACTAAATTATTTCATGGCGTCGATAGAGAGTCACCAATTACTTACCGAAATTATACCTTGCTTTTCTCGTCAGTGTTCTAGATGTCCTCCTACGCCAAACGGGAATCAGTTGTTTCCCACCTGTAAATATGGCGATGAGTGTAGCGAATAACTGCTCGTTCTTAACATTGTACAGCTTAGCGGGCGAGTTCCAACAAAATAACAGCGTGTGAGTTAATAGCTCTTTAGTGATTATTATATCCTTTCAACGATTTTCTGAAAACCTATTCTATCACGAACACTCAGATTACGAAATGGACTCACTTTACTCCCGATTGTTCCAGTGTAGCTAATCTTGGAGCCTTGATATAAATCAGTGACATCAACATATTTGACGACTTACTTTAATGCATGAATCCTATAGAGTCTGTCTTTACAATGTCTCTATATTGTATTTGTAGGTGTATATGTGTATTTGCATTCATACACTTTTATTCATATATATATATATATATATATATATATATATATATATATATATATATATATATATATATATAGATAGATAGATAGATAGATAGATAGATAGACAGAGAGATATATAAAAGTAATTAGGAGGATTTGAGAATTATAATTAAGTAGGTCAACGAGTCTAGAAACCTCAAAGGAATACAGAAAGCACTGGACGGCTCGGTGATAGTCGTAGCTCGAGGGGGCACAGTCCTATGGGTAAAAAAGGAAACTCAGTTGAGTTCTACCACGGAATATGGGATTGAGTGGCGCTATATTGACTCTGATTCGCTATTTCGTCGTCACTGAGGCCCAGTGGAAGAGTTGGTATGGCGTTTTCCTGGCAACGTAACTGTCCGGGTTTCAATTCTCGGTAGTGGATACGCACTGCTGATGAGTGCTAAGTATAGTACTAAATGGACGTCCAGTGTATTCTGTTGAGGTTTCTAGACTCGATGAATTACTTAATATATATATATATATATATATATATTCTGCAGACCATTCTGTTCAAGCACACATGTACAAAGGCCAATGTGTTCAGTGCATAGAACCGATCGAGCCCGATATACAAGTAGATTCAGTTGCAAGAGAAATTTGCAAAAACTTAGACGAATGTCTAATATTATAAAACAAATGTTTTAAATTTTAAAAAATAATTCTAATTCGACAAACTCGACAGTGACACAAATTGGAGTAGACATTTACAAATTCACTTCATTAGATTTTTTTATAATATATAAATAACAATAAAGAGAGATATAGATCATAATTTCACTTACTACAAAATTGTGCTCCATCCAAACTTTGAGTACAAAGACTTCCACTTATACAGTGCTGTGCAATAGTAAGTTGACGCCTAAGATATTTTTTAAAAACTGTCTCTCTCTTCCACATGATCAACAAATCTTGAACATTATATCCATTAAGAAAACCCTTTATTAAATCAATTAGAACCACTTTAATTTTTTTATCAAGCTGGAAATATAAAAAATATTTATTAGAAATTAAGATGGGCAAAAGTAAGTGGACCCTTACATTTAATATTTGGTGATTGCTCCTTTTGAGTTTACAATCTCAAACAATCTTTTAAAATAATTTTAAGACGGTTCTGGCAGTAGTGATTGCCAATTTGCGACCATTCTTGGCAAAACTCCTATAATGACTCGATTTTACCTGGGTTTCATGCATGCACTGCCTTCTTTTGATTGAGTTCCAGATTTTCGATTGAGTCAGGACTTTTCAAGACTAGGCCGTTCCAAGACCTGACATTTCTTTTTACAAACCCATTCTTTTGTGGATTTGCTTTGTTGCTACAGATCATTGTCCTGTTGGAGGTTTCAACCCCGACCTAAACCTAATATATGAACAGAGGACAAGACACATTCTTTCAAAACTGTTTGGTATCTTGCCGAGTCCATTGTGCCATCAATGTGTATTATTTTGCCTGTTGCCAGTGCAGCAACGACCCGTAAATCATAAATCTCTCACCACCATGTTTAGTTATTGCTATAGAATTCTGCTTTTCAAAAACCGTATTAGTAGCTCGCCAGATGTACCACATATTGTTCCTCTCAAAAATCTCTAGTTTCGTTTCATCCGACCATAAACCATTTTCCAGAATGTTTCTAGAATGTTTTCAGAATGTTTCTAGCTTATTAATATGAGTTTTGGTATAGTTGAGGGGAGAATGCTTATGATATTGCTCCCATGAAGATTGGCTTTGTTCCAAATTCGTCACACTGTAGATGTATGCACAGTGATTCTAGCATTGGCCAGTGAGCATTGGACAACTGCAAAATTCAGAGAAAGATTTTCCTGGGCCTGCCAAACTAGATTTCTACTTACTTTTGCTGTTATTTTTCACGGAGGGCCCCTTCTGGAATGTGATGTCGTCATACGAAAGACCTTATATTTTGAATAATTATCACATAAAACTTAGTTGTACATATGAGAAGTACGTCTTGATATCTTTTGTAGCCTTCTCCATCATTATAGGTTTCAACTATGTGATTTTTTAAAACTTCAGTAAGTTCTTTTGACACATGCATGTATAAGTTTTAAATGTAGTTGCTAAATGCACACTTTTTGCACACACAATGAGTTATATTGCACAGCTTGCAAAACAATGAACACGTGTCATCTTGATTTCTACATGTGCACAAATAATTATTTGCACTGGCAACCATGTAAGAAACAAAACCAGAGTGAAACTGAGGGTTCTTAATTTTTAATTTGAAATTAATATTTTTTCGAGCATGATAAAAATCTATGAAGGTGGTTGTAATTCATTTAATAAAAGTTTATGTTGATGAATATATAGTTTAATTAAGATTTGTTGATTATCTGGAAAAAAGAGACAGCTTAAATGCTGTCTTAAATGTGCAGATTTAATAGGAAATATTTTACATTTTTTCTTATATTCTATATCAATTTTTATTCAACAGATATTTCTTTTGACTTCACTCGTATTTAGAACACTGTTCAAAGATTTTGGACGATTCACTTTTTTGCAAAAGAGTTTTCGCTTTGTAAATTAAAACGGCAACAGAACCTGCATTCCGTTGTTATAATGATTTTAAAAACACGCGATCTATTATAGTTATTTTAGAATTTATTATAAATTTTAAAAAAAACTACAGCGCTTTCCTTGAAGAATTACATAATAATTTCAAGAATCTGATGAGACAACTGGAAAGGAACAGTATAAAATAAGAAGACAATATATCTATATTATTCCATGAAATGTGAATATATACATAATGTGAAATAATCGTAATTAAATAATTCCTCGAGTCTAGAAGAAACCTCAACACAATGAAGAAAGCACAGCACAGCCGTTTCGTCCTATATTTGAGACTCATCAGCATAGCGCATCCACTACCGAGAAATGAAACCCACACAGTTAGGATTTGAATTTCGAATGCCATACTAACTAACCGTTCTATAAATATTTCTTAACAGCTGATGTAAATGTTACATGTAACAATGTTAAAAAGAAAAGCCAGTGGATCCATATATATATATATATATATATATATATATATATATATATATATATATATATATATATATATATATATATATATATAACCGAACCAGAATTGTGAGCTCCATGGAAGAAAAGTAATATTGTGCCTGTGGTGAGATAGCCGCGATAATATTCATTTAGATTTCTTAAAACGAAATGAAAGACTAAACGCTCATTCTTACATACAACAGCAGTAAATATCTATACGAGTTTGGTCAAAAGAGCCCTGTGCTCGTCAATAGGAAAAAATGCTTTCTACGCGAAGAAAAGTTTCGACCACGCACAGGAAGAACACAAGAAAAGATTTAGTTTCAAATTGTCTGTTTTAGTAGAGCTGACACGTCGATTGATCGTGCACCATAAAATTATCATTGCGTTTATTGTTTATTTTTTATTACTGGAAATTTGTTTAGCAAAAATTTAACAAATAACTTCAGATTCAAAATTCGAGAAATTGCGCATGAATTTTAATCAAAAGTTGCCAAAACGCGACTCGGTAAGAAGCAAATCATTGTGAATAAATAAGTGAATAACATGTAATTACAATTTCTAAAAAATAAACTTGAACAAGAAAAACGGAAATTATTAATGACACTACCTAATACATACACAAATATATATATATATATATATATATATATATATATATATATATATATATATATATATATATATATACATATATATATGTATATATACATATATATATACATATATATATTTATATACATATGCATATATAATATAAGTATATATATATACATATATATACACATATATATATATAAATATATACATTTATATACTGTTGTGGTAGGATCCACCTAATCTGCATAGGTGACTACCGACTATATAAATAATGGTTGGTACCGGAAGACAGGGGAGCGAATACAGAGATCCAACTAGAGACTCTGCCCGACAGCGACTTAGTCAACACATTCTCCAGGAACGTCTTCCCAGAAATATACAGAAATACTATATGTAAATATTGTGTACACTTTCTTGTTATAATACATTCTTGTTCTAAGTACATTTTGTGTTGCATTATTATTCCATGCATTAGTCGAGATTCAACAATGAGTCAAGACTCAACAATGGCGACAAAGTAGAACGAACCATACGCCAAGACTCAACAATGGCGACGAAGTAGAACGAACCATACGGAAAAAAGAAAGAATCAATAGTGAGAGTTTTCAACAATTGGGACAAGTCATTGAAGAACCCAGGCTGAAAAAAAAAACTATTAATTCGATGTCCAACGTTAACGTAACGACGAAGGATTCTGAACTTCTGGATATGTAGAACTCGTTGAAAGACGACTAAGCATAAAGGAACGTTCACTCAGAAAAAATTGAAAGGTGTCGTAAACGAATAACGGTAATTTAAATCAAAAAATTATCTACAACGAGACACCCGCTAAAAAGAAAAATTGGCCGACTACAAAAACATGCATGGAAGTAAAAGGAGCACAAATACACCGTGTCGACTTTGAAAGGTAACGAACTTTAAAATTTTTTTTTTATTTGTTCAACAATATAGTGACGAATTACCTCTGATAAGAAAATCAGACGTTGTCATTGAAATACGCGAACAGAAGTCGAAAACGAAAAAAAAATGTCCGACGCTCTTTGTTCACAAAATAAAAAATAAAAAAAATACCAAAGTTGATTAGCACGGGCGTGAATGTAAAAGCAAGTCATAAAATTTAAAAGTCGTACGTTGTTTCGATTTTTTTGGTCAGCTTATATGATATTCGTGGATACACAAATTAAAAGTATATTCCTTGTTGCATGAACACTATCAGCTAAAAATGGATGAACTATCCAAAGTCATATCTGAATTATTCAAATCCCAACAGTTGAGTCAACAACGTCAACATGAACAGTTTGCCTTATTAATAAGGGAACAACAGATAGCACAGCAAAAATATCAAGAACACAGATATCAAGAAAAGCAAGATGAAAAATATCAAGAACAACAGATAGCACAGCAAAAATATCAAGAAAAAAGACAGCAAGAACAACAGATAGCGCTGCAAGAATATCAAGAACGGCAAGAGGAAAGACTTTTAGAAATTCAAAAGTTAACACTGGAGAAATTAAACAACTATCAGGCAAATGAGGGAAATTCTTCATATTCTAATAACACCATATTTAATTCGCTGGAAACTTTCAACTATGTGCCAGACGAAGAAAAAACGTTTGAAGCGTACTTTAAACGATATGAAGATATTTTCTACACAGACTGTGAAAACTGGTCGAATTCAAGAAAAGTCAGTCTATTACTAAGAAAGCTAGGTACAGCAGAACATAGCAAATTTGTAGATTTTATTCTACCGAGAAAAACAACTGAATTGGAATTCTCGGAAACAGTGAAATTGCTAAAAGAGCTGTTTGGAGCAAATATGTCGCTTTGGCATAAGCGATGGTTATGCATGAATATCTCTAAATCCGAAGATCAGGATTACTTAACATAAGCATCTATAGTGAATAGACATTGTGACAATTTCAGATTGGCAGAGATTACGGTTGAAGAATTCAAGTGTATAATTTTTGCTCAAGGACTGGTATCCAGTAAGAGTGCCGAAATAAGACGTAGAGTTTTGTCTAAACTCGAATCTGAACAAGGCCTTACCCTGCAAAAGTTAGCAGAGGAGTGTCAACGGGCCGTAAGTTTAAAGAAAGAGTCGCAAAAAATCGAAGAAGCTGGCATTGCTAATATTAAAAAAAATAAAAAAACAGTCAAAAAATTGGAGAAATTCGGCGTATTTTAAAAATAGACAAGAAAATAAAAAGGTCCCACCATATAATTGCAGACGTTGTAACGAAAGACATTGGGAGATAAATTGCCCATATAGAAATAAGAAATGTTTCGTGTGCCAAAAGAATGGTCACAAAGGATCGTGTTGTAAAACGAAAAAAGTCAATAGCCGAATTAGACAAACAAATTCGAATATCAAATCAGATAGAGATTTGAGGAAATATGTGACGACTGAAATATTCAAAAAGAATATCAAATTTCAACTCGATTCGGGGTCAGATTTAACAATAATGAACGATAAAACATGGACAATTTTAAAAAGGCCTACAATAATGAAGTCAACGAAACTCGCTCGAACGGTAACTGGAAAGGAAATTAACTTCGAAGGCGAGGTTGTACTTCCAATGAAATTGATTGGGATCGTTAAAAAAATGAAAGTTTTCATTCTGAAAAATGGAGAAAACTTGTTGGGTACAGATTTTATTGAAATATTCGAATTGTGGGATAAACCGTTAAACTCATTCTGCAGAAAAGTAGAAAGTAATACGCAAACAAGACAGGACATTAAAGAGGAATTAAAGAAAAAGTTTCCGGAAACCTTCACACCTGGTCTTGAAGGATGTAACAAGTTTGAAGCTAAATTTGAATTAAAGGAAAATACTATGCCTATTTTTAAAAAGAAACGTAACGTGCCTTTCGCAAGAGTAGAGGAAGTTAACGAAGAACTTGATGGGTTGGAAAAAATGGGAATTATTTCAAAAGTAGAATCTAATTCATGGGCTGCGCCGATTGTGTGCATAAAAAAGAAATCAAACCAAATCAGAGTCTGCGTTGATTTTTCGACAGGGTTGAACTCGGTAATTAAGGACTACCATTACCCGTTACCGAGTTCTGAGGAGATTTTTAACAAGCTAAATGGCGGAGTGATTTTTTCAAAAAAAAATCTCCAAATTCCCGTCGAAGAAGAATGTTCGAAGTTACTAGGGATAAACAGGCATAGGGGTTTATTCAAGTACAGCAGGCTTCCTTTTGGTATTAAAGTGGCACCAGCCATTTTTCAACAAGCCATGGACGTCATGTTGAATGATTTAGACTTTGCGTGTGCCTACTTAGATGACATTATAGTAAGGAGTGCAAAGGTCGACGAACATCGAGAGCACCTCAATCAAGTATTTAAAAAGATTCAGGATTTGGGATTTAAAGTCAAAGAATCAAAGTGTGAATTTGGTTTGGAGGAAATTAAATATTTAGGTCACATAATCAACAAAAAGGGCAGATTTCCAGATCCGGTAAGGTCCATTGCGATTAGAGACATGCCGACGCCCATCAAGGTGGCGACACTACAGAGTTTTCTGGGGCTCGCAAACTATTATCAAGCGTTCATTAAAGGAAGGTACAATCTAAGAGCTCCGTTGAATGAACTACTAAACAAAAGGACAAGGCATGAAAAAAAAAAGAAAAAAGAAAAGAGATTAAAATTAAACAGATTTACATATACATATGAACTATGCAAAGGGGATCTACAAGGAAATAACCAGTATCATCATCCCATATAGGAAGCCAGTTGAATTCCAAAAAGCATTCCAAGGCTTGGGAGGGGGGTGTTGTGGTAGGATCCACCTAATCTGCATAGGTGACTACCGACTATATAAATAATGGTTGGTACCGGAAGACAGGGGAGCGAATAGAGAGATCCAACTAGAGACTCTGTCCGACTGCGACTTAGTCAAAACATTCTCCAGGAACGGTCTTCCCAGAAATATACAGAAATACTATATGTAAATATTGTGTACACATTCTTGTTATAATACATTCTTGTTCTAAGTTCATTTTGTGTTGCATTATTATTCCATGCATTAGTCGAGATTCAACAATGAGTCAAGACTCAACATATACATATATATATATATATATATATATATATATATATATATATATATATATATATATATTTATAAGAAATATAGTCGTAGGGTGTCCGATATTTATGGGATAAAATGCTCAATATCAGAGATAGAGCTTGTGTAAATATAAAATCGAACGTAGAAGTCAACACTTAGAGGCGACAGTCTGTTTCATGCTAGACGTAATTGTCAGGTCTGACGATTGCGTCTAGCATGAAACAGACTGTCGACTCTATATGTTGACTTCTACGTTCAATTTTATATATATATATATATATATATACATACATATATATATATATATATATATATATATATATATATATATATATATATATATATATATATATATATATATAAATATATATATATGCATATAATGACCGACTACTCGTTTCCGTTCGTGCATCTGTTAAAGCCAGTATCTAATCCCTGTTTCAGACGCCCTGTGTCACATGCCCATAATTTTTCCTTCAACACACAAATAACCGAAAAGCCTGCCTTTGGTTTATACCGCAACTATTTCTGGAAGAGAGAGCATCATCTGAAAAAGGCCAGTTTTCACAAATCATCGGTAGTAGTAAACAGTGACCGCATGCTAGCACAATCATCGAAGACTTTCGAACAGTTTTGCCTATCCATGTTATTAAACAGGTCTGGATTAGTCCCTGGCATGGTTTCCCAGTGCCACACACAGTCTCCAGGCCAAGCTGATAAAATCAACATGACTGATACCTTTCTGAAAAAATTATATTCGAAATCTGTTTACAGTCTTTGTGTTTATTGCCCACCATAATAACCCGTAGAACAATAAAAGAGACTACCCACATTGCATAGGGATGTTTTTCACATTACTTTTGGAATGTGAAAGACGTCACAAAAGTACATTCATAGGTATCTCAATTGTATCCATTATATTGAAATCGCAAATTAGCATCTTCTTTTTCTTGAAAATCCGTACAACCCTATTTTATCTTTCGTTCTGTAAAGGGATGTAAAGATAGTATATACACTACTTGTCAGAAGTATTTGGAAACAGTCAAAATGTTTTCATTTGCCATCGTAAAGTGTTATTTTTAATGAAACAAGTTAAGCACCATATTGTTTTTATTTATTATACTAAATACAAGTCTCCCTCAGTAACTTTGACCTTACCATAACCAGATATGATTTTAAGGGGTTTTCTTCTTTTGTACTGAGCATGAATATAACGTTTTCCAAAAGTTACATTATACCACCACTTGAATTCACTTTAGACTATATTGTGTTGAATTACTACTCGTTAGATATGACCTATTTTATCTCTGCTGCCAATGTACCTTGCTCAGTAGTGAAATCTATTATTCTTATTTTGTTTAATTAAAACCTACTTTCTTCCGGATCGAAACGTTTTTCCTCAACAAAATGCCCAAAAGACGTTAACATAAACTTGAACAAAGATAAGAGATCATTTCTTTAAAAAGAAAAGAAGGATATTCAAGCTGAGAAATTTTAAAACAAATAAATATTCTCTGAACTTCAGTGCATTATACTGTTAGGAGTCATCAGGAAAAGGGTCAAATCAAGACAAAATGTAGCGCTGGTAGAACAAAAGCAACAACAAAAGCAGATGGCAATTTTATCAGTCACCTGCTTGCGTAACAGAAGGCTGACTGATTCAAACAGAACCAATGTCATGAAGAAATGTGTCAACATCCACCCTGAGTACATGACTATATGAAGCTGGCCTATATGGCAAAATTACTGTTAAGAAACCACCGTTGAGGAATCTAAACAAAGTGAAAAGGCTTCTGTGAGCCAAGGTGCACAAAGACTTGACAATAGAGTAGTGGAATAAAATCCTGTGGACTGACGAAACAGAATTCGAAATGTTTGGATCAAATAGGCGGTTATATGTGCGGCGAAATGTTGGTGAAAGAGCTACAACCACTTGTATCCCACCAACCGTAAAGCATGGAGGAAGTTCTGTTATGACAGCGGGGGTCAGTTGCAAAGTCGGAGATTTGCACCAACTGAAGTGCAAATTGAATCCGACCGGCTAGCACAGCATACTGCAGCATCACGCGATCCCTTGTGGAACACGGCTTGTGGGACAATGATTTGTACTCATGCAAGATAATGACACAAAGAGCATACTAATAAACTCTTCTAGGGTTACATTAAAAACAAAGAGGAACAGCGGGTACTTCAACTGATGTCATTGACCTGGTTTGAGATGAACTTCATCAAAACGTCAACGCTAAACAACCCACAAGTGCGGCTCACATCTGGCAACTCTTTTATGGAAGCTGGGTAGAACTATTTTCAGTCTACCTCCAGTCTTTGGTGGAAACAATGCCGAGAATCTGTGAAGCATTGGTAGAGGCCAAAGGGGGTAATTTTGATGAATCAAAAGTTTAAGAAGTTTTTTTGTGTTTTTGGTTTAATTTATATTCGGTGTGACTCATGAAGACTTGCATTTACTATAATAAAACCGCTGTGGCACTTGCTCCGTTGCAAATAACACTTTTAGGATAAGAAATTAAAAATTGAGGCTGAAAAATAATTTTAACTGATAGTGTATATCAACAAACAACTCCAGGAGATTACATTCTGCTCCAATAAAATAGTATATGTCTGCTACATCGATCTTACAGCAACATAAGTTCATTTTAATAGATATTTCATCTTCTTGTCGACAAGAAGCAGTTTTCTAAACTATAACTCATAGGAAAGACTCAATCTGATAGAAGAAGATGCATCCCCAAAATCGGTGTCCGGCGAAAACTACAATGCGTATTTGACCGGGAGTTGAAGTGCGAAGCGAGAAAACCTGTCTATTTAATCTTTTCTAAAACAATGTCCCCGGCATATTAAAGGATATATTTGAAGATATGGGAACTAATAATTTAAGCATTTCGTGCCACATCACAAATGAATATACTGGTAGAAACTAATAACTCTGCTTCCCCTCCTGAAGCCAATATATTGATTATGAAGGGATTATGTATTCTTGGTCGAGATAAGGATGATCTAGAGTAAAAGAATTAGCATCCGTTACTAAGTATTCACAGAAATAGAACACAAGATAACCCTTTCCCAAACTATTATGATCTGTATTTAGAATGATACAATGATGGAATCTACACTGTATCTATCATAAAAATTTTGGATATGGAATTAATAAATACTAAATACTTCAAATACCCCGTTGTAGGGATTTATTACACCAAATTTAATATAGAAGAATACGAAATTGAACACATAATACGTTGCTCTAGGTGTAGCTTCAGTCTGAAGAGTTTGCGGGTATGTCGCCTTGCGTGTAGCGAGTTATCACTATTTTTTTTTTCAAATTGTATTGTCTAGTTTTAAATCCTGAAATTCTTTGGTTAAGGCGTGGGTAAGTTCGTGGATGTTGTAATTAACCCTAGAATACTAACCATCAATTAAATTTATACCACTACTAATCATTTATATATCATACCCGATAGTGAAAATATCAAAAAAAAAGTTAAATATCAATCTTTATTTGAAATATTTTACATGCAGGCACTTCAAACTTTGAGTTAACATTAATAGGAACTGAAAAAAACATATTATTTAGGTAAGAAAATCTGGTACTGAAAATTGTAATTAAAATAGGAAAATTTGCGCTGGGTTCTATCTACCCATGGTTAGTATTCTAGGGTTAAAATAAAAGACTATGGGGATTCTGGAATTATCTTTTAGTTTCATATGTAAGGAGAGACTTTCTGGTATGTTTGAAATTCTTGGTAATAAATACTTTGATTGATGTAAGTTGATAATACCTATCAAAAAAGGGATTGCAAAGTTGTCCGATGTCTTTCTTGTAATCTTCCTTATATGAAAAGATGAGTTTTATGTGCAATCGTTGGCTGTAGATAATTTATTATTATTTTAGGTTGGTTGGATGGCAACTACTGAAATTGAGGTAGCAATGCCCATCAGTACGTTTTCTTTATAGTATAGTGGAGAGGTGGTTATTATTGAGACGTTCGCTTGTATCTAGAAACGGAATTGAAGTGTTAGAATATTCCATAGTACATTTGCATTAATGTAAATTTGCTGCTTAAATACGCAGAATACACACACATACACACACACACACACACACACACACACACACACACACACACACACACACACACACATATATATATATATATATATATATATATATATGAACCATTCAATTAAATTTTAAGGTCTAGAAGGTTGTTCTCTTCGTGTGTCCATATAAATAGAATGTCATCTATGTATCTGTAGTAGTACAAATGTGCTTGGCGGTATCTCCTAAACATATCTTGACCGAGTGCATCCGTGAATATGTTAGCCTAGCTGTGTGTATTTTCGTTCTTATAGCCGTGCCTCTGACCTGAAGAAAATGGTACCAGTTGAACTTGAAGATGTTGTGTATGAGTCATGCGCGATACACGCTTAGGCGATCATGTATCTTTCGTACATGACTGACGAGTCAAATCTTTCCCGCAGTAGGTTGCGATATCTTTCTGCGGTAGACCAGTTACCATCCAAGGCTATAGAACCCAGTCTCTCCTGCAATTTACCCATAGCTGGGGTGGGGAGAAGAAGAGGATTCATACCTTACCCAAGGGTATTAGCACGTAAGTGAATATAATGGATTCGACTAGAATTCCAACTCGACTGCATCGGTTCAAGATGTAAAATGTTAAAAATATCTTGTATATTGTGCTCGTGGAAGCCTTTGGTTCCTTAAATAAATTTGCAGGTTAATATGCCATCTTCGTGGGATGTTTGATAATTAGGATGAGATATCCGTTGTCACTACGAGTTCATTGCCAGGTAATCTATCTATATTCTTCAGGACCCTTATGAAATGAAATGGTGTCTTTGATATAGGTATGAATATATGGTAGTAGAGGTTTGGGAATTTGGTCAATGTAACTAGAAATGTGTTGTGTAAGGGTTCCTATACCAGAAAATAATGGACGTCCGGGCAGATTGATCTTAAGAGATTCTATCAAGTCATGCATCTTCGGAGGGTTTCTGTTTATATCGTCTGTGGAGAGGATGGTAGTCGTGTTTTACATTACTTTTATTCATTATATATAAATATATATATATATATATATACAGAAATATAGTCTTAAAGTGTGCTATATTTATGGGGTAAAGTGCTCAATATCAGAGATAGAGCGTGTGTAAATATAAAAGTGGACATGGAAGTCAGCACTTAGAGGCGACAGTCTGTTTCATGCTAGTGCAATCGTCAGGCGACTAGTGCTGTTATTTTTCTCGGCTGTTTATATAAGGGTCAGTGGTGCATTATGGGTAGTATATTTTGGCGGGTACTTTTACCGGAAGTCGCTTATTTGTTTATTTATTTATGTCAAATTATTTTGCTTGTTTTTTTGTTTGTTTTTTTATTTTTATTTTTTATCTTATATATTTATTTATTTATTCTTTTATTTTGATCGGTGTTTTTGGTTAACGTAGTAAAACAATTTGTTTATATAGCTTATTGTTGGTAGTCTATAATGGCCGCCATTTACCGGAAATCGCTTGTTCGCTTATTTATTTGGGTCAAATTGTTTTGCTTATTATTTTTATTTTTATTTGTATAACAGTTATAACTTTCGTCCGTTCTTTTGTTTTGATTTTATTTCGCATATTCTAACAGGTGTGGTTTTGTGATTTGTTTGGAGTAGTTTATTTTGCTTATTTTATTGTTGTTTGTTTATATATTTATTTATTTTTCTATTTTAAGTTACGTAGTAAAAATTTGTTTTCATGTCTACATTTTGAGATTAGCTCGGATCTTTTATTTAATAATTTATTTTGATCTGGGAAGGTAATGATAGCTATTTTTTCCTCCAAGCAAAGTTTGCAAGTTTTTGATAGGTTGTTGTAGGCTGATGATTTTTTCCTTATTTTCCAAGGTATTTTTGGTGTGGTGTGTGTTTTGTTTTTTATTTCCCAGATATACTTAGAAAGCATTGTGCTGTTCGCATATTTACTATTTGTGAAAGACATTTTAATAAATTATTAAATAAAAGATCCGAGCTAATCTCAAAATGTAGACATGAAAACAAATTTTTACTACGTAACTTAAAATAGAAAAATAAATAAATATATAAACAAACAACAATAAAATAAGCAAAATAAACTACTCCAAACAAATCACAAAACCACACCTGTTAGAATATGCGAAATAAAATCAAAACAAAAGAACGGACGAAAGTTATAACTGTTATACAAATAAAAATAAAAATAATAAGCAAAACAATTTGACCCAAATAAATAAGCGAACAAGCGATTTCCGGTAAATGGCGGCCATTATAGACTACCAACAATAAGCTATATAAACAAATTGTTTTACTACGTTAACCAAAAACACCGATCAAAATAAAAGAATAAATAAATAAATATATAAGATAAAAAATAAAAATAAAAAAACAAACAAAAAAACAAGCAAAATAATTTGACATAAATAAATAAACAAATAAGCGACTTCCGGTAAAAGTACCCGCCAAAATATACTACCCATAATGCACCACTGACCCTTATATAAACAGCCGAGAAAAATAACAGCACTAGTCGCCTGACGATTGCACTAGCATGAAACAGACTGTCGCCTCTAAGTGCTGACTTCCATGTCCACTTTTATATTTATATATATATATATATATATATATATATATATATATATATATGTGTGTGTGTGTGTGTGTGTGTGTGTGTGTGTGTGTGTGTGTGTGTGTGTGTGTGTGTGATGGACTCTCCCGTCGGTTGCAACGTATGAGGTTCCGACAACTGTTCTTATTCAACCCTGTGTGTAAGTCGCAAGTGACATTTCAGTCCCGCTAGTGATTTGCAAAGAAGTCTACAGATTGTGCAAGAGTGTGGATTGTTGGAGTGTGTAGCCGGTACAGCAGTAGATATTTTAGTCCTTTCCCTAGTGTGACGAAGCTTGGTGATGTTTGATGCTGCATTGTTCTTGATGCCATTGTAGCAAGTAGTCCTCCACTCATTGCGATCAATTGCTATGTCCTCAAACGTAGCATGGTCCATATTCGCAGCTGAGAGGTTACTTTTCAGTTTGTCCCTGTATCTAAGCAATGGTCGGCCCACGCTTCGATGACCACTGTCAAGTTGACTATACATGAGCATTTTTGGTATTCTGTTGTCTTGCATACGTAACACATGACCTTAGTTATATTTATTTATATGCCTTTAAGTATGCAGACTCGTAAGTTATAAGTATTTTACTTTATTAATGGTTGTTTTTGTTGTGTTTACATTGCTTCAACAATCATTCTATTTTTACTATTTTCTTTTGCTAGTATTTTGACATTGTCTGTGAGCATGTGGCTAATGTTACTATAATTCTTATCCAGCTTATTAAGGGTTTGTTTGAAGGTACTTTGTTCCGATTGGTGGCAAGTGATTTTCCGAGAACCTTTGAAAGTGGTATATCCCATGCAAAACGATTTATGATTTTTTATTTAAACAGAAACTCTGCGAGTGGGCAAGAGAATTAACACGCAACATTGTTTGTATATAGGGGACAGGAATTTGGCATATATTATTCTTAGTAACTAAACTGAACATTTTTCCATAAACAATTATGTATTTATTTTCATTGACTGCTATTAAATTATTTTATTTATTTTCCTTGGCTGGTATTAAATATCTCGGTATGAATTTGTTATTGCTGTTTCCTATACTTCTTTGTGAATTGTGTTATTTTGAGTATTATGTTTATAACTGTGTTTTTTATTATTAAATCTGTTGTTTTTTTAAATGACATATGATTTCTTTGCCGTTGATATAAGTAAGATACCAATTGTTGATGAGTTGCTTTTTTTAAATTGTTTTATATTATTTAATTATTTAATGAAAATTATTTTAGATGACATAATGAGTTTAGACCTTTAATTAGGGTAACGAGAGTAGTTTAAAAATTTTCAAGCCATTTTAAGCTAAATTTTTG
This sequence comes from Acanthosepion esculentum, assembly GCA_964036315.1. Classification (NCBI taxonomy): domain Eukaryota; kingdom Metazoa; phylum Mollusca; class Cephalopoda; order Sepiida; family Sepiidae; genus Acanthosepion; species Acanthosepion esculentum. The sequence continues at coordinate 8,247,772 of OZ038476.1, forward strand.
ACAGTTACGGATTTTCTGTTTATACGTTATTTTTATGGATACAACCTATTTATGTAAATGATCTGTTTTTAATTAAACGGTAGTAATTACATTTACCGGCCTGAATGTTCAATTAATTATGTTTAATTAAAAACAGAGCATTTGCTTAAATAAATTGTATCTACAAAATTAACGCATAAACAGAAAATATATGAAATAATTGTCGGACTTAATCTATTTCATCATATATATATATATATATATATATATATATATATATATATATATAGTGTAACCTGGATATAAGATACCCGGATATAAGAGAAACTCGGATATAAGAGATATTTTCACTGGTCCCAAATTAGAGCCTGGGTTAATAAAACAAAATAGACCAAACCCTGATATAAGATAAACCCGGATATAAGATACTTCTTATCCGGTCCCGACAACTCTCTTATATCCGGGTTACACCGTATATGATGAAAAATATGGAAAAGACAAAAAAAAATCCAAATATGCAACATATTCGGATTTTATTTTGTCTTTTCCATATTTTTCATTATATATATATATATATATATATATATATATATATATATATATATATGTGTGTGTGTGTGTGTGTGTGTGTGTGTGTGTGTGTGTGTGTGTGTGTATGTGTGTGTATCTGTGTCCGAGTATGTGTCTGTATGTGTGTGTGTGCCTGTGTCTCTGTGTGTATATGTGTGTATCTGTGTCAGAGTGTATGTCTTTATGTGTTTGTGTACCCCTGTCTGTGTGTGTGTGTCTGTGGGCGTGTCTGTGTCCGAGTGTGTGTATGAATGTATATTGTAAAAATCTGAAGGTATTAATAGTGGAACGCATTTATAGATAAAGAAAATGTGAATATGGATATCAACACTGGATGATTTGAGTCAGTTTCACGTATTAATCCGATCTCCATACGAAGTTCGAATGATGTAAGCCAACCCCAACCCAACACACACCATGTCACATGGTCTGCAAATCGCTTAAATACGGAAACTTCAACTCACCATGCAGCATTTAGTCTATGTTACTGTTCATATCTATGTATGTATCTATTTGGCGAGTAATCTATGTAATCGTTTCCCTGGTCGGTCAACAAGTATCGGTTAGGAAGTACACAGGCGTTTATCACTCAGATGTTACCTCTTTTGACTTCATACTGAAAGGAATCACTGATGCATAACTTAATAATGAAACAAACAAATGTCGCCGTATTTCGAGAATGTTTCCCGTCCACTTATAATAAAAAATGCTATAATCTCAGTTGGTCCATCCTTCTTTCGTGTGTGCCGGTGAATTTAGAAAGAAAAAACATTAGTCAGTGATTGTACATGGATGCACAATTTTATTTACTATAATAATTATTATCATTAATATGCATAAATTATAATAATTATTATCGTTAATATGCATAAATTATAATAATTATTATCGTTAATATGCATGAATTATAATAATTATTATCATTAATATGCATAAATTATAATAATTATTATCGTTAATATGCATAAATTATAATAATTATTACCGTTAATATGCATAAATATGCTGGAGTCCCTCGTCGTATTTGATGATTGAGAGTCAAGCAAATCAGTTCCTTATAGTGGTGCCGCTTATCCATTACTCCAACCTGCCAACTATCTTTCTTTCTTTCTTTATTTCTTTCTATCTATCTATCTATCTTGGTACCTCGAAGTCAGCAAATCAGTGCCTTATAGTGTTGTAGGCCTTGGGCAAAACCAACCGCAATTTTTGAAGAGCCGAAGACTACGTGCCACAAGGTCCTCCAACTACGCAGCTTTTGATTTCAGAGTGGGTCAGTTGTAATCCAATGCTATATAATTTATTCTCTCCTGCTATTTACCAATAACTGAGGGGGGAGAAGAAGAGGATTCAAAACTTTCCCAAGGGTATTAGCAAGTGAATGTAATGGATTCGACTGGAATTCGAACTCGGTTCTCAGATTCCTCAATCAGAGCCGCTTATCCATTACTCCACCCTGCGACCTGTCTGTCTTTCTTTCTTTCTTTCTTTCTTTCTTTCTTTCTTTCTTTCTTTCTTTGCACCTCGAAGTCAGCTGGAAATAGCGTGTGTCACCAATTTAAGGAGCATGTGTAAATGAATGACAGAAAAGTAGGAGTTGTAGTAAAAAGACAAACATTGCTGAGAGCTAGCCTGGTTTGGAAGTTGTGGATGACCATGACCAATCACGTCCTCAAGGAACATGGTAAATAAAGAAGAACTTTTATAGACAATCATTCATTTCCAAGCCAGTATTTAAAAAAAAATCAAACCAAAACTTTCATTCATTGCTCGTACGATTTATGTTTGCGGGCTTTGTCAAGAATTGCCTATTTACATTCCTGTGTGTAACATCAACTGAGTTAATGGACGCGCGCGATTTGATTTACGTTTCAGTATATTTGTGCGTAGTTCTTTCGACAGAAAGACTGAGGCTGTCTCATATCAACTCGAGGTAGTCGCATCATTTTCTCTGGCTCCGTCAATCAGCTTGTCGTTTTTCTCAGAAGATTTCTTCAGATTCTTGAATCGGATGACCTATTACTTAAACCTGTCGAAAAGAACGACGACAAAACAGTATTCACATTTTTGCTTTGGTATATCGATGTATTTTTTTCGAAAATTTTCCACGGGTTTAAAGACACACACACACACACACACACACACACACACACACACATATATATATATATATATATACTCACTGGAAATGAAAAGGACACGCGAATTGCATTCTGCAAGTCCCACAATGCAAATGGTAATCTGGACAGAATTTCTCAATACTTTTTCAAACTTACAAAAAAACCCTTAAGTTCAGAGACAAGATGGCGCTGATAAACCTCTGTCTCTTGTGAGGTCACTTATTCCTTTCGGCCAATCATCGCCCTTCAACAATAGTGTCATTCAGTATGTTACTTGCCTCCCTTTAGGCGTTTCTATTTCCTTAGCTTGAATGGAAACAAATTCGAAAGGCTGATTTCTTTAAGTTACTCTTTTATCCATCTGAAAGTAAAATCTCGTTTTTTGTCATTTTTTCGATCTTTATTGAATTACTTAGAGTCCGCCAGAAAAAAAAAACAACAAAAAAAAAAACAAGATAACGAAAAATAAAAAAACAAACATTTAAATTATAAGGAGAAAAGTAACAACGATTTCAATAGCCATATTTTATTCTCCTGTTTTATTTGCATATTTTGTATAGCTCTATAAGATTTCTTTGTCGTATACTAAGGTATTCGTCAAAAGGAAAATTGAATTATTTAACTCCATACGGATTACATATTTTAATGATAAACGTTCGGCTTATATTCTACAGCAAATCGATATTTTCCAGTTTATATAATGCTGAATTCTGTCGTGTTGTTGAACACTAAGTAATCATACTTGGATCCAGTTTGCAAAGTCACAGAATCAGATATAGAACAGGCTTACGCAAAAGACAAAACGTTTTGATATACATATGATATGTACTAAAATAAAAAAGGTAGAGCGTTCTGTTTTAAGATACATCGACATTGTGTAATTTAATTCAGATCGTTTTTGTTTTGAAAATTAATAAATAAGCAGATGTACCTCCCGATTGTACGCGAATCAGAAAAGGTAAATATTAGTTCAGTCTGCGCAAGCGTCAAAAACGTAAGCGTTTATTCTGTTTATTTTTTTACTGTAGACATTATTCTCTCTTTTCGCATCACATATAACTTAAAATTCGTTGGATAAAGTGGCAGGAAACTATGAAATCAATTGCACTGACGTCAGTTGACTTTTTATCCATAATTTTATTCACCTTTCCTACAACTGTGGATCTTCTGATAGTACTGTGACGCTGAACAGGGGTTTTACACTTGGCTACTGCTTTAAAACACACGTAAGCTAATTCCAACTCTTAGCGAATTATGTAAATGTCAGGAAGCAAGCAATCTCTAAAATTAGTGCTATACTCAAAGAACTATACATCAGTGTATATAATGGAAATTGGATAATAATTTTTTCTTATTTATTAAAATGTGCCTATATATATTGCCACGAATACGATCAATCGATTTATGGTAGGTACAGGCCTGGCATTTTTACGAATGGGACTTTTACGCTGAAAAATTGAAGAAGCAAAATTAACTGCTCAACTGTCGCCACGGGTAAAAGTTGCTGGAATCTTGATGGATTTTGACATGGCATTTTTCGACCACGTGAAAGTCTGGCAGTCTTATCAGATGGCGGGCACGTGTATTTGTTTTCAACAAGGTTGCCAATATGTTCTTTTTCATGTGATCGCATGTGAAAAATTGAACCAGCAATGGAGAGACACGTGAAATTACAAAGGCCGAGATTGCACGAGCATTGCACTTTTTCTTTTCGACTCAACTATTAAGGATATGTCATCCCTTTTATTATATATATATATATATATATATATATATATATATATATATATATATATATATATATATATATATATAAAAGTGAAAATAGAAGTCAACACTTAGAGGCGACAGTTTGTTTCATGTTTAATTTAACATATATTTACACTTTACCATCTTAAATTAAGCATGTATCATGATTCATCAATAAAGGCAACACCCTTTTAATATGTTGCAATTCATTTCCACTTTCAACTTAAAATATATAATACTATTTAGCGTAAAAAAATAAATACGTTTTCCAAATTTATTCAACATCTTTTGAGAATGGAACAAAAACTTTAATTTTAAGTTTAATTTAAAGTTTTTTAGTTCCGAAATATTTTAATTTCTGTGTCGCGTTGAATACATAGTTTTAAATAATAATATTATAATATGAAATATATATACATATATATATATATGTGTGTGTGTTTGTTTGTGTGTGTATGTATGTATGTATGTATGATAATACTCGAAAGGCACAATTCATTCTAAAATATTTGGGAGATTAAAAACAAAAAAACAAATCAATCACAAAAACTTTAAACTCACCCCGGAGAAATATATATGAGTAAAATTGTTCATCAAATATGATATTAAGTATTTCTATCCATTTATTACTGAAAAATATTTATTGGAGGCCTTGATGTCTGCCCAGCACTTCGTATACTTAAAGCCCTAACATATTAAAGTCATCCTGCGTTGCCCTAAATCAGTTTTATTTCGAGGTGGTGAGGTATGGATTAAGAAGTCCAGATCTGGTAATTTTGATGTCCCCCAGGATAATTCGACAAGGCAGAGATGTCTGAACTGCTGTCAATATACATCTTAAGTAAATAAATACAATTTTCAACATCGACGACGACGGAATATACCAGGTTGATGGACAGATGGTGGTTCGGATAATAGAATAAATAAGGATTCCATCAGGAAAAGGTTACACAGGATATTTCATAAAACCTAATATGACTTTCGAATATATTAATACAACATTCACTCAAGTGACAAGTGTAATTAGATACGAGGGTCATTCAATAAATAAGGTGAATTCTTCGGTATAAGGACTTCTAATACAGATAGAAGATTACTTTTTTTTTAATTTTTCAACGTAGTCTCCTAGCACTGTCACACACTTTACCCATCTGTGCACAAGCTTCCGTATTCCCTCAGATAAAAATCTTTGGACTGATGTCTCAGCCAGTCGCTCACAACAATTTTGACTTCATCGTCACTTTTAAACTTCGTACCTCTTGTGAACGCTTTCAAGGGACCAAACAGGTGAAAGTCTGAAGGGGCAAGGTCTGGGCTGTAAGGGGGATGAGGGAGCAGTTCCCAAATCAGCTCGTTCATGGTCTGCACCGTTTGGGCTGCTGTGTGAGGCCTTGCGTTGTCATGATGCAAGATGACTACTTCTGACTGATGACCCCTGCGTTTGTCCCAACATATAAACTCAAAGTTCTTGCAAAGTCATCCACTGTCACCCTTCTGTCAGACTGAATGAGGTCATTGACTGATTCGATCACCTCAGGAGACCTCACTTCTGTAGGCCTCCCAGGCCTGTCTTCATCCTCAACACTGCTCCGTTCTTCTTTAAACAATTTAGCCCACTTGTAGACATTTTTTGCCTGAAACATGTGGCTCCATACACAGTTGATATTCTCCTATAAATTTCAACTGGTTTGCACCCTTCAGCAACCAAAAACTTGATAACTGACCGCTGTTCAATCCTTGAGCATGCTTCTTGGTCGGCCTTATTTGTTAATCGCCCAAACTCTCAATGTTTTTTTTTAATCCTCAAAAGACATTAAATCAATGTGAAAAAGAAGTAAAACAACAAAAAAAGAGAATAAGCTTCTATCTGTATTAGAAGTCCTTATACCGAAAAATTCAACTTATTTATTGAATGACCCTCGTATATTTTTTTAGGCGTACAATGCAGATTGTCAAACGTTCTTGAAATGAAAAATATTAAAAGATAAAAGAAAATAAACGTATCTGCATTAAGAGAGGAAGGGCTTAACGTGAGACTGAGTTTCAAGGACCAACCAAACCTAAGAACAGGTGACAATAGAAAAAGAAAAAAGAATATCTTCTTGTTCAAATCCCCCCTTTAATATTCAAGTAAAGCAAATATAGGGATAATGTTTTTAGCCGTCTAAATATATTCTCCCCGAAAGCATTCGGTTGCATGAGATATTTAACCGCAATAAAGTCAAATTGAGCTACAATTGCACTAGTAACATAGACAATATTATTAAAAGATTGAACAAAAAATTCAAATCTTGAAGAGGAAGTGAGAGGTGAAAACAAAGTCCTTTTCAATTGTAGGACAAAATATAATTGTTCATTAAATGGGGTATGTTGTACTTAATGGGCCGTGTATTATGCCGAGGCATAAAGTGACAATGGAATTGCAAAAAAATAGATTGTTTCCACTGAGGATCAGTTTAAATAAAAGGTGGAATTACCATAACTCAACATGTATAATACCAGAACGCAAGTTCAATACGAAACTGGCAAAAAAACTACTGGAGCTTATTACTGAAAATAATTTATTGGAGGCCATGATGTCTGCCCAGCAATTCGTATGCTTAAAGCCCTAAAATCTTTTAGGGCTTTCCTTTCGGAAAAAGTATCAGAAGCCTGGCCATTAAATGGAGTATTTTATGGAATGTAAAGGCTTGCAAAGTGAATGGCAACTCGTGTAGGCTGTGTCAGGAGGAGAAACTAGCTATTGCAATACACAAGTCTGGCATTGAGTTTTTGAATGTGGGGTCTGAGATCAGAGCCAAATATAAATACGTCTGGAATTTAACTTTGGCGCTATACGCACCTGAATAAAAATGAAGTGTTTGTTTATTTCGGCGTATATATATATATATATATATATATATATATATATATATATATATATATATATATATATATATATATATGTATGTATATATATATATATATGTATATATATATACATATATATATATATACATATATATATATATATATATATATATATATATATATATATATATATATATATATATATATACACACATGGGTAAAAACGTTTGTGTTAACATTTATGTCTAAAATATATAAAATGTGACAATGGGGTCAAATGTCAGTAATGAGAGTTATGTGTCAGCACAATCTTCATGGCCTGAAGAATACGATCAAGCATGAAACATACTGTCACCGTGTGTTGTTGACCTCGGTATTCAGTTTATATATATATATATATATATATATATATATATATATATATATATATATATATATATATATATATATATATATATATATATATGAGTGTGTATGTGTGTGCGTGCACATTGGGTTTGAACAAATAATCCTAAAGTTTTTAAGTGAAGCAAAAATGACAGGATGAACAGGGCAACAGTGAATATGTTAGTCTTTGACAGAAGTTGTTAGAATGGTATGAATGCTCACTGTGTGATGGAATATATATGTATATATATATATATATATATATATATATATATATATATATATACATGTATATATATATATATATATATATATATATATATATATATATATATATATATATATATGTGTGTGATATTATTGATTCGAACCTTCTAATCTATCGTTTCATCTGTCTTGAAAGATCAGCTCTACTTTTACCTATGTATATTAATCTTATCTACTGAAGTTGAAAACAAATCATAGAAATATTTATATTATTTACTCTCAAACTATTGTTTTCATTTTTCAATATTGTTACATAACCATGCAACTATCAGGCGGTTGTATTTCCTCTTCATATATTAATATTGAGGCCCTATTGTTCGTTCTAAACTGGTTGAGAACAAACACTCCCTATTGCAATCGCTATAAAATCCTGATAGATATGTTGATGTTCTGTGTACATACAGCTTTCCAGCAAATAGAATCTGACATACAAACAGAGGGATGTCTTGGCTATGGGTTGGCTGTTGCCACCAGATATGGAGATACATGGAATACATGAAGGAAATGCCTTCAGAAACGGCACCACTATAGAAAACAGGTAGAGAGAAATACATATTTGACACTTACATACTCGAATCACGCCGGCAATTTTGGACCATGTGAATTGAATAAGACATTCGATAAGGTTTATAATAGGAGAAGAAATCAATAATCAGTTAGCCTTCCTGAATATACTGAAACATTCAGAAAATAATAATAAATTTGAGACCAATAGTGGAAATGTAAATAATGTAAATATTGATAATACTTCACCCCAGAAATAAAATCGGAAACTTTTTGAAGTCTTAAACAAAGGTGGCACTTCGTTTTGAGAATATCGACTTTCGGCTCGGCCACATGATTTCTGAATATTTTTTTAAAAGAAATTCAGATTTTTTTTTTACTTTTTAAAATAGCCGACAATTGATAACCAAAAACACTAATGTAAAAATATCTTAAAGTTGAAATAAATTGATTTCTAGATCATTTTTAAATTCGACTCAGACAGACAATTAAGTTAGACTTTTGAAAATAAATCTCCACTAAATTTTGCTAATCTGTAGTCTCATCGATCATATCTTTTCGTTATTGAGAGTACTGTTGGAAGATATGACTTTTTGAGATATGTACGATTTTAAACAAAGCTGATTCAGTTCATAATGTATGAATTATCATTTGTCATCCCTTGACACTCTTAGTTTTTGCGCTGAATACGAAAAGAAATACAAGTTATTTTTTACAATATTATTGCTACATAAAAATAATAATAGAAGGAAATATATATGATGATCGTTAGTTGTTTCGCCTTTTAATGACATATCTCTTTGATTAAATATTTTCTATCAAAACAGGGAAATATGGAATTCAACTGATTAAGTGTAATTAGTTGGTGTAGAAATAAGATAAATATATTTAATGTAGTGTTCCTTTATCTGTTTGAAAAATATCAATTTTCAATCAGTGTGTAATCGTAATCGGGTGCTACAGAATATGTTGATATAATTATTGTTGTTTTTCTTCTTCTTCTTCTTCTTCTTCTTCTTCTTCTTCCTCTTCTTCTTCTTCTTCGTCAGATTAATTTTCTTTTGTATTCTTGTATTTTTCATTGTTATTCTTTTGTTTTTAAATTTTTATTTCATCTTTCATGGCGAAAGATGAAATAAAAATTTAAAAATTTCTTTGTCCGTTTTAATCTAGTTCTTCTTTTGCGCTTCCATTCTGTGTGTTGATTCTTTATTCCTCTTCCTACTTCGGAATCAACTGATTGCCTTTTAAAATAAAAAAAGAACACCACTCGAATGGCTATAGTCTTTAAAGAAACATATTTACGCTCCGAAACTCTTTCACAAATTCAGTAATAAATATTTTCTTTAAGCCACTGATTTATTGTATCATTGAGACATCACTAAGTAATCATTACTTTAAATCAAGGCATGGCTCTAAGCAACAATAACCTTCGAGTGTCAGAAATCTGAAAGAGAATGAAAGACGAGATATATTTATTTATTTGTTCTTGTCGTTTGCCTTTTCCTTATTTTGTAAGTCTTTGGAATTGAACTCTTGGCTTCAGTAGTTAAGTATTATAGGTACCCGAATTCACTTTCCAGCGCGGTTAAACATGATGTATTTTAATATTGATAATTTAAGTATGCAAATGCTCATCATTTGGAATACTGGTGTCACACAATCTTCCTATCCTAAGTTACACTTATTCCTATTTGTCTCTGCAGAGAACTAAAATGAGCATGGATCGATATAACCTGTTTGTTTGTAATGTTATATCAAAAACAAATTCTATTAGTTCGTAGGAATATATTCCCATAGCAGATAAAATGTTTATTATTGTATATATAATCATACTTGATTACATGTGTTATAATATATTTCCCTAAATTTCTATATTTTACTCACCTCTGACTATTCATTTACACAAGGCCATTATGTAGTTTCAATATTTCCTGTTAGTGACAAATTCGCCAAGCCCACTTTACACATTGTATGTCACAGAAATTTTAACTGTCTTTTTCTTATTCAGAACGTAATTATCCATTTAATTCTTATAAAATTTCTTTTTGCTCACATGTTCAGTCCATTTTCTTCTCAGAATGTTCCTTGCTCTGTATCTAGTCCTCTATAAGAGGAAAATCATCCTTATTCACACGTCGTGCAGTTTGTATCTTTAGTACCTTAAGGATCATTTAATGCCGAAATTTAATCTTCTTAGGAGCAATAATTTATTTTACAAAGATCTATTACTGGTACGTTTTTTTCTACGAAAATGTATTGCTAGTATTTTCATATAACAATGTTTATATATTCATAGAGTTTTCACCCAAATTTGTAGATAGCAAGGACCCTAACAGGTGCTTCCACCCCGGGTCTACGTGGACCTGAGAACAATACCAACTAAGAGGTGGTTCTATGGTCCTCAAAACCTCCCAATTATAGGCTTTGCTGACGGGTGAAGTTTATCGTCATAACTAGGATGGAGACCTCGTGAACTGGCGGTATATAATCATAAATAACAAAATGTAACAAATAACAGAAATCAAATCACTTGAAGAACAACAAGGACACAAATTGGCAGCACATGTAACTAGAAGATAAAATACTGATGTTCGACACCAATTCAAACAAAAGCTTTGGAAGGAACCCACATAAAATTGGAAAGATCGATAATAGTTAATAGACTTGAGAAAGCTGCTATACTGAAAAATGTTTTTAGGGAGGTATTTCATAAATTTCAACCGTCAGCAATACTAGCTTCGTGGTTAATGAATGGCGATTGTTTTCACATAAGGAAATAGCTAAGATTCCAATTGTCCTTACAATATGAGAGCAGATTATAAATCTTAACTTTGTTCGAAAGACATTAGTTTCTAAAAGGTATATGTCGCTATTGCAACGCACCATTGGATCTCCATGGCATGGTCTCCGTAACATATTACGACAACACTCTATTATCTCTTTGATTCTGATATCTTCAATTCGTAAATCAAAACTAAGGTTCATCTATATTTTGCTGACAACTATACAATTTCTCCTCTTACAGGTAACGGTTAGTCCTTTGTTTTTGCTTTCACCTACACCTTTTTGGATTTCTCAGAGTCTCCCTTCTGAGCCTGTCAACAACACAATGTTATCTTGTGTTGCTAAGATAGCATATGCCTATAATAAGTCTACATTTATATTTCATTCGTGATCGTATCGCTGTATAACATAAATTCGGTGAGATAACGAATTCTTGTCGTGTTTCTGATTATATTTCTGTGGTTACTTAAATCATATTATATCCGCAAATTGGTGGTATGTTTAGAGTAAATTTTCTAAATTTAACTGACATCATTTCCGGATAAATCAAGTTCAGATCGATAATAATTCAAATAGGTATTTTTACCGTAATACATACAGTTCAAATAGGTATTTTTACGAAATGTATGCAGTTCAAATAGGCATTTTTACCGTAATATATGACGTTCACATAGGTATTTTACCGTAATATATACAGTTCAAATAGGTATTTTTACCGAAATGTATGCAGTTCAAATAGGTATTTTTACCGTAATGTATGTATTTCAAATAGGCATTTTACCGTAATATTTGATTTGTAACGAGACAAAACATCCTTTTAATTTTGTCCGTTGGTAGTGGGAGGTTGATTTTTGAATTTCTTAAATGTCTTTTTAATTACCGCGAAAATGGATTCAAAAGACGAAACTATTAGACGACGGAGATATGTTAACTTGAGAAATTATTGGAAAAAAGCTATCAAAAAGACAAAACAACACATGACAAAGCAGGGGAGTTCAACCAATGGGACACAAACACGTATAACGAAAGAATAGAAATTCTTCTGAAGGATTCAGATACTTATGAGAATATTCTTGAATATAACATTAACACTGAGATACAAAAATTCAATAAGTGTATCAAAAAGTTAGTTACCAACGATGAGAAATCAAAGGGGAGATTGACAGAATACCACCCAACTATATCCAAGTTATACGGCTTAACCAAAATATACTAACCAAGCACCCCTATGCGCCATATAGTATCAGAGATAAACAGCGTGCCCCATAAAATAGCAAAAGCCGTAGCAAAATTATATATCAGCCCTCCACGGGACAATCAGCCCAGTATGCATTAAAAATTCTCATCAATAGATTAATTTCCTTAGACATAACAATGAAGAACATGGAAAAACTGGATATCAAATCTCTATGCACAAGCACACCCATGACCAAATGCTTAAGATTTCTCTAGACATTTCAAAAAATCAAAAATCAACCTATGGCCGTTCTATTTATATTACGTTTGGACAATCTCTCTCTCTTTCTCTCTCTCCCTCTCTCTCTCTCTTTCTCTCTTTCTCTCTTTCTCTCTCTCTCTCTCTCTCTCTCTCTCTCTATATATATATATATATATATATATATATAAATGGGTAACAAAAAAGTTCTGTCCGTTTTTTAAAAAAAGAAAACGCTTCACAGTATGTGTAACTTATATTTAGTCTTCGAAGTAATCGCCATCGGCATCCAGCAACTTCTGCCAATGTGCCTCCAGCTGTTCAATGCCCTTGCGGTAGAACTCGGGGGTTTTGGCGCAAAGAAATCAGTGAGGGCTTTGCGCAAGTCTGCTTCATTGATGAAGGATTTCCCACGAAGATTATTATCCAGGGAGTGGAAGAGGTGGTAATCGGATGGCGCAAGTTCAGGTGAATACGGTGGATGATTGAAAGTCTCCCACCCAAGTTGCTGTATGGTATCCCTGACCACTCGCGGGACATGCGGCCTGGCGTTGTCATGGAGGAAAAGCACACCTTTGCGATTCACCTGTGCTGGCTCAATCTAGTGCAATACCTGTTGCACACGTTTCAATTACTGCGAGTATAGGTCTCCAGTGACAGTTTGGCCCGTTGGTAGCAGTTCATAATGAACTACTTGACGACCTGTCCACCAGACACAAAGCATAATCTTGCGTGGGTGCATTGGCAGTCTTGCGGTGTGAGAGACAACATCCCGAGCAGACAACCAATGTCTGGAAATCTTGGTAGTTTCGTACAGAACCCTCTTTTCATCACTGGTATTTCACTTGATCATTCGATTGAATAAGGATGCGGTACGGTGGCGAGAAAGCAGCGATACGCAGGCAGCTACTCGTTGTCCCTTGTGGACTCCAACAGCGTTTGCGGAACCCACTTGCTCAGTTTGTACGCCTTACCTATGCGGTGCAGGTGAAGTCTACTGTTTCATTGGAAACGTTGAAGTGTCCTGCAAGTTCACCACACGTTAGACTACTGTCCTCTTCAATGGCCGCCTTCAGGACTCCATCATTCAAGACCTGTGGTCATCCACTGCGAGGCTCATCATGGAGAGACAAATCTCCCGACTTGAATTTTTGAAACCAATGCCTTGCAGTACGTTCTTCCACAGAACGATCCCCAAACGCTTGACATATGCGGCGACTTGATGCAGCTGGTGATAAGCCCACTTTGAAGTCGTAAAGCAAACAGTCCCGAACAGTCCCGAACGAGATCTCTAGACACTTCCATCCCTCTCTTACCTGTTCGGCTTATAACTGATGACCGGGCACGGTGCGCGTGTTTTTTATAACGTCTGATGTTCCTACTTCCGGCTATTTCAACTTCATTCAATGACTAATAAAAAAAAGGACAGAACTTTTTTGGTTACCTTCTATATATATATATATATATATATATATATATATATATATATATATATATATATATATATATATTTCTTCATTTGTATTCAACTCTCACCAATTGCAAATACATTCAAGAATTAAATCCTATATTATCTTTAATTTTAACTAATTTATTAGATAATCACCACAGGGATCCTTCCCTGCATCCTTCCCTGCCTCCCATTAGACTGTCTGGAACAAATACATTGAGTCAATTGCTTCATCCACCGCAAGGAAAGTTGGCTCCCTGTTCCGGGCCAGGAAATTTTTCTCCCCAGAATCGATCCTCCAAATTTACAAATCAACCATCCGCCCTTGCATGGACTATTGCTGCCATATATGGTCTGGAGCCCCTTCTGTTTGCCCCGGGGTTCTTGATAAGATCCAGAGACGGGTATGCAATGTAATTGGCCCTGATCTGGCTTCTCGTCTGCAGTCTCTCTCTCACAGACGCGCCGTCGCCTCTCTTTGTCTCTTTTACAAATACTTCCATGGTAATTGCTCCGATGAGCTGCTATCGCTGGTTCCCAGGCTCCATGAATTCAAGCGTCATACGAGGCTGGCATCCGTTTCCACCCTTTCACTGTTGAAACTGTTAAGTGTAGACGTCTCTTCTACTCCAATATCTCGCACCTCACACCTGTGGAACTCCCTTCCCTATTCCTGTTTCCCTGACAACTATAATCTCCAACTATTCAAATGTAACGTCAATCGACATCTCCAGTTGCATTGATCTATCTACTATTTTTCTCCACATCCTTTCCTCTATCACTCCTATCTGCTCTTGCTCCAAATCCTCTGTAACCCCTTGCGTGCTAGTGGCTTTCAGCCTTGCCTGGGTTGAAAAGTTTAAAAAACAATATATATATATATATATATGTATGTATTTATATACCACTGTGCTCACTGTGAGATGGACGTACAGATATTATCAACCAAATATTTTGAAGTAATGGGTAAAACGAAACCTCTATTGACTGGATTATAACGTAAGATGCAAAATGTCTAACGATATCTTGCACAATGCTAGCCAACATTAAGTAACTTAATATCTATTCTTAAATATCCTACTTACAGTAATTTTATGTACAGATAACGTGAGTTATCGCTGTTGAAACAACATCCTTGGAGATTTTCCCTGCAATATTAAATGCTTCAGTTCTTTCTTAATAGCAATTATGTAGCAGACAACACAAATGCATACATTGTTTACAGAAATAAACGGTAGCAATCATATTCGCTTATATTGAAAGCTTGTTCGTGCCTCTTCTCGTGACCGCTAAACCGTACGCGATTATCTTCCATTTCACTGCTGCAATATAACATTGCGTTCTTCAAATATTTTGTGAAGCTTTGACGAAATTATTATCATTTCATAAATCAGAGGAACTAACGTTTTCATATTCCTTTCAATAGATTTGAGTCGAAAGAATCTCTGGCAATGAGATATTTCTGGTCTTTTTACTAATATCTCCGTGGTTCAAACAATAAGAGGAACATCATATGCGTGCGTGTGTGTGCGTACAGGCACTGATAGATGTGTACGTCTATGAGGATATGTTTGTACACATATGCCCCCAAAACATGACACAAATATATGTATATAACTGGGTGGATGTGTATGTATGTAAACGTGAGTAAAAGTATATATATATATATATATATATATATATATATATATATATATATATATATATATATATATATATATATATATATATAAGATCTTATAAATGTAAGCAGCTATAATCGTCCGGAAAAACCTTAGGTGCCTTTGCTTGTAAATGAACAAACCAATACCCATGGGGAAAAGACGATAAAAAAGAAAGAACTAAGAACATGTACTTCCGGCGAAAATAATCGTCTAGAATCTAAGTTCAGAGTCCAAAGAGAAAAAAACGACACGAGTAAAGCAAAAATAACTAAGCAAAGTGCTCAAAACGCTAAGTAGAGCAAATCTAATTAAACCTAAAGATCCAGACAAAACTATCTAGGTTTGTCTGTCTCTTTAAGTTATATATATATATATATATATATATATATATATATATATATATATATATATATATATATATATATATATATATATAATAATAAAAAGATTTAAACACTAATATTCCATGGTCATAATTTATTCCATTGGAATCGTAAAAACGATCCAATTCATCAGAATATTTACCACTAATATTGTCTCTCTCTCTCTCTCTCTCTCTCTATATATATATATATATATATATATATATATATATATGTGTGTGTGTGTGTGTGTGGGTGTGTGTGTAATTTGGCAGCAACTTTTCTTTTAAACATGTAGTATTGAATGTTAAAAACAACATAGTCTTGCATATTTTCTTTTGAATTTTCTCATATTCTCTAATGAGACTTTTTATTTGAAAATTTCGAAATATGTATTGTCCATACGATGACCTAGCGCTTTCGAACATCATTGTTCACCTTCAGGATCAATATTTTTAGTCAATTTTTTTTTTAAACAAACATTTGCCAATTATCTTGTAGCGTAATCATGTTATTATTTATTTGCATTTTAAAATACAAAATGTGCCACAAGGGCTAAAATGGGGAGGGGGGAAATGACTGGTCTTCTCTAGTCCTACCTGAAAACTATCTAGTCTCATTCGTTGACCCATTCGTACTTACAATTTTCCTTTCACCATAACAACACATTTACTTTCACAACACAATCACCAAAATACCACATTTTCTCGATGAAAAGCCCTAACATGAATTTTTATTTACAAAATCATCGAGGGATGGGGAAAAAATCAAAAGCCCAATGTTTATATACAATGTAAAATATGTATGTACAAGAAACTAAACAAAACAATATTAGTAGTAGGACCCTTCCAAAAATGTGGCAGAAATCTCTATTAACTGGGATGAACAATTCCAGAGAACAGAGACATCTGTCACCTAAAACGTGAGGAGGGGTGGAGACAAGAAACTAAAAAGGAAGACAAAAAAAAAAACAGGACTTATGTACTTGCATGCTCTAGCTACGTTGAAAGGAAAATATTTAGCCCTGAGGAGGCCAAAACTGAACATGAAAATGTCCCATCTTACCTTAAAAGGCTGGGATGACTAATGTTTCGGTTCGAGGCCCCAAATCCTCTTGCTTAAGTTGCGTCCAACAACCACTCTAGGTCAGCACCTCTCACTCGCACCAAGCGCGAAATTTTCACCCACCTTTTGCCGAAATTCCACGAGGAGAGACGCGCCCTCTCCGCCCTGATCTTAACCTTAAGCTGATGCCTAAAGAATGAGACCAGTTGCAGAGAGGAAAATTTCTCACCTGCGTGGAACTCCTTCTGTCTAGTCGTCCACACCACCATTCGCATAATGCCGAGCAGACACAGGAGCACATAGTGCTGATCCCTGGACATTGACGGTACCACATTGGAATAAACGGAACTGGCTTCCAGGACAAAAAACTTTCCGTCCAAGACGCGAACCATGTAGCCTTCAATCAGCCTGCACAGAGGTTGCACAACGTCGCAGTGGAAGAAGGCATGTTCAATTGACTCCTCCCGGTCACCACAGCGAACACATTCGGCTGAAATCGCCAAACCCGCTGCGCAGAGCTTTTTGCCGACCCAGAGAGCCCCTCGCAACACCAGCCAGGTTAGTGATGCCTCGTCGTTGTTGAGACATTTCAACCCGGGCGCCCAAGGCGAGACGGAGCGAAACTCCTTGTTCGTAAGGCCCAGCTTGCCCGGAAGCTTGTCCTTGGCAATCCCCCTCACTGCCACCCGATACAAAGCCTTCCGAGACATATCCCGTGTATCGGAGAGGCGATCTTTAACCTTTAACAGGCAACGCAGCGCGTCTCTACATTCCTTATAAAAGAGGCATTCACCTTCAGGTGAACGGTGCGCCTCCGCCTCGTCTAAATGCACACTTTGAAGGGACGGAAAAGATTGACGGGCGTCTTCCTTCCAGAATTCGCCTTCACCGTCGTTTTGCGTACACATCCGTTCTAGGAAATTCAAGCGGAGCATATGCTGACGTGTCTCGACGCTTGGCATTCCCAGACCGCCTTCAGCAGGATGGAGGCAGCAGACCTCGCGACTTACCATGTGTGCCTTTCCTCTCCAGAGGAAATCGAAAAGCTCTTTAACGAAATTGACTAGTACGGTAGACGGGAGTGGAAGAATCGAAAGCCGGTAAAGGAGAATTGGGTAGATGTGCGAAATGCACACTTCCGCCCTCCCTTTCAAGAAAAGATTCCTTCGAGTCCACAGACGAACTGCTTCGTCGACCTTCCTTCGAACTTCCGACCAATTTGTGTCCAGCAGAAGGCCGGGACCGAACCAGATACCGAGTATCTTCACCGGCCCGTCCGTCCAGCTGAAGGGCCCGGGGAGAGTAACTCCCGCCCACTCAGCCAACCGCAAGCCAACTGACTTTTCGCGGTTGATTTTGGCCCCTGCCACCGTCTCATACCTGCAAATCTCTTTGCCGACTTCGTGAATCTCGGCAGTGTTCGTTACGAAAACAGACACGTCGTCAGCATAGGCGGAATACTTGGCCGCTTTGGTGGCACCAGGTAATGAAAGGAAGGGCTCCAACGCAAGGACATAGAGCATAGGCGAGAGCGGACAACCCTGACGAATGGATCGAGACAAGGTGAAAGGCTCCGACCTCACCCCGTTCACTTCCACCAGTGCCCCCGGGGACTTGTACAGGAGACGGATCCAGGAACGAAATTGTGGCCCGAAACCGGCAGACGCGAGAACACCCTCGAGAAAACGATGGTCCACCCTATCGAATGCCTTGGACTGAATCATGTTGCTACTTTTTTTACAAACTAAATAAACGTTAAAGTCCGTTTAAATTCAAAAGACGCGATGATGTTATCAGGTGCAGGGCGAAGATTTTTATCATGTGACTGCGTGAAAAAGATTTCCACTACACAAGCCAAAAGATCGAAGAATACGTTATAAAATTTAAATGTATTATAAACATTGTAATATGTTACAATAAATATTGTAATCTATACGATTGTTTGTTTAAAAAAAAAATTTTGACTAAAAATATTGACCCTGAAGATGAACAATGATGTTCGAAAGCGCTAGGTCATCGTATGGACAATACATATTTCGAAACCATTTTCAAATAAAAAGTCTCATTAGAGAATATGAGAAAATTCAAAAGAAAATATGCAAGATTATGTTGTCTTTAACATTCAATACTACATATATATATATATATATATATATATATATATATATATATATATATATATATATGTTTATGTGTGCGTGTGTATGTATGTATGTATGTATATATGTATGAATATATGTATGTATGTAGAAAATTCCTGATTAATAATGCTACAATAATAAAGGGATCAAATACACATATAGATTAAAAATAAAAATAAAAATAAAACACATTTGGATAGAAACTCGTCGTGTCTTTCCAACTGATAAACTAGGGTACATAATTTGATTTCTGATAACCACCTGTCCTCAGAGATCCCTTACTTTTTTTTGTTTCATCATCAACTGAGGAAGCCAAAGAGAGTATACGCTAACTCCGGCGAAACGCTTCTTAATAACATTTTCCATTTTGACTCATCGACTTCAAATTTGTTTAGGACACCATAATAATCGCCCCCTATATATATATATATATATATATATATATATATATATATATATATATATATATGGCACTATGAGGATGTCGATTAGTCTCCCTTTCAACGATGCTTCACACCTAATAGTCTACAAGATTTAAATCTGGTGAGTTAGGAGACCATATGTTGGGGTTTACATGATCGTTAAAATTCTCTGATAATGAATACTGGGTTACAATGGCTTTGTGAGAAAGTGCAAAGTTTTCTTGAAAGACATCTGGCCTTCCATTGCATACTTTATTTATCCAGGACATAACAACCGTTTTAAGAACATTAATGTATTCCGTAGTATTGACCCTAAGACCTTCTTGGAAAATGTAAGGTGATATGACATGATCTTCACTGCTCACAACTCCTAAAACCATCACAGTATCCGTATATTTGGTGTGCGTCATCCTGGGTACGTCAGAAGGAGATGCACATAGCCCCCTGTCATTCCGTCTGTTTGTTTTTCGTCAGAGAAAAAACAATGTTCGTGGGGATTTTTCACTTTGTTCAGCAAGCGTTTTTAACGCATGAAACGGTTTCCCTGTGTCTTCACCGATAAGAATTGGCTTTTCCTCATTACATTTGGCTCATATCGAATGTCTTGATGTCCACGGCTTTGATAGTCCATTCTGATACCTGGAGTTCATTGGCGATGGACCTCATTAATCTTGCAGGGTTCTGATCGATGATGTTTTGAACATTCCGTATAAATTCTGGGGTTCTCACGGTATCAGAATGCTGTGAATGCTTATTTCTTTTTGCTACAGGGGAAACATTGCCACCACATCCATCTAGCTGCAACCGAGCCTTATGAGAAAATGATCTGGAAATCACTATGTTTTGCAGCTAAAGCAACAATGAGTGTATATCTTTTCATTTCAAGGTTTAACTTCCTCTTTTTTTTAATTTATAAAAGTAAGGAGGCTGTTCTACATTTAAATCGATTTTCAAAATGTTGCATTTAATCTAGATTTGTCATGAGGGTTTTATACTACAACTTTATGCATATTAAGTGAAACAAATCGAATAATTCCGTTATTATTTAGTTTTTTCGTGTTTTTCCAATGAAACATGATCTATTGCACATAATAGTACTTTCTATATCCATTCCTCAAAGTCAGGTTAACCGCAGATTCTCGATTGGTTTCAAATCAGGAGAGTTTCCAGACAAGCATATAGTCCTTTGATTTACTCACTGGTAAGGCATGCGATTGTGTTAGTGCAGCGTTACAATTTTCGTACTCCTACTTGAAGTAACGTGAATCACAGAAAATGGCTGAAGGACGACTAACCGACAGTCGAAACAATAGTGTCTGGGCGTGATGAAAATTTGAAGCAATCACGTATGATGCAATATTTTTCAAGGCCAAACAAGTTTCATCATACACCCGGAAAATAGTTTCATATTACTGCACACCACTGCAAATGACCTAATCTGATATAAAAAATAGAAATCGATTACACCCTGTCAATCCAGTGGCACATGCATGAATAAAAATAACCATGTCGGATTGTTCCCCCGATCGATTCTATGATCAGGTGTCTATAACCAAAGTAAACCTCAACGCCCTGTAAACTGAGGCTGTAGAATACGCTGACGGTACATCTGCAGAGGAGTAAGACCAAACTAATTCTGGCAGAAAGGTTTCTGATCTGCAGATTGGAGAATTTGAGGATTGTGGAAACATCCTTTACTTGCTTATGTTCCCAGGCTCTCCTGATCCTGGATGCTAGTAACTGTTAGGGTGCCAGCTATGGGCAAATTGTGACCGCCCCACAAACAAAAATTAAAACACTAGAAAAGTATAAAATAAAAAAATGTATAGTCAAAATACAAATAATACATTTTATTTAAAAAATTACCAATAATACATTTTTATAGTAAAATGACAATAAACCCCTAAAAACTATAAAATACAATTTATTTTATAACTACTAGCAATATGGTTTTATAACAAAACTACCAATAATACATTTTGCCACCTACAAACTATGTATCTAAATAATTTATGGTTACACTGAAAGTTAAATTCATAAAAGTATCTCTATCCTGAAACATAGTATACCAGGAAATTTTCTGTATGATTTATTTGACTCAGCCCAGACGGAGTGTCTTTATGAATTTCAGTCCGCCACAATATATCTGTAGGTGAATGCATCGGATAGTGTCCAACACATATGTTGCTGAAGCTATCAAATTACCTACAAAATATTTAATCTTAGGCATTAAATAACCCATGGAGTTGAATGTGTTGCTAAACAAAATCACACAAACGAAGTTTAACATTCAGGTTAGAGGACATTTGTTTTGGTTTGACCTGGAAATGATTGAGTTCAGCCATATTTACTTGCTCAAGATAACTTATATATAAAAGTATACCTCTCCGTTTCCAACCTAGTTATGTCTACGGTATTACACAGGCGAGCACATCGGTTCATAGCATTTATGATGATGATGGCAGTGATAATTGCTTTTTACAGCAGTAAAATCCAATCTATTTGCCTGGAGTTCAAGTTGCTACAATTTAGGTGAATACTCTGGTCGTCTCTCGGATTAATTCTGACTTTTCTTTGTGTTCCATTCATTCGTTATTTTCTAGTTCCCTAATGGGTTTTTTTCTAGATCCTTCAAGGCCGTTCGAAACAAACCGATAATTATGGCAAACTCGTTACTCGTATATTTCTTTCTTTCCTGAAAAGAGTCAGTTAATTTTCGACTTTCTCACTTGCTTTCTGTTTCGCTCTCTCGAACGCTAATGTCTGTTATCTGACGTATTTTCTTTGTTGACGAAGACTGGACATGGGCTTCTGAACTTGATTGAGTAAGACATGGCAATTTCAAAGAGCCAATGAATTATACTTTTCTATTCTTCAGGACAATTTCTAATTTGTGCATATACTATGGGCATGTATGGTTAAAATCCATTTGTTTGCACAATTGGCAATGAATCAACCTTTCTCTTCTCTCATGACAGCGTAATAACCTTTTTGAGTAAATTAGCTCCATTGATTCGTTATAAGACAGTTTCATGGAAACCTCCACACAAAGATACGGATAAAGAAATGAAACCGACTCCTACTGCTTTTTCGCCTATTTCGTCCATGATACAATATATAACATGGATGTGAGTTATTTGTGCGTGAGTGTCCGTGTGTGCCCGTGTGTGTGTGTGTGCGTGCAGGACTTTCTCAAAGATGATTCTAGTTAAATTCATAAAACTATCTCTATTCAGAAACAGTAGTATACCAGGAGCTTTTCTGTATGATTTATTTAGCTCTACCCAGGCGTAGTATCTTTGTGAGCTTCAGTCCCCCACAGACATGTTTTTCACTAGTGCTTCCTTTTCTTCATATTTTTAAAGGAAAACACAAAGTCGTCTTTGCTCAAAATGAAAATAAAGAAATTGCGTTGTTTAGAGTTGTAACTAACTGATTCGTCTAAAGGCAATCCAACTGCCATACAAAACATGATAAGGCATCGATATAATTACATTCTGAGATTGTAATTAATTTAAGGTGTATTTAACTTTTATTGATTGGTATGTACTTTTTAAGGCTTATCAAACTGTTTTAGGTTATTTAAAGTCAGAAAGTATTTTAGTTTATAAGAATTATTCGGAGATAATAATGATATACAGATACAAGTCTTACTGATTATCCTATATCTGGGGTGAAGGGAATAGGTGCATTCATACCATTTCCAAGGGTATTTCAGCGCAAGTAAATAGAACCAACTCAACTAGAATTGAATTCCCAAATCCGAGCCTTTATCCATTACACAGCAAAAATTGCATCCCATGCTATTCTCAAGCAGTTACCAATCTAGGTACTGACCAGGCTCGATGTTGCTTAACCCTGGTGATCGTAAGTCAACCGTTCAACGTGATGTGGTTGCGAGCCGTTTAAGTTATGAGAAAAACTTAATGATAATTATCGTGTTTTCTTTTTAATATTTTCATAAAATCCGTATGGAATTAATGTTTTCACGGATGTACTTCAGGGAAAAAAAGCGGCTGTTTAAGGCAACAATTCCCAATGAAAGCAAATGTCGAGAGCCATTTTCTTTTATCTGCATTGTCCCTTCTTTAAAAAGGATAAGTATTAAAGGTAGTTAAGATTTATTTAAAAAAAAACAAAATCATTTATATCGTGGCTGCAAGTTCTTTAATAATTTTATTTTACAAATTAGAAAAAATCTGATGCCTTTTTGCTGTTGACCTCGTTATTCCATTAACCATAAAACAAACTGGAATTATTTTAAATTAGTTTGTGTATTTTTATTATATTGCCATAGATTTGCTATGTAATTTATTCGATTACACTGAGGATAGAACTGCGTTTGCTAAGTTATAAACAAAATTAATTTTTGCATTTTTTCTCTTGAAAAATTGAAATGTAATCATTACCCCTATATAGTCAACTGCAAACGAACCTTGTTAATATACGCTGCATATTGCAAACTGCTACTGAAGTTGCGTTAGCGGTGCATTTCCTCGTAGTGCCAGTGATTTCTGTTCAATCGCAAGTGAAATTGATGTTGTTGATCGATAATTGATAATGTAGATCAAGAGTTTATCTATACAATTATCTATAGCAGCTGCAGACAAACCGCGGCATGCGAGCCGCATGCAGCTCTTTGACCTTTAATATGCGCCTCCTTGGAATATCTTGGTTGAGGTCCATTTTACATCAAGATTAATATAAAATGTAGATGAGAAAAATGTCAAGATACATAATTATTTACCAGATATGAATTGAGACACCACGAGGTTAAAACGTAAGTTTAATGTTAATGTGTATGTAACAAAAACGTATGTGTAAATTTTGCTCATGTCTTGCGGCTCGCAAATATCTGGAATTTTTCGTATATAACTCTTGCTATAAAAAGGTTTGACCACCTCTGATTCATAAGATGTTAAATTAATCTTCATTTACCAGCAAGCTATTTCGTATTACTCTCAACTACCTTTAATCAATTTTTAATTATCGAAATCTATTCTGTTCTTAATGTAGAAATGAGGAAACCAAATAACAAGAAAGACGGCATGAAGGCAATTTTCAAATTCATAGTCATAAATATATTATGGAACTAACAGTATAACCCTTCTTCGACCGGGTGTTTCATTACTGGGAATTTTTGGCGCTCAATTTTAGCAGTTTAAATCAATATTAGTAACAATAGTTGGGTGCAACTGAGGCACATCCCCACATAGAGGTCAACAAATTGAATGGAGAGTGGCCCTGAAAAGGGCTGTTTTTGCGTTCTCAATCTTATTTCAGCCTCACGCGCAGCAGCAGCTGAAAAGACGTTTCTCCTCAGCCGTTGACTCCTTTGATCATTATTTTCAGCCTCGCGAGCAGAAATTTCATTTATGCCCTTCTGTAAAGCCAATGGCTACGTTGATCTTCGGACTCAGTGGCTCTGATTGAAGCATTCCGAGAGGCATTTTGAAAAAGGCAAACTGAACGTTCTAAAGACGATTCGTTATCTCTTATTCGCATGGCGAACCTGGCGGCAGCGGTTTTGCGATCTAGGCAAATTCTTTTCTTTGGTGGCATATCTTAGGCAAGTATCAATTGTCAAATGGAATGTTTGGGCAAGTACCAGAATGGAACGCTGTACATCTAAGCTAGAGTAAATTTTGGAAATGTTGAAAAAATAAATGTTGAGTAATAAAAAAACAAGCTTACTTATTACTACGGTGAATGCAATGCAAAAACTGGCAGGACAATAAAAAAAACATAAATTGGTACCCAATTTAAGTTTTTTTTATTGTCCTGCTATAAACGACATTGAAAGTAACAACTTAAAACTGTAGTAGTAGGCTTTATGCAACGGAAAAATAAGCTCACTTGAGAGAGATTGAAGCTTGGCCAAGAGAAGGGAACGTGTAAACACGGTTGGACGTACAAGGCGGAATTAAGCAGAAGCAATGAGCTTAGGACTATGTAGACTGTCAGTATGACAAGCCTACATTTGACTGGACGTGTAAAGGGGCTGGGTGCAGCTAATGGCCAACACTAAGAGGTGTCCGGTTTCGCAGGTCATGCGTATCAACGTACGTCAGCGCGTTAAACATCGCGTGTTGCAGGGCTACAAGTACACGCATTGATACACGCGCTAATTACTGAGGTCAGCAGCAAATGAGGGGCAACGTGTGGAGTTGGGAATCACGCCCACACTACATGAGATAGGATTGGAAAGTTATTTTGCCTTTGATTTTTGCGCAAAGTGTAAACAATCAGTTTTTTCGATTTTTCAACTTGAAGGTTGTAATTTTTCCAGCAACTTTGGACCCAAAACCGGTATTGAAGAATTTCGAAATCGTATGAAAACTGCGGAAACCCATAAACTACATCCGGTCACACACACACACACACACACACACACACACACACACACACACACACACACACACACACACACACATACACAGATTCACGTTTTGAGAATTATAGATAATATTACTGAATTAATTTAAACTATTTTTATTATAGATTTTATGAAAGATATATATCTAAAAACAGATACTAAATAGTAAAACGTTGCTGTGAGATATAAAGAAGGAAGTAGTGGAGAGACATTAAACCAACAATTTGTACTCAAAACCGGAACTGAAGAATTATTTATCAAACAAAAAAATAATTGAAATCGAATAAAAAATGTGGAAACGAATAAACAACATCCGATCACACACACACACACACACACACACACACACACACACACACACACACACACACACATATATATATATATATATATATATATATATATATATATATATATATATATATATACTCACATACATTTGAGAATTATAGATATAGATTAAGATCTGTATATTTAATGGACAGAAGGCGTATCTGGATGTGGGTCGATTAATGGAACAAAAGGCAAAGAAAAATAATTACTCTCATTTAAGCTCGATATACAAGGTGCAATGAATAAATTGATGTCCTGATTATCCCAAATAAAAAATAACACTGACAACTCATTTTCACAGATATATTTAACCAAACTTTCACAAGAATATCTTGAAATAGTAAAGAGTAAATTCATTCCATAAAATCGTCGTTGGCTTCAATCACGACCTCTAGACGATTTCGGAGACTCTTGAAACTTTTCTAGACGGTTTCCTTAATTAATTTGGTGAATGACGGCATAATCCTTACCTCCAGTTCATCTTTGCTGTAACAATGAATTTTATTGCTCTCTCGCTCAACAGTGACCAACACATAATAATCAGGGGAGTGGGGTTGCAGTCGGGGGAGTTAGGTGGCCAGATGTAAGGGGTGATGTGGTCGCAGAAATTGTCTGACAGCCATGACTGTGTTCTCCTGCTTGTGTGGCATGCGGCAGAATCCTGTTGCCAGACATAGAGACTTTCAGCAGAAAACCACTCAACTCAAGGCAGCACTACGTGTTCAAGGCACTCGATATAGGTCTCCGTGTTGGCTCTGAGGCCCTCACCTTCAAATTCGAGACTTCTCATCTTATCATAACGATCAAAGTGAGTTTTCCGAGATGCGGTACATTCGTAATCACCATTAGACTCATCCAATACTCTGCACTGTCCTCACATTGACATCCAAATGCTGTGAAATGTTCGTACTGGAGTTTCCAGCGCGAACGGCAAGCAGTACAGCATGCCGTTTCCACGTCTATGGCGGAGTGAATTGCGTCATACTGAGCATTTTCTCACAGACGATGCCCATCTGACCCTGTTATACTCTGCGGTCGATAAAATGAAGAGAAAAAAACAAACAAAAAAACAACGCGCATGCGCGAAATCAACACTATATGATGGTAAGCACAATGCCAACAACGAGAAACCTAGAAAAGACCAAGCCGATAGGAAACAAAAAATGAAAACTACAGGAATTCCTAGATAGGAAGGATAAAAGAATTGGGAAGAAATGATTAACTAATAACTGTAAGAAAACAATATATATGTTTGTTAAAAAGAGGAACAACATTAGATACAGTGTAACCCGGATTTAAGAGACCCGGATATAAGAGAAACACGGATATAATAGAGATTTTCTCTGGTCCCAAATTAGAGCCATACTTACCTAAACAAAATAGACCAGACCCGGATATAAGAGAAACCCGGATATAAGAAACGTATCCGGTCCGGTAACTCTCTTATATCCGGGTTACACTGTATAATAGACCAAACCCGGATATAAGATAAACCCGGATATAAGATACTTCTTCTCCGGTCCCTACAACTCTCTTATATCCGGGTTACACTGTATAAAAGACCAAATCCGGATATAAGAGACTTATTCTCCGGTCCCGACAACTCTCTTATATGCGGGTTACACTGTACAAGCTAAAAACTGAATGAGTTAAACTATGCGTGTCTGGACATGTTTCAACAGATGACAGAACATGCGACACAGAAATCAGAATTATTTGAAATGCGAATGAAGCCTACTCAACACTAAACATACAAAAGGCGAAATTTTATTTTAAAAAAAAAGATTGCTATGCGATAACGAATGTTGGATATTTCTTCATGGATTTAGAGGGGATGTGGCCATATTGTGGAATGCTGAAAATACTGTGAACAATTACGTAAGCGACGAGATCGTTTAACGAGAAAGGAAACAAAGGATTCTTATACATAGAATTGAAATGTAGATAGGATTTCTGAGACGCGTGATGAGGAAAAGTGCAAAAATGATTTAATACTCACAGGAAAGTAAAGGAAAGATGCTTATTTTCCTGCCTAGATAAATTCTGTATTCAGAAACCAGAATATAGATTGTGAAATTATAATAAGGTGACAAACATTACATTATTTACATTATTCGGACTATTGTCTTAATCTTTGCCGCCATATTTATTACAACGTTTCGGCCGTTGTACGCTCCGGTCTTCTTCAGGTGGTTGGAATATCGAACTGAACTGGGTTAGACTGTTCTAGTTTCACCTGCCATGTTTAATGGATGTCATTTATCAGTTATCTCATGTTAATTTCCTTTTATCCACTGTCCTCAAGGACACATGGCACAGTGGATAAAGGCGTTGGTTAAATCCAGTGACTGGACCCAAAAGAGCGTGAGTTCAATACCCGTTTAATGCAGTGGAGAACTTTCAGAGAGAAATTAACAGGAGGTAACTGATAACTGACATTAATAAAAAATGGCACGTGGAACTAGAACAGAAATAAAGGGTTCAGTTAGACATTCCAACCACCTGAAGAAAGCCGGAGCGTACAACGGCCGAAACGTTGTAATAAATATGGCGACAAAGATGAGGACAATTATCCCAGTAATGCACATAATACCTCATCTCAGAAATATAGACAGATAGTGACAAACATTGTTGAGAGATACAAAATGTAGGATATTGTGGAGAGCCATGATCGTCCACGTACATAGAAAATAAGAGAAGTGCTTAAGAAACATAATTAAATCAGTTACACCTGTAATTGGTTTTATCTACCTTTCACACTTAACATTAATACTGAAGTATCCCATGTTCATTAATTAAACACTTATAGAAATGAAATAAGTTTATTGCATATTCAGAGATTTTAGAGAAACAATTACGTGTCTTATGGAGTTTCATATAATTATGGAAGGTAATTCAAATATCGACATATTAAAGGTATAATTAGGGAAAGATTTAATCAACTTACCAAAATGCAGACGTTATGCTAATCACAATGATTAGGTTTAGCTTATATTTGGCGGGAATTTACTCAGTATCTGCTTGGTAAATTGCCATTTTGAGCATGCTTTTAATAGCTAAATAACTTCCACATTTGTACAATTTTATCTAAATCTTTAAATATTAGTGTATACTTGTTCTGTTTGCGTATGAACAAGAGGATTATGCCAATAAAGTAAAAATGCATAGACATAAGTAATGAGACGGTGTGAAAAGGCAGTTCAGACAATTATGTGTCAGTGTTATATTTGTAAGCATTTTCTAAAAAAAAAAGTTAGCTTGTTTCATGCTACTTTGCAGTGTCACATACACAGACATCAAGACATGCCGTGCGGTTTGAGGCTACCCGCAAGTGCAGCTTGCATCGGTGTGAGAGAAAGCACGAAAACCTTGTTTCTCACTTATCTCGAACCGAGGCTATTAATCTGAAACAAATGGTTTTGCTGGAGATCATAGTCAAGTAGATAGTGATATACATCAGATGACTAATTTTATTTGGCTGTCAGTGTTCGCTCATCTTGATTGCCGTATGTAGCTGACCTATTTTCCAATAGGAGTTCAAGCGGGCTTGATTGTATTTGGATGAATCAATTCTGAGAGACTACCATGATAATAAAAATTGCGTAATGGATGTCAGTTATCAGCTAACACCTGTTAAACATGGCACGTGGAACTAGAGCTGTCTACCCGAGTGAGCGAAATAAAGGGTTCAGTTTGACATTCCTACCACCTGAAGAAAGCCGGAGCGAAGAACGGCCGAAACTTTGTAATAATATGGCGACAAAGATGAGGACAATAGTCCGAAAAATGTAAATAATGTACATAATACCTCATCTCAGAAATACAGACAAATATACATCTTTTTGCAATTGATGCAAAAATAATACCCAAGACATGGGATACGATTTGGAAGTACCAAAATCAAGCCAGTACCAAAATTGAAATATCAAGAATGTGTGTTTTAACAGAGGATTTAAAATGCGACACTGAAAACCGAATATGACAGCAAATGCTTGAAAATCCCATATATGACGAAGAGACTTACATGAACAGAAGGATACAGAGAATCCTTTGAACTGATCATACGAGTCACGACGAAGTCCTAGGGAAAATCGAACTCTAAGTACCCACTTATTCTTAGAATCAAAAATAGACAGCTGAAATTTCTAGGGTGCATAACGAGGAGAAAGTATTAGGAGAATTTGTCATTCACCGGACATATTGAAGGCTATAGCGACAGAGGAAATTCGATAATAACCTATCTAACGAGCTTGTTAGCAGAAGAGGGACACAGAACTCATAAAATGTTGCATAGGACAGGAGGCTTTGGAAAGTCTTTGTTTCCCACATCCTTAGACTTTCATCTTGTAGATAAGAGAAGTAAGTATATGAAATAGTGTTATCTTCTTGACAATCTGTGTGCTAACCGCTGCCCGAGCAATATTGTGACCAATCAGACTTCCATTATATCAGTCCAGGCATTTACCAAGATAAATGTGAGTCTGAGGCTGTTTATTCAGTGAGAAACAATCATCACCTACCAGCCAATATTGATAAAGTCAACAAGGACAGTTTGCATCAGTGAGTGAGTAGACCTGATTCGGTTTCAGCTGAATATTTGCTGCAAACGAGCAAAGTGTATGATCTTAAAACCAAGATATATTCTCAATAACATAGAAGGCTAATTCATTTGAAGAATTTGCATCATGCTATTATATGTCCTACCAGCCACCTCTCTCTAAACAGGGATAGCTGGTATCCTTTACATAATTGGCTCGATAGTGTTTACATTTATATATATCATTTTTTTCTTTCATATTAATTTTATTCGGTGTGCACGCTTTACGGATTGGCAGTGTAGGTAATGTCATGAACTCAAATCCAAACAGTTTTGATGATTATAATGCACAACTTACAGCCTCGTTTTAGTTCTGATAAAGTATGGCGATAAACTGTTTTAAAAGTCTTTTCTGTTAATCTTGTATTTTAATATTAACCCAGTACGGTAATATTATTTTTGTTACCCCTTCTTTGTGATTAATGTCTTTTCTTCTTTTAACAAGTTTATTTTTATCGCTTCATTTATCACTCTGTATTTCTGGCTGTTTCCAGATATTCTAAGCCCGTAATTCTCAAACGACGCAGATATTTGTTCAGGGACAAGGCTGTTTCTTGAAGGAAAAATATCACAACAAAAACCAGCATCAAGTTAACTATAACAAAATTATAAACAAAACATTCTGTCGATACAAGATGAGTTCGACCTTTCATTGAATGAGGATTTATACTGAAACTTAAACAATCTCTTTTATTTTTCGAGTCATTTTCAGAACCTAGGCTTATTTATTTTATCAAGTTTAATAGTCAATAAGATTCTTTATAAGAACTGCAGTTGGGGGGAGTTAAGCAATTAGATCTTTGTTTAACACTTAATTAGGTTTAAAGAAATATTCAGGTCATGTATTCCGATTAAACTTACATTTTTCTTTCTTTTTTCTTCATGATTTTCACATGAACGTCATTATAGATGCTGACAAAACACGTACATCCTGTCGACACACACATTTTCGTTTTCTTTTTGACTCCGTAGAGGCGATTCAAAATATTGCCGGAGGTAATGACACAAAATCCCAGAATTATAAATAACATCAGATTCGGATCAATACATTTTAGAAAAATCTTTTCAACATTCTTTTAAACTATTTTGATGTCAATTCTCTTTTTTTTAAAATTCATGTTTCTCTTTATATGGAAAATCTATTTATAATAAAAATAAATATTATTCTATATAATTAGATGTCATTCAAAATAGAAGGGTACCTTGAATGGGTTAAGATTAAATTAATTGAAAAATAGAAGTTACAATTCTAAAATAAGATAAATAATTTGTTCTGAAGTTAATTAAGAATTGCTTAGTGTTACAAAATTTAGCAGGAAACTGATATGGTTTTGGGACGATTGCTGCGTTCCAGTCGTATGAGATATTTGCCTATAATTTAATTCTAAATCCTTACACTCATCTGTCTATCATCCATCTTATCGTACCTATATTTAAACTATTGTTTATAAAGATATTTTACATTAGGAGTAGTAAGCTTTTGCTTTCCTTAAGTGTATGTAAAACTGCACACCGTGAGAACTGAAGAACTAACAACTAAGTGTTCATTCTCCTCTCATCTAAAATGCAAAAGTTGTAATATTATATAGTATGATATATATATATATATATATATATATATATATATATATATATATATATATATATATATATATATATATATATATATATATAATGTGTATGTATATATATATATAAATATATATGTGTGTGTAATTTATATATATATATATATATTATTTATATATTATATATGCGCGGTAATTATTGGAAAGAACTCATTATCAGAAAATAGTTAACATATTTATTTGGATTGATGTGAGTTTGTGAGCCTGGGTTTCACGCCTTCTGCGATCAAGCCTGAAACCCTGTGTCAGAAAATCACATCAATCCAAATAACTAACTATATATATATATATATATATATATATATATATATATATATATATATATATATATATATATATATACCATGTAGTCATTTACTGTAAAGTGAATATAAAATTAAAATAATAGGGTTAAATTAATAACCTCATGTTATTATAAATATAAATGAATCCCAAACTCAACTATTTTAAATATAATCTGCATTAAAGAGAATCAAGAACATAATTTACTTAAGCTCGTTTATTATATATTGAATTGTGTCACTTTGCATCTTTCATAGCTTTCCTGCACGTATCGTCTAAGCTGATGAATAATTGTAAGACTTCTTTTTAAAAAAGTGAAAAACTGTTGTGGTAGGATCCACCTAATCTGCATAGGTGACTACCAACTATATAAATAATGGTTGGTACCGGAAGACGAGGGAAAAGGAATCACGAGATCCAACTAGAGACTCTGATCGACTGCGACTAGTCAACACATTCTCCAGGAACGTCTTCCCAGAAATATACAGAAATACTATATGTACTTATTGTGTACACTTTCTTGTTATAATACATTCTTGTTCTAAGTACATTTTGTGTTGCATTATTATTCCATGCAATAGGCGAGATTCAACATTGAGTCAATACTCAACAAAAACCAATTATATTTTTGCTTATTTCTATAGATAGTTTTCACAAAATATCTATTTACCTTGAAGATGTCCCTCAGAGTTCTCCGTTTGTCTTATATATATATATATATATATATATATATATATATATATATATATATATATATATGTGTGTGTAATTTGGCAGCAACTTTTCTTTCAAACATGTAGTGTTGAATGTTAAAGACTAAATGTTTTGACTAAAATATTGACCCTGAAGATGAACAATGATGTTCGAAAGCGCTAGGTCATCGTATGGAAAATACATATTTCGGAACTATTTTCAAATAAAAAGTCTCATTAGAGAATATGAGAAAATTCAAAAGAAAATATATATATATATATATATATATATCTTTACTTCCCTCCATTTTCTTTTCCCCCTTTTTTCTCTTTTTTTCCTTTTCCCATAGCATTTCCGGTTAGTTGACCGATTAAATAGGTCAATGTCTGATCCTTACACCATCCTTCCTCAATATTAAGTATTATAATAAAAAGAAATACGAAAATTAATTTTAAAACTCTTCCTTCCCTCTCTATACTCGAGCATGTCTCTCACACTATTACTCACCACCTTCTATGTCAAATTATATAAGCTTAATACTGTAATGTAATGATAGAAAGAAAACATAAACTACGCATATAATGGTAGAAATAACGCAGAAATTACGTACTTTCTGCTTTCTTTCCATCATTGCATTTGTAATTTATGATTGAATTCTATACCATATTTGTAATTTATACTTTATTTCTATCCTTATATGCGTACTTTATGCTTTCTTTCTATAATTATTGTTATGGTCCAATATCTTCCCACCACTGTTATGGTCCAAAGTTAGGACCAAGGAAGAACAACACGAACACAAAAGTAGGAATAACAAAGATATATTAAACAGAATAATAATACAAGAAGTTGAAGGTGTTCGTATGACTGTCAGTCTGGTTTAGCGTGAATTACTATTGTCTCGACTCGTTCCGTCTCGACACGTTACACTTCGTTCTATCGAGTCTCTTGAGAGGCGCAGTCTGTATAGTATCAGGAAGAGTTCATTCTGTCGTTACAGGTAAGATCCCATAACATCCCCTCGCAAAGCTTTTACCTCGAAGGGGTCTTTAATATTTTTTTCTCTTTGGATTTATCATCAAAGGCTCTGTAAATTTTCTTTTCCTCGTCGATTTTCGCGGTTTTGATATTGTTTGAGGCCTTTGCATATCGAATGTGTCGAATATCGTGTCCATCACTTATTCCTCTTCCTGAAGTGGACCGTTAGAATCCTCTAACAGTCTCTTTCTTATTTAATTTAAATGCCTTTTATGCGAGAACTTGGGACCCTGAATTATGTAAATCATGTTCCCGATCCGTTTCTCTATTTTACCTTGTTCCCAGTAGGATGTATTGTTTTTGTACACTTTAAAAAAAAACTTTCTCTCCTGGGTTAAATTTTCTTTTTGGTACGTACGACGTTGGTGATTGTTTTGTTTGTTTTGGTAGCAATTTGTCGAATACCGATCTAATTTTTCGCGCGAACATCACTTCCGCGGGCGATAATGCCGATGGCGTAGTACTGTTTGGTGTAATTCTACATACTTGCAAGAATTGTTGCAAAGCCTTTTCTATACGTACGCCATAAGCTTTCCTTAGTGCTCTTTTTAGTGAATCTACAAATCTCTCCGCTTGTCCGTTTGTTCTTGGGTGATATGGCGGGGATCTAATGTGTATAACTTGAAAAGTTTCACAAAATTCTTGAAAATCCGCATATGTGAATTGTGTCCCATTAGCGGTGTCTAGACAATCAACAACTCCGAAACGAGCAAACAGCTCGTGAAGGCAATTTATGGTAGTCTCAGAAGTAGATTTTCTACAACGAAATACTTCTGGTCATTTGCTGTAACTGTATATTACAATCAAATAGTAGAAACCATCTAATGGACCTGCGAAATCTACATGTATTCTCGACCACGGTTGATCTGTCTCCGGCCATGGCTTATGGATGATCGGCGGTGCTTTGGCTGCTAAGGAACAAGCCTTGCATTTGTCCACCATATGTGTGATATCTTGATCCATGTTTGGCCAATATATGTAACTTCGCATTAAGGATTTCATTCTGTTCTTTCCTGGATGGCCTATGTGGGAATCCTTGAGGATTCGCCTTTGTAGCTTTTTCGGGATTACTACCCTTTCGTTATATAGTAGAAAATTATCATATAAAGAAAAACTGTCTGATATTTGCTTATTTTTTTCTGCAATTTTTGTTTTCCTTTGCTTTATAAATTCGTCATTAAATGCTTCATTTCTTATTTCCTGTAATGTGACGAGGAGGTTTCGAATTGTACTACATAATGAAGTTCTAATGTCTTCCTCATGTCGTAGAGCTGCAATTACGGAATCTTCTAATGGCTCCGTTTTCTTTGGTATTAGTCTTGAAAGACAATCTGCATGCCCGATTTTGTTCGATGGAAGATACTCCAATTTAAAATTGTAGTTCAATAAAATTGTACCCCATCTTAGCAATCTATTAGCAGTGTAGACAGGTAGACCTTTCTTTGATCCAAATATTAACAATAACGGCTTGTGGTCCGTCTGTAAGGTGAAAAATCTCCCGTAAATGTATCTGTGGTATCACGCAACCGCGAAAATAATCCCCCAGATCTTCTTTTTCGATTTGCGAGTAATTTTGTTCGGCTGGTAGCAACGTTCTTGAACCATGCGCCATGGGTTTTAGTGTCCCATCGGGCATTTTATGAAGTATACATGCTCCAACATCATAAGCACTCGCGTCACTCGCGACTATTAATTCCAGTTTTTGGTCATAATGCGCTAAAATTAAATCTGCTGTTAGCGTCTTAATGATTTTGTCGAACGTTTTCTGACATTCATCTGTCCACTCCCAAACTTTTTCCTTCTTCAACAATTCTTTTATGGGTGCGCGTAATTTGTACATGTTTGGAATATATTCTTGCTAATAATTTACTAAGCCCAAGAATCTTTGTAATTCTGCTAAATTTTTTGGAGCCGGCATTTTTTTTATTGTCGTGGCTCTTTCTGGGTCTGGTCTTCTTCCTTCTTCGTCAATAATATAGCCCAGATATTTTATTTCCTTTATAAAGAAGTCACATTTATTTTCTTTTACCTTAAACCCGTAGTTTTGTATTCGCCTGAAAACCTCTTGAACGTGTTCCCAGTGTTGTTCAATATTTTTGCTATTTATCAGGATGTCCTCAAGCTATGCAATCGTGAAATCCAGTCCGCCTAGCATAGTATCCATAATTTGCTGAAATATTGCCGGCGCGACCTTGATCCCGAATGGTAATCTTTGGAACTTATATAATACTTTATGTGTGTTTATGCACAACAACCTCGAGCTTTCCTCATCTACTAGTACTTATAGGTATGCTTCGCTCAAGTCTATTTTTGAGAAAAATTTTCCTCCGTTCAATTTTGTGAAAACTTCCTCTGGACTACGGAGAGGATAGTGATAATCCTTAATCGCTGCATTCAATCCCATCGAGAAATCAGCGTATACTCGTATCTCACCCGATTTCTTTTTCACGTAAACCGTGGGTGCGGCCCATTGACTATATTCCACCTTTGTCAATATACCGGTTTTTACGAGTCTATCCAACTCTCCTTCTATTTTTTTCTAATGATGCAAAAGGTACATTCCTTTTCTCATTGAGAATGGGTGTTCATTTTCTTTCAGTTCTATTTTTGCCGCCATTTTTTACACATCCCGTGGCCGGCTGAAAATATTTCGGGGATACTCTCCTTCAATTTCTCCTTTAATTTCTCTGCCTCGGTCGATAAAATTTTCACTTTTTGTCAGTACGTATTTGTCGGTAAATCCCAGAGGTAAAATTTCTGCATCCTGTCAGTTCCAAATAAGTTTTTCGTATTTTCAAGAACGTGCATTTTTAATTTGTTGGTCATTCCGTTGAATGTCACATTTGTAATAACTTCTCCCTCAAATTTTATTTTTCTCCCAGTTACCGACCTGCCTATTTTTTATCGGTTCTCAACATTGTCGGTTTGTTTAATTTCTTCCACGTCTGTAAGTTAATAATGGTTAAATCTGATGCGGAATACAATTGTAGTCTGATCTTTTGTTTAACATTTCTACTTGTATGTACTTTCGTATATTTGTCTCGTCAGCTTGGTCATTCCTAGTGAGTCTTACTCGGTTTCTGCTTTCTTTCCGAGTCCAACAATGAGAACTTTTATGTCCCACTTTATTGCACGACAGACAAGTGTTAAAGCGGTATGGACAATCTTTGTACCAATCCAAAGTCCCACAGCGATAGCATAGACTGGGTGGTATTTTCTTCTGATATTTCATTTGATTTTTTGAAGTAGAATAATTTGTTTCTCTTGTTTTTGAAGTAGAATAATTGGTTTTGTTTGTTTTTGAGGAGGGACAAAAACGTGTCTGTCGTTCTACTTTTCGTATGTAAGCGACGCCAGACTCTTCTATACCTTTCTCGTCCATTTTACGCTTATACATCTCTGACAGTCTTCAACCAATTTTTGTAGCGTCAATTCTGGTTCACTCTCCAGTTTTGTTAGAATTCTCATTCTAATCTCCGCATCTTTAGTCGAAAACAGTCCTTCGACGAATAATAACATCTAAAATTGTCCGGGCTGAGTTCAGATAACTTAAAGTCATCGCAGTGTTTGTTTACTATGGAAGCGAATGTTATATAGTCTTAGCTATCCATTTTTGTTAGATTTAAACATTTCCACCTTTTGTGGAATAGTGAATTGTTCGGACTAAATAATTCAGTTAAAGTTTTTACTGGTTCCTTGAAAGTCAACTCATTCGTTTTCTTCGGTAGGATGTAGTCTACGAAGTTATTGTATTCGCTTGACCCTAGTTTCAGTAGAAGACGGATTTTTTTCGCGTCTGACCAATTCCCGCAATCAAACTCATATAAATCTTCATATCTTCTTAAGTAAGCTGCGAAGGTTTTATCTTTGACCGGTGCATAAATGAAGTCTTCGATAGAGTTCCATATAGCATTTTGAGAGAGTGCCATTTTATTTTCAGAATTTTCCCCTTTATTTGTTAATGCTCGTAGTAGTAATTCTTGTAGCTCAAACTGCTTCTGTTCGTTTTTTTTGTTGCTTTTCAAATTGCATTTTCATAAGTTCCAATATGGTTGCTTTAAAGTCTTCCATGTTTACCGTAATTATGTGTAATTCTTTTTCTTTAGTGTAGACTGCAGATCTTTGTTACCTGTTGTTCTGGGACCTTAGTACGAAAAACAATTTTCCCGTGTTCAATTCGATTCGTGACTTTGTTACCACTGTAAATTTGGTGTCCAAAATATTTTTTTTCATGTTCGCGAAGAATTTTTTTTTCACTACCTACGTCGCCTCTGTTACGAACGACCGATAGCAAAAACGTTTTTTTGTAGATTCTCCGCGTAGAATTCGTTTCTCCGCGTAGAAATATTTCTATCATTATATGCGCAATATGCTTTCTTTCTATCATTATATTTTTAATTTATACTTTATTTCTGATATTATATGCGTAATTTATGATTTTATTCTGTCGTTATATTTGTAATTTATTCTTTATTTCTATCATTATATTTGGAATTTATGCTTCATTTCTATGATTACATGCGTAATAGGCTTTCTTCCTATCATTATATTTGGAATTTCTGCTTTATTTCTATCATTACATGCGCACTATATGCTTCCCTTCAATCATTATATTTGTAATTTATGCTTTATTTCTGTCATTATTGATGTGGACCCGAAGTAGGGGCCACGGAAGGAAAACACGGAACACGGGTTAGAGGAAAGAAAGATATATTAAACAGAAAAGTTACAAAGAATATTGTAAGAATAAGCAGAGTTTACTATCCATTGGTGTCCGATATTGGTATCGTACGCGGCTTCGCATTACTGGTGCTACACCCATGATACTACCATTCACATAATGATATAGTACTGCGAGAGGCCATGATGTAGGAAAGTATCGGCCTCACAACACACCACTTCCAAGAGTTTTCTTGATTCACTCGAATGCGTCTTGGCATTCAGGGGTCCATACCCATGCTTTATCCTTTTTTTAAATTTCGTTGAGAGGTCCTCTCAAATTATGCATGTTCTTAATGAAACCATGGTAGAAGTTAGCAAGGCCGAGAAAGCTTTGTAACGATTGAACGTTAACTGAGGCCGGCATGTTTCTGATTGCATTGGCTCTTTCTGGATCCGGCGCGACGACCGTCTCTATTTATAATGTGACCTAGGTATTTGATCTCTAGTAAGAAAAAATTATACTTTGCTTCCTTAACCTTAAGCCCGTATTCTTGTAACTTCTTGAATACGTTTATTATATGGTTCCGGTGCTCTGCCGACGTTTTACTGGTCACCAGTATAACATCCAAATAGGCTGTTGGTTATTCAAGGTCGCCCAGCATGGCGTCCATGACCTGCTGAAAGATTGCAGGCGCAACCTTGACCCCAAAAGCCTGTCTGTTATATTTGTACAGACCTTTATGGGTGTTTATTAGAGCAATTTAGAACTCTTTTCATCCACCTCTATCTGAAGGTATGCGTCTGAGAGGTCTATTTTGGAAAAGATTTTTCCGCCATTCAATTTGTTGAAGATTTCTTCAGGGCTTGGGAGGGGATAATGATGATCCTACAAAGCATCGTTTAGCCCTGTGGAAAAATCTGCGCATACTCGTATTTGGTTGGACTTTTTTTTGACAAAGACCGTAGGTTCTGCCCATTCGCTAAAATCTGTTTTTGATAGAATACCCGCCTGTTCGAGTCTATCTAATTCTTTGTTGATCTGCTCTAGAGCAGCGAAAGGGACATTCCGTTTCTTTTTGAAAACTGGTCTTGCACCGTCCTTCACCTTGTAGTTACCTTTAAATTTAGAACATTTCCCAAGGCCGCCAGAAAAAAAAACCTGGGTAAATTGTTGTTTGAGTTCCTGTTCGTTTTCGAGTTTGGTAAGTACCCGACGTCTGACCTTGACGTCTTCTACTGATACTAGACCTTGTGCGAATATTAAGCACTTAAAATCGTTTGTGGAACAAGGTTATGTTAGGCCCGAATAGTTCCGCTAGGAGCTTAATAATCTCTGAGAAATTCACGTCCGTAATTTTCTTGGGTAATATATAGTCTATGAACCTAACATGTTCGATAGCGCCCAGTTTCCTTAATAACAGTCATACCTTTTTCTCACTAGGCCATTGTTCACAGTCTACATTGAAAATATCTTCATAACGACTGTAAAAAGCCTCGAATGTTTTGTCTTCCTCTGGTACGTATTCGAATGTTTCAATCGAGTTGTAGATTGTACTCTGGGAAAGTTTCGTATCTTTTTCAGAGTTTTTAGAGCCGTTACATGAATTTACAAGTAATTCTTCAAGTTGTTTTTGCTGTAGTTCTGTTTTCTCAAGTGTAAATTGTTGGAATTCTATTTGTTGTTTATGTAACTCCATAAACAATTGTTGCTGTCTTTCGTCTGATTCTTGTTGGTGGAGTTGCTGTCTTTCTTCGCTTTTTTGTTGTTGAAGTTTCTGTTCTGTTTGTTGGTCCGACTGTAATTTGAGGAATCTTTCTTCCAATTCCTGCTGTCTTTCATCTGATTTTTGTTGGTGGTCCATCTGGACCTTTAACATTGACAATTATTTTTTGGAATTCTTCCATATTTAGATAATATGTAGAAAAATAATGAAAGAACACACAAAACAGAAATAAATAAATAACAGCAATTATGGTTGCTTCGAAAACCCGTGTACCACGGCGAGGGTACACAAGAAAATCTTGTCAATTAATAGAATTAATAAAACTACTTACTGATTTAGATCTTTCGAGATACCATTGTTCCGTTAATTTCAATGTGACCATTTAAATTTTCTCCACACTAATTATTTTTGTTATTTTTTTTTTGAAGTGTGGGGAGAAAAATATCACTTAGCAAAAAAAAAAAATAAATACACTGATTTCTTTTCCTTCTTTTGGGAGAATTTGCTTTCCTTTTTTTTTTTTTTTTTTTTTTTTTTTTTTTTTTTAGAAAAAACTCACCTCAATCAATTTGAGGGGAGGGTAATTTTATGCACTAGCTTTGTAGGAATTCAATTCAATTTCATAAAAATTTTAAACACTTTGCTGAATGCGCGACTTGGTGAATAGTTTTTTCGAACTTGAGTGAAACGTAGTACTTCGAGCTCTTGAGTTTGTCAGTTTATTTTGTGCACAAGCTAGGTTTTTTGTAAGCAGTCGTTCTTGATACTTGGTTGCTGGTTTATTGTTTGCACAAACTTGAGTAATCTTGAAAGGTAGCTGTGTATTGCGTTTCGTTCGCTGATGTAGTAACGCCAGCTCAAATTCTAGTTCAACACTGATGTGGGAACCAGTGGGGTTAAACGAGTCCTCTGTCGCCACTGATGTGGGACTGGAGCTTTGGGGTTTCGGTGTTGGTGCGTGTCTCGAATCCTCTGTCGCCACTAATGTGGACCCGAAGTAGGGGCCACGGAAGGAAAACACGGAACACGGGTTAGAGGTAAGAAATATATATTAAACAGAAAAGTTACAAAGAATAGTGTAAGTGTAAACAGAGCGTTCAATCCATTGGTGTCCGATATTGGTATCGTACGCGGCTGCGAATTACTGGTGCTACACCCATGATACTACCATTCACATAATAATATAGTACTGCGAGAGTCCATGATGTAGGAAAATATCGGTCTCACAACAATTATATTTGGAATTTCAGCTTTATTTCTATCATTATCTGCGTACTTTATGCTTTCTTTCTATCGTTATATTTGTAATTTATACTTTTGTCTATCATTATATTCGTACTTTATGCTTTCACTATCATACATTTCTATCATTACATGCGCACTATATGTTTTCTTTCTATCATTATATTTTTAAATAAATTCTTTATTTCTATCATTATCTGCGTACTTTATGCTTTCTTTCTATCATTATAGTTGTAATTTATACTTTATTTCTGTCATTATATGCGTACTTTATGCGTACATTTCTTTCCATAAATTCTTACTTCATGTTTTATTTATGACATTTTATGAGGAGTACATTTTAACATTTCATTAAATGCCTACTTGCGAATATTTTTTTAATTACATTCGTTCTTTACGATTTTTTTATGATGCCTACTTTATCTTTCTTGACACGCGTACATTCTAATTCTTTTAATGTGTCTTTAATAATGTTTCACATTGGGTTTTTTCTTTTTCTTTGATCGTTTCGTTTTTTGCTCGCTTCTCTTCTTTCATCTGTTACTTTTAATAATCTTTTTGACTTCTTTTGATAAATTTCCTAATCGTTCTTTCTTTATTTTACTATTTACAACATCAGTTTTCGTAAATATTCTCTGTCATTTTCTTTCCTCCAGAATTTTCCTCTGTTTTTTCATCCATTCACACCTGCCATGGATTACATTTTGTGAAGCAGTTTGCAAGGCTGCTGCAAGAATTTTCGATGTTCTCTTCTCGGCTGCATTAAGGCATCTTTGCGCAAAATTGTCCTAAATTTATTATAAATAATTGCCGTTTTTCTGTTCCCGTTAGATCGTCATATGTGTTATTCAGAA
This sequence comes from Acanthosepion esculentum, assembly GCA_964036315.1. NCBI lineage: Eukaryota > Metazoa > Mollusca > Cephalopoda > Sepiida > Sepiidae > Acanthosepion > Acanthosepion esculentum. The sequence continues at coordinate 8,290,953 of OZ038476.1, forward strand.
TTTTTGTTTGCATTTCACGATTTTTATTTTCTTTCTGTATTCTCGAGTTCCTTGAATTTATTCCATGCTTGATAAAATAACAGAACATACGCGTCGAATATATTGTTACGCCAAAATGATCGACTATCAAGTCTATGTAGTAAACTCAATAAATGATTTATTTAATAAAGGTTTCCTTCTTCTAAGTAATTATTTAATTCCCCCTCAATATTTAATAAATGGTCTTGCTATACAATTCATTATTATTATTAATTTCTTTTCATCAGATGTGTTACATAATTTCTTGAACGTTTTATCTTTTTGCTTTTCGTTTAGTTGCGTTTCCTTTTTTTTAAACTTTATAAATTTTCTTATACACTTCGTCCTTCTTTTGTTATAACTTTCTATTTTTCTTTGAAAATTCATTTATTCCCTTATATTTCCTTCTATCATATTGTGTAATATATTTTTCTCCTTCAAGTGTTGTTTCTTTTTCCCTCTTCGTGTATTGTTTCTTTTTTTCCGCTATGTTTCCTTTATTTTATTCACTTACTTTCTAAGTTTCACCCTTTAATTTCTTTCATATTCTACATACTTCGGAACACCCAGGGACGCTGATTGGTTGATATGAGCCGCATTGCGCTTTGCTGAACACCTGCGACTGAAAAGTGTAAATGGAAATGTTGCCGAAGATGGCGAAGTGTTTCTCCGCGCAGAGCTAGGCCTGCACACAGTAGCTTTCTAAAAGAAAAGAAAACTCAAACCATTTCTTTATTTCTCTTTCTCTCACTTTCCTTCCTCCGTGTGTATAAACGCGCGTGTCTCGCTTCATCTACACTGGCGTATCTATAGACACACATATAGTGAATATACATGCTTCTGCGGACAAACTAAAAATAAACATCAACGAACAAGTGTCCTCGCCATAGAACAACAGTTAACAATCTAATCATAGAGAACATTAATATTAGCGTGTATTAAATCACCATTTGATACACAACTCTTGAGACAGTCGACTTGACTATGCAGAGTAAAATGTGGACAAACTACAATGGATCTATTGCAAGATTGTCTCGCATAATACACTCCAACGATAATGAGTTCGATTCTAATTCAGTGCTTTTATTTTTGACATTTTACCAAATTAAGTTAGCAGAGTAATTATCTGTCTATATATCTGATATGAGGTATAATGTACAATATTTACATTATTCGGACTATTGTCCTTATCTTTATCGCCATATTTATTACAACGTTACGGCCGTTGTACGCTCCGGCCTTCTTCGGTTGGTTGGAATGTCGGACTGAACCATT